>JARDYH010000001.1:407935153-409135153 GCA_029215795.1 Anniella stebbinsi | reverse complement strand
ACAAACAGGAAACATGGGCACATTACAGGTACCACTTGGCTTGATATGTGTGTAAAATTTCAGACAGCTGGGTCCAGGCATGTGGTGGCAAGGTATTTTTGAAACAATGAGGAAAGAAACGCCTATAACTTTTTTATTTTAAAAGTTAGAAGTCTGAACATTGCTCACTTTGTAGATGGGTTAGGGGTAGATATGTGTCAGAAATTTCAGAATTATAGGTCCAGGCATTTGATGGCTATGGAATTTTTAAATTACATGTTTCAAAAAAATTTCTACAGAGGCCAGGTCTTCCCCTCCCGCTTCCCGCGAAGAAAAGGAAACACTCTCTCGTCTCGATCCCTTTGATCCTTGCTAGTAGTATCCATTACAGGGCTCGTGTTTCCTTTCCTACTTTCACTTTTCAAGCAGAACGGCTGAGCCTAGCTGAGTTTTGCAGCCATGCGTGCAAGGAAGGATCACTCTGGTCTCGATCCCTTTGATCCTTGGTAGTATCCATTACAGGGCTCGTGTCTGCTTTCACTTTGTACTCAAGCAGACACGAGCCCTGTAATGGATACTACCAAGGATCAAAGGGATCGAGACCAGAGTGATCCTTCCTTGCACGCATGGCTGCAAAACTCAGCTAGGCTCAGCCGTTCTGCTTGAAAAGTGAAAGTAGGAAAGGAAACACGAGCCCTGTAATGGATACTACTAGCAAGGATCAAAGGGATCGAGACGAGAGAGTGTTTCCTTTTCTTCGCGGGAAGCGGGAGGGGAAGACCTGGCCTCTGTAGAGATTTTTTTGAAACATGTAATTTAAAAATTCCATAGCCATCAAATGCCTGGACCTATAATTCTGAAATTTCTGACACATATCTACCCCTAACCCATCTACAAAGTGAGCAATGTTCAGACTTCTAACTTTTAAAATAAAAAAGTTATAGGCGTTTCTTTCCTCATTGTTTCAAAAATACCTTGCCACCACATGCCTGGACCCAGCTGTCTGAAATTTTACACACATATCAAGCCAAGTGGTACCTGTAATGTGCCCATGTTTCCTGTTTGTATCTTCAAAAATAAAAAAAGTGGGAGGCGTAACTGTATTTACCCCACCACTACCCATTTTTCTAAAATTAATTGCCACACAAGGCAAGCACCTACGTTTCCGAAATTTCACACACATAGGTCCCAAGGTACCGCCTACAATGTGGCAAAGTTTCATGTGTGTAACTTTAAAAATGACAAAGTTATAGGCATTCCTGGGTATTTATTAAAAAATTAATTGCCACACAAGGCAAGCACCTACGTTTCCGAAATTTCACACACATGGGTCCCAAGGTACCACCTACAATGTGGCAAAGTTTCATGTGTGTAACTTTAAAAATGACAAAGTTATAGGTGTTTCTTTCCTCATTGTTTCAAAAATTAATTGCCACACAAGGAAAGCTCCAATGTTTCTGAAATTTCACACACATATCAAGGCAAGTGGTACCTGTAATGTGCCCAAGTTTCCTGTTTGTATCTTCAAAAATGAAAAAATGGGAGGCGTAACTGTATTTACCCCACTACTACCCATTTTTCTAAAAACTAATTGCCACACAAGACAAGCACCTACGTTTCTGAAATTTCACACACATAGGTCCCAAGGTACCCCCTACAATGTGGCAAAGTTTCATGTGTGTAACTTTAAAAATGACAAAGTTATAGGCATTCCTGGGTATTTATTAAAAAATTAATTGCCACAAAATGCATGCACCAATCTTTCTGAAATTTCTCACAGATAACTACCCCTAACCAGTCTACAATGTGCCCAAGTTTCATCCTTCTATCTTTAAAAATGAAAAAGTTATAGGCGTTTTTGTAAAACAATACTTGGCTATGGGAAAAAGCATTCAAAATGGCGTCCGATCCGGATCGGACCTCATCGGATCGGATCGGATCGGATCGGAGGTTGTCCGGATCGGATCGGATCGGATCGGATTTTCCCGATTTTGGGTCGGATCGGATTCGGATCGTGGATCGGATCCGATCCGATGCACACCCCTAATATATATATATATATATGTGTGTGTGTGTGTGTGTGTGTGTGGTTTTTATTCTGCTGTTGACTACTCTGAAACCTTTGGATATGGTAGACAAATATTGTAAATTAATAAAATAAATAAATCATTCCCAGCCACATCTGGAGGTCAACCAGTTGGGGAACGCTGTTGCACAGCCATCACAGGATGGGGAGGGTTCTCAGACATTGAATCATTCCCTATTTTCATGTGTGAAATGCTGGTGGGTATGCTCAAATCCAAGCACTTCATCTTAAATACAAGACGACAATGCAGCGTTTGCTCCTATGTGTGTATTTCGCTCCATTAATAAAATCCCTCATCCAATAGAATCTGCTCTATCTTTTGTTCGACAGCCGCTCAGCCATTTGAAGTCAGTTGTCCTGTGTCTGCTTAATCTTATCTTCTCCAGACTAAAGATGCCTAGCTCAGCTGTTCCTCATAGGACTTGGTTTCCACCCATCTCTCCATCCTGGTTGCTCTCCTCTGGACATGCTCTAGTTTATCAATGTCCTTCTTAAAATGTGGTGCCCAGACCTGGGCGCAAAAGGTTTTTGAATCTTCACAAAACCATGTAGGACTCACAAACCCAGATGACAGTGGGATCACTCCTTGTTACCAACTTGAACTCTTTAGAAAAGCTGTCTTATCCCTTCCAAAATGTGTATATTTGGGAAAGTTCAAACACAACGGCAGACCCAGAGGGTAAGGAGCATGCCTGTAACCACTTTGTTTTCTACGTCCGTGTCTTGTTGGCCTAGGTTGACCTTTAACAAAACGAGATTGCTAACCCGAGCTGCCCGTGGCTTCATGAGTAAATCTCCCACCAAGACTGGTGAGCCAAATTTGGAGAGCGACAATGAAAATGTTGACTACCTGCCACTCGTAAGTATCTCTTGTTATTCAAGCAGTCCGAATATTGGGGAGGGAGGTCCATTTTTCCCTTGGTTTTAATCTGAACAATTTGAATTTGCTTTTTTAAAAAAACTTCTTTCTTTTTGCTTTTTATCCCTATCTGCACTGCTCCAGAATCTATTTTAGTTATGGAGCAGAATATAAATATTGTAAATAAATAAATAAGGCACACTTTCCCAAATTCTCCTCATCTGGATTTCCTTCCTTAGTTTGGAGCTTTGAATTGCTGAAACAGAATGATGCCTTAAGAATCCTCCATTGTTTTTGTGGTTTTATTTTTTATTTCCAAATCATGAACGAGAATTCCCATTTGGCTGGCTCTTGAAGTTCCTTCCTGTCTTGTTACATTATCGACGTGCATTGATGAAATGCTGCAAAGAAGAACAACCCAGAAGAAAAGCAACCTTGATGTGGTGCTGTGCATGACTGCATTGAGATTCTTTTCATGCAGAGTTTTACCAGTGCACAAGAGTACTCATGTGTGCATTGATAAAACACAGTGAAAAAGATGTGAAACTGATATGATGTATGTACAGCTGAATCAAGGTTCTTTTCCAGTGACGTTTTACCAATACGCAGGAACTAGGCCGTAGAACAATAAAACACTGCAGAAAAAGAATCTTGAGGCAATCAGGCATGCAATCACATCAAGGTTGCTTTTTTGCAGTGTGTTATCAAAACATATACCTCCTCTATAACAAAATAATTCTTATTCTTAAGTAAATACGTTTCGTATCAGGTCGACAGAGGCAAACTCATTTTATGTAGCCATGATAATGCTAAGATTTAAGTGGGTTTCAAATGCAAAATTCCTGGCAAATATTTTTTTCTTTTCATTTTCGGTTTTCTTTGTTTTGGGGGCAGGGGTGGGGGGGGCTTCTTTTGTATGTTTGCTCTAACACATCTGGAACGTAGAACCAGTTGTAATGCATGGAATGGTGGTGAGGAAAGAAGAGAAGAGTTAGTTGTGAGCTTCCCAACTGAAATAATTAATAATGTCTAATGGGGGCAGGACATAAGTTCATTAAGTCCAAGGTCTAAAATTACCTGGCTGCACCACTGCTTCAGATCTGGACAGGCCTACTAGGACTGTCCCACTGCTTCAGCTCTGCCTAATAGGGCTGCCCCCACTTGTACTCCCTCCCCCCCATGCAGCCCCCCTCCCCATAGCTGGATCTGTCATGAGCGCCCGCAGCCATCTGGGCCTCTTCAAGGGAGCCTCCATTTTGAAGTTGCTCATGGTGGGTCCAGGTAAGGAGCAGAGGGGTCACGCGGTGGGGGAAGGTGCACAGTGGGTGCCTGGAAAAGCTGGATGTCAGCTGTCCATCTAGCCCATGGGATATCTGAATAATTCAGACATCCAAAACTCGAGCCAAATTCAAAGCATGTCAGATTCAGGCCAAGGCAGCTCAGGGCCGATTCAGAAGCTTCAAATCGGCCTCCGAAGTGGGTAGGGGATTTCGAGCACAGCAGAAATGCCTACCAACATTCTGCTTGATACCACAGAACATTCCAGAACTTCACTTTGCTCTCTGTTTTACAGCTGAATCATAAAAATAAGTATTACATTGAATTTCCTCTCTGTCAATTCTAAAGAAATGCTCTCCATCTGTCCCTTTCTCCTCAGGTCTCTCTCCAGCTCGCCTGCGGCTCCTTCCTCTTGAACAAGGCTTTCTGTGAAGCCATCAACATCCCGCTGGACAAGCTCAAGCGGACGTCGCCTTTCACCTGCCATCGGATGGCCCTCAGCCCCTCGGCCAGCTCCTGGAAATCAGGCACAAGCCCAGGAGGTGTCCAGCCCCTGGGCAATGCTCCCGGAGATAACACCAACAAAGTGCTGGATGGTGAGGTGGGCCAAACCCGTCCCTTCTCCAGTAGCTTGGCTGAAAGCCCCTCCAGAGCCCTGAAGCCCGAGAACAAACCCTCCCCTCCGGCTATCACCATCCAGCGCTTCTCCTCCCCGGAGAATGCTCTGTCGCCTCAGGAGTCCCAGGCTGACAGCGGGAGGGGTTCTGAGTCGGACAGCTCCGAACTGCAGTCCTGGCTCTTTGACATTGAGCTCCAGCGGCAGACCGAGCCAGAGGGCCTGCTGTGGGCCACGGCTGTCGCCCTGGCCTGGCTGGAGCACAGCTCGGCCTCCTATTTCATTGAGTGGGAGCTGGTGGCGGCCAAAGCCAGTCTGTGGCTAAGCGAGCAAGAGTTTCCAGAAGGCTGCAGCCTGCTGATGGTGAAGGCCGCGGCTCAGCAGCTCTTTGTGTTGCTGAGGCACTGGGACGAGAACCTGGAGTTTAACCTGCTCTGTTACAACCCTAATAGTGTATAGGAAGGGGGTGGAACCCAGGAAGGGGGTGAGATGGGAGGAGGGTGTAAGGAGCGGGGGCAGAGGGGCACCATCCTCATCCTTAATGAGCCAGGCTTGTAAGCTACCCATTGCTGCTGTCAGGTTACGGCTTTCCAAACAATTACCAATGCTGCTTTTGGAGGTCACTTTTACCTCACAGCCTCGCACCCTGCTCTGGTAACACTCCCACATTTTTTTCCATGTGGGGCTGTTACCCAGGTCCCATTCCAAAATGGCGGTGATATTATGCATCCTTTTCCAGTGCATTCTGAACATGCACAGTGTTCGCTGGTTGTCGTCTCCCGCATCCGTCTCGTGATGGTGGTGATGGTTTGTTTCCTTCCCATTTGTAGATAGGAACATTGGAAGCTGCGTTATACTGGCCCAGATCCATTGGAGGCTGGTGGCTCCAATGGGGCAGTGAATCCACTCCGGGTTTCAGCCCAAACCTTGGAGAGCTCCTTTAGAGTTCTGACTGGTTTGGACTGAAACCCTGAGCGGATTCACCATCCCACTGACATTGGAGCCACTGACCATTGGTCCATTTAGCTCAGTATTGTCTATGCTCCCTGGTAGCAGCTCTTCAAGGTTTCAGGTAGGGGCCATTCCCAGCCCTGGGGACAGAACCTGGGATGTTCTGCATGCAAAGCATGTGCTGACCAATGAGCTATGGTGGCTCCTAATGAACATAGGTGCTACCTTATACCATTGCTCCATGTAGCTCAGTATCTACATTGACTGGCAGTGGTTCTTCAAGGTCTTGGAGAGGGGCCTTGTGTGCCTTGCCAGTGCTTCTGCTATTGAGCCATTGCTCCTCCTCAGCAGATGAAGTCCAGTCTGAGGACTAGCTGGGTGCCATGTACCGAGCATCCACTGAGCACAAAGCCATGGAATCTCTGGCATTTAGAACTTGGCTCCGACTTCAAGCTCTAATTGGAGTTGCCTTTTACCATTGGCCGATCTAACCCAATAGTCTATGCTCTTGACAGCTCTCCAACAGCGGAGAAAGACCTTTCCTGAACCTGATACCCATGATCCTTTTTAATTGGACCAGGGACTCAAGTGAGTAACGATTATGGACTCAAAATGAATAACAAGAAAGCGAAATATATGGTAATAAGCAAACGGTTTTCTACTGTGCCTAACATTACAAGAAACAATGTGCCAATTGAGCGTGTCACCAAACATAAATTTCTAGGACCTTGGCTCAATGAAAGTAATGAACAAACACAAGAGATTAACGCAAGAATCGAGATGGCAAGAACAGCGTTTGTCAAAATGAAACAACTGCTGTGAAATCGGGACCGTAATCTTACACTGAGGACTCAGATGTTAAGATGCTACATATTTTCAATATTATTTTATAGAGTGGAGGCTTGGATGCTGAAGATTTTTTTTTTTGAGGAAAATCAAACCTTTTGAGATGTGAATATATATACTGACGTATGTTGAAGATACCATGGACTGACCGGATAACAAATGAGGACATACTATGTATGGCAAACCAATCAACAGAATTTATAAATACCATCAAAAGAAGAAAATTGCAATATCTTGGTCATATTATTTGAGGAGAAAAATGCACACTTCTCCAATTTATTCTACAAGGGGAAATTGAAGGGAAAAGATCAGTGGGAAGAAGACGAACATCCTGTCTAAAGAACTTGAGGGAACTGTATAGCTGTACTTCTATACAATTATTTAGAGCAGTGGCATCGAAAACAAAAATAGCTGTCGTGATGCTAACCTCCAATTGGATAAGGCACCCTAAGAAGAAGAATCTGGAACAGTGCCTGGAACATTCTGCCTGGCAAGTATATGTTTCTAGCACTCAACTTTGGGCCTTTCCCAAAGTCCAGGATGGGGAACTGGTGGCTTTCCAGACGCGGTTGGACTCCAACTCCCATAATCCAACCATTGGCCATACTGCTTGAAGCTGATGGTAGTTGAAGTCCAGCAAAATGTGGAGCACTACAGGTTTCCCCATGTCCTGCCCTGAAGGGACTGCCTAATACCACGGTGGACCATTTGCCCATCGAACACAATAATGGCTGCTTTGACTAGCAACGAGGTCTCCAGGATCTCAACAACAGAGAAGTCCTACCGACTCTGCCAACTGAGATCTTTTGTTGCTAGGGATGCTGGGGACTGAACCTGGGACCTTCAACAGGCTGGGCATGTGTCCCGCCACTGAGTTATGGACACTGCCTGGACTGGCAAAAGGCCCCTGTTGACATACAGTGTTCTGATGTGTATATACCGGTTGAAATCCCAGATGCATCCATGGTGTTGTTTTCCCCCATACACGCTCCCTTCCCCATAGACACCCACACCCACACTGCAGCCTCCTGAATTCCCAGTGCAACAAGGAACCATTGGGTGGATCACTTCTTGAATGTAGTTCACAAAGTTCAGAGAATAAGGTGTGTGATAGGCAAATTCAAATCTGTCTCCGGGTGTTGGAGTTCAACATTGCTTCGGCTTCCATTATGGACTCGGTCAGTCCATGTGTTGATACCAAAGCCAGGAAGTTGAGAATCAGTGCAGCACCAAGCCAAGGCATGAAATCAGAAAACAGTGAAGGCACTGCCTACAGCAGCCATGAAGCACTAAATGGGAGGATTCAGAGCTACTTTGCACATTCTCAAAAAATGACAACAGGAGATCTGCAAGTGAGTGGTTGTCACCTTTGTAACATCCACTATCATGGTTTGATTATGGTTCATGTGAGCAGGAACGGACCTCAACGTTTATTTAGGCCAGGATCAGCTCCATCGCAAATATAAAATGTAAGCTATTAGGGGTATATGGAGCCATGTATAGCAGTATTTTCTGCCCATGGCAAGGCATGTCATAGTCTAGATTCTGGGATCATCTTCCCTTCAGAAGAAGGGGGCAGAAGGAGCTGCTGTTTGGTTGATGGTCAAGATGTGAACCCCCTAGAAACAGCCCTTCTGTTCATCTGCCAGGTTCAAGGAGAGAAACAGAACTTGAATGAGAGGCAACCTGACGTGATTAAGGGGAGTGCCCTCTCCTACAGTTGTGCCCTTGGCAGCCACCCAATGCCCTGGAGTGAGGAAATGCAGAATGGTGGATTTTAGCCAAGCAGTGCTTTTTAGCTATGGTGGCCCAGGGCAGGCGTTTGCCCTGGTGGGTCCTTCTGGGGCTCAGGCAATTATCTGAGGGTGTTAACTATGGACATCGGGCCTTGAATGGACTATTCTTGGCAAAAATCAGGGGCTCTTAACACATCCCTCTATTACCACAGGTATATCATATAAATCAGAGAGGAGCTGAAAACCAAACTGTCAAGTTGGATGTGTGTCTGCCACCCTCTGCCTTGCGCCATCTTTTTCATCTCCTCAGATTACAACAGCTCACGGTTGTGAGGGAATTATTATCCCTGGGTTTTCAATGAGAAACGGGGAAGTCAAGGTATCCAGTAGGGGTGTGCACGGACCCCCCGGATCGGATCGGGACCCGGATCGGGACCTCCAATTTTGTCCCGGACCGGTTCGGACAAAATCGGAGGCCCCCCGGACCGGATCGATTCCGATCCCGATCCAAAAATCGGAAATTTTTGGATCGGCCGCCATTTTTTTCCCCATAGACTTGCATTGCAATGCAAGTCTATGAGGAAAAAATGGCGGCGGGTGGGTAAGGGGGGGCCTAACTCCCTCCCCCCCCCGGGGCCGTCCGCTGTGGACGGCCCCGGCAGGTAAACCCCCTCCCCCGCGCTCCCTACCCCCCCTGGGGCCGCCTGCTTCCATCCGCTGGCGCCCGCGGGCGCCAGCGGATAGAAGCGGACGGCTCCGGGGGGGGGTAAGCCCCCTTCCCCGCCACTTACCTTCTCGGCACGTCCGGCGCCGGCGGCTACTACCAGCGGGCTCCGCGGCCTACTCTCGAGTAGCGCGCCGGGTGATGACATCACCCGGCGCGCCACCCTGGAGCAGGCCGCGGAGCCTGCTGGTAGTAGTAGGCGCCGGCGCCGGACGGGAGCCGCCGGGCCGGGCAGGTAAGGGCCCCCCTCCCCCCTCCCCCCTCCGCGCGCCCCCTCCTCCCCTCCACGCACCCCCTCCTTACCTTTCCGGCCCGGCGGCTCCCGTCCGGCGCCGGCGCCTACTACTTCCAGCAGGCTCCGCGGCCTGCTCTAGAGTAGTGCGCCGGGTGATGACATCACCCGGCGCGCCATCCTAGAGCAGGCCGCGGAGCCTGCTGGGAATAGTAGGCGCCGGCGCCGGACGGGAGCCGCCGGGCCGGAAAGGTAAGGGCCCCCCTCCCCCCTCCGCGCGCCCCCTCCTCCCCTCCACGCACCCCCTCCTTACCTTTCCGGCCCGGCGGCTCCCGTCCGGCGCCGGCGCCTACTACTTCCAGCAGGCTCCGCGGCCTGCTCTAGAGTAGCGCGCCGGGTGATGACATCACCCGGCGCGCCATCCTAGAGCAGGCCGCGGAGCCTGCTGGGAATAGTAGGCGCCGGCGCCGGACGGGAGCCGCTGGGCCGGAAAGGTAAGGGCCCCCCTCCCCCCTCCGCGCGCCCCCTCCTCCCCTCCACGCACCCCCTCCTTACCTTTCCGGCCCGGCGGCTCCCGTCCGGCGCCGGCGCCTACTACTACCAGCAGGCTCCGCGGCCTGCTCTAGAGTAGCGCGCCGGGTGATGACATCACCCGGCGCGCCACCCTAGAGCAGGCCGCGGAGCCTGCTAGTAGTAGTAGGCGCCGGCGCCGGACGGGAGCCACCGGGCCGAGAAGGTAAGTGCCCCCCTCCTCCCCCCCCCCGCTGTCCACTTTCATCGGCGGGCGCCCGCTGGCGCCCGCCAATGGAAGCGGCGGTGGGCGCCAGTGGGCGCCCGCCGATCCGCCGATCCGCCGAACCGGTTCGGAGCTTTTTCGGACCGGTTCGGATTGGATCGGCCGATCCAGCTGCGGGATCGGAAATCGGATAATTTATCCGATTTCCCACTGGACCGGACTCGGATCGTGGATCGGGTCCGATCCAGTGCACATCCCTAGTATCCAGAGGCAATATGAGTGAGACTCACCAGGGTCAGCTCCAGGTTTGAGAGGCAAAGTCCTCTGGTGGGCTGCTGCCTTTGTCAAGGGGATGTTGGTGGGCTTACCTGGCTGTGGTGGCCGCACTCCAAACAGCACGGGACAGTTTTCCATTTCCCACAATGCCCTAAAACAATGGCAGTTCAAGGGGATTGTGGGAAATGAAAAGGGTGGTTCTATCCAGACATCTAGTGTTGCTCAGCATTCCAGGCCAGAAAAATGAATGGTGGTAGGAGTGGCAGAGCACAGGACAGGGCAGCCATCACCAAGATGCTGAGACCCCATCAACTGCCCAAGGATGACAGGTTAGGACACCAGTCCTAGGACACCCTGCTGCAAGGAGGATGCCAAAACATTTGTGTATTGTTTTCTTATTATTTTTTTGGTGTAGAATGAAGCATGCCTCCAATTTTAATCCATAGACACCAACAGTCCATGAAGTTCCCTATTTTCTGATTGAAGTCCCTAATAACTCACAGTGCCAGTTTTGGCTAATATAAATTGGGAAAGTATTCCCTCTTCAGGGTTCATCTCCCTCCCTACTTTCCGAGAAGTTTAATCTCTGATGTATCTTGACTCTAGTGCGGAAATGCAGCAATTGAGATGTGCATGAACAGTAAGGCACCAAGGCCACAAACGGTAGCCAATCGTCACCTTTTATAAGGCAACTTGGGGTGGCTATTTTTGCAATGGTGGTCTTTTGATTCATCATCCTCTGGGACTTTCACTCAATGGAGGGTAAGCTATTGCAGCCTAAATCAATTCAGAATTCAGTAATAGTCCCAGTGCTCCTTGGAATGGGAGTTTGCAAATGTATCCTTTTTTTCATCTGTGAAATGTTGGAGGGTATATTAATCCAAGGGGGAAAAATACTGTCTCAAAATCTTCAAATTTGGGGGGCTGTGGTATAAACAGTGGCTAAGCTCTTTATCTCTCTGGTTTCTTTATCCCTCTATTATGAATTCATTTATATATTGTCTTCCCACCCCTGTGCTTCACAACATTAAAACAAATAATCAGAAATAACAAGGCTGCCATCCAACACTTGCCTGGGAGTAAGCCCCATTGAAGTCAATGGAGCTTACTCCTGAGTCAATATGCAGGGTAGTGCCATGCAAACACCTAAAGATTTTTTTTAAAAAAAAACCTAAAATGGGTCAATAACAAAACCACAGTCAAGTTGGAAATATCACTACATAAATAATAATAATAATAAAAACCAACAGGACAAGTGTGTCTTGACCACCCATCTAAAAATCATGAATGAGGGAGTTTTCAGCTCCCTAAAAATACACAATGATCCATGAATGTCCCAAGAAAACTAGCCAAGCAGGTGCCAGAGACAATTCAAGAACAGGCATACCAGAAGTTGGGCTACTGGCCAATTTCTGATGGACCACCTAACATTTGCTCTTCAAACCCAAAACAGCAGAAAATTAAAAATGACGATTTAAAGCAACCATCACATTAAAACAATAAATGGACAGAACATTGCACAATGCTAGCAGAAGTGGTAGATATTAAAGCTACTTAAAAACCAGCAGAAAAAAAAACAGTGCTAGGATACCTCAAAGTCCAGGGGGTCAGATGTCTTCATCTAGCACCAAAAAGATGGTGGTTTTGGTGTCTTGTGGGTCTCTCTGGGGAGGAAATTCCAAAGGCGGTGAGGCATTGTATATGTACAAAACCATCAAAGTTGCCTTTTTTGGAGTGTTTTATCAATGTGTACAATGCACATTGGTAACATAGACCATGGGCAGGGGGTCTCTGTGTGTGAAAAGATCTAAGTGAATTGAAGATACTGAAAGTGATGGCACATGGAAAATACAGAGAGCTTTGTACAAAATGTGGGAATAAAAGGATGGGAAGATCCCTAAGGGGAAAAAAAAAGAATCTTTATATAACAATCTCATGTGCAATCGCATTGGGGTTGCATTTGTGCTGTGTTTTATCAACACATATGTATTCATCAGTGATGTGGTGGATCAGATTCACCACCTCATCAACATCAGAGCCACCAACCTCCACTGGTCCAATGACCATTAAGTCCAGAGACCATAATGATCTCACTGCACCGCTGTTTGGAAACTGGACCGGGTAATGCGGAATGCCAAAATCTGGGGAGAAATTCAGACGGGGGAATTTCAGAAGCATCCATCCTAATGTCTATTTTCAATCCCTGCCACCACCAGGGATGCTTCTGGTTCCCAGCACTGTTGACGTTGGCCTTCTGCAGAGCTGTGCACATGCTTCTGGCAAAGTGTTAATAACAGCTCCATTCTCGGTCCACCAGGGGGCCTCTTTTAGTTTCTCCTCCGAAATGTGATGATATAATTATCGAAACTCTGAAGTGCCTCCGGGATGTGAGCGCACCTGCTGCATAACCCACTCTTTGTACTGCGGTGCCTATGGTTTTTCGTCTCTCCCCCACCCACCCATTACCTCGATCTTGAAAAGAAAAAAAAACCTTCTCTTGCCTTTCATTCGTTCTCCAGGAGTACAGCAAAGTGTTCTTGCTTTATCTGGTCAGTGAGCTAAAATATATTGATGCAGCTTGCACAGTTTTGCTTGAAGTCAGGATCTCTCCCTCCTTCACTCAGATTAACCTGAGTTTAAACTAGATCCAAAATAAACCTCCCCTCCCCCCCCAATTTGAATTTTGGCAACTTTGCATTTCAGAAGTGCTTAGGAATTGAAAGGAATTTTTCAGTGAATTAAATCTTAACACTCGCTGATAGAGTTGAAGCATCAGTTGGCCAAATTCAATATTTTTATGCCTTTAAAATGTGATAAATGGATCCCCCCCCTTTCATCCCTTTGTTATGCTTGAAATTGACTTTGCACTGTGATCGACTCCTCCATATTTCTGGTTTAATGATGACAATTTCTGGTACTAATTTTGGGATTAGAACATGAGCTGTTTCCCTGTTCTTTTATTTTCTTCAGTTCATTTGCATTATCTCTCCCATCCACCCAGCCACATTACCAACGTGCAGCTATGCATTGATAAAACACTACAAAAAAGCAACCTTGATGTAATCATACATATGGTTGCATCAATATTTTTTGTATGGTGTTTTTCTGATGCACATCTGTGGTCCTGCACACAGAAACAACCTTGGTGAAACCTCATGTACAATCACATCAAGTCTGCTTTTCTGCAGTGTTTTATTGATGCATTTGTACATATCAGTAACGTAGAGGAAGGGGAGAGTTACAGTTCAATTGAATGAAGAGAAAGCTATGTCACATTGTGCATTCACCACACTTTCCTCACAATTTTTAATGTATCAGTTCAATTTTAGAAACAGAATAATGTCATTCAAAAAATCCAGAACGAATTCCAAATGCGTAGAATTTCAGAATCAACCCTATTCTTTTCTTACTTTTCATTTTAAGACACACCCCCCCCAATTCAGTAACATTCATTATTGGGAATATCAGGGAACAAATTTGGATTTCTTCTTCTTCTCCTCCTTCCTTTTTGCAAGCAACAAAAAAGTAGCTGAAAATGTTTGCGAAATTTCTCTCCAGATTGTTAGAATTCTAGTTTTGTGTGTGTGTGTGTGTGTGTGTGTGTGTGTGTGTGTGTGTTGGAGGAGAAGGGGCTTGGCATTGTGCAATTTCAGAAAAAGATGCCTGCATGGATTTCATTTTTATTTCATTGGCTATTTTTTGTGTTGTTTTTCTCTTGTGGAAGCTTCAATGTCCCAATAAACCAAGATCAGCTGTGAGAAAATCTTTTGTGTGTTGGTTTATAAGTGCATGGTGTTGCCATGTACTGAGTCAGTGCATTGTTCAGTCCATCTTCAACTGGCAGCAGCAACTTCCAAGATTTCAGGCACAGAGAAATGGTCTTTTGTGTGTCCTCCTTCTGAGCCCTTTCAACCAGAGGTGTCAGGGACTGAATCTGGGAATGTCTGCATCCAAAGTGGATGTACTACCAGCAAACAATGTGTCAGGATGAAGCTTGGTCTCCTGGCGTGGATTCCAACTCAGACACGGAGGCTGAAGTAGAAGACCAGTCAAGACAGGAAACGGAAGAGGACATTCTCCAAGACTCTCCAGGAATCTTCCCAAGAGCTTATCAAACAGGAGACCCAGGCTCAGAGATAGTCTCCTCCCACCCCCAGAAGTCAGACTTCGTCGGACAGGGAGGGAGCATCAGAATCGACTGATCCCAGAGTCTGCTGCTGGGGCAAGTGGACAGGGTTGAGAGGAGGTGGGAGGCGGTCTGCCAGACTAGCAACACAGCACAGGGTTACAGCTTGGACCCTCCCAGAAGGAGGAGTTCGGTAAAAACACATAGAACACAGCGAGTAATGGTCCATTAGTTGATAGACAGCTTTGCATTGTTAGGTTAATTAAGTTTAGAGGATCGTTCCTAGCATTCACACTCCCTTCAGTTTTGTGGGCTGCACAGCAGACCTCTTTATTGTCTCACATCTCAGTGGGAGGGCTTGGGATCATGTTGCTATGGAACTGCATTTTTAAAGGACCTCTCTCCAATGCTCCAGCTCTATCAGGATTCAAACGAGTGGTCCCAGAACTAGAGGGCAGCTAAGAAATGCACAAACACTCAACAACATAGAGCTGGACTAGATTGATGAGGGCATTTCTCAGCCATTTCACCCTCCACTAATCAGATGTTTTGTTTTGGCTATATTTTACGGGTGAGGCAAAATTCTTTTACAGGGAAGTAAATTGGAGCAGTCACCATCTCCCCCCCCCCCCGAAATCCCTGTTCTGATGTGAATTTGAGCTTGGGGAAATTCAAAATGGCTGCCAAAAAGAACAAATCATAGGAAACCACACTATAGGCCATAGAGATCATAAGGCTAGCTGTGGCCTAAATTTCCATGAACTAACTGCAACACCGCCCTCTCCCAGTAACTTGCAGACATTGTTGTGTCAGGATCAGGCCCTGTCTCCCTGGTGTGCATCATGAACCAGACTCAGAGGCTGAAGAAGTAGACCAAGACAGGAAGTGGGGAGGAAATTTTCCAAGACTCTCCAGGAATCAAGGAGGAATCTTCCTAGGAGCTTATTGAATAAGAGGTCCAGGCTCAGAGATCATCTCCTACCCACCACCCACCCCTGGGAACTCAGGCTTTGTTGGAGGGGGAGGGAGCATCAGAACAGACAGAACCCAGAGTCTACTGCAGGGTCAAGCAGGCAGAGTTGAGAGGAGGTGGGAGGTGGTCTGTTAGGCTAGCCACTCACCAGAGGTTACAGCAAGGAGACCCTCCCTGAAGGAGCAGTCCAGTAAAAGACTTTCGAGCATGGTGGGAAACTGTCCATTTAGTTGATAGGCAACTGCCTTGCTTTGTTAGGCTAATTAAGCTCAGAGGATCGCTCCTAGCATTCACACTCCCTAAGGTGTAAAGAGGTGTCTATTTACTGAATAATACTTTGTGGATTGCACGGCAGACCTCTTTCTTGTCTCACATCTCAGCAGGAGGGCTTGGCTTCACAACAGTAGTAATATTTCCAATATTAGCTGCATAGCTCCATCCCGGGTTCTATGTCTTGTTCACACTGGAGTGTGACTGAAGGTATATCTCATTCTGTGAGGCCAACATGGCAGCCATGTCCACCAGTGGTAGCTGGCTTTGCTTATTTCCCCCCATGCTCCTGGGGGTGGGGTGGGGAGTGAGGATCAACTCACTGGCCTGAAAATTTGCAAAGGCTCTGTATGACTCTCAATGGCTCCCTATGGTATGCGCCAGAAGAGAAGATACAGGCCACCACTGATTTGTGTGGGGAAAGAATCAGAGCCATTGCATGTTCCTCACCTCCTCCATCACCCTCAACAGCCAGCCCAGTGACACCTGTAAAGCTTCACAGCAAAATTAAGCTGACATTTAAATCAGGGTGGCTCAGAAATATAATTTAGAATTTTGGTCCTGCCTACACCTTGGCTTCCTTCAGTTGATGTTTAGCACAGGTATATTTGTTAGGGTTGTGTGCATGGATACGGATACAGATCCCGAATCTGGAGTGGATCGGGCAGATCCAGGCCTCCCAGATCCAGATCCAAACCAGATCGGAGTGGGCCAGATCAGATCCATGATCCGGATCGGATCTGGATCCGAATTGGGTCAGATAGGGCCCGATCCGGACCTGACAGATCAGGATCAGATCGGGGAGTCCATGTACAGCCCTAATATTTATAAAGCCCCCATCTCCATTGTGTCCATAATGCACACCGAGGAGCGATTCAAAGCACCAGCTGGGAAAACATTAGCAGTCTGTCTTAGTTCACATGTCATTCCTCCCAGCTAGAGCCAGGCGGGGCGCATTGTATGGGAGAAGGTGATCCTGCAGGTAACCTGGACCCAAACCATGTAGGGCTTTAAAGGTAATGACCAACACTTTGTACTTCGCCGGAAACTAATTGGCAGACAGTGGAAAGATATTAAAGCTGGTGTAATGTGGTCATCCCTAGGTGTACCAGTGACCAACCTGGCTGCCATATTTTGAACTAGTTGAAGTTTCTGGACTAGGCACAGAGATAGCCATATGTACAGCACATTGCAGAAGTCGAGCCTCGAAGTTACCAGTGCGTGCACTACTGACTTTAGGTCTTCCAACTCTAGGAAGGGGCGCAGATGGCTGATAGTAGGCACTCCCGGCCGTCGCATCTATCTGGGCTGTCATTTGGAGCGATGGATCCAGGAGCACCCCCAAGCTGCGAACACAGCCTTTCAGGGGGAGTGTAACCCCATCCAGAACACACACCTCCAACCCCAGGTTGTGACCCTTGACAGGAAGCACCTCCGTCTTGCCTGGATTCAGCTTCAGTTTGTTTTTCCTCATCCAGCCCATTACCGCCTCCAAGCATTCATTCAGAGGAGACACACTATCCTTAGCTGATGCTGTTGTCAAAGGCATAGAGAAATATATTTGGGTGTCATCAGCATATTGATAGCACCCTGCCCCATGCCTCCAGATGTTCTCTCCCAGCGGCTTCATGTAGATGTTAAACAGCATTGGGGATAGGATGGCACCTTGTGGTACACCACATAGCAGCTCCTTTTTTGAGGAGCAGCTATCCCCAAGTATCACCATCTGGAACCTGCCCGAGAGGTAGGACCGGAACCATTGAAGCACAGTGCCTTTGAGTTCCAATCCCCTCAGGCGTACCAGAAGGATACCATGGTCGATGGTATTGAAAGCCGCTGAGGGGTCCAGAAGTACCAGCAGGGACACACTCACCCTGTCAATATTCAAGCGTAGATCATCTACTAAGGCGACCATAGCAGTCTCAACTCCATATCCTGCCCTGAAGCCAGTTTGAAATGGGTCTAGAAAATCTGTATCATCCAAAACTGCTTGGAGTTGGAAGGCAACTGCCCTCTCGATCACCTTGCCCAGAAATGGAAGATTCGATACTGGTCTGTAATTATTAAGGTTCAGGGGATCCAGGGAGGGCTTTTTTAGAAGCGGCCTTACCACCGTCTCTTTTAAACATGATGGAAAACTCCCCTCCCTGAGAGATGTATTAATAATATGTTGTAATTGTAATCTAATTACATCTCCTCCCTGGGCGACCTGCCAAGAAGGGCCGGGATCGAGAGGGCAAGTCGTCCTCCTCACTCGTCCAAGCAGCTTATCCACGTCCTCGGTACTCACCAACTGAAACTGATCCAGTGTAATTCTACTCACAGAGTTGCTGGGCACTCCATTGTCAACCTCTACTATAATGACGGCATCTAAGTCGGCTCTTATCTGAGAGATTTTATCTGTGAAATGATCGTTAAAGGCATCACAGCGAACTACTGAAGGCTCTAAGATCGGGTTCAGGGGAGAAGGTGCCCAGGTTAGACCCCTCACCACCCTGAACAGTTCTGCTGGATGTGAATTCGCAGACGCAATGCGAGCAGAGAAGAAAGCTTTCTTCGCTGCGCATATTGCCACTCCATAGGAACGAAGATGTTCTCTATGTCGTGTCTTATAGGATATAAGTTGAGTTTTCCGCTCCAGTCGTCGTCCTTTCCACTTCAACTCCCTGAGATCTTCTGTATACCAGGGCGCCCGGTTAGAAGAGGGTCGGAGAGGAGGTTTGGGGGCGATCGTGTCAATAGCCCTAGTTAGGTCTTGATTCCATCTATTGACCAGGGCTTCTACAGGATCGATACCAGCCATAGAACACTCCAAGGCTTCTGGAATCCAGAAGGATCCATCAGCCTTCGAGGGTGGACCATCTTAATAGGTCCGCCACCCCTGCAGGGGTGGGTGGTAGCCGTGATACTAACCCTGACCAGAAAATGGTCTGTCCATGACAATGCAGAGGTATTTGTTACCTCCGCCCACAGATCTGTCTGTTCAGAGCTGAAGAAGTAGGGCTCATCACCCATTTTAAATCCCACACACACACCATGTCCCATAATCAGTGAGGATGCTTGTTCTGGAGCATTGTGGGGGGGAAGAGGAAAGGTGGCCACTATATAAAATTAATTGAAATGTGGAATACTGAAGAAGCTACAAGCTGCCAGCGAGGTGATTGTACAATGATAGACAAAGACACTCCTCAACCCTCCCCCCCAATCAGTAAGGTAAGCTCAAAAGCCATGAACCAAATCCATGAGATTTTCTCCAAAATTTCTCCTCCACTGAATTTCTTTTCAAAAGCAATTTCTTTTCTAGGAAATTGAATGAGAATGGTCAAACAATGTGGCAGAAATGTTTGGCATAGCACTACTTCCAACAGCCGCACGGGGAACAATCTGAAGTGGTACAGCCCTGCCATCGGGGCAGCCGCAGAGGACCCAAAATAATTTGCTGCACCCAACAGTTGCAGCTACTGCTGTGCCAAAACCTGTCTTCTGGTTTCCCAAAAGTTTAATTTGCTTTCAAAAGAGGCATCAGTTTTCCTGACCCAGTCTTGGGGTGCTTTCGAATTTCTTTTGAATTTCTTTAGATGGTGAGGAGGCAGCAGGTAAGCAGGGAGAGTGGGGGAGGGAGGGAGAGAGAGAGAGAGCAGGGAGAGCAGGAGGGAGTGCTGTGAATGGACCCGAGTCAGATCGGGCCTGATCTGGACCTGACAGATTGGGATCCAGATTGGATCAGGGGTCTGTTCACAGCCCTATTTTTAGATTATAACCTTCAGGTCTTGTTTTACCTACTGTACATAGGCTGCTCCTGGCGCTGTAGGGACTGGGGAATGGGATTTTTAAAAAATGTTTTAAAACATAAATAATAACAACAACAGCCCAGAAAAATTGGAAGGACTTAGCATGGAAGCAATGAGGGAGCATGGATCCCTCCGCTCTGCTTTTTCCACAGCCCACAAGTGAGCCTGACCAAAGGCGCATCTCCTCTCTGTCTTTTGAGCATCTCTCCCTTCAGGTGCGCAGGCTTCAGCCATTCTCATCCCAGACAAGGAGAGAGAAAGAGAGAGAGAGAGAGAGAGAGAGAGAGAGAGAGCAACCCTTTTTGCTGGAAAAGAAGATCCCAGCCCAGGTCTGCCTGGCTTGTAGCTCAACTGAAGCCCACATGAAGTCACTAGGGGGCGCTGGGATGCCAGGCTCGATTCTTAATGCGCTCTAATGATACCAACTCAGAAAGATGCATTCTTTCGTTGCCGGGGCAACCGCTAGGCCTACAGGCAGAGTTCTGCATTGAAACCGTGATTCCACATACCCCAATTGCCCCCTTTTGCCTGGGACCAGGGGTGTTTCTAGGCATGGTTTACAGTTCCCATTAAGCATTGTGTTGTACCCACAAGTGATGATGTACCTGCCACAGTGACATGCATTTGGAGGACACAATAGTGTGGTGTCAAGCTCTACTAGTCCTGATGGCTCTGTGCTACCTCCAGTAGCAGAGGCAGTAAGCCTATATACGCCAGTTGCTGGGGAACATAGGTGGGAGAGTGCTGTTGCACCTGTGTCCTGCTTGTGGGTAGGGGTGTGCATCGGATCGGATCCGATCCATGATCCGAATCCGATCCGACCCAAAATCGGGAAAATCCGATCCGATCCGATCCAATCCGGACAACCTCCGATCCGATCCGATCCGATCCGATGAGGTCCGATCCGGATCGGACGCCATTTTGAATGCTTTTTCCCATAGCCAAGTATTGTTTTACAAAAACGCCTATAACTTTTTCATTTTTAAAGATAGAAGGATGAAACTTGGGCACATTGTAGACTGGTTAGGGGTAGTTATCTGTGAGAAATTTCAGAAAGATTGGTGCATGCATTTTGTGGCAATTAATTTTTTAATAAATACCCAGGAATGCCTATAACTTTGTCATTTTTAAAGTTACACACATGAAACTTTGCCACATTGTAGGGGGTACCTTGGGACCTATGTGTGTGAAATTTCAGAAACGTAGGTGCTTGTCTTGTGTGGCAATTAATTTTTAGAAAAATGGGTAGTAGTGGGGTAAATACAGTTACGCCTCCCATTTTTTTATTTTTGAAGATACAAACAGGAAACTTGGGCACATTACAGGTACCACTTGCCTTGATATGTGTGTGAAATTTCAGAAACATTGGAGCTTTCCTTGTGTGGCAATTAATTTTTGAAACAATGAGGAAAGAAACACCTATAACTTTGTCATTTTTAAAGTTACACACATGAAACTTTGCCACATTGTAGGTGGTACCTTGGGACCCATGTGTGTGAAATTTCGGAAACGTAGGTGCTTGCCTTGTGTGGCAATTAATTTTTTAATAAATACCCAGGAATGCCTATAACTTTGTCATTTTTAAAGTTACACACATGAAACTTTGCCACATTGTAGGCGGTACCTTGGGACCTATGTGTGTGAAATTTCGGAAACGTAGGTGCTTGCCTTGTGTGGCAATTAATTTTAGAAAAATGGGTAGTGGTGGGGTAAATACAGTTACGCCTCCCACTTTTTTATTTTTGAAGATACAAACAGGAAACATGGGCACATTACAGGTACCACTTGGCTTGATATGTGTGTAAAATTTCAGACAGCTGGGTCCAGGCATGTGGTGGCAAGGTATTTTTGAAACAATGAGGAAAGAAACGCCTATAACTTTTTTATTTTAAAAGTTAGAAGTCTGAACATTGCTCACTTTGTAGATGGGTTAGGGGTAGATATGTGTCAGAAATTTCAGAATTATAGGTCCAGGCATTTGATGGCTATGGAATTTTTAAATTACATGTTTCAAAAAAATTTCTACAGAGGCCAGGTCTTCCCCTCCCGCTTCCCGCGAAGAAAAGGAAACACTCTCTCGTCTCGATCCCTTTGATCCTTGCTAGTAGTATCCATTACAGGGCTCGTGTTTCCTTTCCTACTTTCACTTTTCAAGCAGAACGGCTGAGCCTAGCTGAGTTTTGCAGCCATGCGTGCAAGGAAGGATCACTCTGGTCTCGATCCCTTTGATCCTTGGTAGTATCCATTACAGGGCTCGTGTCTGCTTGAGTACAAAGTGAAAGCAGACACGAGCCCTGTAATGGATACTACCAAGGATCAAAGGGATCGAGACCAGAGTGATCCTTCCTTGCACGCATGGCTGCAAAACTCAGCTAGGCTCAGCCGTTCTGCTTGAAAAGTGAAAATAGGAAAGGAAACACGAGCCCTGTAATGGATACTACTAGCAAGGATCAAAGGGATCGAGACGAGAGAGTGTTTCCTTTTCTTCGCGGGAAGCGGGAGGGGAAGACCTGGCCTCTGTAGAAATTTTTTTGAAACATGTAATTTAAAAATTCCATAGCCATCAAATGCCTGGACCTATAATTCTGAAATTTCTGACACATATCTACCCCTAACCCATCTACAAAGTGAGCAATGTTCAGACTTCTAACTTTTAAAATAAAAAAGTTATAGGCGTTTCTTTCCTCATTGTTTCAAAAATACCTTGCCACCACATGCCTGGACCCAGCTGTCTGAAATTTTACACACATATCAAGCCAAGTGGTACCTGTAATGTGCCCATGTTTCCTGTTTGTATCTTCAAAAATAAAAAAGTGGGAGGCGTAACTGTATTTACCCCACCACTACCCATTTTTCTAAAATTAATTGCCACACAAGGCAAGCACCTACGTTTCCGAAATTTCACACACATAGGTCCCAAGGTACCGCCTACAATGTGGCAAAGTTTCATGTGTGTAACTTTAAAAATGACAAAGTTATAGGCATTCCTGGGTATTTATTAAAAAATTAATTGCCACAAAATGCATGCACCAATCTTTCTGAAATTTCTCACAGATAACTACCCCTAACCAGTCTACAATGTGCCCAAGTTTCATCCTTCTATCTTTAAAAATGAAAAAGTTATAGGCGTTTTTGTAAAACAATACTTGGCTATGGGAAAAAGCATTCAAAATGGCGTCCGATCCGGATCGGACATCTGGTCCGATCCGATCCGACCAGCCTCCGATCCGATCCGATCCGATCCGACCCCCCAGGTCCGATTCCGATCCGCTATCCGATCCGATCCGGGGGGTCAGTGCACATCCCTACTTGTGGGTCCCTGGTCAACAGCTGGTTGGCCACTGTGTGAACAAAGTGCTGGACTAGATGGACCCTCGGTCTAATCCAGCAGGGCTCTTCTTAGGTTCTTATGTCCCTATGTGGGACTCCATAGAGCAAAAGGAGACTCTGTGGGGTGGGGTGCGGTGGGGTGGGGTGGGGTGGGCAGACAGACAGACAGACAGACCCAAGCAAGCACAGCTAAATGGCCTGTTCACCCTAGAGCAAGAGTGTTGAATCTTTTTTTCAGCATGGGGACTTAGAAGAAACTGCACAAAATCTGCATATGCTCATTTATTTCTATATAATTCAAAAATAATAATTAATAGGATGTATTTAAATTTCACAGGAGGCGAAATGGATCACTGAATTTCTCATCCAAAGAACAGAAATAAATTAAACCCTTCAGTTAATTTGTTCCCTGACCCAAACCAATGTGGCAAATGCATTTTCTCAGTTTCATTGCCATACAAGGGACATTTTGGGGGTGGAGGCCGTTGTTATTTATATTATTATTATTATTATTATTATTATTATTATTATTATTATTATCTCTTTCTCGCTCATGGCCGTTTTTCTAGATGGACATGATGGGCTTTGCCAAATTATGCTGTCTTTTACAGATTCAGGAATTTCCTGACAATTGAGCATGTTTAAATTATGACTGATTTCTGGATGTTGGCGTGGATGTACTCTGGTAGGCCCAGTTTCTGGAGGTTTTCTGTATATTTTTTTGATGTGATGCTGGTGACTGATGCGACCAATAGAATAATTGTGACCTTTTCCTGTTGCCATAGTTCTTTGACTTCCATGGCCAGTGGTGTATATTTGTCTCTCTTTTCTTCTTCCTTTTCAACAACATTTTTGTCATTCGGTATTGCTATGTCAATGAGGTATGTGTGATTTTCTTTTTTGTCTATGACCGTTACATCTGGTCGGTTGCAAGGTATTGTCTTGTCCGTATGAATTATTCTGTCCCAGTATATTTTATGTTCTGCAATCTGTATTTTCCAGGATTGTTTTGGGTGAGTATGTATAGTATGGTGTAGGTTGTTTGATAAGGTTGAATTTGATGGCCAGTTGTTGGTGAATTATTTTTGCAGCTGTATTGTGTCTGTCCGTATAGTCCATTCCTGCCAGAATTTTACATCCTGCTGTTATATGGTCTCTTGTTTCTTGGAATTGATGACATTTCCTGCATAGGTCTGTTGTTACACTGTTATCTTTTATGATGTATTTTTGGTAGTTCTTGGTTGCTATAACTTGATCTTGTATAGCAGTTAGGAATCCTTCGGTTTCTGGAACTAGCTCACCCTTCCTGAGCCATTTGTACGATTGTTCTTTGTATATTTGTGGGTTCTGTATTATGTTGTAGTGCTTCCCATGGAGTGCTTTTGTGCCCATTTTTCTTTTTTCTTTTTTTTTCTCTGTGAGTGTGAGTGGTTGTGTTTGATCTTCGTTTTGTAATGCTAGGTTGAGTGGGGTGTAGTTTTTATGTGCTTTTACTATGGCTTTATGAATGGGGGTGTTTTTGATGTGGAAGAATTCTCTGATTGATTTTATCTGTTTAGCATGAATTCTGTTCATGTCCAGCAGACCTCTTCCTCCTTCTTTCCTGCTGATTGTTATTCTTTCAATGCATGAGTTGGGATGGAGCATGCAGTGTTTTTTGAGTTCAGTGCGATTGAGTCTGCTTATTTCTTCAAGTTCAGTGTGTGACCAGTGTATGATTCCGAATGAGTATGTGAGGATGGGTATTGCGTAGGTGTTGATGGCTTTGAAAATGTTTTTCAAGTTGAGTTTAGATTTTAGGATTTGTGATAGGCGAGTTTTATATTGCATTCTTAGTTGAGTTTTTACTGTGGAATGATTGATTTTTGTGTTGTGTTGGAATCCTAGGCATTTGTATGTTTCATTTTCTTCCATGTTATCTAATATTTCGTTATTTAGTGTTTCTGATGTTCCTTCTTCTTTCCATTTTCCTTTTTCTATGTGTAGCATCTTGCATTTTCCTATCCCAAATTCCATTTTCATGTCTGTCATAAGTTCTTCAGTGATTCACAGGAGGCCTTTTATCTGTGTTGAAGTTGAAGCATAGATTTTGATGTCATTATAATAATAATATCCTTATCATTAATTTACTATTTATTTAATGTATATTCCACCTATATACAAAATACTCTAGGAGGCTTACAAAGTTAAAAACTATTTAAACCTGATAAAACAATCAATAAAATAATATGACGTCAAACAATATATAACAGTCAGCAGTAAGATTCTAAAAACAAAAGTCCTGCCAGAATAATGCCTGCTTTAACGTTTTTTATGCCTGCATGTTTTAGCATGTGGGAAGGCGAGAGTTAACCCTTCCCTACCCAGCTATAATCCTTCTTGAAAATTGGTCCCTGCATGGCAATTAAGCTGAGACAGAGATGGTGGGGAAATTTCCTTGGCACCAGCAAACACTCAAGGTTCTGGGAAATAGATTTGGGGCTGAAGCCCCATGAATGCAGGAACACTCCTTATTTTCTTTGCCCTGGACCTGGTAAATCATGGCCCCAGTTTTGTATCTCTATTTCTGTCTTTTCGTAATGCGTTGTCCATTTTGCCATTCTCTTCTTTTCTCCAAGTTGTTTCGAATTTGTCAATATTATTTGGAAAGATTACTTCTGGTGTATATGTTGTTTGTGGATTTTGCATTGCTTTCTGAGACAATGTTCAGTCCCAATATTTCACATTTTGTCTTACTGTGCTGTTGATATGTTTGGGGATGGATTGTCTCACCTAAGGGGCTCATGGAGCATCCGGTTTTGCGTCTCTTCACCTCCCTGCTTCTCTCTTCCCCTTGATCTCTGTCATGGTGACATCCACCTGAAACCTGAGCAGTGCCAATTAAGCCCTTGCCTGTGGATACCAGTTTGTGATATCTGTGCTAAGTGAAAGAGAAAAAGTAGCTTTCTCATGTTTGGAGAGGTTCACCATCCATTATATCACACCGATGTGCAGAGCTGTCCGCCTCCAGGTCCACCTTCAGATCTTCCAGATCCTTTGGTGGTAAGGATGAGAGAATTTCCCCCACTTCCATTCCTTCATTATTTCTCCAATTCACTCTGCCCTGCATTCATCTCCTGAATTTCAGTTTAACAAGAAGAATTAAAAAGGAAAATCAACTCCAGAATCAGAGCTTGCACCATTTGCTACGGCTGTCAGTTTCTTCAAGAACACTGCAAAAAAGCTACCTTCATATGATTGAACACATGATTGCAACAAGAATATTTTTGTGCAGGGTTTTACTGTTGCATGCTTATACTCCTGCACATTGGTAACACTCCACATAAAATAATATCGATAACCACACAAAACAATTGTGTTATAATCACATGAACAATTGATTCAGAATTGCATTTGTGCAGTGTTTTATCAATGCACATATGTGATCTGGCCATTGAGGTGGGGGGAGAAAAGACTCAAAGAAACTGAAAGGTGGAGAAAATTCTCCATGCATGGCACTCTGTACCACATTCAAAAACAGAAAACAGTCCAATAGAGACTTCCTAATGCATATTTTTGGAAGCAAGTCCAATTAATTTAAAATTCCAAAATTAGGCAGAAATCAGATGAGGAGAATTTTCAAAGTGTCCTTCTTTGGAGACACTCAAGAGTTCAGCTACCCGCTCCCTGCTTTCAATACATACAGGGCTCTCTCTTGACTCTTCCTAGAAAACCCGAGCTTTATTTTTCCTCAGGTAGGTTAATGTATTTTCACATGTGAAGTAACATCAATGGTACAACTACAGGTCAGCTGCTATGGGGACAAGGTTGCTATTAAGAGAAAATCATTTGAGTGCTGTGTATAAATGATCTCTTGAAATTATTCACCCTATTTGTGTGTAGAGAAACGGTGGGCATGGAGAGAGCATTTTACTGAAGTTGTCCAGGGGAAAGCAAAATAGTGGAATCATTTCTCAGGGTGGGTCTCACCATTCGTAGGCAATTTACAGCTTCTTTTTTTCTTTAAGCCTCATGCACACACACATACACACACACACTGCTGTATCAGTAGCCAGGTCACCATTTTGCCTCCTCCACAATGCCCTAGGCCTACTCTTGCTCCAGGGAATTGTGAGGGGAAGTGGCAGCCACCATAAATAAATAAATAAACAAATAAATAAATAAATAAATGGTGGAGGGCATTCAAAGAGAATTCTGTGAAGTGTAAAATAAAAAAGTCAGACATTTTCTCAGCCAATGCCTGCTGAGAAATTTCGGCTCGGCTCTAGTTAAGATCCAGTTGTCAGACAATCTTACTAAATAGTAGGGGTGTGCACTGGATCAGGTCCGATCCATGATCCGGATCCGATCCAGGGGAAATCGGATACTATTATCCAATTTCCGATCACCCCGCTGGATCGTCTGATCCAATCCAATCTGATCTGGAAAGGACCCGATCCAGATTGGAATGGATTGGAGGATTGGTGGCAGGTAAGCAGGAGGAAGGGAAGGGGGCCCACTTACCTTCCGGGGCCATCTGCTCCCCTCTACTGCTGTCCGCTACTGCGAGCAGGCTTTGTGGCCTGCCCCTAGGTAGCACGCCAGGTGATGTCATCACCTGGCGCGCTACTCAGGAGCAGGCCGCAAAGCCTGCTCGCAGTAGCGGACAGTGGCAGAGGGGAGCAGACGGCCCCGGAAGGTAAGCAGGGGGGAGGGGGGCCCACGGCCCGCTTACCTTCCGGGGCCGTTCGCTCCTCTCCGCCACTGGCCGCTACTGCGAGCAGGCTTCACGGCCTGCCCCTAGGTAGCGCGCCAGGTGATGTCAGCTTTCTTTCCCCCAATGTAAGTCTATGGGGAACACAAAAATGGCGGGCGATCCAAAAATCGGATGTCCGATTTTTGGATCGGGATTGGGCCCATTCTGGTCTGGGGGGCCTCCGATTTTGTCCGATCTGATCTGGGACAAAATTGGAGGTCCTGATCCGGGTCCTGATCCAATCCGGGGGGTCCGTGTACACCCCTACTAAATAGTGATATTGCAGACGACACAAAATTGGGTGGTATCGCTACTACCCTTGAAGACAGAAACAAACTTCAAAGTGATCTTGATAGACTGGAGCGCTCTGCTGAAAACAACAGGATGGAATTTAACAGGGATAAATGCCAAGTTCTACACCAAGGAAAAAGAAACCAAATGCACAGCTACAAGATGGGGCATACTTGGCTCAGCAATACGGATCTTAGAATTGTTGTAGATCACAAGCTGAATATGAGCCAACAGTGTGATGTGGCTGCAAAAAAAGCAAATGCTATTTTGGGCTGCATTCATAGAAGTATAGCTTGCAAATTGTGAAAGGTACTGGTTCCCCTCTATTCAGCACTGGTGAGGCCTTGTCTTGTGTATTGAGTCCAGTTCTGGAGGGAGTTCAGAAGAGGGCATCAGGGGTCTGGAAACAAAGCCCTATGAGGAGAGACAGAAAGAGCTGAGCATGTTTAGCCTGGAGAAGAGGAGGGTAGACATGATAGCACTCTTCAAATACTTGAAAGGTTGTCACACAGAGGAGGGCCAGGATATCTTCTTGATCACCCCAGAGTGAAGGACACAGAATAATGGGCTGATCTGATCCGCCCAACCTCCGAACCGATCCGATCCGATCCGGTCCACCAGGTCCGATTCCGATCCGCAATCCGATCTGATCCGGGGGGTCAGTGCACATTCCTATTGGCAACTGGGCCAGGTTTACATTTTGGTACTAGTGGACAAAGCCCTAAACAACTTGGGACCAACTTGAGAGGGCACCTTCTACCTTACCAACCTGCCTGGTCACTGAGGTCATTGGAGGGCATGCTCTTGGTGGTTCCACCTATGACCCAATTGGAGTCCACTAGGAGAAGAGCCTTTAGTGTGGTGGCCCCTTCTCTTTGGAAATACCCTGCTCCTGGAGGTCCAGTGGGTGGCCAACACTGTGCTGCTTCTGGCACTTCCTGAAAACAAATATTTTCAATGAAGCATTCCTCAACTGACTAGCCACCATTTTCATTTATATTCTGCTTTAAATTGAACGATTTTAATTCACTGTTTTTAATCTTTCTTTTTACTGTCTTTACTGCACCGCTCCAGAATCTATTTTAGAGATGAAGCAGTATATAAATATTTTAAATAATAAAATAATAATAATAATAATAATAATAATAATAATAATAATAGAAAATATCCGGGTCGTAACAAGTGCTGAGATGAAACTTCAATAAGCAAGAACATTGATGATCTGCATGTCCCTAACGAGAGGAAGACGAGCAAGCAGGTTGCAATAATGAAGAGGAGGATAAAGTCCAGGGGGTTCTCATCAGTGTCCCCCCCCCCCGCTTGCATGTGGGTCCACTATGGCTACCTTCAATGGCCCATCCAGAGTGGATGGGCCAGAGCTAAGAACGGACAGGGTCACCCCTTCTTTCCCGCCTCTTTCTCTCCGTCCAGAGGGAGGGATAGACCTGAACTGATCCCTGGCAGAGGGGTTTTGAAATTAGGCAAAAGTTTCTCTCCTCTTTTCCCTCTTTTCCCCTCATCTCCACCACCACGCCTGCCCTGAGCATTGCCCTCCAGGCCTCACCTAAATTCCAGAGGTGGAACGCTCAGTGCAGATGGCCGTTTGGATTTCGGATTCAGCGCAACAAAACCAGGAGCGTAATGCTACGAACAAACCGTCAAATTCGCCCTGGATGTTTTTTTGCTTTGAAACAAGGCGGTGCAATGCAGAGGAAGCGGATGCCTTTGCAGCCTCCACCGAGAAGCAATGACTATATGGTGCCCGCCTTCCTTTCGTTTTAAGAGCACGCTGGGTCCCACGAGCCCTCGCCGGCCCTTTTTCCTCCGCTAGTTACAATTCTCGTTATTTCTGGCAGCATATTTAATGCGAGCGGTTTCCTACAGAGGTTTCTCCCATGGGTTTTGGCAAGACGTGCCTCCAATCGCAATTATCACCTTGCGGGCTTTCGCGCGGGGGCCCATCCCTCCCTTGCAAAGCGATGCAGTGCAGGAGAGATAAAGGGAATTAGGGCCATCAAAGCTGCACCGTCCATCCTTAAATCAAAGCAGCTTGGGCTTTCTGTCGGGGGCACTCGGCTGTGAAATGGGTAGCCCTTGTATGCTGGGGATGAGCCAGAAAGCAGCAGCACAGGCAGAGAGCCAGGCAGAAAGGGGAACGCACACACACAGCTCCAAGGCACTCCATCTGGAGCAGGCCACGGAAGGGATGCTGGCCTTTTATGCATAGTCATACGTCCTTCATAGTGGCTTCCGTAAGAGTAGAGCTTCTAAAGTTCTCCACGTCTGAATTTTTCTAAAATGGCTTCTCAAAATTCCTCACCATCTTTTGGGTTGGAGAAATTGGGAAGGGGAGCATTTCATGGAAGATCTCCAGGGAAAGAAAAATTATCCAATCATGTCTCGGGGATGGGGTTCACCATGAGCATTGGAAATAACGTAGCCTCTTGTTCAACACCCACCACTACACACACACACATACACCAGGGTCCCCCCCCCCCCCAGGGGTAGCCTGGTCATCATTTTGCATCCCCCACAATGCTGTGGACATAGCTTCATTTCTGGGGTACTGTGCTGTGGGGGCTAGACAATGGCAGACAACCCCCACAAAAAAATAGTAGACAATGTCTGGAGAAAATTCTGCGAAGTGACCTTTTTTACTAGGAGGGGGTGGGTGAGGCGGCTGTGAGAACATAAGAATATAAGAAGAGCCCTGCTGGATCAGACCAAGGGTTCATCTCATCCAGCACTCTGTTCACACAGTGGCCAACCATCTGTCAATCAGGAACCCACAAGCAGGACACGAGTGTAACAGCACCCTCCCACCCATGTTCCCCAGCAACTGGTGCATATAAGCTTAATGCCTCTGATACTAGAGGTTGCATATAGCCATCAGGACTAGTAGCCCTTGATAGCCTTCTCCTCCTCCAGGAATTTCTCCAACCCCCTTTTAAAGCCATCCAAATTGGTGGTCATCACTACATCTTGTGGCAGCGAATTCCATAGTTTTTCTATGCACTGAAATTGTCTCAGAAAAAGGACTTCTCTGAAATTTTGGCTCAGCTCTACATTTTCCCCTCGATCTCAGAGTTCCAAATTGTGTGCTCAATGCAGAAATGAGGGATGAGGAATTCCCCATTGTTGCATTTCTTTTTTCAGAACTTTGTACAGAGTGTGGTGTATGCAAGATTATGCAGCCTTCATTTTATTTATGTCTCTCCCCCCCCCCCACTTTCTATATTGCTAGTGCACATGTCTGTGTTACTAAAAGACTGGAGAGGGAAAACAAAGGGGAAAAGTGCAATCTTGATGTGGTGATCATAACCATCATTGCATTAAGATCCTTCCTGTATGTTTTACCTGTGTGCATGTGTGCATTGCTAAAACACTGCAAAAAAGTAATCTTCATGTGTTTTATATTTTTCATTTTGTTAAGGATTCTAAGAATGGCCACGGCAGCCAACATCTATAAAATAACACGAAAACAATAAGCATAGTACAATCAAACATAACTGTATAAAGAAGGGCAGTTTTAAAAAGAAACAAAAAAGGCACAGCCAGAAACAATTTAAGAACAAACATTAGTCAAACCAAAAGTTTTGCCTATATAAGAATGTTTTCCATTGCCAGTCAAATACAGACAGTGGATCTCCAAAAGCAGGGAGTGAGTTCCACATTCTAGGTGCTACAACCAAAAAGGCCTTGAATTGCATTTGAAAATGTGGCAACACACAGTGAAAATGATCTAACAATGGAGTGACATGCACTAACACATCCCAGGCACTAGTTAGCAAATGCACTGGAATGTAGGGCTGTGCACAGACACTCCTATCTGCTTCAGACGCTGATCCGCCTCGGCCCGAATTCAACCTGCTCCGGATCCAGGTTGTCAGGATCAGACCTTTTCTCCCTAGTGTGGGGGGAAGGGGTTTCAGGGCCTCAATCGGACTCAGAATCTAAAGAAGGAACAGCAACAGAAGTATACAGGCCAAAACAGGAAGTGGGGGAGGAGACTCTCGAATACTCTTCAGGAGTCCAGGATGAATCTTCCCAGGAGCTTATCGGACAGAATGCCGAAGGCTCAGAGGCCATCCTCCTCTCACCCTGGGAACTCAGTCTCTGTCAGAGGGGGAAGGGACTTCAGAGTTGACAGATCCCAGAGTCCACCACAGGGTCAAGTGGGCAGAGTTGAGAGGAGGTGGGAGGTGGTCCCTTTGGGTACCCACTCACCAGTGGCTTCTCCAAAAAGACCCTCCCTGAGGTAAAGTGCCAGTTGGACTGTGAAGAAGCTCTCCAGGTCAGTCAAAAGGCAACCGCTAGCTTTGTTAGGCTAATTAAGCTTAGAGAATAGCTCCTAGCATTCACACTCCCATCAGGTGTGAAGAGATGTTTATTTGTTGAATAAATCTTTGTGGATTACATGGTGGACCACTTTATCATCTCGCATCTTGGCAGGAGGGCTTGGAATCACGAAACAGATTGAGATTCGAATGTCTGATTTATTTGGACATCCAACGGGATGGATGGATGGCAGGCGCCTGGCTTTCTTGAGCACCGACTGAGCCTCCTCCTCCCGCCGCACAAGCCCTCTGTTCCTTACATAGATCACACAACTGCAGGTGTTCACAATGGGTCCAAGTAAGGAGCAAGGGGCTTATGTGGTGGGGAGTCCGAACCGATCCCGCCTAACTCAGCTTGAATTGGCCTGAATCAGACTGGAGCCAACCCATTTCAGTTCTGGACAAATTCAGGCTGAATTAGCCTGCTTTGGCTCAGAATTCAGATCAAGGGCCAAAGTGGTACACAGTAGGGCTATGCACGGACCCTCCGATCTGATCTAGATCCCGCTCTGGGAGGTCCGGATCGGGGCTGATCGGACCCATGTCGGATCGGGCCTGATCTGATCCACCTCAGATCTGGATTCAGATCTGCTCCGGGTCTGTGCAGAGCCCTCCCTCCTGCTCTCCCCGCTCCCTCCCTCCCCCCAATTGCCCTGCTTACCTGCTGCCTCCTCCACCATCGTCCTGCCATCATCTTCTGTCCTCGCTGTGGGCTGCTGCATTTCCTGGTCATGGCAGGTGACAATATCACCCGACGTGAGCGGGAAATGCGGCAGCCCACAGTGAGGAGGCAGGACGATGTGGGATGACGCGGAGGAGGCTGAAGGTAAGCTGGGCAATTGGGGGGAGGGAGGGAGAGAGAGAGTGGGGAGAACGGGAGGGAGGACTCTGCATGGACCTGGAGTGGATCCAGATCGTGGACCTGATCTGGCCCGATCCACTCCGGATTCAGGATCCAGCTCCGGATCCAGTCACAGCCCTAGTGCACAGCCCTACGGGAAAGTCAGGGCAGCTGCCACAATAACCTAAGCTGTGTAAATCTGCTTTTTCGGCACAACCGCCATCTGGACTTCAAGAAGTGCACCTGATTTTTCAAAACAGGTTGTCATCCCATCACGAGATTAGTGACCTTTCGAACCAGGTGCACCTCCATCTTCTCTGGATTAAGTTTCAGCATGTTCTTCTGCATCCAGATCATGTTTGATTCCATCGCTTGGGAAGGAAAAGAGGCATAGAACTATCTCATCAGCGTAGTGATCGCTACACCCTCCAAGCCTCTAGTTGATCTCTTCTTAGCCATGTAGATGTCAAACAGCTTTGGGGATGGAACAGACCCATGAGGCATCCTATAGGTCAACATGTCAAGCTTACCATGTCAATCAATCACCATCACATGGTTTGTTTCCATGGCATTGACTGGCACCCACATCAATTACCAGAGCTCATGGGTGGTTGAATGTCTGTCTGAGCTAACATGCAAAAACAACATAATCCCTAGAGCATTTTAGTTTGTTTTCTTCCACAGTGTGTTGGAAAAAGCAGAGAAGTTAGATTAAGAACAACAGAAATAACTAAGCCACACACTGGAGGAGAAACAGTATGGAAGGGACAAATCAGATTCTTTCTAGTGCATTTCACGTTCCCATGTGATTAAACATATATCTGTTCCAGCCTGAATTAATCTGCATTTTTTTAAAAAATAAAACATACACAGGAATTTTTACAATTCATATGCATTTCTAAACCTATTATTTCCTCTCAAAATAAGCATCTCTACATTAATTTTCTCTCAAAACACACCACTTATAAAGTATTTTGACACAATTTCTGAACAGAGAACTAGAACTGAGCCAAAACTTATCTGAAAACACTTTTTCCCCTGAGAAAATGTCAGAGAGTTTTCTTTCACGCCAACACCACTCACAAATTGGGTAAAGAATTTCAGGAGATCTGGTGCCCTGCAAATATTTTGGACCACAGCTCCCAGCATTCCTGACACTTGGCCGTGCCAGCAGGGGAAGATGGGAGTTGAAGTCCAAATCATCTGAACACCACACCATTATTATTTTTATTTATTATTACATTTATATCCCTCCTGGTTTTTTTGTCTTGCAGGGAACCTTAGGCGGCTGACATAGTCTTCCTCCTCTCCATTTTATGTTCACAACAGCCCTGTGAGGCAAGTTAGGCTGAGTGTCAGTGATTGGTCCAAAGTCACCCAATGAGCTTCATGGCTAAGATGGGACTAGAACCCGGACCTTGGAAGTCCCACTCCAACACTTTAACCACCACACGGACTCTCTGGGCAAGTAAAGTTTTTTTTTACAAGAACTGTGGAAGTATATTACAGAACTGCTAAACCAGTGGGTACCTTCGTTCTGACCCGGGTCCGGTCAGTTCATATTGGAATCCCATAGACTGAATTCCTCATGCCTTCTTCAGTGAGGGAAGAGTAACCCTGCTCTTTGCAAACACAAAACATCAGCAGTTTGTAGCATGTCACCGGCAGTTCCAGCAAGTTGCTGCAATGTCAAGCCACCGCCACTTGGCAGCCATTTTGTGTGAAGCAGGTCTAAGAACGTACAGCTTGTCTTTGGGAATACAATACCTGACCCAGTCCCTGAGATAACAGTCAGAAGATTGCAAAGGCCTTCCCAAGGGGACCAATTAATCAGGAAACGTCTCGCTTCAAACATCCCGGCGTTTGTTTTCATCTTGTTCTGTCTCCCCGCATGACACGGCGTCTGCTTGAAATGAAATCAGAGGATGGTGATGTGAGAGGCCCAGAAGCCTCTTTGGAAGCCGCCAGGTTCCTTTTGTCAATGATAAATGAATCTATCATTTTGAAAGGAAGGCTAGGCAGGTTTTCTGGGTCTTCCCGCTGTGGTGGCTCCATGTTAGGGCACATGGACTGGGTAGTATTAAAACCTTATACAGAGTCAGCATTTCTACATGAGGCTTTTATCCCGCACCTTTACCAAGGCTTCCTGAACCTTTGCAGGATTAAATACGGCTCCTTTACATGTGCTTTTGTTCTGGGAGTTTTTCTTTCTCTGCCTTTCTATACATTTCAGAATACAACCACTAGATGGTGCTGTGGTATAGCGCAATTGCGCAATTACATGAGACTCTCATTCTGCTATTTCTAAATAATAACAGACTTTCCTCGTTAGGAAAAAAACACCCTGTGATAATGGTTGCAAAGCATGGGAGAAGCCCTGGAGGAGGAGGACGTCATGTAAAGCACCCGCAAACTACCATGGGTGAACCAATTATGAATGAACAATCAAAGCCTCATGTAGAAAGGCTCATAGCTCAGCATTATCTATATTGATCAGCAGCCACTCTCCGGGGTCTCTTACAGGAGTCTTTTCAGGATTTATCTGGAGATGCTGGATATTGAACGAGAGATCTTAAACATGCAAAGCAGATGTTCTTGGGAGGTATTAGGAAAGGATGATTCCGTTTACTTGTACCAGCATTCAATCTGGCCCTGAAATTGCCAAATCTCACTGTAATTCTTCCAGTGTCAGCCACATTGTCTGGAGGAAGGACGTTAACCTTCTCAAAACAGGATGTTGATGTTGCCTCCATGTTTATTGGGAGGAAGCCCATGATACATAATAATAGCAACAATCACAACAGCAATAATAATAGACATTTTTTGTAGGTGACCATATGAAAAGGAGGACAAGGCTCCTGTATCTTTAACAGTTGTATTGAAAAGGGAATTTCAGCCAGTGTCATTTGTATGCATGCAGCACCTGGTGAAATTCCCTCTTCATCACAAAAGTTAAAGCTGCAGGAGCTATACTAGCGTGGCCAGATACAAAAGAGGGCAGGGCTCCTGCAGCTTTAACTGTTGCAATGAAGAGAGAATTTCACCAGGTGGTATATGCATACAAATTACACCTGCTGAAATTCCCTTTTCTATACAACTGTTAAAGATACAGGAGCCCTGTCCTCCTTTCAATAGGGTCACCCTAAAGTTAGTGTATCCACAACATTTTTAGCAAAAACACATGTTTCCGCACAACCAGGAGGGCATTTACTTTTTAACTAGGCACTTACTTTTTAAAACATGAAAGCTCAAATGTGAAAAATTGTGTTCGAAAGTGCTGTAAGATCATGATCCACGTTTCTTGTGCAATCATCTCTTCTCCCTGCAACCTCCTCCAAGTTCTTCTGATCCTGGTCATAAGCCGATGAAGAGCACCAGGGACTTATCAGAGCATAAGTGTTGATATTTTAGATGCCCAGATGCTTCATCAAATTCAGATTGGCGGAGGTGGGGCTTGTTAGCACCTAGCAGAGACTGGAGCAAAAATTCAGGAGGCGGGAGGCACGGGGTGGAAGAAATGTCCTGATGTGATATCGCAGCTACAGATGGTGAGTGGGCTGGGCTGTGGATAGCAATGGGATATGTGTGTACACACACACACACACACGCATGCACGCACAAAACTGGGGGAGGAAGCCACGAGTTGCATGCCAGCAGTAAGGCATTGCCACAGCGAAATGAAGGAGACCAGTCACCCTGTAACAAAAGTTTTTATCACATGAGATCTGTGAATTCACTCACAAGGTGCATTGCCTACTAAATGCCGGAACTCACTGGCATGGGTCAGCTTGTCGCGTGGAGCTTGGGATTTTCACACATGCAAATAGGGGTGAGGTGAGAGGATGGGTCTCCTGGCTCCTGATGTCACAATGGCCCTTAAATCTGCAATAGGAGCATGCTTTTCTTACTGTTGCTCCATGGGGTGGGGAGATAGAGATATGCCATTGGGCAGCAGCTGGACCCTGGCCTGTGGATATGCTGCTCCTGGGTGTGTATCTGTGTGTTTGTGTGAGTGTGTGTGTGTGTGTGTGTGTGAGAGAGAGAGAGAGAGAGAGAGAGAGAATAGTGATGGACATAATTGGCCTAGCTTTCCAGGCTATTGTAAGGACTGAAATATTAACTATGGCCTTTCCTCCTAGGGACAAGGACATTTCTGTAGATTCACTGGTCACATCTTACTTCCTCCATCAGGGGTCTCAAAAGTGGCACTTACGGAGAGGTTTGGCAATATGCAGATGTATTTAGATACGATCAATGAATTCAGGGTTGTTGTTTTTTCAAATGTCAGGATTGTCTACTCTCTCTTTGACGAAGAGCTCCTGGATTTCTTCCATGGGACCCGTGAACCTGAAAAAGAGGATTCTGGGAAACGTTTCAACCCAACCATGAATGACCTTGGCATGAATGCGAGGGGATCAAAAGCACACCCAACATCCCTGTACGGCTGCCTAGGTCAGGGGAAAATCAGTAGCGGTGGCAAACTACCTTTCAAAGAAGCTTGTTCACCATTCTGTCACAACTCTTTTAAACAACCCCACAAGCTTCCAAGAAACCCATCCCATGGAGTGTTCTTGAAATACTTCTCATCTGATTCTCCACATTTTTTTTCCTAACATGCAACCAATGCAGAAAGGGTCCCCCATTGTCCCGTATTTTCAACTCCCCACTTGTGAATGGAGAGTTGCGCGGACAGGGTTTGCCCAACCTGCCAGATCCTCCAGTGTCTTTGTGTCTTTGCGTCTATTCTACCAATTCACAAGTGCATGTCGATGTAACACTGGTGGGTGGATGGAGTTGCCTTAATGCCTTAATCTCATAGATATGGTCAGAAATCTGGCTGAGCATGTACTTCTGGATCCGGCAGTACGATTCGCGGACAACATGTCGTCCTTGCCATAAGTATGAGGTTAGGCTTCCAACCCCCAAATCTTCAGTGGCTTAGTTCAGTCTCCGAACCGGAGAAGAACACCTCTCCAAACCCCCTCCCACCAACCTTGCCCCCTTTCTTGCCACCCACCTGATCCCTCAAACCCTCTCCCTGTTCTCTTTTATACCCCACTTACCTGACTCAGGGGTCCCAACCCTTTTGGATCCATGAGCACACTGGGGAATTTAAGAAACTGCCACAGGCACCATCACAACATGGCTCCCACAGTGAAGAGGCTAGTCACATCATGGTTGCCGTCAGGGACTTCATCAAGAGGGCTGTGCAGGGGGAGACAGACAGCGAAGCTAGAGGCTGGGAGGATGGGGATGGAAAACATTGCTTACTGGTCTGCCCAATCTTCTGTTCATGCAGTCCTTTGTCCTTTGCCCCCCCCCTCTCTCTCTCTCTCTCTTTCTCTCTCTCTCTCTCTCTTGCCATGTCTACACAATGAATTTTTCTCAGGGGATCCCAGGGGCAGGCAGGGATGACCCCTCCACAGTCCTGGGATAACGGGTTCCCCAGTTATCCCGATTTTCCCTGCAGTCCTGGGACCGTCCCAAGGGCCACGGGTGGTGTGGCCCACAATCTCGCCTCCTCCCTTCTTCCCCGCAAGTAGCAGGGCTCTTAAAACAGGTACGGAGCTGCACTGGGGCAATCTGTGCCCATCGGGGCGGGTGGGGGAAACAGTCAAAAGGGTCAATCCCCCCCCCTTACAGCGCTGAAGGGCAACTGCGCAACCGGCTCCATTCTGAAGGGGAAAATGCCGCCTGCCACGTCCCTCTTGCCTTCCAGGACGCTGTGCTGGTGTCTAGATGCTGGGGGAGGATCATGGAAGCAGGTCAGTCCATTATCCTCCCCCCTCCCTCCCTCTACACCCTTAGGTGTAGAAAGGGTCTCTCTCTCTCCCTCTTTCCATTCCCAGCCTCTAGCCTCGCTCTTTCTCTCCCCTGTATCTCTTCGCCTTGATTTCTCTCCCTGCTCGCTGAACAGCTGATCAGCACCAGGTACAGGAAAGAGAACCTGGAGCCTTCACATTTCTCAATTTTTTAATTAAAACATGTTTAAGGAGGCAGGGAATTAAGAGGTATGCAGGTAACACTGGAAGTTGGGGAACCCTGGACTAGCTGGTGTAGCCAGCAGCAGCTAACAGCCCCAAGGAGAGGAAAGTCTTAATTTGGGGTGGGTGGAGATGGAAGGGAGTGGGGGGGATGGCTGGGCGGGAGGGAGAGAGAAGAGGTTTGGCGGAGGGTCTTGGAAGTGTTTGGTGTGCTTAGTCCAAAGACGAGATATTCCCAGATCTGAGGGAAGTAGATAGGCTAATTTCTGAGTTCATCTCACAGAAACTGGAGGGAGGTTGCCCATTTTTAGATATTACATAGCAGTGTTTCATCAAAGTAAACATCCACATTTCAGATCTACGTGGTAGATCGAGGTCAGTGGTAGGACAGTGGTAGGCAAATAAGGAGGTCCAGGGATGATTGTCTCACTTCCCCAAAAAACAAGAAAAATAAATAAAAATACAATGGTATCCATAGCTTGGGGCTCCATAGCAGCTACAGATACCATTTTGTTTGCCAATTATTATTATTTCATTAGGTCATCTCCTAATTGGGGGGTGGCAGGGACTGCAGTGGTGGTGGCCCCCCACCATGGGGGGTGCATGCAGCTCACAGACCACATGTTGCTCACCCCTGATCAAAATGGTAGAACTAGAGAAGCATTTCCTGAGCAGTGAGGAACTCCCAGCCACTCTTTTATCGCACTATTGGCTTTTAATCTAACATGTGTCTCCTTGCATTTTTGAATTTTTTGAAAACCTCTCTGACATCTCTCGATATTAGGGATGTAGTGAGTGTCCGACCGTGAAACTGACGGAGTCCCCTGCGTCTGTCCCCCCGGACACAGTTGGGCGCATGCGGCACAACCGCAGACCTACTCTTGTGACACCCCATTGATGCAGCGGAGGGAGGTGAGCAATTTCAGCAGTGAGGGCAGATGGCTGACAAGCACTCATCAGGCTGAGCCTCAAAAGAAGTTTGCCCGGCCAGATGGGGGGATACTTGGCTCAGCAATATGACAAGCGAGAAAGATCTTGGAATTGTTGTAGATCACATGCTGAATATGAGCCAACAGTGTGATGTGGCTGCAAAAAAAGGAAATGCTATTTTGGGCTGTATTAATAGGAGTGTAGCTTCTAAATTGTGTGAGGTACTGGTTCCCCTCTATTCGGCACTGGTTAGGCCCCATCTTGAGTACTGTGCAGATAATCTGGAGCATGTTCAGAGGAGGGCAACGAGGATGACCAGGGGTCTGGAAATAAGCCCTATGAGGTGAGATTGAAAGGACTAGGTATGTTTAGCCTGGAAAAGAGAAGGTTGAGGGGGGAGATAGCACTCTTCAAATACTTGAAAGATTGTCACACAGAGGAGGGCCAGGATCTCTTCTCGATCAACCCAGAATGCAGAACACGGAATAATGGGCTCAAGTTACAGGAAGCCAGATTCCGGCTGGACATTAGGAAAAACTCCTGACAGAGCAGTACGACAATGGAACCAATGACCTAGGGAGGTGGTGGGCTCTCCCAAACTAGAGGCATTCAAGAGGCAGCTGGACAACCATCTGTCAGGGATGCTTTAAGGTAGATTCCTGCATTGAGCAGGGGGTTGGACTCGATGGCCTTAGAGGCCCCTTCCAACTCTACTATTCTGTGAATCTATGATTCTATGATAAATAAAAGATGACAGTGGACTGAAGAAGCCAAATGCTGCTGCAAACTCTGCCTGCTTCAACTCCGGAATTCATTTTCAAATTTCTCTTACTAAAATCAGAAGGAAAGAGGCCTGAAACAAATAGAGAGCAAACTCCCGGATCACTAAAGAAAGGGCGTTCATCCATCCCTATTTGGAGCCACAGTCCCCAAACCCCTCTGGATTAAGACATCGATTAATTGGTTAAAAGGCAGCTGATTAATCCATTCAGTTGCCTTTAATTATGTCACAGCACACATCATATCCCTGTCAGTCTATTGGATTGAAAAGGCAGCGGGTTCTCCATCTTCTTGATTCAGACGGGTTTTCATCACGCCGGCCTCGCCACGGATCGATCGCTTCTGCTTTGCAACCAGAACTCAGTGGAGGCCGTGATATAACCATTGGCTTGCTGTTCACAATGAGCATGGGCCAGCTCAGCTTCATGTGGCATCCCATAGCCAGGGTTGGCGAGGAAGGGGTTGGTGGGAGTGAAACAGATTTCAGTGCCAGAAATGTAGGTCAATGAAATGCAGGTGAATCGTCCCATGAAGCCTGCGAACGTGAGGGACTGGATCTACTATGTGGGTTCGTACTCTGCGCTGGTTTCCATGGAGTCGGGTATCGCAGCACCACGTTGGCTGCAGGCCACCTGGGGGGGGCGTGTAGAGCAGAGGAACTGCAGGGGAGGGGAGATGAAAGATGAGTAGAGAAGAGAAGAGAGAGGAGCCAGTGGAGGCTGGTGGTTCCGATGTCAGCGGGGCAGTGAATCCGCTCTGGGTTTCAGTCAGAACCAGTCAGAACTCTGAAGGAGCTATCTGCTCCAAGTTTCAGTCAGAACCAGTCAGAACTCTGCAGAGCACATTGGATTGCTCCTTTAGAGTTCTGACTGGTTCTAACTGAAACTCAGAGTGGATTCACCACCCCAGTGACATCGGAGCCACCAGCCTCCACTGACAGAAATGCAAAGCAGACAGGGCAATTCTTCTGGCGGACAAAAAAAATGGTTTGAGTGGTTAAAAAGGGTGCTGAAGGAGATGATTACAGCTAGCCTTTAAGTGGCACATGACAATGCCGTGGTCTCACTAGCATAACAGTGTTGCAATCCTATTTCTGTTCATTGATTGTTCCCCGCAGGGCTGGCGTCCAGGCTAGGCATAGTTGGGCAGCTGCCAAGACCCTACACCCCAGCAGGGGGGCACTACGAAGAACCCCATGGATTCTTTCCTCCCCTTCCCCATTGCAACCTGCTTCTTCACCTGCCTTCCCTCTTGCTTGACGGTCCGTGGCATCGCCTGCTCCTCCCTCTCACCACCGGTGGTGGTGAGAAGGAGGAGCAGGAGATGCCCCAGACCATCAAGCAAGCAAGCAGTGCCAAGGATGGGAAAGGCAAAGAAAGCAAGAGCCATGGCCCTGCACAGCGGGGCAGTAGAGCAAACCATAGTTTCAGAAACAGAGCCTGAGAGAAAGATCATCCTGCCCGTGGCAACAAACACACCAGATTGCCTTCACAGCAACAATTTCAACTTGGATCGAGCAGATCACAGGCCATATGCAGCTGCTCACAAACCCTGCCCGTCTTGGATTCTAAAATATATCCGCGCTCACCTGGTGCGTTGTCAGTTTTCCACTCGGCTGTCTCTTTAGCTTTGCCTAATTATTTTGCCCCCTCCGCCACCCCCCAGTTATGCAACCTGTACCTGCGGGTGATGGCTGCAAAGAGCTAGGGATTTGGGCTGCATGGAGAATGTGGCGAGAAATCCTCTTCCTCTAATTGGGAAAGAACGGAAGAAAAGTAGCAGAGATGAAAATTGAATCATTGCAAGCCAGGAAAGCAATTTGACTTCTGGACATCGGATCGCTCCTCAAGGTGATGGGCTTAAAGGTCCACCCTGGTCGGGTTTGGTTGAGACTGAAAATGTCTGGCAGCTCAGGAGGAAGAGAAGAGGAGATTTTGGAAAGTTTGGGGCTATCTCATTGGACAAGCATCAAGCCGCAGGAAGATCAAAGACGTGTGAAGCCCTTCTTCCACTCTACTCGGCACTCGTGAGACCACACCTGGAGCATCGTGTACAATTCTGGGCACCAAATTTCCAGAAGGCCAATGGCAGGTTGGAACAGGTTCAGAGGAGGGCAACACAGATGATCCAGGGACTTGAGGACAGACCGAAGGAACTTGGGTTGTTCAGTCTGGAGAAAAGGAGACTGAGGGTGAGACATGTGACCAGTGTCCAGGTACATAAAAGAGTGCCAGAGGGAAGATGGACAAGAACTATTTTCCACGGCGTTAATGGGCATAAGTTACAGCTACCTAGATTTCGATGAAAAGTAAGGAAAAACTTCCTGATGATAAAGATCTGTACAACAGTGGAACAGTCTCCCTACGGAGGTTGTGGGTTCTCCACCTCTGGAGGTTTTGAAGAAGAGGCTGGGTGGGCAGCCACCTCTCATGGATGGTTAAATGGGTTTTCCTGTACATTGCAGAGGGTTGGACTAGATGATCCTTGAGGTCCCCTCCAACTCAACAATTCTATGATTTTGTGAATGGTGGATTCTACTCTTTGCTGGACCTTTGGAGCCAAATGTGTTCTTTTAATTGTCCCTGACTTGGTTCACAAGACCTCTGCAGGCACATCATTAATCCACAGCAGGGATGAGCAAGTTTCTTTATTTATCACCCCAAGAATTTCCCTCATGCTGTTCCATTACTGCAGGGGCATGGGGCATCCCTCAGCCTGCAGGCCATTCCTCAGGGGGCGCATTCCTCCTGTGGGCAGGGCCAAAGCAAAAGGGGTGGAGCCAAATTACCAAAAATATCTGGCCTATTTTTGCTTAGAGTAACTTTGCTTTCCCCTCCCCATGAAGTCGTTTCTCAGGGCTGGCCTGTGGGCAGTGTCACGAGCTGCCTTTCCCTCTGGCATTCACACGTGCTGGCAAACTGACATGAGACGCTCACGTCGGTGAGACTTCTTTTTATTGAGGAAATCACACGGTCAAAAGTATAATGGTTACATTTTTCAACATCCACTTAATGTTGAACGATAGGTAGAAAACTTTAGGCTCCTTTCTTGATACAAACTTTCAGGCAAGCACTTGGGGGAAGTGGGGTTAGGGTTAGCCACTATCCTATTTGAGCTTCTCCAGACACTGCATACGTTGACATGGCCAGAGCCTAAACAAAATCCCAGGGAGGGGAAGTGATCAAGGCACAGGGCCGCCTTGAGCCGGGCAGAGACAAAGATCATGAACCAGTCAATCCCAGCCTGCCGACTGCTGAGCTGACCATGGCAAGCAAGATCCCAAGGAGGGAAACATCTCAGGCCCTGCACATAACGTTAGCTCCGGGGAAACTCTCTTGCCACCTGAGTCAGGCCACACACACACACACAATCCACAGCAAACGCAAGTTCAAGTCCATGAAAAGCCTCACAGTACTTCCCATGACACAATCCTTAGAAATCCAGAGTCCAAGTATCAAGTGAGCGAGCATGTGCAGAGTGCTTCCAAAATCCAAAACACATAGAATCCAAATAAGAGAGGTTTCAGACCGAGCATCAAAAGGTGATCTCTAGCAAAGGCTTCTTCAGCCTTGCTCAGCTGTTATATATTAAGGCCGAGCCTATTTCAAAGCCACTTGACAGACAGGTCCTCTGACCTGTAAACTATGCCCATGTGCCAACAGGGTGGCACAGTTCAACCCCCTTTTGATGATTCTACAATCTGAGTGACAGCTTCCACGAGTGGCCCCCTCCTTATCCAAACACTCCTCAGTTCTCAGAGAAACTAGCAACGTCCGAGGCCGCAGCAAGCAACTCCCGTGGGAAACAGAGATAGAGGATAAGCTTGCAGAGAAACAGACTTTCTAAAACTACTGATGATGTGAACTTAGAGCCTATCTACACTACTGTTTTAAAACGGTTTATAACAGTTTTGAGAACTGTTGGGGCCCAGGACACACTCCATATACAGTTTTCAAAACGTTTTCAAAGTGTTTTCTCCTGCATGTGTAGATAGTAGGGATGTGCACTGGATCGGACCCGATCCACGATCCGAGTCCAGTCCAGTGGGAAATCGGATAAATTATCCGATTTCCGATCCAACAGCTGGATCGGCCGATCCAGTCCGAACCGATCCGAAAAGGCTCCGAACCGGTTCGGCGGATCGGTGGATCAGCGGGCGGATGAAAGTGGACAGCGGGGGGGGAGGAGGGGGGCGCTTACCTTTGAGGGACATCCGCTCCCGTCCGGCGCCGGCGGCTACTACCAGCGGGCTCCGCGGCCTGCTCCAGGGTGGCGCGCCGGGTGATCACCCGGCGCGCTACTCTAGAGCAAGCCGCAAAGCCAACTGGCGGTAGCCGCCAGCGCCGGATGGGAGTGAACGGCCCTAAAAGGTAAGCAGTGGCGGGGAAGGGGGCTTACCCCCCCCGGAGCCATCCGCTTCTATCTGCGGGCGCCCACGGGCGCCCGCGGATGGAAGCGGATGGCCCCAGGGGGGGTAGGGAGCGCGGGGGAGGGGGCTTACCTGCTGGGGCCGTCCACAGCAGACGGCCCCAGGGGGGAGGGAGTTAGGTCCCCCCTCACCCACCCGCTGCCATTTTTTCCTCATAGACTTGCATTGCAATGCAAGTCTATGGGGGGGAAATGGCGGCCGATCCAAAAATTTCCGATTTTTGGATCGGGATTGGACTCGATCCGGTCCGGGGGGCCTCCGATTTTGTCCGAACCGATCCATGACAAAATTGGAGGTCCCGATCCGGGTCCCGATCCGATCCGGGGGGTCCGTTTTCACCCCTAGTAGATAGGCTCTTACATTCCACCTGACAGGCAGTAGTCTGGAGCAAACCAAGAAGCCAGAGTCGGGGTCCAACAGCAATCAGAGGAAACATGGGTAACTGGTCAAAGTAGAAGGCAGTACTGAAGAGCAAGCCAGGACTCAAGGAAAATAAGACTCACTCCCACAACTCAGGTAGACTTTGATGTCCAAGCGAAGCCCCGAAACTCTTTTATGTGCCTTCCTCCCCAAGAGGAGCCAGTCACCAGCCTCAGTGGGTGGAGTCAGTCCAGGCCCAGAAGGCTTTTCACTGAGAGGTTGCAGTTTTGCTGTTCACCACATGGGGCAGCAGTAAGCCGTTCCGAACACTGTTACTAGGAGACATTTTAAAATTAACTCCAGAATTGGAGCACACACAATTTGGCATAGCTTTCCGTTCATTTGCATCTTTTCTGCTCTCTGCTTTGCCCATGGGTGCACGCACACCAACTGAGCGCTCACAAAACCAGTCTTGATTTCATTGTATGTGCAATTGCATCAAGTTTATTTTGTGTGTGGTGTGCAGACGTGCAGAAGCGCATTGGTAAAACACCCCACAAAAAGAAACTTGATGCATCTGTATGTACCATTGTACCATTTGCTTTCTTTGCCAGGTTTTATCAATGCAAACAGGGCAATGGAGTATTCCTAATGCATAGTGATTGGGAAGTGTTGTTGTAAGAATTTTGGTTCAACATATCTGGAGGGCAGCGGGCTGGAGAATCCTAGACCCTCCAGAATTTCAACCAATCTAAAATGAATGCATATTTTGCCAAAAAAAAAAAAAAATCCACAGGGAGCCATTCCCTTCCTATTACTGCATGACATAACCTAGGAGGGGAATATCAAGATGGTTTTGCAGGAGCATCCTGGGCGAAAGAGGAAATGACAGAGGAAGCCATATTTGTTGATCATGCATTTGCAATGTTTGCATATAAAGTTGGTGATGGAAAATACTAGGGATGTGCACTGGATCGGACCCGATCCACGATCCGAGTCTGGTCCAGTGGGAAATCGGATAAATTATCCGATTTCCGATCCTACAGCTGGATCGGCTGATCCAATCCGAACCGGTCCGAAAAGGCTCCGAACCGGTTCGGCGGATCGGCGGATCGGCGGGCGCCCACTGGCGCCCACCGCCGCTTCCATTGGCGGGCGCCAGCGGGTGCCCGCCGATGAAAGTGGACAGCGGGGGGGGGAGGAGGGGGCGGGAGGAGGTGGGCCCTTACCTTTCCGGCCCGCCCGCTCCCGTCCGGCGCCGGCGGCTACTACCAACGGGCTCCGCGGCCTGCTCCAGGGTGGCGCGCCGGGTGATGTCATCACCGGGCGCGCTACTCGAGAGCAGGCCGCGGAGCCCGCTGGTAGTAGCCGCCGGCGCCGGACGGGAGCGGACGGGCCGGGAAGGTAAGCAGGGGGCGCGCGGAGGGGAGGAGGGGGCGCACGGAGGGGAGGAGAGGGGCCCTTACCTTCCCGGCCCGTCCGCTCCCGTCCGGCGCCGGCGGCTACTACCAGCGGGCTCCGCTGCCTGCTCCAGGGTGGCGCGCCGGGTGATTACCCGGCGCGCTACTCGAGAGCAAGCCGCAAAGCCGGCTGGCGGTAGCCGCCGGCGCCGGACGGGAGCGAACGGCCCTAAAAGGTAAGCAGTGGCGGGGAAGGGGGCTAACCCCCCCCCCCGGAGCCGTCTGCTTCTATCCGCTGGCGCCCACGGGCGCCAGCGGATGGAAGCGGACGGCCCCAGGGAGGGTAGGGAGCGCGGGGGAGGGGGCTTACCTGCCGGGGCCGTCCACAGCGGACGGCCCCGGGGGGGAGGGAATTAGGCCCCCCTCACCCACCCGCCGCCATTTTTTCCTCATAGACTTGCATTGCAATGCAAGTCTATGGGGGGAAAAATGGCGGCCGATCCAAAAATTTCCGTGCACACCCCTAGAAAATACTCTACTTTTTACAACAAAGTTGCTCCATGGATGAAAGGAATTGGAACTCTAGATGTAGCAGGATCTTACCCTCCTAATATGTAATTAAAAGCCAGGTCCCAATCCTGAAGAGTTTACATAGTCTATGTTTAGACTGCTGCAGGTTGGAGAACTGAGCTGCAATGGAAGGAGAGGAAGAAAGGCAACATAGGGCTTTTCTACATGAAGCATTTATAGGTTCTTCAGATGACATCAGTTTAGTTTCTGTGTCTAACCAAAACTTTTAGTGAGATTGTGTAGAGAAGTGAAAATGTGGCATTTAATTGTGAAAGAGCAAGAAAGCGCTGCTCCTACTTGTGTGTTTGTGCTCTTCTGCTATACTCCACTGCCACCTAGAGGTTATGTAGCAGAAATTGCAGGAAAGAGAAAGCTCTTCTCAATTCTGTGATGAAAACAAAAGTAGATACAGCCAACTAACAGCAGCACCTCTGACATCTCCCCCCCCCCCCTCCTCCTGCTGCTGCTGCTCTGCTCTGCTCAGGGCGACAGGCTGCCGGAGACAGAAGCAGGAGCAGAAGAGCCCGAGCAGCAAGAGCAGCAGGAGGCAGGACTGTGGCAGTGGCAGTAGCAGCTGCTCTGCAAGGAGGGTCCCTGGGCAGACCGGGGGGGGGGCCTCCGGAGAGCGCGGATGGTGTCAGCAGTAGGATCAGATGAGGCGCGGGGACGGGTGGGAGGGGTTTGCCTTGCCCAGCTGTCGCCTGCCTCGCTTGGAGTTGTTCTCGGCTCAGGAAAGTGCGTAGAGAAGGTGCTCAGTGGACTGACATGCAAAACAGAGGGAGAGAGCAAGAGAGAGCACAGAGGGAGGGGGAGGGGAGGAGGGGGGGAGAGGACCGAGATCCCTGGAAAAACCACAGCGTCACAGAGAGAGGGAGGGAGTAGAGAGGGAGAGAGAGGGAGAGGAGGGTAGGAAGACAGGGGGTAGAGAGAGGTGAGGGGGGAGAAAGGGAGGGAGGACGGGTGAGGTGCCTCTGCTCCCTTTAGAGAGCCAGTGTGGTGCAGCCATGAAGCTCACTTTGGGCTGGTCTCAATGTCTCAGCCCAACCTACCTCATGGGGTTGTTGTGAGGATCAAATGGAGAGGAGAAGGATCATGTAAGCCACTCTTGGGTTCCTTGCAAGAGGGGGAAAACGGTGGAATATAAATAATATATTTTGGCCCTATTATTATTATTATTAGTAGTAGTAGTAGTAGTAGTATTTACATGTATATACTGCCCCATAGCCAAAGCTCTCTGAGCGGTTTACAAAGATTAAATGCCCGGGAGAAAAGGAAAGGCTTGACCTGGTACTGAACAGAGAACAATGTTGGCACCAGGCCAATTTCATAGCCAATGTTATCCTTCCCCCAAACATGCTGCGTTCTTCTGGTTAGGTAGGTGTAAATCTCAAGGGAGTCAAATTTGGCCAAGGTCTGTCAGCTGCTGATCCCGAAAGGCCTGGGTTTTCCAGCCTTCACTAGGGATGTTGGAGCAATCTGTTTGAGCGGGGGGAGGGGGGAGGTGTTCAATGGGTTTGCCTGGGTCCGCCCCTCCGGACTTTGTTTCTGTTCCTGCTGCAGCACATTGTTTTTCGCAGTTTCTGCAATTTGTGCAGATTTGGTCATCATTTGTACAGATTCAGCTCATAGGCGTGCGCAAGGAGTATGCCCAGATGTGCCTAGGCACACCCTAATGTCTCAAGCAACTAGCATGAATTGAGGGGGCCATTGAGTAAGCTGAAGAACCGCTGCCTCCGACAGAGCACTGTTGCTCCCACCAGGAGCAACAATGAATCGCGCTGCTGGGAGCCCCTGTGCTGGGAGCCACTCTTCGAAACGGTCAGGAGGAGGGCTCCCGAAGGCTAATATTGCCTCGTAAGACCCTTCCTCCACCCAGTGTCACTACAAAGCCCCACCAATGCTGAGGCTTGAGGAGCGTCTCCTCATTCCCCCATCTCACCTGCAATGGCCCTCCCACAGTCAGGCAAGCTGAACATGGAGCAGGACATCAGTGACTACAGGGCTTAATTAATAAATGAATAAAAATAATGTCCTTTATGATTAAGAATTCCATAAATCTTTGCCTTTAAACAAAATACAAAACAAAAACAACCTTGGGTCCACACCCTCACGGAATATGCTGCGCCCGCCTATGCGTTTTCAGCTGTAATTTCAGCAAATTCGGCTGTAGTGCCGTGGAATTCCATCGAGTCCAAAAAGAAACGGATTTCCCAGCGATGGGCGTCCCTAGCCTCAACCAGCGACTCCTTCAGCACGCTTTCCCCCCAGACGTTCAACGGCTCCCTCAGGTCATTTGAGTCATCCTGCACATTGGCCTTGCGATTACTCCATGACACCTCCAAACAGATTCACCGAATCTAAAATCAGCAACATGGCTGACTTTCACACACACACGCATGCATAACACCGCTCTCTTTTGCAGTTGCCATGACAACCAGAGGATTTAATATGGCTTGAGTTGGATCTGCCTTGGGTAGAAAGCACAACACGGGTATATATATATATATATATATATATGAAGAAGAAGCAAAGAAACCCAACTGAGTTTTGTGTGCAAAGATTATTTCTTAGTTAGACATATAACCAACAAATACATCATCAGGACAGCTTATAATAAAATGGTAAAAATGCTGTAAATTAACGAGTACCTTAAAGTATGCTAAAGCAGCAACTTCATAAAAAAAAGAAAAAAGAAGAAGCACCCAAGCAAAACAGATCAAGAACAGTGAAAAGGTAAAATAAAAAGGTCTTCATCTGACACTCAAAATATAACAAAGAGCGCAGTGTCCTGCACTCAACCCCCAGAGTGCAGGACATGGAATAATGAGCTCAAGTGACAGGAAGCCAGATTCCAGCTGGACATCAGGAAAAACTTCCTGACCTTTAGAGCAGTAGCTAGGCTGACCATATGAAAAGGAGGACAGGGCTCCTTTAACTTTAACAGTTGTAGAGAAAAGGGAATTTCAGCCAGTGTCTTTTGTATGCAATTAGTTCCTGGTGAAATCCCCTCTTCATCACAACAATTAAAGTTGCAGGCACTATACTAGAGTAACATATACAAAAGAAAGCAGGGCCCCTGCAACTTTAACTGTTGTGATGAAGAGGAAATTTCACCAGGAACTAATTGCATACAAAAGACACTGGCTGAAATTCCCTTTTCTCTACAACTGTTAAAGTTACAGGAGCCCTGTCCTCCTTTTCATATGGTCAGCCTAAGCAGAACGACAATGGAACCAATGACCTAGGGAGGTGGTGGGCTCTCCCACACTAGAGGCCTTCAAGAGGCAGCTGGACAACCATCTGTCAGGGATGCTTTAAGGTGGATCTCTGCACTGAGCAGGGGGTTGGACTCGATGACCTTAGAGGCCCCTTCCAACTTTACTATCCTATGATTCTATGATTCAACAAGTGGGCACCAGGTAGGATTCTCAGAGCATTCTGGGTGCCACCACAGATAAGTCCCTATCCCCAGTAGCTACCCACCTTACCTCCAACAATGAGGGAACCCATAGAAAGACCTTTGAAGAGGATTTCAAAGAACAACCAGGCACAGGTGAGGACAGGAAGTGATCCACTTTCTTTGTGTGGCATGAAGGGCAGGGTGGGGGCAGGGAAGAGAGAATGGGAGCAGGTAGAAATAGCTATAACACAGTGAAGGCTTTGGGATATTTCTTCTCAAGGCCTTACTGCTCAAGGATGTGTAACTTGGGCCTCATCTACACCAAGCAGGATATAGCACAATGAAAGCCGTATGAAAGCGGTACATGGTACGTGCCAATGGGCCCCAACAGTTGTCAGTGCACTTCAATACTGCTATACAGCAGTAGCGTGGCTCCTGCCTCTTATATACTGCTTTCACACCACTTTCATAGTGCTATATCCTGCTTCGTGTAGATCTGGCCTTAATCACCTTGTACCTTAGGTATTCCTTATGGAAATTCTTTTGTTAGCTACCTCTCTGAGCACTTTGTACGTGGTTAAGTGCCGTAGAGCAGAGGTGTTGTTGAATTTGTCGAGAGGGCCAAAGTCAGTTCAGTTCTTAGGGGCTTCACTGCAGTGCCGTGCAGGGCCAACTATCCAGAGATACAAAAAAACAAAAAACACATATTTTAGCTTAAATTTCTTAACTCCCAGTAATTAAGCTTTAGCAGAGGCATTTCAACCCTTCAGAATGGAGAAAAAAACCACCAACGATCAGTGGTGAGGGAAAGGGTGTGTGGCCATTTCGGGAACCGGAGATGGGCCAGATTTTAATCCACAGGGCTGAGGTTGAACAGCCCTGTCACAGGGCCTTCGCACTGGCCCAGTTTGATGTCCTGCCCTTTGGAGAAGATATGTCCCCTTGCTTTGGAATCTCCATGGAACAACCAGGTCCTGTGGAGCCTTTGGTTTTGTAATGTCTGTAATGGAGTGTCAACAACTGATTGCTCATTATTGGATGCATTGCCAGGTATGGCAGCCCAACTTACGTTCAATATTTGTTGATAGGTTAGAGTCCATCAGTATCATTGGCTTGGCCAAATATACGAATAAGCAATTCATAAGAACATAAGAAGAGCCTGCTGGATCAGACCAAAGGTCCATCTAGTCCAGCACTCTGTTCACACAATGTCCAACCAACTGTCAACCAGAGAACCACAAGCAGGACATGGTGCAACAGCCTCCTCCCACCCATGTTCCCCAACAACTAGTGTATGCAGGCTTACTGCCTCTGATACTGGAGGTAGCACATAGCCATCAGTACTAGTAGCCATTGATAGCCTTCTCATCCAGGAATTTATCCAACCCCCTTTTAAAACCATCCAAATTGGTGGCCATCACCACATCTTGTGGTAGTGAATTCCATAGTATGACTAAGAAGTTCTTCCTTCGATCTGTCCTGAATCTCCCACCAATCAGCTTCATGGGATGACCCCTTTGGGTTCTAGTATTATGGGAGAGGGGGGGGGGGAAATGTCTCCCTATCCACTAGGGATGTGCACTGGATCGGACCCGATCCACGATCCGAGTCCGGTCCAGTGGGAAATCGGATAAATTATCCGATTTCCGATCCTGCAGCTGGATCGGCCGATCCAATCCGAACCGGTCCGAAAAAGCTCCGAACCGGTTCGGCGGATCGGCGGATCGGCGGGCGCCCACTGGCGCCCACCGCCGCTTCCATTGGCGGGCGCCAGCGGGCGCCCGCCGATGAAAGTGGACAGCGGGGGGGGGAGGAGGGGGGCACTTACCTTCTCGGCCCGGTGGCTCCCGTCCGGCGCCGGCGCCTACTACTACTAGCAGGCTCCGCGGCCTGCTCTAGGGTGGCGCGCCGGGTGATGTCATCACCCGGCGCGCTACTCTAGAGCAGGCCGCGGAGCCTGCTGGAAGTAGTAGGCGCCGGCGCCGGACGGGAGCCGCCGGGCCGGAAAGGTAAGGAGGGGGTGCGTGGAGGGGAGGAGGGGGCGCGCGGAGGGGGGAGGGGGGAGGGGGGCCCTTACCTTTCCGGCCCGGCGGCTCCCGTCCGGCGCCGGCACCTACTACTCCCAGCAGGCTCCGCGGCCTGCTCTAGGATGGCGCGCCGGGTGATGTCATCACCCGGCGCGCTACTCTAGAGCAGGCCGCGGAGCCTGCTGGAAGTAGTAGGCGCCGGCGCCGGACGGGAGCCGCCGGGCCGGAAAGGTAAGGAGGGGGTGCGTGGAGGGGAGGAGGGGGCGCACGGAGGGGGGAGGGGGGAGGGGGGCCCTTACCTGCCCGGCCTGGCGGCTCCCGTCTGGCGCCGGCGCCTACTACTCCCAGCAGGCTCCGCGGCCTGCTCTAGGATGGCGCGCCGGGTGATGTCATCACCTGGCGCGCTACTCGAGAGTAGGCCGCGGAGCCCGCTGGTAGTAGCCGCCGGCGCCGGACGGGCCGAGAAGGTAAGCAGTGGCGGGGAAGGGGGCTTACCCCCCCCCGGAGCCGTCCGCTTCTATCCGCTGGCGCCCGTGGGCGCCAGCGGATGGAAGCGGGCGGCCCCAGGGGGGGTAGGGAGCGCGGTGGAGGGGGTTTACCTGCTGGGGCCGTCCACAGCGGACGGCCCCGGGGGGGGGGAGGGAGTTAGGCCCCCCCTTACCCACCCGCCGCCATTTTTTCCTCATAGACTTGCATTGCAATGCAAGTCTATGGGGAAAAAAATGGCGGCCGATCCAAAAATGTACGATTTTTGGGTCGGGATCGGACTCGATCCGGTCCGGGGGGCCTCCGATTTTGTCCGAACCGGTCCGGGACAAAATTGGAGGTCCCGATCCGGGTCCCGATCCGATCCGGGGGGTCCGTGCACACCCCTACTATCCACATTCTGCACACCAGGCATAATTTTGCACACCTCTGTCATGTCTCCCCTTAGCCTTTTTTTTTCCAAGCTGAACAGTCCCAGCTGTTGCGACCGTCCCGCATAGGGGAGATGCTCCAGCCCCTTAGTCATTTGAGTTGCGCTTTGTTGCACTTTTTCCAGCTTGATATTGGAGGGATATTTTAGGTCAATGATACTTGTAAAACCCAGCTGTTTGGGTTCAGGATATCTAGTTTTTACTTTTTTGTGGTCTGTTGGCCGTGATTAAGAATATACTATATTACTATAAGAACCCAAAGAACATATAAATGCAGTCAGTTAAAGAACTCAACAAGGAAAACTGTCCATTCTAACTTGCAATACGTGACCTAGCTGCTAAGAAGGGCAGGCAAGGTTACAGACCCGTGCTACCAGAAAGTAGCTGCAAATTAGACATTAAAAGGTAGTATTCTCTGCCCGTCCGAATGAAGATACTGCTCCTGTGAACTCCAGTGGAAAGGTCCAAGCTATGGTAACAAGGTGCTTCAGAGAAAGGAGGGATGGCTGGGGGTCTGGTTGAAATGAAGGTGTTAGGCAGACTTGCAAATTATATGGGTCAGAGGCAGACTGACAAATTGTGAACCGCCCAGAGAGCTTCAGCTATGGGGCGGTATAAAAATGTAATAAATGAAATGGAATGAAAAATATAGCCAGCCATGCCCTCCAAAAGGTCATACCATTCCTTCCCCCCCCCCCCCAGATACATGCACACATTCCGCTTTTCTTTTCTAACCAGCATTCAAAATCCTGTGTGTGCTGAGCATGCTCCGTGATCATTCAGCAACTTTGGGGAAGGGTGATTGCCCTTGTGGGTCACTTTTTTAGGGGGGGTTGTGTGTGTTTGTACTTCTGCAAACCTCCCCTCCCTCAAGCATGCTAATACCTCCCTCTTACTTCTCACTAGCTCCGTTTTAGCTTTGGCCCATTGGCCCTCACCACCAGAGTTCTCTATTAGCGGGACTGATTTCTGTCATTTAACCAGCCGCAACCTGGCACCTTTATTATGCAAGTGCATTCTCTCCCCCCCCCAAAAAAATTCTATGCCTAAGCAATTTTTATTTGGATTAAACCAACCAACCAACCACACTCACTTGGAAACCAGACCAAGGAATGGGGAACTCGAGGGAGAAATCAGATGCAGAGAGTGGCATAAACATCCGTACCGATCCTCTTGGGGTGCAGAAACGGTCTGTGCACACAAGGGAAAGCAGAGGATTAGAGATAGAAAAGATGGTTTGGTAGGTTCAGCCACCACCACCCCACCTCAGCCCCACGTTGACCTAAAAATTATCCTCAGTGAACATTCAACTGAATGGGAAGATTAAACTGCTTGGAAAGGGAAGAGAAAAGAGGACAGGAAAAGGTGCCTTCTCTCCCCTCCCTGTCATTCTGATTTGACTTTGCACTTTGAGAATCAAACCCAAAGCTACCCGTGCCTGAATCCGAGATGAAAAGAAAACACACAGCTGATGACAAGCAGGCAGGGAAGATCTCCGAAAACGACCTGGATTTTAAACACAAGGGAAGCCCCACAGCTGTTTGACGTAAACTACAAACAATTTCCTCCCTGAGATGCTCGAGGGAAAGAAAATAAATTGGTGTCATTATGGAGCGAGTCACTCAGTCGACATTCGAGACAAAATGAAGATTAATGCCGCCCGGCCGTGCGCAGCGGCCTCGGTGGAGCGTCGCTTTGGGAAAAGGGGATGCCAAGGGAAGCCCGCACATAACCAGAGGGACATTCATAAGTCTGATTCGTTGGGAAGACTCCCAAACTCCCAAACTGGAGTTGAGAGCGCTTTTCATACCTGTAGAATGGGCTCACTGAATGCATGCATGGGCCAGAGGTAAAAATTAGGGTTGTGCACAGCCCCTGATTCAATTTGGAGTCTGATTCGGGGCTTCCACATCAGCCCCGACTTGACTTGGAGTGCCTCAGTCTCAGGCTACCTTGCTTCGGATTCAGTTCCGAATCTGAAGCAGCGATGGCTTTTGCGCTTTCCCCGATGTGAGAATGACTGGGAGTCCATTGGACTCCCTCCCAGCTGCTCCCCCACACTTGCCCACTCGCTGACCCATGAGACTTACCTGAGGCCTCCACACGTACCAGCAAGCTGTCCAGCCTTCTGTTTGGACTGCTGTAGATTTAGTGTTTATGGCAGGCCAGAGAGAAGGCCGGGTGGCTTACCGTCACATGCAGAGCCCTCAGGTAAGTCCCGCAGGTGGGCAAGCGGATGGGTGGCAGGGGCTGCCCATTACGCCAAATCAGCTCGAAGCAGTTTGGCTGCTTTGGGCTGAGGAAGACCGATCCGGTCCTGAACCAGATTCAGTCCGAGGCACAGCCCTAGTAAACATGTCCAGTTCGGAAATGATGATAAACTCCCTGGAGTGCACCTTCTGATAGGAGCACTGGAAGGAGATTTGCAGTGGCAGCCCCAGGTTTTGGAGGGCCCTTGAGCATGAGATCTCCATGGGCCCCCACCCTCAGTGAGTCTACCTTCTCATCACCATCGTCAACACTTGCTCTTTCTCCTCTTTCTCTGCTACTGCATCTGGAACCAAACAAGATGGACCAGTGTCCATACCCAGTATATGGAACCTTCCTAAGCTTCTATATCCCCTAAAAATGGAGTGTGTGTGTGTTGGTTACTTTGGCATGGTGGCATGAGAAGAGGGGTGTATCACTATCTCAGGTAGACAGAATCTACAGCTGGAGAGAGATGGGACAGTGGTTCATCAATCCCCACCATCTTTCTCTGCCTATTTCCAGGAGGAGAGACTTCAGAATAAGGAGCATCTTGAGTCAGCCGGCTCTCACTTTCCATATCCTCCTCCCCTTTCACATGCCTTCTGGAAGCCTTCCTTCCCCATGTGGTCTTGTGCTGCGCAGGGACAGCCATTTCCAGGCACAGTGTGGTGTGCGGTGCAATGTTTTTACCCGAATCCTGTTCGGCAGTCACATATTTTGCTGCTGCCGCTTTCGTAAGTGATTAAGATATTTATGCATAAATAGAAGCTGTTACTTTTGACAACTACCCGATCTCTTGGGAGGATTGCATTGGTGAAGAGCCTAATCACAATTTGGTAGCAGCCAAATTCCCCTGATTAGGGTAAAATGCTGGACACTGGCAGGAAGGCTTAGGGCATTGATAGCCTTGGGTTGTATCTAAATTCCTGATCAACAACTAATAAGATTGTGTGTGTGTGTGTGTGTGTGTGTGTTTAAAAAAAGGGGGAGTTTTTTTTTCTCCTATTGATCAATGGCTGAGCTGGGCCAGCAGCATGGTCATATACTTCAATTGACCATCTCTACCAAGAACAGTCCAAATTTCCTTGTCTCTGTCTTTGGTAAGTGACTGTCCCTATTTTGCCCCATTTTTCCCTTCCAGACAAGCATGGGAAATGTATAGACCTCCTGATCTATGTGTTACAGTAATCCAAACAGGATGTAACTAAGGCATGTGTCACTGTGGCCAGTTCCAACATCTCAAGGACTGGGCGCAGCTGGCGCACAAGCTTTAACTGTGCAAATGTACTCCTGTCTGCCACCAAAACATGGGCATCCAGGTTCAGGGCTGAATCCAGAAGTACACCCAAGCTGTGAACCTGTGTCTTCAGGGGGACTGTAACCCCATCCAGCACAAGCCATCCCCCTATTCCTTGATCTGCCTTTCAACCTAGCAGGAGCACCTCTGGCTTGTCTGGATTAAGCTTCAATTTGTTTGCCCTCATCCAGTTCTTTACTGCCAACAGACACTGGTTTAGCACTGAAACAGCTTCCTTGGAATTGGGTGGAAAAGAGAAGTAGAGTTGGGTGTCATCAGTGTACTGGTGGCACCACATCGCAAAACTCTGGACAACCTCTCCCAATGGTTTCATGTATATGTTAAAAACATGGGGGACAAAACAGAACCCTGAGGGACTCCACAGGCCAACAGCCAAGGAGTCAAACGGGAATCCCTCAGCACCACCTTCTGGATCCGCTCCTCCAGGAAGGGATGGAACCACTGTCAAACAGTGCCTCTAAGTTCCAACCCAGCAAGGTGGCCAAGAAGGATACCATGGTCGATGGTATAAAAACGACGCTGAGAGGTCCAACAGAACCAACAGGGACACACTCCTCCTGTCCAGTTCCTGCCGTTGGTCATCCATCTGCTATTTCTGTCCCATAGCCAGGTGTGAAGCTGGATTGAAATGGATCTAGATAATCCATCTCATCCACGAATCCCTGGAGTTGGGAGGCCACCACGCGCTCCAATACTTTGCCCAAAAATGGAATATTGGAGACTGGCCAGTAGTCATTCAATACTGTGGGGTTCAAGGAGGGCTTTTTCAATGTGGGTCTTACCACTGCCTCCGTCAAGCAGGTTGGCATCCTGTCTTGGTGAAGGGAGGGATTGACCACTCCACTTACCCATTCAGTCAGTCCCCCTCTGGATGCTTTTAGAAACCAGGAAGGGCAAGGATCTAACACACATGTGGTGGCTCTCACCTCTCCAAGGATCCTGTCCATGTCATTGGGCTGTACAAATTGAAAGGTAATACTGGACAAGCAGGTGCCAGATTTACATCCACTGGGTCTGTACCAACTATAACATCCAAGTCAGAGCAGATCCACTTTGCAGATTTTGTCTGCAAAGTGCTGGGCAAATAGGTCACAACGGGCTGATGAAAGGTCTGAATTCTCCTCTTGGGGGCCAGTGTGTAAAAGGCCCCTGACCACCCAAAACAGCTTCTCTGAACATCTCTTTGCAGTTGCAATAGTGGCATATATATATATATATATATATATCCATATTGCCACGGAGTAGGCCTTCAAATAGGCTCTAGCCCGTGTTTGACTGGGTTCACTCCAAGTTTTCCACCAACGTTGCTCTAGTCTCTGTGTCTCACTCATTTCATCACCACCAGCTCCCTGGGAAACTAGGGGGCTAGTGTGGCTCCACTTCATGAGAGAGGACGCTCAGGAGCAATCATGTCCACCACCCTGGTCATTTCTCCATTCCAGAGATCGACCAGGGCTTCGACAGAATCACCTGCCGAGGCAACAGGAAAATCCCCAAGAGCCATCAGGAAACCATTCGGATCCATCAGCCTCCTGGGGCCTACCATCTTAATCGGTCCTCCACCCCTGCGGAGGCTCTGAGCACCAGCAAGTCTAAACCCCACCAGGTAGTGATCTGTCCATGACAAAGGAACTGTAGAAAGTTCCTCCACTCTCAGATCACTGTCACCCCATCCAGCACAGAAAACGAGGTCCAAAGTGTGCCCAGCAGCATGGGTGGGGCCAGACACTATTTGAGACAGACCCATGGTAGTCATAGCAGACATGAAGTCCTGAGCCGCTCCCGACAGGGCAGCTTCAGTGTGGATGTTGAAATCCCCCAGCACAACAAGCCAAATAAAATGTTCTCCCATTTCTAATTCATGCAAGATGCTACCCTGCACCAGGTGGGAAGGCAATTTAACTATGAGAAATTAGGGCATTGCCCTAATGAAATCCCGCAAAAATCAAGCACCCCAAAGTGTGATTTTATTTTTGCTTCTGCAGCTTTTTCAAAGTTTGGGCAGCAATGCCTCCGTATGCCTACGGTTCATATTTTTAATCCATAGTTTCTACGGTATTTTACTCCGTGCTTTCAGCTTTCTGGAGCATCTTCCACGCTATAATTATTGTCATCATTATTAGAACTCATCGGTTCTCTTTTTTTAACTTCCCATAGACATCCGCCCAAGCTTTTCAATCAATTTAATGACTGTTTATAAGGTACCATCAAACCTTGCATAACATTCCCTGTGACTTAACATCAAATGCTTCTGGAACTGGAAACTTTTTCACCGTTCTATTCTGGGAGTGACAAAATTGAAAGAATAAAGAAAGGAAACGGTGACATGAAAGCAAGGCCTGGTCAAACAATTTTACTGGCTTGGGTGAAAATGCCCCCTCCCCGTGTCTGCAAGCAGGCGGGTGGGGGGGAGTTGATAATTTTCAAACTTACACCTGAGTTCAGTGCTGTAAAATCTGCTGTTGGGGTGGTTGGATTTCATCTTTTTTTATTACTTTACTTATTCCTCTAGTTCACTCTGATTTAACTCTGAGAATTTCTCAACTTCATTCCAGTTTCTTGCAGAAGATGGTTAGCGGGTACATGACCCACCGTCAGGAGGGAATTCTCCTGTCACACACATGCTAACTCACCGTGGATCACGTTTTTGAGCAACCCACAGCGGATTAGCATGTCATCTGAACCGCTCCATTGTCTTTAGTGGCTGAAGGTCTCTCTCCAGCCTCACGAATGCCACACCCATCCATTTGTGGAGAGATGGACATGGAAAGTGCTTGAAGCAGTTTGAAACACAGGGAGAGCCAGACAGACGAGTTTAGCTGGGACTAGGTACATGGCATGCAGCCTTGGAGAACTCCAGCGGCTATGATGCAAGATCAGTAGTGGGTATTTAGTACAGGGGAGAAGTAATAGGTGGTGTATTGCAGGGGAGGGTGTTAATTAAACAATTAGATTTGATCAGTGCAGGCTGGTGGCTCCAACTTCATTGGGACTGTGAATCCATTCTGGGTTTCAGTCATAACCAGACAGAACTCAATAATAATAATAATAATAATAATAATAATAATAATAATAATAATTTGTATCCTGCCTTTTTCCCAATACATATTAAAACATATACAATGAAGACAAATAAATAGAAATATATAAACATTAAAAACATAATTAAACCTTCTGTAATATTAAAAAATTCAAAACAATTTAAATACAAAATCCAATGCATAAACAGAGGTCCAGACTATTCTCCAAAGGCCTGCTGGAAAAAAAAAGTTTTTGCCTGCCTCTGGAAGCATAGCAAGAAGACAGCCAGTCTAGCTTCCCTGGGAAGGGAGTTCCAGAGCTTTGGAGCTGCCGCCAAGAAGGCCCTCTCCCGCGTTCCTGCCAGGCATGCCTGTGATGGTGGTGGGACGGAGAGAAGGGCTTCCCCTGAAGATCTCAAAGCACAGGCAGGCTCGTAAGGGAGAAGACGGTCTTTCAGATAACCTGGACCTGAGCCACATAGGGCGTTATAGGTCATAACCAGCACTTTGAATTGTGCCCAGAAAGAGACCGGAAGCCAGTGGAGCTGTTTTAACAGGGGAGTTGTGTGCTCCCTGTAACTTGCCCCGGTCAGCACTCTATTTTGGGGCTAGGGTTCAGTACCTTGGATAGCTCCTTAGATAGAGGAGATGCCAGCATTCAAGGGGAGAGTTATGCAGCAGCATCTTCACCATCACACCGCAGTTTTGCATGTCTGTGTGGCCACAAAGTTGGGTGTCCCGTGTTTGCTGAGTAGACCAACGGGCAGGGCCAGTTCTGGTCCAGAGCACAAATGCTTAGAACAAGAGAGGATCCATGACTCAGATTTTGTTCTGAGCCTACTTTCCTTGCTACTAGCTGCCTCTCATTTCATGTTTTTCTGGCATCCTGCCTTCCTGCAAGCAAGAAGCCATGTGCCAAGGATTTCACATGAGCTGGTGAGGGGGAAATGCACAGCACAAGAAAAATAATGTTACGTGCACATCCCTTCTCCAAAAGTGCTGCACTTACCCAGGTTTGGATTCTTTTGGCGACATACTGAAAACTTCAGAGATTTCGGTCATATCTGAGTTATTTTACAACTAGACAAGTTGAGCTTGAACACTCCAATAAAGGAATGCCACTGCCCCAAATCAGATGCCTGCATCCCCAAATAATATTTGCTTTCAGAGCTCCAGAAACTCTGCTCAGCCCTCCCTCTGTGTCACAGTCCCAACCCCCCACCACCATTCGAAACTAGCACTTGGTCAAAAACGTCTTCACACAAACACACATTTTGTAGGGTTAATCATCTCCCACAAAAGGGTGGGGGGTTAGAGGCTTCCAAAATACTTCCACCCAGTGCAACTCAAAATGCTTTGTTCTTGCCCACACACACATTCACACAGAGAACTAGGACTTTGCTACATGAGGCATTTATTGTGCACTTATCCTCTACTCACAGTAGTTTATGGGTTCTTTAGATGGTGTCATGTCCCTCCAATTTCGCTTCTGTGTCTAACCAGCACTGCCGGTGAGGTGTTGTTGTTTTTCATGGCAGAGAAAATGCAGCATTTAATTATGAAAGCGAAAGAAAGCACAATGCCCTCTTGACTCTTTGTGCTATTCTGCTATACCACACTGCCACCTGGAGGTTACATAGTGGAAAAGCAGGAAAGGAAACACTCTTCGTATAGTGCTCAGATATCTATGCTACCATGACACCAAAAGTAGATACAGTGGATTAACAGCCTCATCTAGAAAAGCACTTCGATTACATTTTCTTAGAATCATAGAATCATCGAATAGTAGAGTTGGAAGGAGTCTATAAGGCCATCAAGTCCATTTCCCTGCTCAATGCAGGAATCCACCTTGAAGCATCCCTGACAGACGGCTCTCCAGCTGCCTCTTGAAGGTCTCTACTGTGGGAGACCCCACCACCTCCCTAGGTCATTGGTTCCATTGTTGTATTGCTCTAACAGTCAGGACGTTTTTCCTGATGTACAGCTGGAATCTGGTTTCCTGCTGCTTGAGCCCATTATTCTGTGTCCTGCACTCTGGGATGATCGAGAATATATCCTGGCCCTCCTCTGTGTGACAACCTTTCAAGTGCTTGAAGAGTGTGGGGGGCATCTTGAATAGCACTTTAGAGTTCTGACTGGTTCTTACTGAAACCCGGAGTGGATTCATTGCTCCACTGATAACGGAGCCACCAGCCTCTTCTTTTGGGATCTACTGGCAGATCTCTAAATGATTTGTAGCAGACTGTCTGCTGGTCTTGCGACACACACACACACACACACACACACACACATATATATATATATATATATCAGACTGGCATGATTTGCACTTGTCTTGGTGACAACAAGCCAGCTTCCCCCTTCTTTTAAACCAGGTTGTTAAAATCCCTAATTGGCATTAACTAGATTTCTACCAATATATACAGGACATTCCAGTGTATGGCTCACAGGTTTAGGGATGGGGCAGGAATTTGTTCAGTTCATCAAACTGCAAACTTACCTAATTTTGCACTTTTGGACAGCTATGCAACCCGAAATCCAATTCTCCTTTGAAATTCACACTTCTCCAGTCAAATAAAAAAGACCTACATAAATGTGCACATTAGGGAAAATAGCATTAAAAATGCATTGTACTGGGAAAATAGCTTGCAATACATGGGCGTATTAGGCAAAATGTGTACCTAAATTAGGAGAGGTATGCACAAAAATGCTTATGCATTTTCATGTGCATTTTTAAAAAAAATCATGAAGGTTGGGACGAACAGAACTTAAGACAGGAAAAATTCCTAAACTTTGAGATGTAAAATTGGAAAAATGAGAATCTGAGAAAAGAGTGAAATTTGTCCATCTTTAGATGTAGTAGGCCATAGTGAGCTAAAAAGACCAACAGCCTGACTCAGAGCAAGAAAGATTTGTATAAATATCAGTTACTGCTCTGTTAAGGCATCAATACATCTGCCTGACTTGTGACTGTCAGGACAGACTTTATGGGAGCTGAACTACATGACTATGTTTACCCCCTAAACCCACATATAAAGATCATGCTCATACTTTACTTATAAGCTTCCTAGAGGCGTCTAGCTGACCTCTGTTGGAAACTGAATACTGGGCCAGCCATAATGACCCATTTCCTGGGCAGCTTCCACACACCATTGATGGACCAGATTTGTGAGCAACAGAGATGCTGCACTGTAATGCAGTCCTCACAGCAGAATTCCTGTGTTAAGCTGCTATTATTATTATTATTATTATTATTACTGAATCCTTCAAAAGGGGGCATATTTTCAAGAGATACATATCTTTCCTGACAGGTACAGGCTGTAAAACACAGAGAAACGTTGTGAATGGAAAGCCTGAGACACACAGAAGCACATGCTCAATTTCCCCGGGGTGAATTAGCACAAATTAAAACTCAGATGAATTAAACCAGGCAGAGAATGAAACACTTTGGATGCATATCAAAGAGTTTGGCCTTTATTGTCTCTCTGTTTTATTCCCCATTTGCAGTCTCTCATTCTCCCTTTGATGGAGACACATAGCTGCTGTCTAGAAATAAATCCCCACCGCCCAAAACTGTGGTGAAAAAATAAATAAATGGGTAATTCTTATGGAGAAACACAATATCTATCTGTGGAGGCCTTCCCTCACACCTTACAATCCCAACTGGCAAAATTATACTAGTTGCAGAGCGAGTGACGGCCTCTTGAAGCCACATATGTATTGGGGGGGTGGGGGGGATTATCAGGTGTCCCTGGCCTTTTTGGACTGGCAGGCACCTTTGAGATTTTGAAAAACTGCAGTGGGCACCACCACAAAATGGCTCCCATGTGGCTAGTTCCAAGATGGCTGCCATCAGCCAAGGCAAAGTGGTAGAAGAGAGAGAAAGAGTGAGGAAAGAGGCTAAAAGGGACACAAATGGCAAGGCTAGAGGCTGGGAGTGGAGAGAGAGAGAGAGAGAGAGAGAGAGAGAGAGAGAGAGAGAGAGAGAAAATTTGGTGCGGCCAGGAAGCAACCTGTTGTTGTTGTTGTTTATTCATTGCATTTATAGCCCACCTTTTTTCCTCCAAGGAACCAGTGTACATAACTCCACTCCTTTCTATTTTTATCCTCACAACAACAACCCTCTGAGGTAGGTCAGGCTGGAAGTCTGTGACTGAATTCGGACAACACATTAGTCAATGGTGGGTTGAATAGCCAACTCACAGTTGGTTATTTTGTGGGTACTCCCCACACAACATATTCCTACACAACTGTGGGTGGTTGGGGCTGGCATTGAGTGGACTAATAGTCAACCCAGCATTTGACTGACACAGCCACCACCCCTCTCCCCACCCTCCCTCCTCCCTCAGTCCTCCCAGTTCTATCCGAGCAGCCTCTGCAAGTTGCACCAGTTGTAGCAGAGTGGCAGCCGCCGCTTTGGTCGCTCTTGCCACCTGCCTCTATGGGCTTGTGTTTTAACCCACTCACCAAACGCACCTTCCACACAAGACTTTAAACAACTGGCTTCGAGTTATACAACTTGCAAGCCAGTTGTTTCTCTCAGTTGCTTATTTGGGCAGAATAGCATACCATCAGTAGTTTGTGAACGGCGTGTTACCCTCCACACAACACAATAAGCAACACAACTGATGATTGTTTCCCTCACCCTCAGTTGCTTAATGTGTTGTCCGAATTCAGCCCATGACTGGCCCAAAGTCACCCAGTGAGCTTCCATGGCTGACAAGGACTAGAACCCAGATCTCCTGAGTCCCAGTCCAACGCTCTAACCACTACACCACACTGGTTCTCCACACCTTTTCCTTCTCTTCCTCCTCGCTGAATAGCTGATCAGCAGCAGGTTCAGGAACAGGAAGGAGAACCTGCTGCTCTAACTTTTTAAAATTAATTTGCATTGATTTTTTAACACATAAAACATGAATAAGCAATACCTTGACTACCATCTGCTATCAATATCCTGTCTTACAATGCGGAGATTGCTTCACCTATACTCTATTCATTCATCCTACTCCATTCATATCTTCTTATCCTAACAAATCTTTCCATAATGGACCAGGAGTCTGTGGTGGTTTTAATGTTTCAAGTTTCTTTAGTAAAAATACATTGTTGAAGGGGGCAGAGAGCGGAGAGTCTCATGGGTGCCGTTGGAGGTCCCTGCAGACACGATGGTGCTCACAGGTGCCATCTTGGGGACCCCACGCTATATTTTCCTCGACAATTGACCATACTACTCCCAGGCCCCAAGCCATTTCGTAGATTCGATCGCAGCCATGCCCAACGTGGGGATGTCCTCGCAATATCACAACTGTGTTTTGTAGAGAGAGCAGAAAAAGAGATGGGAGCGAAACCAATGGACAACGAGAGGCTGAGAGCTTGTCTACACCTGCCATTTATCCCAGGGTGGTCACGAGGTTATCCCTGCGCATCCAAATGATGCTTAGCAGGTCCTGGGGTGAACCGGGGATGAGCACTCAGTTCTCCTGAGATAGCTTGGACTGCTTTCCCCCCATTTTTTCCCGCCGTCCCAGGACCATCTCGAGCTCCGCGGGTGGTGTGGCCCTCGCTCCCGGGGTCCTCCCTCTTCCCCATGAGTAGTGGGGCTCAGGAAATGAGCACGGAGCTGTGGGGGGGGGAGTCCATGAGCATCAGGGGTGTGGCGGAGAGCATTTTCGCCATCTTTGGGATGGCGCTTGATGTCTTCCAGCACCGACTTTGTTGTATTTTTTAAAAATCAGTCCTTGGCGCAGGATCACGCCTGCGCAATTGCGCAATTGCGCAAATGTCTCCTCTTTTTTTTAAAAAAAAATGGAGCCCTGGAATGTCTCTCTTTACTTCTGGGACTACACGCTGGCGTGTGGCCACTGAGGGATGATCCTGGAAGTGGGAAACTCCATGATTGTCTCTCCCAACTCCCCAAAGGGCTGCAGGTCTAGGTGAGCCCTAAGAGGAGGAAGCAAGGAAGAGGAGAAAAAGAGAGGTGACCAGATCTATGTCTTCACAGAGATGGCCCCTCTACCCAGGGAAAACCCTTTCTAGTTCTAATATTCAGATGTAACTATTGTTGCTTACGCAGCCAAAAACAGCATCACCCACACACAAGAGGGAGGTATTAGCAGGCTTGCCAGAGCTCTAGTTTGTAGAAGTACCACAAATGGTTAAGGAGGGGGAAAGGCACTTTTCAAATATCCAAAGTGCTGTCATGTCGAAGGGGCTGGTGGTGGTGGGGAGAACCCCAAAAAACAGCCTGATAAGGACTGAGCATGCTCAGTGGTCACAGGATACTGACTAACTGTTGGTGGGGTGGAAAACCAGGTGGGAAGAGGCACGGGATGGAATATTGCGCAGGAAAGCATTGGCGCTGAGCTGAAATGGCATTTCACCCCAGTATTTGGCATGACATGATACTGTCGCTTTAAAATGTTCATTTTGGCACCTGATAGAAAGGCAACCTGGCATGTGGCCTAAAGGGCTTTTGTCTCAGTCCAAATGGAAACTACTTCGAAAGCGATCTTGTCGTGAGTTCCCGTCCATCTGGGCATATACTCAGGAAGAGATGGGGAAAAAGATGAATTCATCAAACGGTATCACAAACCCAATGCCTCACAATTAGTGTAGGTGCCGTTGAATGCAGCCAGGCGACACACTGGCATCCTTCCAACATGTCACCTGGACTTGGAGTTGTGTACATTGCCCAGACAGAGGCCTCACACCTTCAAGCACCATGAACACCAAGAATTTATTCCTTCATTTATTTCTTGATTTCATTTCATTTCTACAGCTCCCACTAGCCAAAGTTTTCTGGGCAGTTCACAAAACTTAAAACCGCATGGCACAGCGTGAAAGATAAACTATAGAAGCTTAAAAACACCATTTAAAACCACAATACGAAAGTACAACCAGAATAAAACCAAGCAGCTATGCAGAGATTTAAAATACAGGTTTAAAACACAGACTTAAAACAGCCGAGTTTGAAGACTAGGTTGGTAAGATGTTAAAATACTCAGAGAATAAAATGGTCTTCACCTGCCGCTGGAAAGAGTACAATGTGGGCACCAGGTGAACCTCTCTAGGGAGCTCATTCCACAGCCAGGGTGCCACAGCAGAGAAGGCCCTCCTCCTGGTAGCCACCTGCCTCACTTCCTTGGGCAGGGGCTCAGGGAGAAGGTCCCCTGAAGGTGATCTTAGGGTCCAGGTAGGTACATCTGGGAGGAAGCAATTCTTCAGATATCTGGCCCCAAGCCATTAGAGTTTTGAATTTTAATACCAGCACTGTGAATCGGGTCCAGTCATAGACTGGCAGCCAGTGAAGCTGGAAAAGTACTGACATAGTGTGGACTCATTGGCCAGCCCCCATTAACACCGAAACATTCTTATCAAATCCACTGCCTGCTGCCCTTGAAGCCATTCCCTTCCTATTCTGAGTTTGTTTTGTCAGAACCCCATAAAAACCCAGAGCAATGGGTTCCCTGCTACTCAAGGGTGAAGTATTACTTTGCTGAAATCGCTCTGTGAAACCACTTGGGTCCATGGCTTCCCAAGCCCCAGAACCACACATTCACCCTTTGGTTGCATGACAAACCCAGTTGTCCTGGTTGCGATTCAGCCTGAGCGAATCTCTTTCAGCCACAGAACCAGGATTCTTCTGACACTGAACTTCATAAAATCCGTTTCCCCAGAGCACCACTTCTTCTGGACAGCTCGGTTCCTGCCCTACCTGAAGCAGTGACCTGCTGTCTTCTTCAAGGCTTTCCTTGCTGTACATAGGCAAGCCCCTCCTCCATTGCAGCCATTTTGTGTGAGTGCCCGCAACAATCTCTCAACATTCCAAATGTAGTGGAGGCTGGCGGCTCCAATGCCAGTGGGGCTTGAATACATCCTAGGATTCAGTCGGAACCAGACAGAACTCTAAAGGAGCTGTCCAAAGTGCAGAGCCCTACCCAAACTCCCAAAATAGGTTCAACACCTTGGATAGCACCTTTAGAGTTCTGGATTCACAGCCCACCACAATTGGAGCCACCAGCCTCCATTGATTCCAACTATACCCACTGATAAAAACGGTTGGGGACTCCGGGTTTAGGGGATAAACAGCAACTTTGATAGCTTTCTGGCCATTTTGGGAAGCAGGATGTCTGACCAGAGGGAACACAAGAATGTGGGATTTGGTCTGATCTCACATGCACTTGTTTTGCTTGTACGTCCTCAGCCCCAGTTTTCTGTCTCTAGTGTGGGATAACAGTACTAATCTACCTTACAAGGTTCTTGTAAACAGTGAGAATGACGATGATCTGGAAACAAAGCCCAATGAGGAGAGACTGAAAGAACTGGACATGTTTGTCTGGAGAAGAGAAGACTGAGGGGAGACATGATAGCACTCGTCAAATGCTTGAAAGGCTGTCACACAGAGGAGGGTCAGGATCTCTTCTCGCTCAACCCAGAATGCAGAACACGGAATAATGGGCTCAAGTGACAGGAAGCCAGATTCCGGCTGGACATCAGGAAAAACTTCCTGACTGTTCGAGCAGTATGACAATGGAACCAATAACCTAGGGAGGCTGTGGGCTCTCCCACACTAGTGGCATTCAAGAAGCAGCTGGACAGCCATTTGTCAGGGATGCTTTAAGGTGGATTCCTGCATTGAGCAGGGGTTGGACTTGATGACCTCATAGGCCCCTTCCAACTCTATTATTCTATGATTTTATGAATATGAACTTGGAATCCAGTTTTAATTGAATATGCAATTGCTAGTGGACAAAAACAGGCATTTTGGGGTAGATGCAATCCCCCAACCTACAGGTGAGAAATCCTGTAGCTCTTCACAACCCATCTCCTGCACACACACACACACACACCGGACACCATGCTCTGCCTTCCTTTTAAGAACTCTTTCCAAATCCAGTCTCTGGCTCCCCCTCCTCCTCTGTATCATAAATAAACCATTTCACAGTAAAATGCTGACCTAGTTTAACATGCCCTCCGTGAGTGGGGATGAATATTTATATATATTTCAGGCTGCGCTACAATTTGAAGGAGAAGAACAGCTTGGAAATGGGAGTTGTGAATAATTCACCTGTTTATCTTTCTTCTGGGCGGGGTATTTTGATTTTTGATTTGAATCCCCTCCCCCACAGAATTCTTTGAGTACAGGAGAGGAACATGTGCTTTCGCCCTCTCCTGATACAACACACTAACCTCAGTTCTGTTTTTAAATGTGACTTACTTCAAACCGCTTATTCTGCTGCAGATGTTGCTGGCATCTCTCAGGTGCTGGGTGGTGTACGTGGTCTTGAGTGCAGTAAGCAATGGCATCGGTAGCTATAATCCAGAGCTAGAATCACCCACTTGGGAGAGGGAGTTTGTATTGTATCTAGTTCAACCCCCGTCCAGAAGCGGGGCATCCACAGGTATAGCATCGGCTGTTGGCTCTGATCTCAGTGGGGCAGTAAATCCGCTCCGGATTTCAGACAGAACTCTAAAGGAGATCTCCAAGGTTCTCCAGTATCTCCAATTATTATTATTATCATCTATCTTTTCTTGCTCATGGCTGTTTTTCTAGACAAACATGACGGGCTTTGCCAGGTCATGCTGTCTTTTACTGATTCAAGGATTTCCTGACAATTGAGCATGTTTTAAGTATGACTGCTTTCTGGATGTTGGTGTGGATGCATTTTGGTAGGCCCAGTTTCTGGAAGTTTTCTGTAAAACAAAAATTTGATGTGATGCCGGTGACTGATGTGACTAACGGAATGATTGTGACTTTACCCTGTTGCCATAGTTCTTTAACTTTGATAGCCAATGGTGTATATTTTCCTCTCTTTTCCTCTTCCTTTTCTACAACATTTTTGTCATTAGGTATTGCTATGTCAATGAGGTAAGTGTGTTTTTCTTTTTTATCTATTATTATTATTGTTGTTGTTATTATTATTATTATTACTACTATTATTTCAGGCATTTCCTTCCACTGCTGTGCCCAGCTTGTTGCATGCTCACTGAGCCACCTGCTCCTACTCGCAGAACTGTGCGAGCTTCTCAACAGCTCAGCAAGCATCTGATGAGGCTGCAGAGGGCCATCCGTAGTCTTCATGAACTGCCACAGTTTTGCACAAAATGGCAGCATGGCATCTTCCGGGAAGGAAATGTTGCCTACAAGGAGCCACCAATGGCAGCTGCTGGAGTCCCCATTGCCATGAGCCAAACATTTAGTGCAAGTTGGCAGCAACTCCTGCTCCCACCAGCTGTCAAGCCCTCATCATGGTCTCCTTCCTTGCAAGGATGGAGATCGTGGGCTTGCTTGACCGCTGGTGGGGGTAGCAATGAGGGCGGCCTGCTCCTGGGAGCTCGCTGAGGTCTGTCAACACTTCATGGATCAGTGAGCTGTGTCAGGGGTGGGTGCAGGGGAGTCCTCCAGACTCCTGGACCTTAGTGGGTGCTCACAATGCCCCTAGTAATAAGATAGGGCCTACATGAAATTTTGCAATCTAAAATACATCAAGCCAGTGTCTGCTGGTGGCTCTGATGTCAATGAGGTGGTGCATCTACTTTGGGTTTCTGTCAGAACTCTAAAGGAAGGAACTATCCAATCCGATTTGCTCCAGAAAACCTCAGCCCAATCTGGTGCCAATCCAGATTTGGACCGAAGTGAGCCCCCCTCCCCAATCAGCCCGGTTTGATTCGGATTTGGAATGCAGGCCTGAAGGAGTGCACAGCACTAATTTAGAACTTTAAAATGAATTGAACAGAGCTCATATTCTTCCAGTAAAATAATATACTCCAGTGGTTGTCCAAAACTTTCTTCATTTCAACATTATCATTTTGGACAGAGAGGGAGAATCATTTGGGATGCTGCTATTATTAAAAACAGAGTCACAAAAATGTGCTGATAAGTTGAGACGACCCAGACATCTGGGTATGAGTAGGCATGCAAATTATTGTGCTTTTTTGTTTTTAAGTCACAAACTGAGGCAGAACGGGATGAAATAAAAAACTGAAGGTTGGAAAAATGAGAGACCAAGCCAAATTGAAATTGGCTGATTCATCCATGCAGCTTTGATAGAGTTGAGTAGCAGTGGAGTAAGAGGGCAATGTTTCTCAGTTTCATGAACCGAAAAGATTTTTGGGTTGTGCTTCCTTAGCAAGCTATGGAAGAAAGCTGAACTTCTGATACCACTGAAAAACTGAACACAGAAATAACTTGGATTAACTTCTCCAGCACAAATGCACTTGCAGGTTGCCATGGCAACTCCAGCATCCCCCTGTTCACAGTAGGAACTCTAGAGAGAACTGAGGAAAATAGCTTTACCAACATGTCTAGGTCGAGGTCTTTGGCTGAGATTACCTCTTCCTATATGAAACTGCCTGACTTTTCAAGTAAAGGTCAGGGGTCTTGCTGCCCAGCCCACAGGCAAAATTAGATGTGCAGTTACAGGTCCTTCTAGGTGGTGGCATCGAAACTGCAGAGTTCCTTCCCCAACAGAGATGCACAAGTAGGGATGTTGTGGGAATCCAAGATGGAGGTGGAGTCCAGGAGACTCCCCCTCTCACTTGGCCTCCTGGACTCCAGTAAGCAGATGGCACCAGTTCATACCTGTAATGTTGTGTAATGGCCATGGTTAAAGCTGCAGGAGCTACACTAAAGTAACCAGATAAAAAAGAGGGCAGGGCTCCTGCAGCTTTAACTGTTGGGATGAAGAGGGAATTTCACCAGGTGCTGCATGCCTACAAAGGACATCTACTGAAATTCCCTTTTCAATACAACTGTTAAAGATACAGGAGCCCTGTTCTCCCTTTTATATGGTCATCCTAGGTTAGAGTGTTGTATGAACCCAGTCAGTGAGTACAGAACTAATTGCAGATGAGGGAAATCTTCTGAAGGGAAGCTTTCCCATCAGCACGGATCTTCCCCTATCATGATCCGCTTCAGGAAACTGTATCGCATTGATAAATACCTCTCCAAAGAAATGGCAATGACTGAAACAGTCTTGATAATAATGTAACATCATAGTGTGCCATTCTGTGTAAACCTATTTTTAAAGCTGAAGTGCTAGGAGACACTTTTTAAAAATATTTCAAATCTTTGGTTGGTTGTTTTTAAAGTTAGAATGTCATGCAAAGCCTCAACAATATTTTATTTGGAAGTAGACCAGAGATTTCAAAGGCATTCCATCATGGATTAACAGTGCAGATTGTGATTATTATGATTATTATGTTATTATTATATAATGATTATTATGTCTAGTACTCAGAGATAAGCCTTGCTGACTTCAGTAGGCCTTATTCCCAAATAAGCATGCTTATGAATCAGTCATATTGTTTGGTGAAACAACAAGATGGACAAGGTTGGGGGCCATTCATGAAACCATTTCTACTTGACTTCTGAGGTCCTTGTCCAAAATTTGGGTTGAATCACTGCTTCTCTATGGACCTATCAGGAATCCCATGCAGTGGGGGTTCCCTGATTGCCTGGGAGCCTTCAGCATACACAGAAAGCCTCCCTCGTTGCAGAAATTTGCACCAATGCAGCCCTGCTCCTAGCTCACAAGTCTATTTCAATCTGTAGTTTGAAGAGGGCTTCAATCAGGCGTGCAAAATCTCAGGACCGGGGAACACCCCCTTTACCTGGCCCACCCATTTCCTGTAAGCATCAGGGGTTTGGTGGGTTCCCAGCTGGTGTGCAGTTTTGTCTCCATCCTAGAAAGTTGAAATGTGTCTCCTGAGGCTTTGGTCCGGACACTTTGAGCTAAAAGATGGTGGTATTCTTTGTGTGTGTGTTGGGGGGGGGGGGGGTGGATGGCTCTGCCCCTTTTTTCTTTCAGCCCTGCCCACCACGGCAATACAGCTCTGAAACAGAATTTGGCCCTTGGCCGGAATATATTCTGCAGCCCAGACTTAAGTGATCAGTAGCCTCTCTGTGTCCCATACATCCTTTTAAGCCATGGGTGACCCTATTTGGGAAACCAAAAAAGAGGACACTCGGGGGGGGGGGAGCAGGAAACTGTCCTTTCTGGGGAATCTGGGAAGTGTGTCATTTTCCCTCGCCATGATAATAATTTCCGCCATTAGTGTGGTAGGGGGAATGCTGCACTTTCCAGATGCCCCAGAAAGCACACACTCACCCCTACCAGTGCTTACCTACCAAGGGATGCTTCTGAATTTTGCAGATACTAATTACCTGGTCTTAATTCTGAAGTGGATCAATGCATCAAGAATTCCCCTTTATTCCATCATCATATCACATCAATTGTACCATATTATACATTTCCCTCTGTTTCTGGCACCCAGGCTGTTCTTTAAGTGGCCAAAAATGGCACCATTCATGCTAAGGGGGGGGGGGGACCTCCACAAGGACCGAGCATGCTCAGTGGACATGGAATGATCATTGATGGTGCGGGGAGAAATGGAACACCAGGGGGAGAAAAAGTGGAATGGAGTGATTGGAACCCAGAACAGGATCACGCCACACTGTACCATTTGTATAAATGCTTGGTTCTCATGGAGGTGTTTTTTTTTTTTTTTGCCCCCCTTGGCATGAATGGTGCCATTTTTGGCTACTTAAAGAACAGCCTGGGTGCCAGAAATAGAGGGAAATGTATAATATGGTACAATTGATGTGATATGATGATGGAATAAAGGGGAATTCTTGATGCATTGATCCACTTCAGAATTAAGACCAGGTAATTAGGATCTGCAAAATTCAAAAGCATCCCTCGGTAGGTAAGCCCTGGTAAGGGTGAGTGTGTATTTAGACACATGTATGACCTCATAAAATAAATTTTCTAGCCAACACACAATTAAATGTAAAACAAGGTATAAAATGTCACAGTAATGCAATCAAACACAGCTCTAAAACATTCTAAAACCAGCACAAGAAGAAAACAAATGCCAAACAAATATGAATCATTTCATGCACGAGTTAAAACCCACCTTACAAAGTTAAGGATCAAGCAACTCAAAGAGAAGAGATGGATACTAGTAGCATCAATCTAAACAAATACTAAAGTAGCATTGAAATAGTTTAAATATCCCAGTGGTGTTTCAATTGATGTTTAAAAGCCTGGGGAAGGAGAAAGTCTCTCTCTGGTGCCAACAGGGCAGTATGCCAGGTAAGCCTCCTTAGGTTAACTGGGGAGGTACCTACCATCCACCCGCCATCCCCCTCCTCACAGACCACACTCCTTCTGCCACTGTGCTGGTGGATTTTGGTGTCATAGCAGTGGCTGCAGATTATTTTGACAACCTAAACTTGTCCTTTTTAAGACACCATGGGATTGGTCTACTGACATTTGGCAAACGTTGAGGTTTTTTTTGCTGCCACGCTGCTACACAAGAGGATGGGGGGGGGGGTATGTGGCCTGTGAACCATGTGCTGCCTACCCCTGCTCTCCGGGAAAAGCATTCAACAATAAGGGGCCCATTCCCAAAAAGACCCTGTCCCTTATAATAGCATCCCTACTTCAGATTGAGGGGGCACTCTGAGAAAGACCCTCCCATTGTTAACCTTAGGCCATGGGTAGGTATATCGGGGAAAGAAACATTCCCTCATGTTCTCCTTTCCTCCAAAGGTGACCTATATAGTCCCACCACTCATTTTACCCTCATAACAACCCTGTGAGGTAGGGTAGGCAGAGAGAGAGTGACTGGCCCAAAATCAACCAAAGAACTTCATGGCTGTGTAGGTATTTGAGCTGGGCTCTCCCCAGTCCTGGTCTGAGTCTCTAACCAGCTCTACCACCCTTCCCCAATCTTGTGTCCTCTAGATTTCTTGGACTACAATTCCCAGAATCCCCAGCCACTGTGATTCACTCCCTGCCTTGGGGGCCTCCTTTCTTCCCACATGAGTATTTATTTCATTTCTACTGCCCAACAGCCAAAGCTCTCTGGGCAGTTTAAAACAATTCCTAAGATAATAAAATACAGCATAAAACACAGCATAAAAATATAAAGATACAACAATTAAAACAATTTAGACAGCTAAAAACACTTTCAATAGAATACCAGACCTAGTTAGACGACTAGGGCAAATGCTCCATCATATGCCATTAAATGCATAAGAGTGTAAGACAGTCTTAACCTGACGCCAAAATGATGACCTGAGTTGGGAGCACATTCCATAGTCGGGGAGCCACCACTGAGAAGGCCCTCTCCCTTGTCACCACCCTCCAGGCCTCCCTTGGAGGAGGTGCTCAGAGGAGGCCCCCAGATGTTCATCGTATTATCTGGGAATGTTCAGGTCAGGAGAGGCATTCTGTCAGGTACTGAACCATCTGAGGCTTTATAGATTAAAACCAGCACCTTGAATCAGGCTCAGAAGCATTCAGGCACTCAATGCAAGCACAAGAGAATTGGTCTTATGTGTTCAGACCTTCTGGTCCCAGTTATCAGTCTGGCTTCCGCATTTTGCATAGACTGCAGCTTCTGAACAGTCTTCAAGGGCAGCCCCACATAGGGACGTTCTACACCTCCCAGCATTCCGGGAGGGAGGGGGAGGCTCTCATGACATCCTGATTGCGAGAGCCTCCCCCAGCGTGCACATGGAGCGTGTGATGTCCCGAGAGGAAGCATGTCGGGCCCGCCATTTTTTATTTATTTAAGAAGGAGCCGGGAGTGCGATTGTGCTCCATTGCAAATGTAAGGGTTTTTTTTAAAAAAAATCCTCCCGAAATCAGGGGGGGCCACCCCCGCCATCCTGGGGATGGCAGACTTGCTTCCCCCCTCTCCCCTGATGGGCACGGAGCCGCACCATGTGGCTCTGTGCCCATTTCTGGTGCCCACTTACTCAAGAATAAGCAGGCACTAGGCAGGACAGACACCCACATCTCCTGCGATCTCATGTTTGCCATAGACTAAACAGTGAACGTTTTTTTTAATCTTTAAAGTCTGCATTTTCTTAAAATATGGGCTTTGTGAACACAATCACAAGCATGGAATATGCAAACTTTCCCCAAACTTTGTGCTCCCATTCAGTTTTGACATGAGGCCTATGCGAGATAAAAGGAAATCAAGGTCATGTCTACACCGGGGATTTTTCCCGGGGTCTTCCCTGGGTTGTCCCTGTGCATCTAAATGACACACAGGGGGTCCCAGGGGCAACTGGGGATGACCTAGGGATGACCCCAGAAAAACCCAGAGGTAGCGGAAACTGAGGATATCCCAATTTTTCAGCCATCCCAGGTCCTAAAATGGGCACGGAGCCACGTGGGACCGCTGGAGGAATTGGGTTTTCCCAGGTTTTCTTTATCCCTGGGAAAAACCCGTGCCCATCCCCCACTGCCCCTGGAAGTCCATTTAGATGCACAGGGGAAAATCCCCAGTGTGGAAAGGACCATAGAGTGCATTGCACTAATCTGTCTTGGAGATTGCCAGAACATAGATGACTGAAACCAGGTTATCCCTTTCCAGATAGGGGTGTAGCTGGACCGCCAGTTGAAGCTGGTAGATGGTAATCAGAGCCACTGAGGCCAGCTGAACCTCAAGTGATAGGGATGGAGTCCAGGAGAACCCCCAAGCTACAAACCCCAAGCTAGTTGACACAGGTAACGGCTCAGGCATTTCCCTAAGGATGTATAGTGTTGCGCAGGGAGCAACAAAGCATCGTTTCAGAGCTGCTGTTCGCTCCTGTTCTGCCAGCTTCCCATCAGAACAATCAAGCCCTGGTTTGTGGATGCGGTTGCTATAGAAACCAAGATCCAGAGCAGCTTTCTGCCAAGTCCCTAGGACTGTTGTGCTCTCTCTCTCTCTCTCTCTCCCTCCCTCTCTCTCTCTCTCTCTATCTCTCTCTCTCCCCCTCCCTCCCTCCCCAAGAGGGTATTTTCCTCTGGTTTCAGTTGCGGGCTTCTCTGAGGCGGTGTAACAAGAGCCTCGCTATAATATGTTCCCGACTGCAAGGCCCTGTCCTCCCAGGTGGAAGGTCATTTCGGAGATAATGGTCTGTACTGACAGACAGAGTCTCGTGTGTCTTTTGTGAATGGCTCATTCACAGCCATCCAACACTGCAGCCCTGAATCCAGCCAGGGCTTGAGAGGTGATGAGAGGGAAAGATGGCTCCATTCCATCCATTTTTCAGCTTCTGCCCTGTGGAAATTCCCCATCCAAAGGGAACAACAAAGACACAAAAAGACCCTGCTGGATCAGACCAAAAACTGATCCCAGCCCTCCACAATCTGGGGATTGCAACCCCCATCATTCCCAGCCAGCATGGGCTCCAACACATCTGGATGCTACTAAATTGAGGAAGACTGGCATTTCAGGCTCTTCCACATTTTTATTAACGATTTGGACAAGGAGGTGCAGGGAACGCTTATCAAATTTGCAGATGACACAAAATTGGGTGGGATCGCTAATGCCCTAGAAGACAGAAACAAACTCCAAAGTGATCTTGATAGACTGGAGCACTGGGCTGAAAACAACAGAATGAAATTTCATAGGGATAAATGCCAAGTTCTACACCTAGGAAAAAGAAACCAAATGCACAGTTACAAGATGGGGGATACTTGGCTAATCAATACGACAAGCGAGAAGGATCTTGGAATTGTTGTAGATCACAAGCTGAATATGAGCCAACAGTGTGATGTGGCTGCAAAAAAAGCAAATGCTGCATTAATAGAAGTATAGCTTCCAAATCACACGAGGTATTGGTTCCCTCTGAGGTTAGGTCCCATCTTGAGTACTGTGTCAAGTTCTGGGCACCACATTTCAAGAAGGATGCAGACAAGCTGGAGCGTGTTCAGAGGAGGGCAACGAGGATAATCAGGGGTCTGGAAACAAAGCCCTATGAGGAGCAACTGAAAGAACTGAGCATGCTTAGCCTGGAGAAGAGAACACTGAGGGGAGACATGAGAGCACTCTTCAAATACTTCAAAGGTTGTCACACAGAGGAGGGCCGGGATCTCTTCTCGATCATCCCAGAGTGCAGGACATGGAATAATGGGCTCAAGTTACAGGAAGCCAGATTCTGGCCGGACATCAGGAAAAACTTCCTGACTGTTAGAGCATTCTGTTCTCACAGTGGCCAATGAGACACCTATGGGTAGCTCACACATAGAACATGAGTGCAAAAGCACCCTTCCGCCCATGTTCCCCAGCCACTGGTGTTTGATACTCTGGCTAATACAGCCTACTTATATGTGGCCCACCAAGAGCCTCTCCACAATTGCTACAAAGGGAGATGAGATGTGGGGAACTATTCTACCAGTCCAGCTGAAAGACCACTTGCTGCTTCATTTTTCCTCTACCCTCCTTGTGTCTTTTTTCCTTTGTGTCATTTTTTTTAATGTAAGTCTGCCGGTACGGAACGTCTTTTTTATATTGATTGTTTGTAAGCCGTTCCTATTTGGCTGAGGAATGGGATAAAAATACTATGAGGAAATGAATGTCATAATGATAAGTAGCAATGGATAGCCTTAACCTGCACGAAGTTGTCTAATCCCCTTTGAAACCCATTGTCAGGGTTCCTTTTGTGACCTGGACCCCATGAGCAACTCCTTAAGGATCCTTTGCCTCCTTAAGGGTCCCACCTTCCTTCTTTCCCCTTCCAATAATGTGGGATTTAGGCTGTACTTGTGGGATGAGTGACACTCTCCAGACGGTTTAGGTTTAACACAACAGTTTCTTAGGATATTAAAACAACCAAATGACAAGTAAAGGTATTTTGTCAATAGAGCTAAGTGATACACAAAGGCATTCAAAGAAAATAAAAATTGCAAAAATGCAGTATCCGAGGCCATAAACTTATATACACCTGTTGCTGGGGAACATTGGTGAGAAGGTGCTGTTACACCTGTGTCCTGCTTTTGGGTTCCTTGACAACAGCTGGCTGGTGAGTGTGTGAACATAGTGCTGAACCAGATGAACCAGATGGTCTGATCCAGCAGGGCTCTTCTAACGTTCTTATGTAAGTTAGACTGACCATATGAAAAGGAGGACAGGGCTCATGTAACTTTAACAATTGTAGAGAAAAGGGAATTTCAGCCAGTGTCATTTGTATGCAATTAGACCCTGGTGATATTCCCTCTTCATCACAACAGCTAAAAGTTGCAGGCACTATACTAGAGTGACCAGATACACAAGAGGGCAGGGCCCTTGCAGCTTTAACTGTTGTGATGAAGAGGGAATTTCACCAGGAACTAATTGCATACAAATGACACCAGCTGAAATTCCCTTTTCTCTACAACTGTTAAAGTTACATGAGCCCTGTCCTCCTTTTCATATGGTCAGTCTACCTATCTCATGGTAACAAGTTCCATAGGTTAGTTATGTGCTGTGCGAAGATGTAATACCTTTTCTCTGTCCTAGATCTTCCACGGTTCAGCTTTAATTTGGATGGTCCCAGGCTCTAGCATTGTAAGAGAGGGAGAAAAATGTCTTCCTATCCATTTTCTCCATACCATGCATAATTGCATACACCTCTGCCATACATAATTTCATGCTGTTCTAGTTGGGAGGAAATGGCGTACTCCTCCCCGCTGAATCGTTATTGCTTCCAAAATTGGTTCAATATTTGCTGTTCGACTGCATAATGCGGTGTTTTGATTTTAATATTTCCTCTCCCCAAAGAAAATATTGCAGCGAACCTTATGTGGGTGGGAACAGGGTGAGATTGAGCGTGGGTAGTTACCAGGGAGATCGGGGAATGAAGAAGAGGCAAAGTTGGGCTGGACAGTTGGAGGAAAGGGCGGGACATGATAAGAGGTTGAGGGGAACAGGAAGCTATATTCCAAAATATGGGAAGAGGTGGAGATGGGAAGAATTTTGGAAACATCCAGAACACATGCAACAAAATTAGGTTTAGGGATGGGCAAACTCACCTGGGTCCAATTCGTCAGATGCTCGCTCCAATGCCGCCACCTGCCGCCACTCACTGCACCATTTTGTGGCTCACCGAACATCCGACGACATCACAAGCCTGTCAGCCCATGTCCGGAGCACAGTGGAGCCTCCGTCAATTACGTAATTTCCCCGTTGCGTAAATGATGGCTGTAAAAGCCCCACTTATGCAACAGCCAAGGAGTGAATGCTCCACGTGTAAATGTGTGCCATTTGCATAATGGGGAAAATGTACCATTTCTGGAGCCTTCATAACTGCCATTTATGCATCAGAGGAAAGGCACAGTTTCCAGAGCCTCCATTGTTGTGCACAGTGAAACTCGGTAAATTGCAAATTTCCCCCTTGCATAAGTTGTGGACGTAAAGGCCCCATATACACAAGAGTGACGGCACATTGCACCTTTACAATTGTGTAAATGGGACCTTTACAACCGCCATTTACGGAATGGAAAGTTATGTAATTTCCGGAGCCTCCGTTGCTGCCAATTTCCAGAGCTGCCAGGTATTCATTGGGCCACATGGATGTTCAACCCACGGGTCCACACATGTGCCGCAGGGGTCCTACTGGGTCTGGGAGCGGACGTGGGGAAGTCCGTCAGACTCCTGGACCCAGTCAAGTGTCCTTGACATCACTACTCTGGATGATGGTGAAATAAGCAACCAGTTCTTGATTTGCTTTGTGCGTTATTAGATTAAGGCCTTTCCGAAGCATCACTGTTTGGGCCCAGATCATGAAGCATTTGCATTCTGTTCCCTCTCTCCAACGATGTACCTTTTCCTCCTTCTCATTTCACTCATTTGCTCAGTTATTATACATCATCCACATTGATGGCTGTTTTATTTATCTGGGTAACTGAATCTAGACTACCACAGACCTTCTATTATTCATGCCATTCTCAAGCAATTCAAGATAATGCTTTGTGCGAAAAGCACTTTTCACATAAAAGGAGCAGCAAATCTTTCTTTCCAAACGCCGGCCTGTGTCATTAGGTGTGTGACACAGCTGTACGCACTCCACTTTGGAGGCTATGAGAAGGGTTTAGAAAATTATAGGGTAGTTTGTGCACAAGAGAGGGAGGAGTCCTTCGCCCAGGACAGGCAAGAAGAAGCATTTCTTCACATAGGACCTAGTGAACTAATGGAATTCACCACTCCAAGAGGATGTCGAAACCTTTAGCTATGGAAAGGAGGACAGGGCTCTTGTAGCTTTAACTGCTGTGATGAGGAGGGAATTTCACCAAGTGCTGCAGGCATACAAAGGACACCTGCTGAAATTCCCTTTTCTATGCAACTGTTAAAGATACAGGACCCTTGTCCTCTTTTTCATATGGTCACCCTAGGTTACTATTTATTTATTTATTTATTTATTTATTTATTTTATTTAAAACATTGCTTGGCTGCCTTTCAGGGCAGAAGTCCTGGCAAGGGCTCGCAACAATAAAATACGTAAAAACAGTTAAAATATGAAACACAAGAAAAACATAAACACAATAAAATAGCAGTAAAACAATAAAAGTCAACAATAAAACCAAGCAGCAACACCAACAGCAATAGCAGCAGCAACGGGAGTTATATCATGAGAAGGCCACGGTAGAATCATGTATTTTCAAGGCCTTCTTAAAAGCCAGCAATGATGGCGCATGGTGGCCCTCTGATGGCACCTCGTTCCAAATGTGCGGGGCCACTGCAGAGGAGGCTCAATGCTCTAAGGTAGGTTCCTGCATTCAGCAGGGGGTTGGACTCGATGGCCTTATAGGCCCCTTCCAACTCTACGATTCTATGATTCTATGTGTGATCACCCACCTAATTGCTCTTACAGGTGGACAAATGAAAAGATGACCAGATCTTTCTGAACTTAAAGTGCAGGCAGGCTGATATGGGTGATGGCGGTCCTTCAAGTAACTTGGTCCCAAAACATTAAAGGCTTTAAAAGTCAAAACCAGCACTTTGAATTGGGCTTGGAAACACACTAGTTATGACCTACAAAGCCCCATATGCTTGGAACTAGGTGCCCTGAAAAATTGACTTTTCCAATACAAGTCTGCCAGGTCGTGAAGATCTTCTGGAGAAGCCCTTCTTTCAAGACCGCGACCATCACAACACAGGGCCTTTTCAGGGATTGCTCCCAGGTTGTAGAACTCCCTCCCTAGGGAGACTGAATTTGTTCCCTCTCTGTTATTGTTCCAGTGGCAGGAAAATACCACTTTATTCAAGAAAGTCTTTGGCGAACTGGGTCTGTGGAGTCGGGTGCTGTTTTCCTTCTGTATTTGCTCTGTTTTTATTTTGTTTTAATGCATTTTCTTGTTTTAACCTCTTTTAAATGGACTTGAATGGCATTTTGAGGTAGAAAGGCAAAGTACAAATCAAATAAATAAATAAATAAATAAATGAAATAAATAACAACACCCTGTTAATTAAACCTGCTATATGACCTGTTGGCATGTCCTTGATGAGAAAAAGCCCGTGGGCACAATGGAGTGAGGCAGGCATTTGCAGCACCATGGAGAGCTCCAAGTGAACTACTTGCTCCAACTGAGTCCAGGACCAGAAGGGAGCCAGACTCGGGGTGCTTCGAGCACAGGCTGACCCGCTTCAGATCTGAATTCAGAGTGAAATCCAGACAACCCAAAGAGGGTCAGCCATTGCAGGTCCCTGGGCACCCACCATGCAGCAGCTCAGCGGGCACCCAGGAAAGCCGGGGACATTGACGACTGGGAGTCCATGGGACTCCCCCCTCCTCCCCCTCCTTCACCCCACCCCTCTTCCTCCCTGATCGCCTCTGAACTCACAGCTCCTGTCCCCACCCACCTGTGGGACTTACCTGAGCTGTCCTGCAGCCGCATGTTCTCAATGAGAGCTGCCATTTTAAAGGAAGATAGGGGCTCTATAGTTTCCTATAGCAGGATGGCTCACATAAGTCTCATAGGCGGGTGGGAACAGTGGCTTATGATCACCATGGAGTGATCCGAGATACTTTGGGCCCATCCCGATCCAGCCCCTTTGGGCCAATCTGGATTCAGACCGAAGTGGGACGAATCAGCCCTCTTTGTTTCAGATTCAGGATTCGGCCCCGAGGTGGTGCACAGCCCTAGTACGCACAAGATGTGCAGAGATTCGGCCCAGAATATCCAGCGCCTCCCTGGTGTTGCCACGTGCCCTCTTTCACTCACATATGCGAACTTGCATGTGTCATGATGAATGTGAAAGGATCTTTTCCAGAAGTGTGGCACACGCATGGCAGATTGATACGCTGTGTTTCCACAAAGCGGGGAACAGCTGTTCCTAAAGTGGGAGAAAATAGCTCAAATACCATACCCATCAAGTTGCAGATTTAATTTTTACAGACTTTTATTTTTAACACACACCTGCACGTGTGTTACAAAAGATAAAAATGGCTTGGTTAGTGTACCAGCCACCCTGTACGTGAAGCAGTGTACTCGTTCCAATTGTACTGGTGCTGAAAGTACAGCGAGAGAGAGAGAGATATACAGAGACTGGGGGAATTCTCATGTTCCAAATAAGAAGGGGAAGGAGGCACGCTGGAAACTGTAAGGCAGGGGATGGGGAGGGGTATAAATCCAAGGAAAGCCTGGGTGCAGGCTGAAAATTATGGCCTTCCCTTGGAAAGGAAGGAAGATGGCACCCTCTCTGTGAGAATGTAACAGAAATGGGGGGATGGAAGTTTCACACTGGGGATGCCTGTTGTGGGAAATCCAGCCATTTTGGGACTTGCGGGATTTCCGCAGCACCCCTGAATCAGCTTGCGTTTGGGAGACGAGCGGCAGGTTTTTCTGGAAATCTGGAGACTTTTTCCACATTTGTGGCAATTTCGTCTAGTGTCTATTTGTACAAAAAAAAAAAAAAAAACATTTTGAAAAGATGGAAAATCCACCAGGTGGCACGACTCACTGCAGACCGAATCGAACTTGCTCGCAAATTTGGAGCAGAGTCCAGGAGGGTCAAGCCAACAAAAGCTCATTGAGGTCCACCACTTTCCAGATGGATCCCTCCAACATTCCTACGTCACACAGGTTGAAGCATCGCCCCTGAAGGGCAGAACGGAAATGCCCTGTTTGGGTGCGGGCCTTGTTGATGGGTTAAAATCCCTTGTCAGTTAATTGTTCAGGAGTAGAGCTATTGCAGTCACACCTTTCAAGCTGTTGCTCAGGCTGGAAGCCTTTGCTAGGAATGCTCTTTGCCTTTGCTGCCTAAAATCTTCTCTCTTTGGAATTATTACAGTCGGAGCCTCTTGAAGCCCTCTTCACATGGACTCTCCACCCAATTTGGACTCTTGTCTTTTTGGAAGTCATGTTGTTAAGACCCAGCCATGAAAAATCCTGCTATACTTTTCATAGGCCCTGAATTGTTGTTTCATTGGTTTTGGTTTCATTGCAGAAATGAGACATGAGCTCTACCAATAAAGCTTCCCCCCCCCCCCGATTTTCTGCTACATAACCTCTAGGGGGTGCTTGCTATAGCAAAATATCACAATTACATAAATAGGACATTACCATTTTTTTGCTTTCAGGAAAAATTGGGCTTTTTTACATGAGGCATTTATCATGTGCTCATCATTCCCTACTCATGGTTGTTTATGAGTTCTTTAGAAAACAACATTACCCTCTACTTTTGCCTCTGTGTCTAACCAGTACTTTTGGTGAGAGATTGTTTTTAGAGCAAGGGAAGTGCAGCATTCAATTGTGAAAGCAAAAGAAAACACAGTTTCCTTTTGTGCATATGCCCTATTCTGCTATACCACAGTGCCACCTAGGGGTTATGCAGTGGAAAAGCAGGAACAGAAAGTGGTTGGATCTCAATTCTGTGACTGAACCAAAAGTAGATATAGCGGGTGAACAGCCAATTAATCACTTCTTGTATAAAAGCTCAATACCCCATTTTCGTTGCTCTAATCCCCCCCAAAAAACCAAAAAAACTGGAAAGTGCTTTTAAAAAGCAGAAGCAAAAAACAGAAATTGTAAACAACCATGAGTAAGAAATCACGAGTGCACAATACATGCCTTATGTAGAAAAGCTCTGGTTTAGATGGACCAGGCACCTGGCCTGCCATAGGACAGCTTCTGTTATAGTAGGTCTTTTGTTTCAGTCTTTCAAAAGCATTGCATATTTTTACATGTGCTTCTTTTGCTTCTAATCTTGTTGCCATTCGGTATTTTCCATCTTTGGAACATTTTCCCGGTCGAATCGGTACTAATTAATGAATTTGTGAAACTCTGCCAGATTTTGTGTTTATTTGTTGATTTCAGATTCTTTTCTTTCTCTCTCTCGGTCTCTCTTGGTCTCTCTCACGCACAAGCACACATGGGGGATATGCTGTTGATACACCCCTCCCTCTTCTCGCACCCCAGTAAACGGTCTTTCAAGGTGCTTTAAATTCAAAGTTTCAAACACCTGTTCATTTCTAAACACATAACCATCTGCCCCTGGTCCTTCAGAATGGGATGGGCAAAACAGCACACTAAAACAATATCATGTCTCCGATAGCTCATACCACTGAAACCAACAGAGATTTACCAAAATTGCTTCCATACGTGAGGGAATTGGGAATATATATATATATATACTTTGGGGCTTTTTGTTAAGAAAACCCAATCAAAATTAAACTACGGCGCTCTCCAAGTCCTTCCCCCTCCTTCTCCAGGCAGCATTAAGCAAACAGACAAATTACAGATTCAGGAAGTGCAGTCGTGGGTGGGGGGGGACCAATCAATTTTAGAATTGCTCCTTAGAACAAGATCTCTCCCTCTCTCTCTTTCCTGTGGATTGACTTGTTCTCTTAATATTATTCAAAATATGCTCAGGGAATGCATTCTGGAGGCTGAAAATGAGTCGGAAAAGATGCTAAACCTCCTCAGCTGGTTTCCTGTTTCATTAGTGAAATTTTCTTGCAGGGCTTTAAGGAGACGAGCATCCATTTCCACATCCAGCCCCTCCCATGCAAACCATTCTGTGGGGTGGATCAGCACCATAGTACAGGAGCTGTGACTTTCTGAAGGGCAATTCATGGCACCGTTGGGACTGCAGCGTCCAGGGCCGACCCTACCACAAAGCGGAAGGATGGAGATGCGGTGGGTGATGGAATATGGGAAAAGCATTGCTCTCCCCATCCAAAGGGTCTACCACTTCTTGGTCCTTGCATGGCAGGACCAAGAAGCAGCCGCTTGCTTGCCCGCACACCTCCCACCCCACTCACGTGCCTCCCACCCCACTTGGCCAGCCAACTCAGCTATCTCCATCCACCTGCTCACTGGCTAGCTCACTTTCTTGGTGGGCTTATGTGCATTCACTTCACCAACGCACTGCCCTTAAGATGTTTCTACCTTCTGGAGCCTCATGACACCTGTGTGAACTCAGGCAAAGTATCTCAAGAAGTCCCAGAAATTCCTGACCTCATGCAGCCACCACACAGTTCCTGAAGACAGATGTGCCAAGAATAGTAACCTTGTGGGCAGATCATATACGAAGGGCAGCGGAGGGTCCCCGCTTCAGGCAGCCTGGCCCAGCAGCATCTTGACAAGCCCCTTTTCTCAGCCATTTCACCCACTTGGAATTAGCTTTTGTTCTTCGGCTGTATTTTGGGGCTGAGGCAAGATTCCTGTGGTGGTAAAAAAATCGGCCCGGCTGCCATTTTGTTTGCCCTATTCTGGGGTGCTTTTCGGATTTTGGGAAAAATGGCTGCCTCAGTGCTGGAAATTTTCAAAACGTTCCGACTTGGAGAAAAACTAGCAGTAGAGAGACTGCATTTGGTTTTCTAGGACCACTAGCAAAGACTCCAGCTATAATTTACTTGCAGAATTGTAAATAAATCAAATATGACAAAAATGCTAGAAGACTCTAGTGACTGCAATTCCGAAAGCAATAGTAGTTCACACACGGGCTGAGAACAGCCACCTCTACCTGTTTCGGAGGCTCTGACCTGGCCCCGATCTGCTTTGGCACAGATCCAGAGTGAGATTCAGATGTCCAAAGTATTTTTTAAAAGGTGACTCCCTTGAAAAGGCTCAGATGGCTGCGGGCATTCATGATGGGTCAGGTAAGGAGCAGGGGGCAAGTGGAAGGGGAGTCTGAACCAGTCCAGAGTAATCTAAAGTGCTTCAGATGCAATCTGACCTGATTCGGCCAGAGTCTGCCTGGAGCTGACCCACTTTAGCTCTGAACAGATTTGATCCGAATCAGCCCGCTTCAGCTCAGAATTCGGAACTGGAGCTGAAGTGATATACAGCTTTATTTCACACCGCAAGTGAGGAATCCACTGTAACTAGGACAACCTTCTTTTCTTCACCCACAATAACAGAGTGTGATGGCAGAAGGCAGCAATGCAAGCCAAGCTCAGGGGACGACCTATTTGGATGTTAGGTTACTCCTGTTTATCCCAATGGGACGTGCATTCTAATAACCTCATCAGCAATATGTCGGAGACTCGCACACATAAAAGGGTCTTCAGAGTGAATGACATCCTGTCTCACCTCTGTAATTGAAAACCAGGAATTAATACTCTGTATAACACAGGCAGACCTGGTATCTTGCCAGTTCTCAAATCATCCGAAATTCCCCCACGCTGTCAACCTCCATGATCTTCAGAGGCAATGGATCAAGGTCAGATGGCTACGGCAGGAAGTATCAGTTCTCATAATTTCCAAGTGCAAATTCTAAGAATGGAGAGTAAAAAATAAATAAACAATGAAATCTCCTCCACAGTGGAGGCTGGTGGCAAATTCAACCATAATCTATGCAAATTGCTCAGAAAGTTCCCGGAGTTCAGGGAAAAGCCTGCAACTCAGTTCTGAAATACAAACAAATAAAACAGCGTGGATTGTTCAGCTTGGAAAAAAGGAGGCTAAGTGGAGATATGATAGAGGTGTACAAAATTATGCCTGGTGTGGAAAATGTGGATAGGGAGACATTTTTCTCCCTCTCCCATAATACTAGAACCCCGGGTGATCCCATGAAGAAGATTGGTGGGAGATTCAGGACAGTGAAAAGGAAGGACATCTTCACACATGTATAGAAACTATGGAATTCGCTACCGCAGGATGCGGTGATGGCCACCCATTTGGATGGCCTTAAAAGGGAGCTGGATAAATTCCTGGAGGAGGAGTAGGCTATCAATGGCCACTAGTCTTCATGGTTACGTGCTACCTCCAGTATCAGAGGCAGTAAGCTTATATACGCCAGTTGCTGGGGAACATGGGTGGGAGGATGCTGTTGCATCCATGTCCTGCTTGTGAGTCCCTGGTCAACAGCTGGTTGGCCACTGTGTGAACAGAGTGCTGGACTAGGTCGACCCTTGGTCTGATCCAGCAGGGTTTTTCTTATGTTCTTATGTTGTTATGAGTCATACATGCTGTGAAACTGCATTGAGTAAAATAAGATCCAAATTTCCCAGCAAAAGACATCCCTAGCAGTAGCCTGCTGAGCCCTACCAGGCAGCTGGTAGGTCTGGCTGCCATTTAAATTTCTCACAATGTCACCCAACTTTGGGACATTCTGACTAATCAAAAGGCAAGTAGAGCCAGTTGCCTGTCTAGCAGAGCTAAGAGCTCCCTCTCTTCTATGGTGGCCCCTGCCAGAGTGTTGGAGTCCCTGCAGCGGCCCGAGGATGGCGCCCTTCCAGACAGGGACCAGAAAATGATGGTGGCTCCCATTAAATTGGTTCTGTTGGGGCATATGCAAAGATTTCCCCCTTCGCCACGGCAACTGCAGTCTTCAATTCTGATGTGTTCTGGAGAAATCGCTATGCTCTTTGGCATCCCCCAAAAATCTATTTCAATGGCTTTTCCCCCCCATACGCACACACATCCACACACTCACACGCCTCCAAACAAGCTGCTTTCATCCACTAGAAAACAGCTGTTCTTCTGTGGATGAAGGAGCTGTTCCAGGCCAAAATCGACTCTGATGGAGACATTTTGTTAATAATAATAATAATAATAATAATAATAAAAAATAGACACATTTGGAATCCAAAATGCTTGCCCTTTGTTTGTATGGAGCCAGGGCAGAAAATCTGAGGGGCAACCAACGGAAAAGGTGTCCCATTATGGACAGAGTTTGGCTACCTGAAGTTTCATGGGCAAAACACAGAATTTACTACCTGCTTAGATGTCCGCAGGTCTGGTTACCTATCCGTAAATGCGGTGAGGCAAGAAAAATATTTACTATTTGGTTAACAACCTAAGCCTAGATCTATCCCAGGAAATGTATAGGGTTCATCAGACGTCCACCCTCCCAATTCAATCCCTGTGTTATTTCTCTGAATAGATCTAACCCCCTCCCACTCCCGCTGAATTCAGATTTAATTTCTAAAATTGATTCCAGAACTGGAGCATGCAGAGTATGTCTTTGTTTGTTGAGACAGGAGACTATTTCTACCTTGCATCTTCCACCCCAACGTTCAGCTTACAACTGAATGTGGAAAACAGCCATTGGTTTTAAAGCCAAATTAACTGTCAGAACAGCAGCAGGAGTTTAAAAGCAGTAGTCCCCAAATGGCAATGAAATGTTTTAAAAATCAGGGACCTTGCTATGAAAAGTGCATTCAGACAGGTGCATCTGACCCACCGTCTCAATGCACAAAGTGAAGGAGATCACCAAGTCACCTGTACCAGTGAATATTGCATTCTAAGCATTAGGGCTGTGCATAGCTTCGGTTCCAGATCTGAATCCCAAATAGAAGCGGGCCAAATTGGACCAAAGCGGGGCGAAGTGATTCGGATCTGGACCAAAGTGTTTCAGAGTGCACCGGACCAATCCAGATGATGGTGAGCCATTGCCCTCAGCCACTGAGCCACACAAGCAGCCGGGACTTACCTGACCCATTCACTCGCACCTGGCAGCTGCCCGTCCTCCATTTTGAAGGAAGATGGGGGCTCTGTGTTGTTATAGATCTAATGTTTCTGGAAATGGGTCCCTGGGAAACTGCAACATATGACCCACTTTGGATGTCAAAATCTCGCTTCGGATCCAGATCCAAAGTAGTCCGAAGTGGATTGGCGCCAATTCAGACGCTCCAAAGCAGCCTCTGAAGTGGGTTGGGGGGGGGGGGGGGGGTCCGTGCACAGCCTTACTAAGCATGGCAGTCAAGATGCTCCAACTAGGCCTGATGGTTCTATGCTACCTCCAGTATCAAAGGCAGTATGCCGATCTACACCAGTTGCTGGGGAACATGGACGTGAGGGTGTTGTTGCACTCCTGCCCTGCTTGTGGGTTTCCTGTGGTTGACCACTATGTGAACAGAATGCTGGACTAAATGGGCCCTTGCTCTGACCCAGCAGGGCTCTTCTTATGTTCTTATGTTTAATTTTAGATGGAGAATGAGAGCGTCCCCTTGCATGTCTTCCCCAAAGGGGAAATGCATCCCCCAAAAGGAGGGCAGGGAAGGGTCGTTGATCTGCATAAAATCTGCATATGCTAATTGAGCTGAATAGATGTGTATTTAGAATCTATGGCATCAATAGAAATAATAATAATAATAATAATAATAATAATAATAATAACGATTTATTTCTTACCCGCCTCTCCGTCTAGATCGAGGCGGGGAACAACAACATGATAAAATACATAAAACTAATTAAAACATGACAAATATTATTAAAACTGCATTAAAACATCCTAAAACATCCTAAAAACAGTCTAAAAATTACACTGGATATGCCTGCCAGAAGAGAACAGTCTTTATAGCTTTCTTAAATTCTAAAAGACTGTTAAATATATCTCACCATAGTGGGCAAAACCGACCTGGTGACCTGTGACCCTGCTTGCTCAGTCCACCGTTTGGTGCCATTGATGGCCAACTTCAAGGTCTCCTGGCTTCTTTTGATACTTTTACCTTTATACCAGACTTGGATCAAACAGCCCTTCAAACAGAGGACATCCTTGAATAGAGGCCTTCTCTGATGGCCTTTCAAACAGAGCAGAGTCAAATAGGACCCATGGCCTCCTCATAATGGCACCAACCATTCTCTAGCGGGGTAGTGGGCTTCTCCCTCGCTGGACATCTGCAAGCAGAGGTTGCCACCATCCGTTGGGGTGGAGATGCTGCAGCTCTGCATCTCCTGCACCGAGCAGGGAGTTGGGCTAGATGACCTTACAGAATCCCATCCAACTCCACAATTCTGTGATCCTACATTTGTTTCCTTTTGGGTTTCCCCTCCCTAAATCTGGCTCCTCGCTGGTTTTGCAGCATGTTCCTTTCTTCTGCTGCTCGGAAGGCAGGAGAGAGCACTTGGCGCTCATTAAAGTTGCTTCTCGGCTCTCCCCACGGGGGCTCGGGCAGTTTCGCTCAGCTGCTTCAACCATGCAATTAACGGAGAGCTCCTGCTTAATGTGCCTTCCCTTTTAGTGGGGCGCTTAATGTGTCCAGCTGGGAATTTGCTTGGATTCCATGTGCCCCACGTACGATCTGTTTCCCTACGTGCTCTCTTGCCTGTCGGATTCCAGGCCTTCAAGGTGAGAGCAGCAATTCAGAACCCAGGTGCCAGGTTCTGCAGAGGGAGGCCTGGCTCATGATTTTATGAGCTGTATGAGCAGGAACTGCAACAAAATGTTGCAGTGTGGCGGGCTCCTGATTGAGGTTTCAGCCACCGAGCAATGCCCGATTCCAGGACATGCCATTCCAAGCCCCAAGCCACTGTCATTTTTTCTTTCAAACAGGCACCCAGTCAGCTTTTAGGGGCTTGGGCCGTCCTCTTTGGATTGTTTGAGGATCTCTTTTCTGTACTTCTGAAAACACTGGGATTCCCCTGACCATGTTCATATCACTCTTTTGCATTTCAATAGTCCCATTTTGGCTACAGTCTGTTGACACACACTAGCTGAGCTCACAATTAGAGGGAGGGATAGGTAGGCAGGCAGGTAGGCAGGCAGGCAGGCAGGCAGGCAGGCAGGCAGGCAGAAAGACAGATATCGGGGGTGTTCACACAACACACTAACCCACACTCAAGCGTTGCTTATGTGTTTCTTTCCCCCAATGCAAGCCTATGGGGAAAACACCAAAAATGGTGGTCCAATATCGTAATTGGAACTTCCGATTTTGTATCGGTATTGGATCCAAAGCGACACGACGGACCTCCAATTTTTTCCGATATGATACTTTACAAAATCTGAAGTTCCGATTCCGATACAATATTTGCGTCTGTGCACATCCCTAGTTAGCACGTTGTCTGAGCCCAGGATGCTTTCCACAGGGTGGCTTGTTAACCATGCGGTATGACTTATTTTTTCTCGAACAAGCCGCCTTGAGAACCCATGGTTTGGTGTCAGGTTGTTCAGTGTAGTTAAAAAGCCATGCTGCATGGTTCACAAGCCACCCTGTGGAAAATGTCCTGGGTTCAGACAACACAATAACCCAGAGTTTAACAAACACGCAATGGTTCAACTACTGAGCTGTGCAAACCCTGTGAGATAAGTGCTGATTCTTAAAGAGTTTCTTTGCCAGAAAGTTAAGCAGGAAACTGCTAATTTTGAATGTATCAACAGTGTGTTTAATACCCTAATCTTAATACTTGCTACTGGGCAGTTTCTTAAGTGGTTTTCCTTTAGCATACTTTGAGGAATATGATCTTCTTGAATGCAGATATTAAAATCTCTGCTTCACAAGAGAAATATTAAGGGCCTGGAAGGAAGAAGGAAGCATTTAAATGTCTCTTTTCCATTTTCAAAAGTTGCTTATGATACTGAAATGAACCTGGCAGAAAGTCTTGCAGCAGTAGCGAGGGGGCACTTCCAAAAATTTTCTCAACCTGATTTGTCCTCAGATTTTGGAGTTCCGAATTATGTTGTCTTCTCTTCAAAGGGCGACCAGTTGAAAAAAAAACTCAAATCTGTGCATACACAGTTTGCTAACTTTCAGTTCCTTGTGCTTATTTCTGACATGTATATCCTGCCTTTTCCTCCAAGGAGCTCCAGGTGACTTATCCTCCTCTTCATTTTATCCTCACAACAACCCTGTGAGGTAGGTAAGGCTGAATGTCAGGGACTGGTCCAAAGTCACTCAGTGAGTTTCATGGCCTAGTGGGGACTACAACCTGGATCTCCTGACTCCCAGTACAACACTTTAAAAACTACATCATACTAATTCCCTTCACCTGTCCCGACATTGCTGATTCACATATGTGCACTAATAAAACACACAAAAAATGTCATCATGGTGGGATTGTAAGACATGGCTGCAAAAAGACACTTCTTGTGTAGTGTTGAACTACTATAAAGGGGCCAATGTGCCCATCAGTAAAACACCACACAAAAAGAATCTTGTTACAATTAGTGGCAGGCAGAAAACAGGGGAGAACTGCTGTGGCACTTTTTTCCAGAGCAGGGGTGTTGGTCCATCAAATCCCAGAGGGCCGTGGCAATTGATAGGACTTCCTGGCTCTGGCAAGTGAATGAGGTGATAACAATGCTTTCAAGTTTTACTATTGCTTGTGTCTGATTGGCACAGGGCAGCCTTCCCCAACCTGGTGGTGCTCTCCAGATGTTTTCGACTTCAAGTCCCATTAGACTCAGCCAGCCTGACCAATAGGCAGCTGTCCTCTAAAACCTCTGGAGGGCACAAGGTTGAGGAAAGCTGTCAGGGCAAATGAGCAGAATAATCCAGCAAAATCCTAATACTTCTTTCCTTTTCTTTGATGGCATCCCTATACCACACCAGCCATTTAAAAGGCGACATGTCTTTGTACGATAGTTTGCATTTCTAATTAAAAGCTAAAGGGTGCATCTCAGCTCAGTGAAGAAGATCATTATTTAAAGCTGACTGTGTTCCCTATGGAGTCAGGAGTAAGCACTGCTGAATTCAACGGCGCCTACTCCCAGGTCACTTTGCAATGGTGTGGGATTGCAATCATGCTGAACCTAACAAACTTAGTATTATGCTATGTACTCCTGGTGTTTGGTGTGTGTGTGTGTGTGTGTGTGTGTGTGTGTGAGAGAGAGAGAGAGAGAGAGAGAGAGAGAGAGACTGGTAGCTCCGATGTCAGTGGGACGGTGAATCCACTCCGAGTTTCAGTGAGAACCAGTCAGAGCTCTAAAGGAGCAATCCAATGTGCTCCATACCTTGGATAGCTCCTTTAGAGCTCTGACTGGTCCTCACTGAAACCCGGAATGGATTCACCGCCCCACTAACGTTGGAGCCACCATCCTCCACTGATGTCTGAATTCAGCTGCACAAATGCGCACTATCCTGCTCAGCACCTGCGTTTCAAAAAGTACCACCACAGCACTGAGCTAGGAAGAATGGAACAGACAACGCCTCATCTTGAACTGCACAAACTGAAAAAGATGTGGCTGCAATCCCAGACCTTCTTACCGGGGAGTAAGCCCCACTGAACTTAATGGGACTTACTTCTGTTCAGATGTGTCTAGATTGGCCTTGTGTAACTCCTACTTTGGGTAATGTTCACACACACAGCCTATTGTCAAAGGAGGAGTGGGCAGTGCCAATGTTCCCAAAATGAGTGCCTGCTCTCAGTCTCAAACAAGTATGCAGCCTCGTTCCAGTTGGAAGAATGCCCTGCTCCTCAAGTCTCAGTGTGCGGGACAGGCGGGCAAGAGAAAAGCTATCTGCACATCAGCAGAAATATCTTTGCTGTATCCTATTCCTTTATCTCTCTTCCTTTAAGTAAGGGGCAACCAGTTACAGATGGGAGGGGACAGTTGTACTATTATTATTATTATTATTATTATTATTATTATTATTATTTCTATACTGCCCAATAACTGAAGCTCTTTGAGCAATTCGTACGATAACAAAATAGAGCATAGAAATAAAGCATAAAAATACTGCATTAAATTTAAACGTACAAAATTTAAAACAATTTAAACAGCTAAAATGTCTGGGAGTAGATAGCAGTCTTATCCTGGCATGGAAAAGATGACAGTGTTGGCGCCAGGTGGGCTTCAGTAGGGAGCTCGTTCCATGGTCAGGGGGCCACCACTGAGAAGATCCTCTCCCTTGACACCACTCTCCAACCCTCCCTCTGAGGAGGAACTCAGAGGAAGGCCCCAGATGTTGATCGTAGAGTCTGGGCAGGTTCAGGTCGAGAGAGGCATTCCATCCATAAGTTAAAACCAGCACCTTGAATCAGGTTCAGAAACATACAAGCAGCCAATGCAAGTGAGCAAGGATTGGTTTTATATGCTCAGACCTTCTGGTCCCAGTTACTAATCTGGCTACTGTATTTTTGCACAAACTGCAATTTCTGAACAGTCTTCAAGGGTAGCCCCACACAGAGTGCATTGCAGTAATATAACTTGAAGATTTCCAGATCATAAATTATTGAAACCAGGTTATCCCTGTCCAGATAGCGGCACAGCTGGGCTACCAGCCAAAGCTGGTAGAAGGCATTCTGAGTTCCATATGGGTGTGGCTAAAATAGGGGGTGGAGCTAACAGGACACTGCCCATATTACCTCCCCGGCCAGGCCTAGATTTAATTTTTTTTAAAGGTCTCTAAAGAACTGCCTTTCTGTTGCCTCCATGCACCCCCCCCAACTTCTGCCAGTCACTCCTCTGCCTGTAACTCAGCAAGATTAGTCAGTCTTTACTTTAACAATCCTGCATTCAATGTTATGACTCAAGATCTCATATGTGCTTGCTTTTTTTTTTTTTTGGCAGTAGTCCCTAAGGTGGTGAGTTCGAGGTACATCTCAGTACCCAAGCGCAGGTTGTGTTTGTCTTACTCCAAATTGAGGTGGGATTAAGATGTAAATTCCCAATCATCAGGATCTGCAATGGATTGAAATGGAGAGAGAGGGGATGGTGTCAAGAAGAAAGGCACTCCGTTTTTATTTCTTTTTCAATGATCCATCTGCACAATGTATCCCAGCTGATCTGAGCAAGCCGGGGATACATCCGCTCCTGAAAATTTCCATCCCGGATCCAGAGGTTTACCCAGGGGAGGGTTGTGGCTCCGAGGCCAGCAGGGCAGTGAATCCATTCCAGGTTTCAGTCAGAACCAGTTAGAATGCTAAAGGAGTTTTCCAAGGTGTGGAGCATGAAGCTCGTTGTGAAGCACCTTGGATAGTTCTGACTGAAACCTGGAGCAGATTCATCACCCCACTGACATCGCAGCTAACAGCCACCGCTGGGTATATCATACAATAACTACTGGCCGGTGGCAAATGCTCCTCTTTTGTGGTAAGACGTTCATGAGGGTGGTGGCGATGCAGCTCCAGAGGAAACAGGTTATCTAGGGGTGCCTCTACAAGAGAGGTTTAATGCTCTTTGAAGGCTCATTATAAATTTTACCTCTACAAGAACGGAGCGCAAAACGGGCATAGAGGCGCGTTATCTCCCGGATTATGCGCATTATCGAATGCGCGTTAAATCGCGAGTTTTATTTTGCTCCGGCCGTTAAAGCGCATTTTCCCCGTGTGAACAAGCGATTATGCGCATTAACTTCTTGTAAAGCACTTTTCGGACATCAATTAATGCGCTTCGCCGCCTCTCGCCGCCTCCCGTGCAGAGGGATTAGGAGTAAATGCGCGTCTGCGATAATGCGCATAATTGCCGAACCGGGCGCAAAAGCGAATCCTTGTAGAGGGAGCCTAGGCCTATTCCAATCTGATTTCAGGCCTGGTTTTGGGACAGAACCAGCCTCAGTTGCCCCGTGGGATGGCTTTATAGGGAAAGAAAATAGGCGAGTGCAACCCTGTTCATAAAATCATAGAACAGTAGAGTTGGAAGGGGCCTATAAGGCCGTCAAGTCCAACCCCCTGCTCAGTGCAGGAATCCACCTTAAAGCATTCTCCTTGATCTCTCAGCGGCTTTTGATGCCATCAACCGTGGTATCCTCCTGGACCAGCTCTGTGAGTTGTGGGTGGGATGCATTATATTGCAGTGGTTCTGCTCCTACCTGCAGGGTCGGTGTCAGAGTGAAATTGGGTGACTGTTTTCCCCCCCACCCCCCACAATATGCATTGTGGTGCTATCTTGTCCCCAATTTGGTTTAACATATATATGAAGCCATGTCATTGGGTCACTCTGAGTCAGGGGCAGCACTTCAGAAAAGGGCAGCTCGAATGATTAAGGGGCTGGAGCATCTCCCCTATGAGGGAAGTTTACAACAGCTGGAATTGTTTAGCTTGGGAAAAGGAGGCTGAGGGGAGACATGATAGAGGTGTACAAAATTATGCCTGGTGTGGAGAATGTGGATAGGGAGATATTTTTCTCCCCCTCTCATAATACTAGAACCCAAAGGGGTCATCCCATAAAGCTGATTGGAGGGAGATTCAGGACAGATAAAAGGAAGGACTTCTTCACACAGCACAGAGTTAAACTATGGAATTCACTACCACAGGATGTAGTGATGGTCACCAATTTAGATGGCATTATGGGCGTTGGATAAATTCCTGGAGGAGAAGGCTATCAATGGTTATGTGCTACCTTCAGTATCAGAGGCAGTAAGCCTATATGCACCAGTTGTTGGGGAACATGGGCAGGAGGGTGCTGTTGCACTCATGTCCTGCTTGTGGGTTCCTGGTCAACAGCTGTTCGACCACTGTGTGAACAGAGTGCTGGACTAGATGGACCCTTGGTTTGACCCAGCATCAGGGCCCTTCTTATATCCTTAAGGATGAGCACACTTGGAGTCTATGGTGTGACCATGCTTGGAACACTGTGTACAATTCTTGTCAGTACAGCTACAAAAGGATATTGTATAGTTGGGACAAATGCAGAAACGGGCAACTAAAACAATCAAGGGGCTGAAGCATCTCCCCAATGAGGGAAGTGTAAAAAGTCTGGCAATGTTTGGCTTAGAGGAAAAGTGAGTGCAGGGAGACATGATAGAGATGTTCAAAACCATGCCTAGTGTGGAGAAAGTGGATAGGGAGACATTTAACTCCCTTTCCCATATTACTAGAACCCAAAGGGGTCATTCCATGAAGCTGATTGGTGAGAGATTCAGAACGGATAAAGGGAAGTCATTCTTCACATAGTGTATAGCTAAACTCTGGAAGAGTTGAGTTACCACAAGATGTGGTGATGGCCGCCAACTTGGCTTTAAAGGGTGATTAGACAAATTCATGGATGAGAAGGCTATCAATTTATAAAGCATCTTACATTCTTCCCAATCCTTGCTGTGTGTGTCCCAACATGAGACAGGGTGTCAAAGTTTCCCATCTTTCCTTCTCAGAATTGGGGAGAGGGGGTTAACCCTTTTTACTTCCTCTGAGGATATATCACTAGCCTGATCGCCATAGGTGACCCGGAATTTCAATGCAGGCGACTAGGAAGGCTGCTGTAGGAGAAATGGAGTGTGCTCCATCCGTCCCTCCACTGCACCTAACATAGAAACCGAGTGGGTAGTTGGGAGGAAAACACTCTCTTCCACATCCAGCATAGAAATGCAGTGGGTTCCTATAAAAAGGCCGGAGCTCTTCACCTCTTCTCTGCTAGCTCCCAGAAGGGTGGTAAACCATTGTGCAGGCTGGTAAGTTTCATAGGCTTATTTACATGGGTGCCTTACACCCACAGAGACTGATATTTCTGCTCTTAATACAAACAAAACACATCCAGATTCCAACTCTATGGTCATCCAACACTTACAGGAAAGTGGCCTAACAGTAGTAACATGTATAACTTGCTAAGGGCTCCTCTACACCTGCTGTCTGTCTGGAGGACATCAGGCTGGGGGAGGCAGCTCCACACAAAAATCAGAAGGGGTGGACAAGCTTGACTGAAAGACGATGTATGATATCAGGTCTTGTCAAGGTCACACTACCAGTTCCAACGAGACAATGGAGAGCTAAGGCAGGGCATTCCATGTAAGCTAACGGTGTATGCCCTGGAACAGTCTCCGCCAATGTTGTGCTGCTGGGTGGAGTTGATGGGAGTTGTAGTACAGCACCTCTGGCAGGCACTGGGTTCGGGGGTTGTCCTCGAGGATTACCCAGGAGCTTCTGCGATGTGCAGCATTTTAATATGCTCCCACTGCCCCTATGGACCAAGGGCATTTTCGGTCCAAGGTAAGTCGCGTCCCTGTTTTCTCTCTACTTTTGCCTTGTTCCAATTTTAATAAGTTGCTTCTGGGGGGGGGGGGTATCTCCCTCCCTTCAGGGTTTCTAGAAATTGCACTTCCAAATGGAGGGAAGACACTTGTTCATTTTGCCTACAAAGCCAGCTGAATTGGAAGACAACTGAAATCTTTGCCTATCTTCTAGACTAACACTCAAACTGTAAATATTCGTTAAAATGTCTATCCCTGCAAGGTTGCCGTAATATGATCATTTGTGCTTCGTTGTTGACAGTCGATCAGCACTTTATTGTTAAAGAACGGGCATTTAACCCTACAAATTGCTACCTGTACTTGCTTCTATTTCCTGCCCCCTCTTCCCTCCCCATCGCTTTTTCCTTTCATGCAGTGCCTGTTCAGATTAGAAACCTGCGAGTAGGACTCCGTTTCAATTGCAGGAACGCTGGCCACCCTGTGAGGCTTTTCAGCAAAAAAAAAAAAAAAAAAGGTCAAAATGAGTTTGGGCCAATGGACATGTTGGCTGGGGTGATGGGAATTGTAGTCAGAAACCTCTGAAGGATAACAGTTTGGGGCAAACATCCGATTCTTGCTGAGGGAAGAAGTATCTTACAAATGGGGTTTAAAGTGGGGTTCAGAATTCAAATCCTGATCCATCGATATAGCTCACCAACTGAGTCGAGGGTAGCACCACCATCTCTCGGCCTAAGTTACCTCACAGGGCTGTCGTTAAGGATCAAACAGGACAGACCCATGCGCGCTACTCCGTGGGGCAGCATAGGGATATAATAATGTATATATAATCCACAAGAGGAAGAGAGGAAACACAAGAATAGTCATATCGCTGTGGCATTTCATTTTTCTTCCTTTTTTATTATACATTGCAGAAATAGCCCTGTGCAGCGGAATAAAAGTGCAAGATACACAATATGTATAAGAAAAGGAAACAATCCATAGTTAAGGTCATTCCAGAATTTTTGCAAAGAGAACGGCAAAAATAAAATGCCCTCGCTTCAAGAGACATGTTTATTTTATTTTGTGCATCATGCAAAGGAAGGGGGGGAAATCAAATTGGGATCAGAATAAGAATGGGAAGTAAGAAAGAAAGTTCAGAAGGTTCGGAAAGTCAACTACCAATAGCTATATGTTTACATACCCATATATATGTATATGTCAGTAAAGAGTCTTAGAAAGAAGAGAATTATTCAGGTACAAAAATTTAACTTTACGTGGACTCAAGATCACTAAATAAGAAATGGAAAGGGGGAGGGAATGCTATTTAGCATTTCAAAATATTTGGCACTCTTGTCCTAGGGTTGTGGTTGTTGGGGGTGGGTTTTTTTTTTGTCTTTTTATTCATTTTTTTAGTTCGTTTATTTAATTACACTCTTTGAAAAAAGAATAAACCTTCACAATATTTTAAAAAAGAACGCAGAGGTTGCCCACATTATGGGCTGCTTGCTAGTGGTCATTAGAAAAAGCGATGCGTGAACTTCAATTTTCTCCCATTTCACATATAAAATTAAATTTCTCTGTTTGCTTGAAAGCAACCGCATGCTGCGACAGTGAAATACCAGCTTTACAATCTATTTTTTTAAAATAATACTAATAACAATAATAAAACCAAGATAATCCTTCCTCCATAGAATCCATTCCTTAGAAAAGTTATAGTTCCATACATTCGGTTGAGATTTTAAAAGGTAAGTAGAATTAAATATATATATATATATATATATATATATATTTATTTATAATTATTGATCATTTTCCCCCTTCCTCCCCAACATCCAAGAATACAGATGTGTGTGTGTGTGTGTGTGTGTGTGTGTGTTTTAAAAAATGGAAATGCAGATCATATTATACGCAAATGCATGGAATCGTTTTCGTAAGATTTAACCATGTAAACAAGTGCTTATTCAAAATAAGTATAACCAGCGATGCTTGCCAGGGTCAGAAAATAATACTGCTCTCGTTGTTTTTTCTCCTGCTGCTCTGTAGTTTAAAGAACTTTTTTAAAAATCCAGATTGAACATTGCACATTATCGATCGTCCAGGAAAAAAGGACCTAAGCCTTCATTTAGACGAATGAGCTCTTATTAGTACATTTCAGATTAGTACAATTTTTTTTAAAAAAAATTGATTTTGGAGCTCCTGGTTAAGGGGGTGATACTATTATTTTGTTTTATTTTCCCATCGGTAAAACTGCCTTCTTTGCTTCACTTCTTCTGCCTCTGAGCCTGCTGCTTCAGATACAATTTGCAGATTTTGGAAGGTGGACCACAGGCTAGCAATGAAGAGCTTCATCAAAGTGTATTTTGTTTAGTTTTTCGGGGTTTTCTTTTTTCTTTTTGCCCACTAATGTGTTAAGGGTGAAATTATTTCTCTGGCCCCTCCATTGACTCAGCGTCTCTTCGAGGAGATTTAAACTCCCGGAGGTGGTTTTTCTGAAATGTTTTTGAGCACGTCATCGATTCTGTCATCTTCAATCACAACTGTAAGCAGAAAAACAGAACTATGAATACACGTTGCAGTTTCTAACAAGTAATTCTGAGTCGCTGACAATCATCCTGTCGGGAAATAAAGGACAGCAGCCTGTTCCGGAGTGGATCTCCGTAGTGTTGGAGGGCTTTAAAGGGGGTCGGAGTGAGGGGACAAATATGACTCAGGGGGGTAGGATTGACACCAGGTAATTCTCCAGCATGTTCTTCATGATGAATAGAAGCTGTGCAAGAGAGGTTTTAAGCAGAGGCTTAAAAGAAATGCTGTAATATTGCATTTCCTACATCAGCAGAAGTTTAGACTAGATGATCTCTGGGAGCCCTTCTTACAATCGTTCCAGGACTTGTGCTGGAGAAAAATCTCAATAGCTTTGGTCTCAAGCGATTAGTGGCAGTCAAAATGTGTGGATAGATGTTGGGATCTAGGCGTGAGGTGGGGAGTTTGGGGGAGGACATGTTCATACATGATATGCAAGTATCATCATCATCATCATAACCTTTATTGTTGGAAGCCAATGGCCATATCAACATTCAACAAAATCATACAATCATTAAAACCTCAACTCTATGTTTTTCATCTCCCTCCAGCATTTTAATTTGTTCCTTACAGTGCAATCCTATGCATGTTTGCTCAGAAGTGAGCCACATTGTATTGAATAGGGACTTACTCCTAGCTAAGCATGTTTAGGATTGCAGTCTCAAAACATTTCTTCTCTGTGATACATGGACCCACAGTCACACAAACACATATGCACTCATTTGCATTCAGCCATGCAAAGGCGTTGCATAAGGTTTATACAGAGAGAAAGAGAGAGAGAGAGAGCAGACAATGATGTCTTTTGATCAGGAAACATCAATTTCAGAAAAGAGCCGGGCAGTTCAGAGATGTGATGCTATTTCGAGAAGAGCGTTTGGGTGATATCAAACGCCAGGAATTCTGCACATCAGATAAGGTTACGTTCTTAATCCGGTCTTTTCAAGGTCACAAAAAAACCAAACAAAAAAACAGAAACACTTGACCACAAGGTTGACAGAGTTTCAGCTGAAGAGTTTAAGATGATGACGATGAATCAAATTGGCTACTATTATTATTGTTAAATTCATTGCAGAATCTATATACCTGGTCAGAAAAGAGACTCTCCTCCCAAATGCACACACACACACACCTTCTATTAATTGTCAGTGGGGGAAATCATCCTGTGTCAAAACAATCAAATCTGATTCTCAATTTGTTTCAGGTCAAAACAGAAAACTGTCTGTAAAAGGGCCCAGGTGCTTCTTTCTCTAATGGAGCCCAACAAAGACCAGGTTTCTCCAAATTGTTATTTGCTCCATCAGGTAATTTTATCAATGAACCTGAGGTGAGGACTGAGGGTGGTGGCATTCGGCATTTAGCAAGGCCTGCTTGCAGCAACTCAGTGCCCCCAGCCAGAAGCTGAATTCTGTGCAACTCCAAAGCTTGCTACCTCTTCCGTCCCAGCTAGTTTAACAAATATGTGACTGCATGGAACCATCTCAGTAACTTCCCCATTCCATGGGGTAGCAAAGGCTGAGCTAAAGCTCTCTGGGCAGTTCACAACAACAGGAGTGTTTTGGGGTGTCTGACCCCACTCCTAAAATGTGACCACGGATGGCCCAATCTACAACCTCACATCTCCATAACTTGAAATTCCCAGAGAGGGAAGCTGCATTCATCTGTTTCAAGAAAAATGACAAAGAGACATGTGTCGCCTGAAAGACTTACCTGTTTATTAGGGCACAAGAGCTTGCACCATAATAAATGGGCTAGCCTTTCAGGTGCCACAGGTCTCTTGACCGTGCTAAACATCATTCCTGAGGCCAAGCAAGCTTTGAAGTCTATGGCGTGGCATCTCCCCACATGCCTCCCCCAAACCTTGTTGTCTATTTGCCTCGTGGTCTGTTTTAGGTTATAAGCTACTCCAGGGGGGGCAGTGACCTGTCTAGGTTGCCCTGGGGCCCTCCAGACGTGTCAGACTAATACTCCCATAATCCTCAGCCAGTGTGACCAAGGGGATGATGGTGGTTGTAGTCATAGCACACCTGCTCTGAAGTGCTATGAAAGAAGAAGAAGAAGAAGAAGAAGGATGTGCTGTACAAATAGTGATCTCCTCACCCCTTTTATTTATTCAGCACTTTGGCTCCATTCGCACACAGAGCAAAGGCCTTTTTCAGTCCTGCTGCATTGCTCCAGAGGATGGAGGGAAGGGCAGAGTTCATGGATTTTGAATTCTCATATTCTCCCCATCTTTTGTGGGGGTGGGCGTTGTACCCCTTTTCTAGCTCTGTCAGTTATTCACACTCACAGAGGCAGAGTGCGGAAGGGACGCAGGAGGACCATCTACCCGTCAGGGACAATTCCGAAGGTCTCTCTATAGGGCAAAAGGAGCAGATGTGCCTGGCCTGGATGCTGTGGGGCGGACGGACGGGCAAGTAAAAAGTATCAGCTGGAGGGAGATATGGCTGCAATGCTGCGTGGCTTTCAGTGGGCTTATAAGAAACACTGACTAGGCGCAGCATTAGCGATATTATTATATTGTATTATCGTAATAATATTATATTAGATAATGATGGTGATCACAAATAGTTTCCACTCCAGCTGTAGGGCAAGGGGGGAGGTTTTGGGGTAAAAGGCACCTGTTTGGGGGAGTGCACTTTAAGGGTGTCCTAATTCATGGTGGGGTGGGGGAGGGGTAGCGGGGGAGGGGTTCAGTTGGACTCCGAGAGACCTTAGGGCTGTGTGACCCCTACTCTCCCTCCCTATGAAACAACCCCAGGAAACACAGGACAACTTCATGCCTAGGAACATTGCAAGAAAGGAAGAGAGAGTTATTGAGATGGGGGGGGGGGGAATTAAACATAATTATAAGTAATACAGGATGATGATGATGATGATGATGATGATGATGATGATGGTGAGGATGATGATGATATGGATGCCTTCCCTCGCAGGCAGGCACAATCCTTCCACAAAGGGTCCGTGGAGTTTACGCCTCTGAACATTCCAGGACGGGGCGGGTTCGGTGCCCATCAGCAATTCGGATTTGCACCCACAGAAGTGGGGTGACTTCATAATTCAGGTTTGCGCGAGCACACACACACGCACCCCGATTGCCCTCTTTTTCTCCCTGGGGCACCCAACGAGCCAGGCGATTACCCCCCCCTCCACCCCCCCCCCACCACCACGGACAGGCACGCGCGCACGCACTCCGCTCCCGATCCTACCCCGGACGGTTACCCCGCCCCGCTTACCGCACTTGCTCCTGCCGATCTGCCCCAGCTTGGGGGGCCGCTTGTTCTGTCCCCCCGAGTAGAAGTTGTTGGTGTCCTGCAGGCGGCAGGTAAAGGAGATCTGCCCCACGTCGCCGCCGCCGTCGCCATAGGGCCCGATTTTCTCCTCGCTGTACGGCAGCACCTCCGACATCTTCCCGCCTCCTCCTCCTGCTGCTGCTGCTCCGCTCGGGGCGACCGGCTGCCGGGAACCGAAGCAGGAGCGGAAGAGCCCGAGCAGCAGGAGCAGCAGAAGGCAGGACTGCAGCAGCGGCAGCAGCAGCAGCTCCGCGAGGAGGGTCCCTGGGCAGACCCGGGGGGGCTCCGGAGGGCGCGGATGGTGTCAGCAGTAGGATCAGACGAGGCGCGGGGACGGGTGGGAGGGGTTTGCCTTGCCCGGCTCTCGCCTGCCTCGGTCGGGGTTGTTCTCGGCTCAGGAAGGTGCGTAGCGAAGGTGCTCAGTGGACTGACATGCCAAACAGAGGGAGAGAGCGAGAGAGAGCGCAGAGGGAGGGGAGAGGGGGAGGAGAAGGGGAGAGGACCGAGATCCCTGGAAAAACCACAGCGTCACAGAGAGGGAGGGAGGGAGGAGAGAGAGAGAGAGGAGAGGTGGGAAGAGAAAGGGGAGAGGGGTTGGGGGGAGAGAGGGAGGAAGGAGGGGTGAGAGAAGAGAGAGAGAGAGAGAGGGGAGGGGTGGGGGAGAGAGAGAGGAGAGAGGAGGAGTGGGGGAGAAAGGGAGGGAGGAGGGGTAAGGAGAGAGAGAAGGGGTGGGGGTGGGGGAGAAAGAGAGAAAGAGAGAGAAAGAGGGCTGAGAGCTTAACGCAGGCTGGAGGCGTCTTCCAGTCCCTCGTCCTCCCTTCAGCACCGGGGTTTGCCACGAAGGGGGCGAAAGAGAGGGGGGGCGCATTGACATGCCCACCTCTCTCCTCGCCCTGCCTGCCGCCTGCGCGCCCCGTGTATCCCTTGGCCAAATGCGCCCCTCGGCTTTGGCACCAGGTGGCTTTTCCAGACATTAAGATGTCAAGCGACGAGAAACAACAACCGGTTCAGAGTGCCGGACCACCGGTTATGGATGGATGCGTGCCTGTGTGATACTTGCCTGCCAAATGGATCGCCTTTCACACCAGCTGCTTTCAAGGAGAAGGAGAAGGAGAAGAAATCTGATTTTTTTTAAGGCTGCAATCCTATAGGTACTACTTACCTAGAGGCAATTCCCAAGGAATTAAATGGGATTCATTGACGTACTTATTTATGACAGTTCTATGCTGGCCAAAGATCTCTGGAGGGTTCACAATTTCACTCAGATTTACCCGAGTAGATGCGCGTAGGATTGCACTTGTTATTTTTGGGGCACTCTACACTGGCCCTTGGCTTCAAAATTTCCAGGGCGGTTTTATGGGAGCTGAATAAACAAAAGGCAGCCCAGCAGTAAACAACCATTCACAAATTCCACAGCCCTCTTTGTTCTGTATGCAGGAGTTGCGTGCATTGCATACTTTTGCCAAATGGAACGATTGCTTTGCCACCGGCTGCTTTTCCAAGGAAATGGCATGTCTGACCACATTAAACAACCATGTCCTGGCAGGGTGACTCCTTAACCTGGAGTTGTAGTTGGGTTTTTGTTTGTTGTTTTTGTCAGTTTTATGCAAGGCATTTTCGCCAGCTCTCTGCTCCAGGAAACAACTCGCAAAATGACGTGAGGCGACCGCCGTTTCGTTTTCTTAATTGCAACTCAATAAACGATCTATAACGCAGCGGCGGCAATTAAAACGAAATTAAGCCAGCAGGAAATGGGAGTCCTGCAGCATGGAACGGGCGAGCATTTGCAAAGTCTGGGTTTGATGAGGAGAATCAAAAAATAAGAAGAGCCAGGTTGGATCCGACTAAGGGTCCATCTGATGACCCCTTTGGGTTCCAGTATTTTGAGAGAGGGGGGAAAATTCCCTCCTTATCTGCATTCTCCACACTTTTGTACACTTCTGTCTTCTTCAGATCCCTACTGAGCTGTGAAGCTTGCAGGGTAACTCTTTGGCCAGTCGCTGCCAGACTGACCTACCTCACAGGGGTGTTATGAGGATAAAGGAAAAAAAGGGGAGACCCAGCTGCTTGGACTTCAGCTCCTTGTAGGAAAAATAGGCTAATGATGTTGTTTCAAAAGCATCTTTATGAGTTTATATAGTGCTTTAACTTGACCGCAAGGCCAGACTTGAGGCAAGGATGGCGCCCACTCCCACCCACTAGTCAAAAACCAAATGGACTAGCAGATTAATCTGTCTTCAGCACTGAGGGTAGGACAGCGACCAGCACTGCACATGGAGACCACAAGCTAACCAAGGGGGGAGGGCACATGAGAGCACACAGGCCTCTTCTCCAACACTTTCTTGCCGCCCCCAGCATCTGCCGCCTGAGGCAACTGCTGCAGTCTGCCTAATGGTAGTGCCAACTCTGATTGGCCATTACGCAGGACCGAATTTAATGAGGGGGTTCAGCCCACACATTGGTTCAGAGTTTAATTCCTGGAGGAGGAGGAGGAGGAGGAGGAGGCTATCAATGGCTACTAGTCCTGGTGGCTATGTGCTACCTCCAGGATCACAGGCAGTAAGTATATGTACACCAGTTGCTGGGGAACATGGGCGGGAGAGTGTTGTTGCACTCATGTCCTGCTTGTGCGTTTCTTGCTATGAGCAGCTGGTTAGCCCCTGTGTGAACAGAGTGTTGGATAAGATGAACCTTTGGTCTGATCCAGCATTAGGGCTCTTCTTACGTTCTTATGTTCACAGTTTCCACTGAAGGAATCATAAAAAAAAGGTCACCTTTGAGCATGTCCAAAGTTCACAGTTCCCTTCCTTGTAGCGTATGCAAATTCATCTCTCCTCCCATCTTGCCTGTGGTTTGAATACGTGTGTGTGTGTGAGAGAGAGAGAGACAGACAGACAGACAGACAGACAGACAGGGGAAGAAATTCACAGTGCTTATTTGTTTTTGATTTATTTGTACATTTATATGTCAAATGTATATGCTGCTTCACGGTCACCAGATGGTTCAAGAAAATAAAATTTAAATCCGTGATTTATCCTTCACGCCAAATCAGCTAAAAGCACAATCTATGACACAGCCCAAAACAAATACAGCAACATTAAATACTCCTGATCAATAAGAACTAATATTCCAAAAACAGGTTCAAGAAACAAGTCTAGACATGCATAGTTTTGTGCCCTAAGATGCTTCTTCTTCAACCTGTTTTGGGATGCTAGTCCTCATTGTGGATTGCATAGGATTGCGCCCTTAACCTGTTTATAATATAGCCCTTCCACACAGCAGGGAAAATGGAGAGATGAATGTCCCTGGCTGTGTCCAAAGCAGCAGAGGCTGCTGGCTCCCATGTCAGTAGGGTGGTGAATTCAGACCAAGTTCTGACTGGTTCTGACTGAAACCCAGAGTGAATTCACTGCCCTGCTGACATTGCAGCCAACCTGCACTGAACTTAAAAATAAATAACAACATCAGGGTAAAATCAAGTAAAATAAAATGCAGCCTTAAAAACAAAACAAAAAAGCAGGGCTTCTCAGTGGTGGCACCCCACCTGGGGACAGCTTTCCCCAGTGCCTCCCTAGTCTCCCTACGTTTTATTGGGATGTTATTTTGCCAGTTTTGCTGTCTTTTGTCATTGAGTTCCTTTCTTTAAAGTTTAGGGTGTTTATTTATTGTTTTTATTATGCAACCTGTAAGATGCCTTGGAATTGAAGGTGGAAGGGCAGCCGTGAAATCCGCCCCAAACAAACAAACAAATCCTAGTACGACTTTGCCAGCAGGTGTGCCCTCAAAAAGCAGTCCCCCAGAGGTGTGCGCTATGACACAGGGAGACCCGCAGGCACGGTGGCGTTCCTGCCTTGTGCCGCCTCCAGCTTCTGCCTCTCCTCCAGCTGGCTTGTAACCTGAGAAAGCAGGAACAAGTTCACAGGCCTGCAACGGAGACCTCCCATGTGACTGGGAGGCATAACTGTGGCAGGAGGGTGACGCAAGGCCCAGGCAACCTGACACCCAGTCATCCCCTAGAGCCAGAAGGCAGAGAAAAAGGATTCCACGGCGTCTCTTGCCCCAGCCTGGTTGCCCTGTCCTGTTCTTCATAGGCACAGGCACACACAGGCACACACAGGACCTGGTCACTGCACCAACACCCTTCCCTGTAAAGGCCAGAACGGCCAAGACCCGGCACATCTCCTCCTCCATGCTCCACCTTGGAGAATACCTGAGATGCCCTTGGATGCAGCAGGGCATCGTGTTCAGCCAGAGCAGGTCCAAAGAGCAGGTCTCACCAGCTGCCCCTTCAAAGACGGAAACCGCTCTCTCTGTGGCAGAGGCCACCTAACGTCGAGAAGTGCGAGAGGCATTGGTAAAGAACTGCTTCTTCGAGCCCTTTCAGCTCGATCCGGCTGAAGGAACGGGCTGCAGGTCTCTGGCAGAGCAGGGCCTTCCAGGCAAACAGTCCTGGGTTCAAATCCCCGTAGCACTCTTCAAAGACATGAAAGGTTGTCACACAGAGGAGGGCCAGGATCTCTTCTCTATCAACCCAGGGTGCAGGACACAGAATAATGGGCTCAAGTGACAGGAAGCCAGATTCCAGCAGGATATCAGGAAAATCTTCCTGCCTGTTAGAGCAGTATGACAATGGAACCAATGACCTAGAGAGGTGGTGGGCTCTCCCACATTAGAGGCCTTCAAGAGGCAGCTGGACAACCATCTGTCAGGGATGTTTTAAGGTAGATTCCTGCATTGAGCAGGGGGTTGGGCTCGATGGTCTTCTAGGCCCCTTCCAACTCTACTATTCTAGGATTCTATGTTGCACACTGCCCATCGATGTGGTCAATCCTGAATGAGAAGGACCAATAATATGAGGAAATTTCAGGGCCAGTTCCCGGTTTTTCAGGGCACTTGGGCAAGACACCCTCAATAGGTTCTCCTTCCCGCCGCCACTGTTGTCCACGCCAGAGCAATAGGCGTGGACTGAGCAGGCTGCAATGACTGAGCAGGCTGCAATGATGGATATTGTAGAGCTGGAAAAAATGCAGGAAAGGGCAATTAAGATGATCATTGGGCTGGAACATCTCCCCTATGAGGGAAGGTTACAACACCTGGGATTGTTCAGCCTGGAATAAAGAAGGTGGAGACATGACAGAGGTGGAAAACATCATGCATAGTGTGGAGAATGTGGAGAGGGAGACATTTTTTCTCCCTGTCCCATAATACTAGACTCCCATGAAGCTGATTGGTGGGAGATTCAGGACAGATCAAAGGAAGGAGTTCTTCACATGGCGCATAGTTCAACTATGGAATTTACTACTAATGGCCATCAATTTGGATGGCTTTGAAAGGGGTTGGATAAATTCCTGGAGGAGAAGGCTATCAATGGCTACTAGGCCTGATGGCTATATGCAACCTCCAGTATCAGAGGCAGTAAGCCTATTATACATCAGTTGCTGGGGAACATGGGTGGGAGGATGCTGTTGCATCATGTCCTGCTTGTGGGTTCCTGGTCAACAGCTGGTTGGCCACTGTGTGAACAGAGTGCTGGGCTAGATGGACGCTTGGTCGGATCCAGCAGGGCTCTTCTTATGTTTTTAAGAAGAGGAAAAACTCAGCAGACGCTGGTGAACCCGCTCCAGAACAACTCAAGGGGCAATGAATCCGCTCCAGGTTTCATACAGAACTCTAAAGGAGCTATCCAAGGTGCTCTGCACCATGGATAGCTCCTTTCGGGTTCTGACTGAAACCCGGAGCAGATTCACCGCCCCACTGACATTGGAGCCATCAGCCTCCACTGCTTTTGCCAATGGGCCCCTGGTGAGCTCTGGGCCTTGGCTAATGCCCGACCATGCTTGGGCAGTTTCTAAAGACCCCCTTGCCCAGGGTTAAGTCTGAAAAGAATCGGAAATTCCAAGAATGAGCTCATTTGATGCAATCTCATTTGGTTTTTCTGGGTTCACATAAACACACACACAGCATGCCAGAGTTCACATGTAACACCAAATCATGGTTGGTTGCTAGGCAAATGCATTCCTTGGGGCTCGTAAGCTCCCAATCCCCTTTCTACGCTCCAATGGAATTGCCTACTTCTTTTTCAGCACAAGCCTCACTTCCCTGTTCCTTCCGAACCAGCAAACAATGGTTTGTATTCAACTATCCGCATCACAACCATAAACAATGATTTGCAACTGCTCCGGGGTGGGGGTGGGGGTATAGCAAAACCATCACTTTTCAGTAAGACTGAGCAGGAATCCAGGAAATATTTCTCATTTGACAACCTTTGCAGCCCAAACAGATTTCACCCAGCCATTGGCAGCAAAGAAACCATAAAATTGCTTCTGGCTCTGGAAAGGAAAAGTCATTTAGCGCTTCATCAACATCTCCTTTCCCTGCCAAGGACTGCTCAAGCTGGAATCGTGGCCAAGTCCCCAAAACATTTTTTTCAGGATGCAGTTCCTTCGTCCATCTTGAGGGTGACTTCCCTGAAGACCAACCTGGTCAGAACTGGCTCCAGATTAACAGGGGCCCTGGGAAATGCAACCTCCTGTGGCTCCCTGGTGTAGAGTGACCCTATGGAAAGGAGGACAGGGCTCCTGTATCTTTAACAGTTGTGTAGAAAAAGGAATTTCAGCAAGTGTCATTTGTATGCATGCAGCACCTGGCAAAATTCCCTCTTCATCACAACGGTTAAAGCTGCAGGAGCCCTGCCCTCTTTTGTATCTGGTCATGCTAGGCAGGGCTCTTTCAGCTTTAACTGTGGTGATGAAGAGGGGATTTCACCAGGAGCTGCATGCATTCAAATGACACCTCCTGAAATTTCCTTTTCTGTGTAATTGTTGAAGATACAGGAGCCCTGTCCTCCTTTCCCTAGGGTCACCCTACCCTGGTGGGCTGACTTGAGAGGAGGCAATGGAGGGCAGCGGCAGTGGAAAGCGGAGCTCTCAGCCATGCCAAGTGTCTGATTCTGTCTGCCATTTTAAATTCCTCAGTTTGGCCCAGCATGATGCCCCATCAAGGGCACTGTGAGAAATTTTAAATGGCGGCTAGAGCTATTTTGCACATGAGAGCAGCATCAAGCGCCAGACGTCTCCCAAAACCACAACTATTTATTGCTACACTTTACAGGGGGAAGCCAAGACAGGAAAACATGGATTGGTAGAAACAGAACAAAAGCAACTTAACTTGGAATTGTCCCCGGTGTTTAGACCCAGGTTTATTCCGGCCCCTGAGGAGATCATGCAGGCCTGAGATGTGAGCTTCTGCTACAAAAGTGGAGCTGTTACTTCCAGATCAGTCCCCTGGGCTGTGGATACTGGGCATCCTGGCTTGCCTATTAAAGAGACAGAGCCTAACAAAAGCTTGGTCCTCCTCAGAGTGCCAGCCTGGGGCAGAGGTAGACTTTTAGGGGTAGCAGGGGCAATGTCAGCAATGGTCCCTCCCAGGGCATGGAGGCCTGGGCAGCTCTACAAGCTGTTGTCAGCAGCCCTAGTTACTGGGTAATCACTGCCCTGACACAGGGGCTCCACTTTACCCAGCCCTGGGTGACTTGATAGCTTGCTTCCAATGTGTTAAGCATGTATTGGCCCATACCAATGCCTTCAAAGTCTCGACCATCAGGGAAAGCACTGGTCTAAGTCAACTTTCTGTCTTTTCTATTTCCTTCCATAGGATTCAGAGTGGAGTAGCAGGCTGTGTGTTGGTCTTGGACAAGGGAGATCCAGGTTTAAGAATCCCCACTCAGCCATAACATTTACAGGATCACTTGGGCCGGCCGTTGTTTCCCTGCCTAACCTGAGAAATGTTGGGCATTGCATTTGGGATGAGCTCAAAATGGCAGGTGGCAGCCACAGAGTGGAGTCTGAGCAGCAGATCCATTTCCGTTACAAAGTGCCACTGCCCTGCCAGAGTGGAGAGGTGTGGGACGGAGGAGGAGGAGGAGGAGGCAGCTGCAGCCTGCAAGTGAGAAGGAGGAAGTAGAGATGTCCAAAGCATTGGGTTGGAGGAGTAGGCAGGGCCCCATTGGCAGCCACAACCCAATGGCCCCCTGAGGTCTGCTGACAGCCCAGGCAAGGAAGTTTTGCCCCATGACTCTGACATCTAGCCCTATACGGCCTTCTCCGACTTCCAGTGGCTATCCAGCATCTCAAGCGGAGTGGAATTTTCCCAGCTGAACTAGCTTTTACATGGTGGCTGTCTCTACGCCCTGTATACCCCATGGTGGCTGCCCAGTAGCACTGCATCATTTATATGATGCAACCGCCAACTCACACCCACCACGGGCTTTCCCCCATGAAATGGCACGCTTTAAAAGTTTATTTATTTATTGCATTTCTATGCCGCCCAATAGCCAAAGCTCTCTGGGTGGTTTACAAAAATTAAAACTATCATAACCATTCAAAACATTTTAAAAAACCACAACAGTATAAAAACATAGTATAAAATACAATATAAGAGCACAATCAGGATAAAACTGAGCACCAGTGCAGAAATCAATACAAATTTAAATACAAATTTAAAACAGCAAATTAAAAATTAAACTGATGAACTGTTAAAATACTGAGAAAATAAAAAGGTATTCACCTGGTGTCTAAAAGAGTACAACGTAGGTGCCAGGCAAACCTCTCTAGGGAGCTCATTCCACAGCCAGAGTGCCACAGCAGAGAAGGCCCTCTTCCTGGTAGCCACCTGCCTCACTTCCTTTGGTAGGGGTTCACAGAGAAGGACCCCTGAAGATGGGTACATATGGCAGGAGGCATCAGTTCAGATAACCTGGCCCCAAGGCATTTAGGGCTTTGAAAGTTAATATCAGCACTTTGAATTGGGCCTGGACCTGGACCAGCAGCCAGTGAAACTGGAAAAGGACTGGTGTAATGTGATCTCATTGACCAGTCCCCATTAACAGTCTGGCTGCCCTGTTTTGCACCAGTTGAAGTTTCCGCAGCGTTTTCAAAGGCAGCCCCACGTATAACGCATTACAGTAATCCAGTTGATAATGTATCAGATAATGTCCAGATAAGGGTGCAGTTGGTATATCAGCCTAAGCTGATAAAAGGTGTTCCTTGCCACTAAGTTCATCTGTGCCTCAAGTGACAGTTCCGGATCCAAGAGCACCCCCAAACTATGAACCCGATCCTTTACAGGCAGTGCAACTTACTGTGACTTTTTCATTTACTCTGGGTTAGCCGTGGGCGTTGCAAAAGATGCTGTCTTTTGTTGGGATGGGAAAGGGCAGGGCCGGGGATAGCCGACGCTACTTCCTGCCCCCGTTTAGCTTTATCAGGTTAGCTTCGCGACAGCGATGCTGCGGAGCTTTGTCCTGATGCCCTTCCAAAGCCGCACTGTATGGACACCTCCCTGGAGATACTCTGGGGTTTGACCTGTTACCTTTTGCCAGCAAAGCACATGCTCTACCACTGAACAACAGGATTCCGCCCCGATGCGGGATAATTTCTCCCGGTGTTTAAAACACGCACGAGCATTAAAACACCTTGCATCCATGCCGCTGCCACCTCTCTGCAGCAACACTTGGTTTATTTCCTTCTTGCATGAGCCCTGTGAAGTTTTGACTTGCAAAGTCTGGCACCTTGGCAGCGGTGCTCAAATTCACGGGGTGGGGGGTGTTTGTCCTGCGCATCACAGAGATTCTTGGGGTTCCAGTGAACGCTAAGCAAACGAGGTGTGCCGCACCCGGAAGGATGAGGAAATGAACCAAGAATAAAACTGTAGCACCTTCGGAGGAGTTTAATTGGTGGTGTGGCTGTGCTTGGAACACTATGCCATGTTTTGGTCACCCGTCTCAAAATAAAGTATATTCTAAAGCCCGGAAAGGGGCAGAAAATGACTTCCAAGTGAGGCTGGCGGCTCTGATGTCAGTGGGGTGTTGAATCTGCTCTGGGTTTCAGTCAGAACCAGTCAGAACTCTAAAGGAGCTCTCCAAGATGCTCTCCACACCTTGGAGAGCTTCTTTAGAGTTCTGATTGGCTCTGACTGAAACCCGGAGCGGATTCAACACCCTACTGATATCAGAGCTGCCAGCCTCCACTGTTATCTTCGATAGGTAACCCTCCCGTGTTTTCCACCATTTTTTCTGTCTTTTTTTCTTTCCACAAAAAAAATATATTAATTAAAAAATGGTTAAGGCTTTCACCAAGCTGCACTTTCAAACTCTGCCATCGCTTTGTTTGGAAAGAAGGTTGCTAAAAGTTTCATGGAATCAACATCTCTCTGTCTGTAGGCAGAGGGTATCTGTCATTATTTGTTGACTTGCCCGTTTACATAGGGCACCTGGAGAGAGACTTTTGTCCTGTGTTTTTTTCCTTCTTGTTCTGAGATGTCAGACTTTGAGAAAAATGTGCATGCTTTTGGCTGATCAAAAGAAATCCCATGCCAAGTTTTGTTATTCGCAACAGCTGCTTTCAAAATTAGCTGAGATGATGTATAATTATCAGTGGTGGAGATTATTTGATTTGATCATTTATTGTGAATTTGGTTTTGGGGGGGTTCCCCCTTTTTCTTCTCCTGTTTTGTGATGACCTTTAAGCAAATAAAGTTTGAACTAAATTGGTTAAGGAGGAAAAGACAGAATAATTGTGCAATGACTTTTGATTGGTAGCACAATCCATCTGAAAACATCCTAAAATGACCAGGGGGCTGGAGACCTTTCCCTATGAGAAAAAGCTAAATCCATTGGGGCTTTTTAGTTTTGAAAAATGATGGCTAGGATGAGGGGAACATGGCAAGATGGAAAACATGAGATTATAAAACATCTCTCCATATATATAAAACGCTAAGGCAATGTGTGGCATGTGGCAATGCATGGCACATTGGAGGTTCCGAGCTATGAGAACTTTATAAGCTGGAGGTTCTGAGCTATGAGAAGAACTTTGTATGCTGGAGGTTTAGAGCTATGAGAAGAACTTGTGTTGCTAAGCAACAGAGTATATAAACAGGGGCAGGGGGAAGTGGCTGGGAGGGGGGAGCCCAGAGAGGAAGCCAAGCACAGAGTCCTCACGTAAGACCCGCAGGTCAGCAGGCAGGTGAGCAGAGGTGGGAGTAGTGGAGGGGAGTCCAATAGACTCCTGATTGTCCTCACACCCAACTTTTCCAGGCACCCACGGAAAAGCTGGGAAAGTACGATACTGAGCAATAGATGGTATGTGCGAGTCAATCTAGTGATTTTATAAAGCTCATGTTTTTATAAACATGAGGTTTATAAAATCATGCATGATATGGAGGAAGTGGATAGAGAGGACTTTTCCTCCCACTCCCCGAAGACTAGAATTCAAGCTCATCCAGTGAAACTCATTGACAAACAGTGCCGGCCCTAACATTAGGTAGAATGAGGTGCTCACTTCAGGCTGCAGACAATTTCTTCCCTAGGATGGGTGATGATGCTCCACGCATGTGGGCCTTAACAGCTCCTGAAGTAAGTGAAATCCTGAGCTTCTTAAGGCGTTTCCCCAGGAACGGACACCTCCCGTGACTTCCTGCAAGGAAAAACCCACTGGGACATCTGAAATCCGTTTTTCAGAGCGTTTTGGGAGGAGTCCCCAGCAGCAGGGTTCATTAAGGTGCTCTGCTCAGGCTCTCTGGCTTGCGTCATGAAAAAAAAGGGACCATTTCAAACTCCTTTTTCAGGTCTCGCAGCCACCAAGAAATATGTTTAAATTGTTCCTTCCCTCCCTCCCCTAAGGCAGCTTTGATTTGAGAAAGGTGTCCTGTAAAAAGCGGGAGGTATTTCCAAGCCGCTGCATTAAAAAGAGAGGACATTGATTCCATCTTCATGGAAATATGATTTCTAAGTTGCCAAGTCATTGATCTTCTGGGTTTTATTGAATTCTTATTTTATTTATTATTGCATTCATATCCTGGCAGCTTTCCTCTTGCAAGGAACCCTAGGTGGCTGACGTGGTCCCTCTCCTCTCCATTTGATCCTCACAAAAACAACCCTGTGAAGTAGGTTAGGCTGAGAGTTAGTGACTGGCCCAAAGTCACCCAATGAGCTTCATGGCTGAATGGGGACTAGAACCCAGATCTCCTGACTCCTGGCCCAATACTCTAACTGTTATGCCACGCTGGTATACACCGCAAAGTTGGTTACTATCTTTAAAATTCTCGGGCTGGTCATAACACTAGTCCTCATGGAAAGAAACTCTCTCACAAGATGTCTCCTGCAACAAAAACAGGCTTCGTAGCATCTTAAAGACTCGCATTGTTAATGGGGCTGCCAGTTTTGTGGACTAGAGACCACTCCATTCATCCACAAAAGTTTCTATCTCGCTAACGTTGACCGGATCTGACCCAATGTGTTTAATTTTTATACCATTGTCAGATGATTCACAAAACAAATGTTTTAGAAAAGATACTAGATAAATAACAGTGTAGTCCTACATATGTCTTCTTAGAAGTACATCTTAATAAAAGGGTTAACACTGGTGATGCTCAAGGGATGCAATCTTTGGAATTTTTGATACAAATTGACCCTATCTAAGCCCTCCCCAGACTAACAGATGGATCAGAACTTCGGGCCCAATTCTATGCATGTTTAGACAGAAAAAGTTCTACAACTCCCAGCATTCCCCAGCCAGCATGGCTGGGAGTTGTGGGACTTTTTTCTGTTGAAAAATGCATAGGATTGCACCCTAAGTAATATTTAGACAGGGGAAAATATTAATATTTAGACAGGGGGGAAATATTAATATTTAGACAGGAAAAAAGCATGGGTTTCTTGGGAATGCTGGGAGTTGTGGGTCTTTTTTCTGTCTAAACAAGCATGGGATTCCGCCCTAAGATACCAATCTGTTTTCAAACCTCCCAAATCTTTCAATGCAATTCTAAACTAAGGGGGGGGGGAGAGAGAGACATCAGATACACTAAAAATGTGTGTCGTTGAAAGGAAAGCACATTTAGAAATGTGAGTTTTGAGAGAAAATAACTTTTAAAATTAGTGAGTGTAACTTCTTGGGGAAAAAGCATACACCCAAAATCACAGATTAATGCAGAATTGGTAGAAAAAAGACTTAGGGTGCCTCTACAAGAGCGATTTAAAGCTCTTTCAAGGTGCATTACCAAATTTACCTCTACAAGAGAGGAGCGCAAATCAGGGGTCCAGGCACGTTTTATCTCCGATTATTCGCATTTTTGAATGCGTGTTAGTGACTTTTAATTTACCACGGGAGTAAGAGCGCCTTATGTTCATATAAGCAACTTTCTGAGGAGGCACATTAAAGATCAGAGTGGGCAGACTGTGGTCTTGATGTCATGTATAGAACTGCCCCTTCGCTGGTAACACCTCCCACTTTTTCGTTTAGTTTTATTTCCTGTCTCCTGCTTGCAACTTCCTTCTTGTTCTCCGTCTCTCTGGATGGACGCTCCAGGAAGAGGTGACCCAATGTGAACAGAAAATAAATTTTATTTTAACTCCCCTGATAGAATATTTCATTCATGGAGACACAGGGCCAGATAGAGGTGGTTTCACGAGAAGTAAAGGGGGTAGGAAGGATGTGCGCATGTATGCATGTGCGCATAATTAGTGATCAGCTTAGACATATCGTCCCCTCACTTCTTGCTGGGTTCCTGACATGAGCTCTGTGTGTGTGTGTGTGTGTGTGTGTATGTTTTACAACGGTTGAGCTTGCTGGGAAGAGGAGGGGGAAGGAACAAAGCAGCATCCCCCTGTCTGTTTTAGCATGTGTGTGCGAGGCACATTCCCATTTACTCCTGAGAAGTTCACTTCAAATGGCAATTGGACAAAGAAGGGGGGGGGGGAGAGGTAGCTGAACAGGTTACCCAGGTCATTCCCGACAGGTAACCTAGGTAACCAAAGGCAGGAGTTTCTGGTGGGCGGGGAGAATAAAGGGTGCAAATCTGTTTGGGCAGTTTCCCGGGACAAAGCACATTACTTTCAGCAACATTTGCATGTAATTATCAGCATGTAAACAACTTTAAAGCATGTTTCATACAGCCAGTAATGCGCCTCAACGCCTCTCGTATATAGGTATTTGGCGTAAAAGCGATTGTCAGGAGATGCGCATAATTGGGGAACCGGGCATCAAAGTGAAATCTTGTAGAGGGGGCCTTAGAGTGTCATCAGACAGGGGCGGAGTCATGTTTCCTACCATTGCTTTGCCTCCTGCTTCTGTCCCACAATAGAAATGAGTAGCCCCCTCTTTCTTCACACGGGGAAGAAAGAATAAGCAAGCAATGACCACGTGGCCCATTTATCACGCAGCACACAGCAGGAAATGGTGACAAGTTTTATCACAGCCAAAAGAATCGGATTTTCTGGGTCTTCATTTGTGACTGAAAAACAAGCAGAAGGAGCGAGAGACGGATGCCATTGTGAAAAGAGCCCACGAAAATCCGTGAGTGGCCAGTAATGAGTGTGCAATAAAATGCCCATTAGATGACGCTCTTAGAAGTGGACATACACAAAAGTGACATAGGCTGGAAAATTATTCAATTGTTCATCCCTATTTGGCATTCCTGTCTCAAGTGTTAAAATACATGTTTCCAGTTCTGTTGGGTGTGTGTGTGTGTGTGTGTGTGTGATTTGGGGGAATCATGCACTAAGTTTTGTGGCCAGCAGAATTTTTCAGGTGCATACATTAAGACTTATTTGTTGTCATTGCTTGAAACAGCCCAGCGTGGGTGGACGAGAGATGCAAAAGGTGCTGTTTATTTCTTAATTTAATTGGCTGTTCTATCACATCTCAAAGTGCAATTAGTTCCTCTTCTTTCCCCCTCAGAAAAACACCTGACATTCTCAGCATATGAGGACTCACCCCCAAACCTCATTTAAAAAGAATAAACACATTTTTTCAATCTCACCTCCTTAGCTAACAGATGGAATCCGCCTGGTTCAATCTCTCAGTTTAATCATTTGGATTAAAAAAAAGGGGGGGGGGCTGGTTGAATACAGAAAGCAATATCATCCAGATTTCAAAGGCTCTGCCTCCCAACCTGAGAAGGCTTGCACTGCTTTTAAATGCAAGGCCGTGTTGACTCACAAAGCCCGGTGGATCTCATTTTGCAGACAACAATATGACAGGAGTCATTCTCAGAGGCAGCCGGAGCATCCAGGCTCAAAATGAGATTTACAGGGGATGAATGTGTTACCCTCCCCTGAAATTTCTCCAGAGGATTGGGGGGGAGGGCTGCATTGACAGCCCACTGTTTTCAGGGGGGAAGCAACACAAAGTACTGGGGAGGCGTTCTTGGAGGCTGCTCCTCAGATTTGGAACTATTTCATTAAGTAACTTCTTTCCTGGGCCAAATCAAGATTACTTGACACCAGAGGCTGAAAAATCCACATGGCATCCACGCTCCTACTCATTGATATGGGACCCAATCCACCGGGAAATTCTCCTGGGTGAGCCCCGATGAAAGACACAGAAGCTGCCTGAAGCAATGTCGGCACGCCCATTTGTTTCAGTGAGGTTGGTGAAGGAAAAATGGCTGACGGGACTGCACCACCTTGGACTGGTTCACCCATTGGTCAGAGTGAGGAAGCTGATTTGGGGGTGCCCGTGAACTGGCCAATACTTTGGTTTTTTGTTTGTTTTTTACAATCACGGGGTCGCGGGTAGTAAGGAATGTTAGGCGTTCAAATGCCTTGAGCCCTCTCTGCTGTTTCTCATGCTGTGATGGGGGCCAAAGCTCAAGGGTAGCACAGGTGCTTTTACACACAGAGTGGCCCACGCTCAAGATCCGTCTGGCACCTCCAATAGGCTGACCAGATAAAATCCAGGTCAGGGCTCATGTAACTTTAACAGTTGTAGAGAAAAGGAAATTTCAGCCAGTTTCATTTGTATGCAATTAGTTCCCGGTGATATTCCTTCTTCATCACAACAGTTAAAGGTGCAGGCACTATACTAGAGTGACCATATACAAAAGAAGGCAGGGCCCCTGCAACTTTAACTGTTGTAATGAAGAGGGAATTTCACCAGGAACTAATTGCATACAAATGACACTGGCTGAAATTCCCTTTTCTCTACAACTGTTAAAGTTACATGAGCCCTGACCTGGATTTTATCTGGTCACCCTAACCTCCAATTAATAGCATCTAAAGATGCAGACGATGGGAAGAAAGATGAATAGATAGAGAAATGGATGATGGGGGGGGGGGGGAAACGAGACTTAGGAATGCTGTTGACAGTCAGAGCACACGATCATGGGTCCTAATAGGGTGACCAACTGTCAGGATTTCCCCGGACTTGTCCAGATTTTTGTTCTATCCTGGGTGTCAGGAGGGATTTTCTGTAATTTTCTATAATGTCCGGTAATGACATGCTTTCCCCGTTAAGGGGAAATGACCGGGGGGAATGACACGCACCATTTTTCCCCACTGCTCCAATCGGGGCCTTAAAGGAGAAAGTGTGTCATTCCCAGACATTTTAGAAAAGGCCACGATTGGAGCAGGGGTGGGGGCAGGAATGACACATTTTCCCCTCCTCTGCTCCAATCGGGGTTCTGACTGGAGCAGGGCGGGGATGACATGCTTTCCTCCCTTCTGCTCCAATTGGGACCTTAAAGCACGCTTTCTGGGGCCTCTGGACAGTGTGGCATCCCCCCCCCCCGCCATGCTAATGGCAGCCACTATTAGCATGGCAAGGGGAAATGACACACTTTGCAAAGGCCCCAGAGAGCATGCTTTCCTGCCCCCCCAGTTGTCCTCTTTTTTGGTTTCCCAAATATGGTCACCCTAGTCCTACAGAACATGAGATTTGGTTCTAGAGCACACAAGGATGGGTTCCAGAGCAAGGGTGCATGACCCATGGTCCATTGGCTATATGTGGCCCCCGGAGGCGAGCTGTCTGGCACCCATGCTTCAGCCACCACCAAATTCCACACACACACACACACACCTTGCATCAACCAGCATGGCTGCTGCCATGCTGCTCATTGCAAAACGAAAGCAGTGACGCTTGGCGGGGTCACTTGCAGGGGAAGGTGGCTAAAGCCACTGATGGTTGCATGGAAGCTGGGGGTGGGGAGGAGGGTCCCGTCTCTGATGTAATGGTTAGAGTGTTGGACTGGGAGTCAGGAGATCCAGGTTCTAGTCCCCACTTGGCCATGGAAACCCACTGGGTGACTTTGGGCCAGTCACAGACTCTCAGCCCAACCTACCTCACAGGGTTGTCATTGTGAGGATAAAATGGAGAGGAGGTGGATTATCTACGCCGCCTTGGGTTCCTTGGAGGAAAAAAGGTGGGATATAAATGCAATAATAATAATAATAATAATAATAATAATAATAATATGGAGCTGACATGCCTGTTGAGGTCCATTGGGGGCAGGGAAGGGAGCAGGAGGTTTTAGCATCCCCCTCTCTTCATGCCCTGATGCAGTATCCCCTATTCCCCAAACATTTTGAGCAGGATCGCTGGGAGCACATAAAAGGTTATATGTGCCGCTAGAGCCCCTGTCAACTCTGGATGAAACAGGGCCAGCCATACTATTATGCAGAGTGAGGCAGTTGCCTCAGGTGGCAGAGGTAGCAGGAAGGTGTTGGAGGAGAGCTGTGTACCAGACAGCCTGCAGTGCACCCTCTAAGCTAATCTGCTGCTTTCAGATGTTATAGGAGACGCTAACCCATCACCAATTTTGAAGAAAGCTTTAATTGTTAGTCTAGTCAGTTTTTCTACCTAGAATGGGAGCAGGCGCCATCTTGTTCTTCACTTCAGGCAGCCAAATATCTTGGGCCAGCTTTGGATGGAACCCTCCGGGCCAAATAGGTTGTGTACCCCCGCTTTAGATGGGCAGGTGGTCTCATCCAGCTGAAGCGAACTTCATGGGGTCGTTCAAGTCCACTGCCGGGGGTGGCCTTCTGTTCCTTCGTTCAGGAAAGGCAGTGGAGGCTGCCTTGTCCCTGCACAGAAATACCAGAAGATGAGCCTGGGAGCCCATCAAGAGCATCTGGATTAAAATAAATGGAGCAAGGAATAAAAGGAGCATGATAGTTGGAGTCTACTACCAACCACCCAATCAAGGAGAAGATGAAGACTAACCTTTTGAAAAGCAAATTGCCAGTGTTTCAAGGAAATCTGATGTAGTAGTAATGGGAGACTTCAATTACTCCAATATCTGTTGACAACTTCTGCCAAAAGTGGCCCCTCCAAGAAATTCCTGACATGTGTGGCTGATAACTTTCTCCTACGGAAAGTAGAGGAAGAAACGAGAGGAACGGCTATCCTTGACTTGATACTGGCCAATCGGGAGGACTTAGTGGATAAAGTGGCAGTTACAGGAACTCTGGGGGAAAGTGACCACGTCATACTTGAGTTCTTGATTTTAAAGGAAGCAAAAGCTGAATGTAGTCATATGCGTACTCTGGATTTCAGGAAAGCCGATTTTAATGAACTCAGAACTATGATAAGTAAGGTCCCATGGCAAGTGACCCTAATGAGAAAAGGAGTCCAAGTTGGGTGGGAGTTTTTAAAAAAGGAAATTTTAAAGGCCCAATTACAAACAATTCCAACAAGGAAAAAAGATAGAAGATAACAGAAGAAACCAATGTGGCTCCACAAAAAGCTTAAAGATGACCTGAAAATAAAAAAGGATACATATAGGAAGTGGAAGGAAGGCCAGGCTACAAAAGGTGCATACAAACAAGTAGCACAAAAGTGCCGGAATGGTATCAGGAAGGCTAAAGCTGAGAAGGAGCTGAGGCTAGCAAGGGATGCTAAAAGCAATAAAAAGGCTTTTTTTCAGATACATGAATAGTAAAAGACAGAAGAAAGAAATGGTGGTTCAACTGCTTCATGATGATGGCAAATTGGTAACACATGACAAAGAAAAGGCTGAAGTGCTCAATTCCTACTTTGGCTCAGTCTTCTCTCAAAAGCAGGTCTATGACCCACCTGGAAAAAGTGAAGTACAAGCTGTTGGGGCAAGATTGCAGGTTGAGATTGATAAACAAATGGTCAAAGAACACCTAAATTCTTTGAACGAGTTCAAATCTCCAGGGCCTGACGAACTGCATCCTAGAGTAATGAAGGAGCTAGCAGAGGAACTCTCAGAACCACTGTCTATTATCTTTGCGAAATCATGGAAGACGGGTGAAGTGCCGGACAACTGGAGGAGGGCTAATGTTGTCCCTATCTTCAAAAAGAGCAAAAAGGAGGAACCTGGGAACTACAGACCAGTCAGTCTGACATCCATCCCTGGGAAAATTTTGGAGCAGATTATAAAGAAGTCAATCTGTAAACACCTTGAAAATTATGCAATGATGACTAGAAGCCAGCATGGATTTGTCAAGAACAAATCCTGTCAGACTAATCTGATCTCATTTTTTGATCGGGTAACCTCCCTTGTGGACTGTGGGAATGCTGTGAAAATATATCTTGACTTCAGCAAAGTGTTTGACAAAGCACCCCATGACATTCTGATTAACAAACTAGTGAAAAGTGGGCTAGATGGAACAACTATGAGGTGGATCCACAGTTGGCTACAGAATCGGACTCAAAGAGCGCTTATCAGTGGTACCTTCTCACACTGGGGGGAGGTAACGAGCGGGGTACCGCAAGGCTCAATCCTGGGCCCAGTGCTCTTCATTTTTATTCATGATTTGGATGAGGTAGTGCAGGGAACGCTTATCAAATTTGCAGACAACAGAAAATTGGGTGGGATCGCTAATACCCTGGAAGACAGAAACAAACTTCAAAGTGATCTTGATAGACTGGAGCGCTGGGCTGAAATCAACAGGATGAAATTTCATAGGGATAAATGCCAAGTTCTACACCTAGGAAAAAGAAACCAAATGCACAGTTACAAGATGGGGGATACTTGGCTCAGCAATATTACAAGTGAGAAGGATCTTGGAATTGTTGTAGATCACAAGCTGAATATGAGCCCACAGTGTGATGTGGCTGCAAAAAAAGCAAATGCTGCATTAATAGAAGTATAGCTTCCAAATCCCCTCTATTTGGCACTGGTTAGGCCCCAACTTGAGTATTGCATCCAGTTATGGGCACCACACCAAGCTGGAGAATGTTCAGAGGCGGGCAACAAGGATGATCAGGATTCTGGAAAGAAAGCCCTATGAGGAGAGACTGAAAGAACTGGGCATGTTTAGCCTGTAGAAGAGAAGATTGAGGGGAGACATGATAACACTCTTCAAATACTTGAAAGGTTGTCGCACGGAGGAGGGCCAGGATCTCTTCTCTCTTCTCGATCAACCCAGAGTGCAGGACACGGAATAATGGGCTCAAGTGACAGGAAGCCAGATTCTGGCTTGACATCAGGAAAAACGTCCTGACTGTTACAGCAATACAACAATGGAACCAATGACCTATAGAGGTGGTGGGCTCTCCCACATTAGAGGCATTCAAGAGGCAGCTGGACAACCATCTGTCAGGGATGCTTTAAGGTGGATTCCTGCACTGATGGCCTTAGAGGCCCATTCCAACTCTACTATTCTATGATTCTAAGTCAATCTGCTCCAGGTTTTAATTAGAACCAGTCAGAACTCTGAAGTTCCATCTAGTCCAGCATTCTGTTCACACAGTGGCCAGCCAACTGTTTGCAGGAAACCCACAACCAGGGCATGATTGCAATAGCACCCTCATGCCCATGTTCCCCAGCAACTGGTGCACATGGGCTTATTGCTTTGGATACTGGAGGTAGCACATTGCCATCCGAGCTAGTAGCCATTGATGACCTTCTACTCTTCGAGGAATTTGTTCAATCCCCTGTTAAAGCCATTTAAATTGGTGAGCATCACTGTCTGTATCTATCTATCCATCTTTCTATCTATCTACATATGCACATTATACGCAGATTGGTGTCCCTTTTTGTCATCTTCCTTTGGTTGTGCATTTCCTCACTAGGGTGTGATTGAAAAAGGGGCCAACCCTCGATAGATATCAAAGGCCAATTGTGGTTTGCAAAGTTATGCCTCTTGGCTTTTAAACCAGTAGCAAACTGGTTATTGCAGGGTAAATTGGGGGTAAGGACAGGCAAAAGTGGCATGGGCCAGAAATACAGATTCACCTGTCCCCATTTTAAGCTGGGGCTACCTACACACACACACACACAGAGGACCATTTGCATGTTCTATTATGCCGTTTGCCATCCTTGAAAATTTTTCTGCTTGACTTTGCAACTGAGACAGGGGGTGGGGGTGGTGCAGAAGACACCCTCTCTTACTCGAAAACAGATTCTGAGGTCCGATGGTATCATAGCTGTGGGAGTGAAAGAGCGGCGGAATAGAAATAGCTCAAAGTGACAGCGCTCTCTCTCTCTCTCTCTCTCTCTCTCTCTGCTTGGCTGTCTCTGTTTACACCTCCCTCTCTTTGCTTGAAGGAAAGGCCTGATGGATGCCCGGGCAGGCAGGCAAAGGGGTTTGATTCTGCTGGAGTCATGTCGCTACCACATTACGGTGATGCACTGCCATCTAGAGCTGCACGCAGCATCTTGGAAAACACAAAGAAAGCACCGGCTCCCAAATAATACGGGGCTCAGCCCCAAATTATGCAGGGCTCAGATTTTAGCTTGCGCTCGGGCTAGTGCATTCATAGCAACAGCAGTTATTCCAGGGGATTATCCCTGTGCCTCCCAAATAGCTGATGGGCGGATTCCTACACACACACACACGTGCACTAAAATTGGGCCCATGTTTAAATTTTTACACCCATAAAGTATATGCAAGGACTATAAAGAGCTGTGACAAGAATCATGAAATTCATCCTGGTATGATGGTTGTTAATTAGCCACAGGATTTAGAACACGTCTGAGCAAATGGAGGGGATTGTTTTGAATTTTATGCCCAATGGGAGGGGGGACTTCCAGATGTTGTCGGACTCCAAGTCCTATCATGCCCCCACCATTGGCTACCAAGGCTAGGGCTGAATGAATTGTAGTCCAACGATATATGGAGGGTCTTAAGTTGCCCATCCCTGTTTTACCCTTCCATGGTCCCAAATTGGGATCTGGGGTTTCCCACAAGCACTATTTCCTTTAAACACACCCATAGCCAATTGTGCAAGCGCTAGTTGTGCGATTGTCAGCAGGTCTCTTTGGACTCAATCAATCAATCAACCTTTATTTACAGTCAATAGACCAAAGGTATAACATATAAAATATTTAAACCAATTAAAAACCAATAACAGCAATTAAAAGCATAATAAGATGACAGGAGAAACATATTGATACCTTACATAAAATATTTATAACTTTAACAGGATCCACTATCGACTCTTGCTCTAGTCAGTATAGCCTGATTCAGAAACTTGGCAACCTGTTCAGTTATATATTTGTTTGCACCCTGTAATAGAATAATTAAAAGCGAATCAGTAGATCGGCCCAGTAGGAGCTGTGTGATTGGCCAAATTAAATCTACTCTTGCCTGTTGGTAATAGCTACAAGAAAATAAGACATGTTCAAGACTCTCTACCTCTATATTATTGCAAGGGCAACATCTATTGTGCCGTGGAATTCTCTTGTATCTCCCCTCTAATAACTTAGAGGGAAGGACATTGAACCTGGCTAAGGAAAACGCTTTTCTATACTTTGGGATGGATAGCCATTTTAGATAGAGCATACCGTCCCTACCAGATTGAAATTTCAGCCCCAGAGATTCAGCCCCAGCCCCAAGGAGCTCCTGCCTATCTATGTCCAAAAGTCTTTGCTTTTTACACTGGCTTTTTCATATCCCAACATTAACAAATATGAAGGTGAAAGACCAATGGTGGAAATTTTTTCCTCAACAGCTTTGAGCCAAGGGGATACAAAAGTGTCGGAGAATACTTTAGATGCCAAGGAATTAAGGGGACTCAGTAAACAGCAAAGAAGCCAAAAATGAATTGAATAAATCCAGGCTACACATTTTAACGAATTAAGACCTGCTTCTAAATTCAAAGTAATTCCTGAAACACATCTGGGAAAACCAAAGATAATCCTTAGGAAAAGATGTTGGATTCCTTCGAGAGTGCTATTTGAATGTGGAAACCAGATGGGTGATCCAAACAGAATTTGGGACACAGTAATAGACTTATATACCCGAGTAGCAGCATTAATATATTTCCCACCCTTTGTAAAAAAAAAACCGAGTTAATGCTCCAGTACTTTGTTCAGCTCTGGTTTTAATATATTTTTCATGGACCTTCCAGCTAAGTGCCTCATGAAACCATATCCCTAGGTATTTATATGAATTGACTTGTTCAACTCTGTTCCCTGTCATTGACCACTTAAATCTCACCTTCCTTTTTGAAAAAACCAACACTTTGGTTTTAGTGTAATTAATTGCTAAAGAATTTATTTTACAGTATTCAGCGAAGCCATTTAATAGTCTTTTAAGGCCCAGATGTGTCTGGGACAATAAAACCGCATCGTCTGCATAGAGAAGAAGAGAGACTTTAGTTTGCCCAATTTTCGGTGAGTGAGACGGTATGTGCGCCAACGTAGAAGGGAGGTCTGCCAAATATAGGTTAAATAGGGTGGGGGCAAGGACACCCCCCTGCCTAACACCTCTAGTAGTCATGATTTTATTTGTTACATGTCCCTGTCTACTGCAACGGACCTGGGCTGATGTATTGAAATATAGGGATTGGATCAAAAAAAGCAGTCTACTGTCAATAGCGTTCTGTTCCAATTTAGACCACAAACGATCTCGTGATATTGAATCGAATGCAGATTTAAGGTCAACAAAGGCCGTAAATAGCCTACCTCCCTTAGGAGCAGAATATTTATATGCCAGGTGAGCCAGAACTAGTGAATGATCGTACGTTGAACAGCCAGCTCTGAAGCCAATCTGTTCTACTCCCAAAACTTCTTTTTCGTTGATCCAGTCTTTCAGCTTTGTATTTAAGAAACTGGCATATAGCTTCCCTACTACAGAGAGGAGACTAATAGGGCGATAGTTTGATGGATCCTCCTTGGGGCCTTTTTTATAAACTGGAATAATAAAGGCCGTTCGCCAGGAAGTTGGAATTAAGCCAGTTTTATTTATTGATGTAAAAAGGGCTGCCAACAGTGGTGACCACCAGGAAATGTTATTTTTTTAACATTTCCGGGGGAATGCCATCTGGCCCAGGTGCCTTCCCCTGCTTTAGTTTACTTATTAGCTCCTCTACTTCTTCAGTTTTTACATTTGGCCATTCTGCAGAATCAGGGGGCAAACTAGGATAAAGGATTATAGATTGGCAGTCGCTATTGACCATCCCAAAATGGTTCTCCCAGGTGGTCGCTGAAATGTGACACTCATTATTACCATTGGGATCATTTATAGCTCCTCTCACTATCTGCCATAAAGATTTAGTGTTATTGGTGACCGATGCCCCAATAAGTAATTGCCACGCCTCATTGTCCACATCACTTTTTTTTTTTTTTTTGTAAAAGCTTTTTATATTTTTTCTTTTGGTCATAATATGATTGTGGTAATTGACGCTCATTATTTTGCCGGTATGACCCATATATAAGTTGAATCCTCTTCCTACTCTCATCACACTCCTGGTTCAGCCTTTTGTTGTCCCGTACTCTTAGTCCATTTGTATCAGTAGTTTCCTTTAATAATCTATAATTCAATGCCTGAATCAGCTTCTCGTAATCAGCTATACCCTTCTTCATAGAGGTGGCTTCAATGATTTGGTTGTCAGCATTAATAAACTGAGGGGACTTAACCAGCCTGTTAAAGGCTTGAGCAGTAATTTTAGACTACTTAATACTTCTGGGTGCTACCTGGCAAGTTAGATTGTGAGAAGGAAAATATTATACTTCCAACTTGGGAGAGATAGAAGTAACAAGTGTCAGTTCCAGGGGAAGATGGTCACTATCAAGTCGTTCCAAAACTCTAAAATCACAGCCCAAGTCTTTCAAATTCTTATGGATTAAAATATAATCGATAACACTTGATCCTCTAGAAGAAATAAACGTGAACTCACCACACTTATCCCCAACAGTGCCACCATTCAAGATAAACAGTTCATTTTTTAGAGCAAATTGCAGCAAGCTTATTCCAGCAGAGTTGAAAAAACGATCTTTAGAATGTCGTAAGTTAGCACTAAGGCAAGCCCTATTAGTTGTTAGCAAGTTCTTATCCGTCGTTGGGTCTATCAAATATGAACCTGTCCTAGCATTAAAATCACCTGCAATTATGGGTAGGGCATGGGGGTGTCTAACAGTCTGTATCTGAAAAAAAATTCAATCTTGAGCTAGGCTGAAATTATATCCTCTTTAGAAGCTAAGGGAGCTAGGTAAACATTAAATAACAACAAAGACAACTTAGGTGCCCTTAATTCCAAGAGTGTGGCCAATACATTGGGTTCACAGCTGGGCAGTTCTGTTATTTTAGCATCAAGACTAGAGGAAATTAATGAGATCAACCCATGTCTAGCCCTTCCCTTGCCCCTACTGGGAAGAGCAGGCAAATGAAAAGACACAAATCCATTCACATAAATGTGCTCACTGCTCCAAGTCTCCTGAAGCAAAACAATATCATGTTCTGTCAGGAATTCAAGTAAGTCCTCATTCCTACTTTTGTTGTCCCACCCGGCTATGTTCCATGAAAGAAGCTTTAGGGGCTTGCTGTTTTCATTATCTTTTGGTTAATCCAATTCTGTAATTATATCCAATACACCTTTAGAATTATCCAAGACACATCCATTATGTACTTTGACTAAAGGATTCAGCACTCCTAGGCATGGTTTATGTAAAATGGGGTCTGTGGCCAGTGCAAGTTCATGTGGTTCAAGCTGCCGTAACGCAGTCCAGTCATAGTTTGGAGAACTTGCTAGTTTACTACTCAGTTCATTTTGTTTGATTAGACTTGATTTACATGGGGAGTCTCGTTTACCTGGGCTGGAGAAGACTATTTTTTGGGCTAGTTTGGGAGATTTGGGGACCATCGTCTTTTGACCCAAGCTCCAGTTGTCACAGGTGCATGACTGATGTAGAGCCAGCATTAATGAAGAGCCCTTACGGGGCTCCGTATCCACTGATTCCTTATTTACCTCCAAATCAGAGGATTCACTTTCAATAGAATAACCAGATGAACTGGCAGATTGTGCTTTTTTCCCCTTTAAGAACTCACCCAGGGTGACAAGTCTCAATAAGATTGCGTGCTGCTCCTGTGCTGGCAGTGCTTCATAGCTCTCAATCAGCCTCCTTTCTTCTGATGTAAAGCCCTGGGAGATATCTTCACATTCATCCTTCCATACCCCTACAGTTTCTTCAGCGCCTCCCAAAGCGACAGACTTTATGGGCACTTGATCACAAGTATCCTTGGAGCAAACAGATATATCTAGATCAACCAGATCGCCGATTGGTGGCTCCTTACATATGAATGCTAAGGGCCTCTGAATTCCCAAGGAAAGTATTGGCGAAATGTCCCTAAAGAACCTTGTCACTTTAATCCCTTTTCTTAGGAGCACTTCTTTTTCTTTTATAATTCTTAGAGCTAGCGTAACTGACTCAAATGTCACTATAGCAAGAGAAAGAATTTGCTGTCGTCAGAGGAACCGACGTTCATTTTACTCCATGGGTTAATTTATAAAATTGATATATGGCTCCACCTCTAAACAGATTCCGCAATGGTGAACAATAAAAGATCCAAAGAATAAAACTCTGTATTGAGTCGAAGAAGGGCCCATTGCCGTGTGGTAAAACACGTGCTTTGTATGTGGAGGTCCCAGGTTCAATTTCTGAAGCCCCGGAAAAGCTGCTGCCGGTCAGTACTTGTCCTCATCAAGACCCCAAATGGCAGCTTCCTGGTGTTTTCCCCATTCTAAAAGACTGAAATGCCTCTCCTAAGGCATAGGTACTGGCAAGAAGAGCGTTAGATCCTCCTTTTTTGCCTTTGGCTCCACCCATCACTAGAATGTGACTACCAAGGCCTTCTCCAAAATGGAATTCGGCACTTGGGCTGAACGAGGTTCCACACCACCAGGGTACACAGCCTGGCAGATCTCCACAGTTTAGACAGGGGCACGGCTGACCCAACATTTCAGCAAAGCTTTTGACAAAGTGCCCCATGACATTCTGATTCACAAACTAGTGAAAAGTGGGCTAGATGGAACAACTATTAGGTGGATCCACAGTTGGCTACAGAATTGGACTCAAAGAGCGCTTATCAGTGGTACCTTTTCACACTGGGGGGAGGTAACGAGCGGAGTACCACAGGGCTCAGTCCTGGGCCCAGTGACTTCAACATTTTTATTAATGATTTGGAGGTGGAGGTGCAGGGAACGCTTATCAAATTTGCAGATGACACAAAAATGGGTGGGATTGCTAATACCCTGGAAGACAGAAACAAACTCCAAAGTGATCTTGATAGACTGGAGCGCTGGGCTGAAAACAACAGAATGAAATTTCATAGGGATAAATGCCAAGTTCTACACCTAGGAAAAAGAAACCAAATGCACAGTTACAAAATGGGGGATACTTGGCTCAGCAATACGACAAGTGAGAAAGATCTTGGAATTGTTGTAGATCACAAGCTGAATATGAGCCCAGTGTGATGTGGCTGCAAAAAAAGGAAATGCTATTTTGGGGTGCATTAATAGGAGTATAACTTCCAAATCGTGCAAGGTACTGGTTCCCTTCTATTCAGCACTGCTTAGGCCTCACTTTAAGTATTGCGTCCAGTTCTGGGCACCACACTTCAAGAAGGATGCAGACAACCTGGAGGGCGTTCAGAGGAGGGCAACATGGATGATCAGGGGTCTGGAAACAAAGCCCTATAAGGAGAGATTGAAAGAACTGGGCATGTTTAGCTTGGTGAAGACTGAGGGGAGACAGGATAGCACTCTTCAAATACTTGAAAGGTTGTCACACAGAGGAGGGCCAGGATCTCTTCTCAATCAACCCAGAGTGCAGGACATGGAATAATGGGCTCAAGTTACAGGAAGCCAGATTCCAGCTGGACATCAGGAAAAACTTCCTGACCATTAGAGCAGTACGACAATGGAACCAATGACCTAGGGAGGTGGTGGGCTCTCCCACATTAGAGGCATTCAAGAGGCAGCTGGACAACCATCTGTCAGGGGTGCTTTACGGTGGATTCCTGCATGGGGACCGAGTCAGGCCAGCTTGTGGAAGGCGAGCCAAAGACCAGGGGGAGAGACAGTGAGTTCCACTTCCTAACCTGATGTCTCCAGCATCCCTACCTCCAGCCTCCTTCCCTCCCCCTCTGAGATGCTTTAAACAGATGGGCAAAATCAGCCCGCCTACTGAAAACACAGGGAGGATGGAGAAGTGAAGATTTGCTCTGCCCTGAAAAGGATGAGCGTTCGCCTCAGAGTTCAGAGTCTTAGCGCAACAGGATTGCACCCGATGTTCACTTACCTTAGGACTTCACCTCCAAATCAATGGAGGTTCAGCTAGTTCACTAACAAAAATATCCCTCCCAGCTATCTGTGACACACACACACCCCACATGCCTCCCCATAGGATCTGGGGCCCACCTGAACAATGTTAGATGCGGGGGGCACTTTGGAGAGGACAGGAAGTTTGCCTTCCATATAGCTCAGTAGCAGAGCCCCTGCTTGGAGTGCGGATGCTCCCGTATCAATCCTCAGCCTTTACAGGTAGGGCTAAGGAAGAATCCTGCCTGAATGCCTGGAGAATAGCTACTGCCAGTCAGTGTTGGCAATATTGGGCTTCCTGATTTCCTTAATGTCTCTTTTGTTTATTGAGGTTTTCGTGCTGCTTTTCAAAGCCAAATCTCCCCAAAGCAGGGCACAGTCAAAATAAAAATTAAAACAAGTAGTAACAATAAAACATCCGATTGCTAAAACCATAAACATTTTTATTTCCCTCTCTCAACATCTGAAGATTAGAAAGACAGCATAAAATTCCTCATGACACCAGCGTAGCAAGCATCGAAAATACTCTGTAAATAATTGGAGAGCAGCAATAATTGAACCATCCCACCTTCTTAAGAACAGAGGAAGCGGCCTTATATTGGCCCGTCTGTTGGCAACACTGATCGGCAGCAGCGGCTCTCCAGGATTTGAGACGGGCTTTTTCCAGCCATATTTAGAGATGCCGGGTATCAAACCTGCTACCTTTGGCACACCAAGCAAGGTCTCTACCCCTGTGCCACGGCCCCTCCCTTAAGGCTGAAACAATGTCTTAAGGGCCCACCTAAAAGAAAACGAGGGGGCCAAACCCGTATCTCTAGGGAGGGACACAACTGTGGAGCCCACCACAGAAAAGGCCCTGCCTTGTATTCCTGCCAACCTTATCATATTTACTGTGGGCTGACGAGCAGGGGGGCCGTGGCAGATTTCAAGGCCTAAGCAGGCTCTGATAAGGGCAAATGGTCCATCAAGCAACCTGGGCCCAGTCCATTTAGGGCTTTAAAGGCCTTTTGAGGGGACCTTTGAAATGGGCCGAGAAAGAAGTATGCCCTGCACTTGCTGCCTGTAATCTATATATATAAAACTCTAAGGCAATGCGTGGCACGTCGGAGGTTACAAGCTAAGGACTTTGTGTTGCTAAACAACAGGATATATAAACACAACTGGGAGCAGGGGGAGGAGCTGGGGGAGCAGGGGAGAAAGACTGGAAGGGGGAGTGCAATGGCCTTTTTGGGGAGCCCCCGTGGAAACCATGACACTGAGTAAAAAAATACTAGCGCGCAGATGGTCTGTACGAGTCAAGCTAGCATTGGAATAGTATGCTCCGAACTCCAGGGGAGAGAAGTCTCAGAGCGCTATCGGAAAATTTTATTATACAAAAGCACGGCCCATTTCAGCCTCTTGGGTTTTTTTTTAGCAATTCTTCAGGGGGTTGTTCTAAAGTCTGCCAAAAAAATTAACAACAAATAGTCTTGCGATGGCGATGAGCAGTTGTTATTGATAATTTCTGTGGACTTTAGAACCCCCCTGAAGAAGTGCTAAAAAAACAGAAGAGGCCGAAACGCACTGGTCTTCTGTACGATGAAATTTCCCTACAGCATCCTGAGGCTTCTCTCCCTTTTCATGGACATCTTGGATGCTCACCCACCTTGCAACCTCCAAACATCAGACCCCACAAGCATCCAGGAATTCACACTCCGCGCTACCTGAAGCTCTCAACCGCCTTCAAAGGCAGCCCTAACTTCCCTGAGGATTTGAGCCACTGCACCTAAGCTAGCAGCTTCATCATGAGATCTCAGCCCAGTGGATTCCATAAAACAATAATGCAGCATATGGCGACGCACGCCCTTTTGTTTCGCGAATGCTCAGAAAGTAAAGGAGGGCGACGCATGAACCCCGCTGCATCCGGGTTGGAGGAGAGGGAGCCCCGCAAACACTTCTTCTGTTCTCTGGCCTGCTCTTTGCCCGCATTCTGCCCCCTCCTTCCAAAACCACGCAAAACCATTTGGAATGCAGGAACGCTGGAAGCAAACTTAAGAACACAGGCAATGCAAGCTGATTTTATTCTGGGCACTGAACTTGGGAGATGCTCAGTAGTGAATTGGGGTCTTTAAACCTTCTCGGGGCAGAACCCACACAGCGCTAATCAGTAACACAAAAGAAATAAGACAGGTCTAGAAACATGATCCCCTGAGTTCTCCTCCAGGGAAAATACCAGGATTCGTTAGAGCCACCTACCCCAGCCGAGAGCCCTCCAGATGTGTCGGATTACAGCTCCCAAAATCCCCCAGGCAGGGGATTATGGGAGCTGCAGTCCAACCCAGCTGGGGAAGGCGGAGCTAGAGACACCACACATAGTTGTGTACACGTGAATTCTCAACGGGGAGGAACCTTCATTTTGGCACGATCTCCAAAGCGACAGGAGCGGCCCAGTCCCGAAGGCACAGCAGCCGTCACATAGACCGGATCTTTGGCTGCACCCGGAAGCTACATGGCTTGGCTCCGCCTCTAATGTGCAAAGCGCCGCAGCCACACCCCTCCGCACTGCAGCATGACTCAAAAGGGTGAGGGTAAGCGATTCCCGGCGCCCCGGCGACTCAGCTGTTGTACAGCGGCACGACCCTGGCAATCTCTTGCCGGCAGATGGGGCAGTGCGGGGGCCTTGGGAGGGCCTGGTAGCATTTGTCACAGGAGCACACGTGCCCGCAGTCGAGGAAGACGCAGGAGCGGCCGTCACTCAAGCAGATGACGCAGGCGTTCGCCGCCTCCCCGCCAGCCGCCATAGTCTCCTGCACCCGGCGCAACCGCCGTTTCTCCCGGTGCCGGCGGTACTGCTTGTGCAGGACGAAGACGAGAACGGCGCAGGTGGCAAAGCCGAAGACGACGGCCAGGGCCCTCCAGAGCCTGACGCTCGCTTCTCGCTTCTGGAGCAAAGCGTCGAAGTCCAGGCTGCTGAGGCAATAAGGCAGGCCCTGCTTGGGGGGCTGCAGTTTGATGGTGTGGTTGTCGAGGACCAGTTCCCCCACCCCGGTGAGCGCCGCCCCCACCTTCAGCATCTCCTCGGTCTCCCGGATGCCTTTGGGCCTCTCCCCGCTGATGTAGTGGCCAATGACGTCGGTCAAGGACTGGACGGAGGGGTGGAATTTTTCGTACACCGTTTCCAAGCTGAGCTCGGCAGCGTCCAGGGGTTTCTGTACCCTCACAGAAATGTCCGCGTCTCCCTCCTGGGGCACCAGATCAAAAGTCGCCGTGTTGGTTCTCTGGTGGATGATCTTTTCATAGTCGTTCCTGGGAAGCAAGAACCAAACCAGAAGTTAACCCAATGCTGCGAAGAATAGATCGCCCATTCGTTGTGCCACTATACAAAAAGACTATGAAGAATTCGTGCCTCGACTTGCTTGTTTTCCTCCTCCCTCCTCCTCCCTTTTTTCTTTTGTACAGTGACTGTTAAGACAGTAAACCAGCAGGCACAGATGGTGCAGTTTTTCAAAAAAAACTTTGTACAGCACTTAGAACGTTTAAAGCAGGGTGAGCAACCTGTGGCCCTCCAAATGTTGATGCATTACACCTCCCATAATCCCTGAGCCCTGGCCATGTCACTTGGGCCTCATGGAAGCTGGAGTCCAATAAGATCAGGAAGGCTATAGGCTCCCCAACCCTGAGTTAAGCAAAGAGTCTTCTGGTGCCTTAGAGATTAACACATTTCTAATGGCATAAACTGCTGTGGAATATGCGTGTGTGTGTGTGTAGTTTTTTCCTGCCGGACCTCTTTAAATATGTATATAGCGTTATCTTCAGTTGGCAGGTACACACATGCGTGCAGGAAAAATATGTTCATAATGAGATCAGATTGTAACGAATTGAAAAAAAATGCACTCCGTGGCAATTGCGTTAAAACTGAAATGCATGTACAACAGCAGCAATTGATGAAAATATAAACACCTTGGCATTGCTAGGTTAATTAACCCCTTTGCCCACCCACCCACACAAATTATCGTGATTCAAGCCAAAGAGGGTACAATTTAATTTCTTGATAAGTTGCAATTTCGTTGCATCATGCAGGACCCTCCCTTTGCGGTTGCTGCAGTGTGCACCTCTCTCTTAGCTGACCACCCACCCACCCACCCCCCGCCGAGACAGGTTAATAGCTTTGTGCTAAATTGTTTGCTGTAAGCTGCCTTGGGAGGTCATTTCGATCGAAAGGCGGAGTATAAATCTTTTGAGAGAAACTAAACACAAAACGGCCCTTGGTCCACCCACGGGTTTCTTCCCCCACTCCCATCTACCAGCCCCATGAAACCAATGAGCACGGCGAGGCTCGCAGCCTTTTTTCGAGCCTAGGAGTGGGATGTACCTACCAGAGGTGAGTGGTTCGGTTCCACACCATCTTGTGCTCCTGCAGGGTGAGCCTTTGGACCACTCCCTTGCAGTTTTCCACAAACTGGCTGCTGAGAGTTTCCTTAACCGACCGTACAACACCTATCAGGTGGGGGGGGGGGGGGGGGAGGGAACCAACAACGGAAAAGGGCTGAAAAGCATTCCTGTAGCATTCAAGAACAGCAAGACTGAGAGCTACAACAGCCAACAGCCCCTTAAATTCCAGAGTCAGTAAATACAGTTTAAGCTAGACACAATACCAAAATGTTCTTACGTATCAGCTCGAAATAATGAGATAATGGAACGGGTGGCCAGGAGGGACGTTTAACAAGATTAATAATATTATTATTTATTTATTTATTGCATTTGTATACCGCCCCATAGCCGAAGCTCTCTGGGCAGTTCACATAAGATTAAAACATTTAAAAACAATATACAAAAATTAAAACTGCAAAACATACAATATACACATACATTTAAAACCACTATAATAACTTAAAAAGCTGTAAGCCTAAAAAACAAAATGGACCCAGGCTCATCAGATACTGCTAATGCTAAATGCCTGTGAGAAGAGGAAAGTCTTGACCTGGCGCCTAAAAGATAACACTGTTGGCACCAGGAGGGCCTTGTCAGGGAGATCGTTCCACAATTGGGGGGCCACCATAGAGAAGGCCCTCTTCCTTGTTGCCGACCTCCAAGCTTCCCTTGGAGTAGGCACTCGGAGGAGGATCTTAGATGTTGAACATAGTGTTCGGGTAGGTTCATGTCGGGAAAGGTGTTCCATCAGGTATTGTGGTCCCAAGCCATGTAAGGCTTTATAGGTTAAAGCCAGTACCTTAAATCGGGCTCGGAAACATACAGGCAGCCAATGCAAGCAGGCCAGAGTAGGTCTTATATACTCAAACCTTCTGGTCCCTGTTATCAATCTGGCTGCTGCATTTTGCACAAGCTGCAGCTTCCGAACCGTCTTCAAAGGCAGCCCCATGTAGACTGCATTGCAGTAATCTAACTTGGAGGTTATCAGAGCATAGACAACTGAAGCCAGGTTATCCCTGTCCAGATAGGGACGTAGCTGGGCCACCAACCGAAGTTGGTAGAAGGCATTCCGCGCCACCGAGGCCACCTGAGCCTCAAGTGACAGAGGTGGTTCTAGGAGAACCCCCAATCTATGAACCTGCTCCTTCAGGGGGAGTGCAATCCCATCCAGAACAGGTTGAAGACCCTCCATCATCCGGTAGCATACCTTAAGCACTCATAAAGCAAACTACACTCCCCAAAAGGTATTAAGTTTGAAAACTGAATGCCTTCACTAGGGCCGTTTGAGGTCGTGTAGATGACCTCACAATCTGAACATTCCCGATGAGCCATGCAGATTGTGGCCACAGGCGATGTCCATAGGCTCATCTAGTGGGGAAAGAACTGGTCTCCAACCAGAAATGGCCCAAATGACCTAGCAGAGTAAGGCATTCCTCTCCATCCCCTCCACCTCATTTCACTCCAAGTCAGTTGATCTGGGCACCACGGCAACCTAAGGGTGGAGAGGAGGGCTCGTCTCAGCATCAAGATGAGGAAAGCAACGGAACCCGAATAACGCAACTAGGTTAGCAGCACCAATGGCAAAGAAAAGAAGGATTGTGGAGAACAGCAGATGGGAAGATCTGGCATAACAGCAGCCCCTTCCACACATGTCACATTGAAATATTTGTCAAGGTCAGACACACCTAGGCCGGGTTCACACAACATGCTAACCCACCCAGTGTGGGTTGTTGTTGAACCATGGGTTGTTGGGTCTCCTCCAAGCCTCCTCTTTTCCAAGCTAAACAATCTCAGCTGTTGTAACGTTCCCTCAGAGGGGAAATGCTCCAGCCCATTCACAATTTGTGTTCATTCTATTTTGTTGTATTTGTTTTTATTACCATGGAAGCCACCTTGAGCTGTGGAAAGGTGGTTAAATGTTTTAAAATAAAATGAAAAAACTTTTTTAAAGAGGATAGTGTTTGTATTTTAGTGCGGATTTATACCAAAAAATTAACAGAACACACAGAAGTCTAATACTGGATAAGGCACACGCCCTTGGCAACTCACATGGTTCACAGGCATTACCTTCTATCACTGCATAGGGAACACACTTTCCTGGTGCTTCCATAAGCATACTCTTCAAATCCTGGTCTAGGGAGACTTTTTTGGCGCCCTAGAGGGAAAGAAAAGAGAGACATCTCACCGTGGAGAGAACACAATAGTAAACGATTCGTCCAACAGGTAAAAACATTCTGGGGTTTAGAAACCTTTGCTGGCACCTGAATGGATGACATTTGGAATCTGTCCTATGTTTCCTGGTGCCGTTACTGCAAAAGCTGCTGTTTTATTAGACAGTTGAATCCATCGATTAAGAGAAGACTGAGGGGAGACATGATAGCACTGTTCAAGGAGGAGGGCCAAGATCTCTTCTCGATCAACCCAGAATGCAGGATGCAGAATAATGGGCTCAAGTGACATGAAGCCAGATTCTAGCTGGACAACAGGAAAAACTTCCTGGTGGTTAGAACAGTACAACAATGGAACCAATTACCTAGGGAGTTCATGGGCTCAATCCAGACAATCCAGATAAGACTGAGGTGCTGTTAGTAGGGGGTTCCTCTGGCCGGATGGAGGGTGTTCAACCTGTTCTGGATGGGGTTGCACACCCCTTGAAGGAGCTGGTTCGTAGCTTGGGGGTTCTTCTAGAACCATCTCTGTCACTTGAGGCTCAAGTGGCCTCGGTGGCATGGAGTGCCTTCTACCAACTTCGGCTGGTGTCCCAGCTACGCCCCTATCTGGACAGGGATAACCTGGCTTCAGTTGTCTATGCTCTGGTAACCTCCAAGTTAAGATTACTGAAATGTGCTCTACGTGGGGCTGCCTTTGAAGACGGTTCGGAAGCTGCAGCTTGTGCAAAATGCAGCAGCCAGATTTATAACAGGGACCAGAAGGTTCGAACATATAAGACCGATTCTGGCCCGCTTGCATTGGCTGCCTGTATGTTTCTGAGCCCGATTCAAGGTGCTGGTTTTAACCTATAAAGCCTTACACGATTTGGGACCGCAATACCTGATGGAACGCTTTTTCCAACATGAACCTACCCATACACTATGCTCAACATCAAAGGTCCTCCTCCGGGTGCCTACTCCAAGGGAAGCTCGGAGGACGGCAACAAGGGAGAGGGCCTTCTCTGTGGTGGCCCCCCAATTATGGAATGATCTCCCCGATGAGGCCTGCCTGGCGCCAACACTGTTATCTTTTGGGTGCCAGGTCAAAACTTTTATTTTCTCCCAGGCATTTTAACAGCTTAAGTTGAGGTTTTAACTGACTTTGTGGCCAGGCTTAACAGTTTTAAATGTTTTAAATGTCAGCTGTTTTATGTTTATGGTTTTAAATTTTGTATATTGTCTTTTTAGTGTTCAATCTTTTAATTTCTGTAAACCGCCCAGAGAGCTTCAGCTATGGGGTGGTATATAAATGTAATTATTATTATTATTATTATTAATAATAATAATAATAATTCAAGAGGCAGCTGGACAGCCATCTTTCAGGGATGTTTTAAGGTGGATTCCTGCATGGAGCAGGGGGTTGGACTAAATGGCCTTGTAGGCCCCTTCCAACTCAACTATCCTATGATATCCTTGTTTGATTAGCAGTCACTTTGAGTGCTGATGGACTTTTCATAGCAGCAACCTTCCTCCAGAACTCTCTCCTGAGATGTTAGGATTGCCAGCTCTGTCCAACACTTCAGAAGCTGATAGTGCAGAGGTCCAGTCACAGTCATAAAACCCTCCATTTCAACACACCCAATGTCCATGCATTTGTTAGCATGCATGCAAGATAGCTTAGGTGCGTGGACTCTAACGACACCAATACGTACACCAGTGGAAGCCCACTTGCACAGAAAGATTGCAAACTCTGTTCTCAGCACTTCCAAGTACAGCTGGGAATTACCACTACCTAAAACTCTAGAGAGCTGCTGCCAGTGAAGTGTTGACTAGTGGTAGGCAATGTGCTCTCAGACACTTCTCTTGGTACCTGCTGGATTGCACTATCCCCTTACTTATTGTTATTATTATTATTTTAAATAATATGCCTTACCGGCAGCTGGGATCGCTTAAACCCAAAGTGAGAGCCTCTAGCTTCCCCCATCTTCTTTTCCCATGAATGCCTTTGAGCCCCAAGAGGGGCTGAGAGACATTCTTAGGAAATGGAGATGGCCAAGAGCCACAGGCTGATGCCCAATTTGTGATGGCGCCCAGGAGGGTTTCTTGAATTGCCCCAGGCCAAAAAAGCTTGCCTACTACTGGCTAGATGGATCAGTGGTCTGAGGCAGTATCAGCCAGCTTCTGATGTTCCAGAGAGCAGCTAACATGGATGGAATCAGCACAGGTAGGCCATGATGGACGTGCCCCCAACCAGTACATGGATGTCAGGCATGGGGAGTGGGAGGGAGCTGGCCACCAGAACTTCCTCCTCCCCCGCTCTAGCAAACAAAACCAATTACAATGGACACCTGCACAGACCTTACTTTAAACACGGCTTTTCTTGGTTGGTCTTCACATAGTTTTAAAACAGCATCTTCAGCCCATCTTCCTTGTTAAGTTTCACTTACCTTCTCTCCTTTTGGATTTATTTATCTTCGGGTGGTTTAAGGTTTTTTTTGGAGGCTCTACTTTCAACTTTCAATCGACAGCGTTAACTGAAGGTTTTATCTTTGATACATTTGATTTTTAATGGATGTTGTAGCTGCTCTGGGAACATTTTTGGCGAGAAGCGGGACAGATGTCAAAGAATACATACATACATAGCATGCAGGCGTAGTCCACCTCTAAGCAGGAACTAACCTTCAGGCTGTGAACAACTTTTGACTTGTGTCTGTAAACGGCATAGAGAATTGCAGTTACAGCTGAACTGGTCGCCAGGAGAATAACTTGGCCTGTTGAAGGACGCCCGGCAGCATCCATTGTTACAATCTAATTCTGGTGTATATGTCTGGAAAGAGAAAAGGAGAGGATGACTTTAAATTCTTCAGCCAGGAAGCTCTAGTCATTTTAAGTGTAGGTGGAACAACAAACCATTAGTATAGTTATATTTGCTGCCTCTTACTTGTTACTACAGGCAAACAAACATGTTTCTGTCTGGGTAGAGAAATCAACTGGAACTGAAAAGCAGAGCTCAGGAAAGTCCAAACGGTGGAGTCTAACTCTAGCCCACAATACAAAGTTCTAAAATTTAACTCTCCAAGGCTCATGTCACTATACAAGAGTATTTTTTTTCAGGATCACTTAAGTTGTGATTGTGATCCCGAAAAATCCACCCTCAGTCAGGGAAAGTCTTGAGTGAGCAGATTTTTTTGGGGGGGGGGGCTTTTTTTCATGCACTTGCCCTGCCTTATTCACCATTTTTTTTCAGAGGATCCTATTCTTAAGTTGCTCCTGTTCTTAAAACAAGCTGCCATTCTTTAAATGGAGGCTGTCACGGTCTGGCATGACAATTAAAAAAAAAAAAGAAATCTTGGGTGGAAAATACAGCTCAGGGGTGGAGGTGCACCTATGAGCCCCACCCTGGCTACAGGGCTGCCTCCGAGGCCACACGCCACACCCACATCTCACGGCAGGCGGTTCTGTCAGTCAGCCTTCCTCCTACCTGGGGCCCTGAAGAGGAGTTGGACTACAGTTCCCATAATCCCCAACCAGTTATGTCTCTGAGGCCGCACTCCACACCCACATTTTGCAGCAGGCGGTTCTATAAATCAGCCTTCCCTCAACTTGGGGCCCTCCAGATGTGATGGGCTACAAGTCCCATAATCCCCCAGTCAGCTACTAACTGCAGGATTGTGGGAGTTGTAGTCCAACATGTCTGGAGGCCCCAGGTTGGGGGAAGGCAGCTGTAAGTGAATCGTGCGTGGTGGATTAAAGTGATCAGAGGCATATATATAGGCTGACCAGATAAAATCCAGGTCAGGGCTCCTGTAACTTTAAGAGTTGCAGAGAAAAGAGAATTTCAGCAGGTGTCATTTGTATGCAATTAGTTCCTGGTGAAATTCCCTCTTCATCACAACAGTTAAAGTTGCAGGGGCCCTGCCTTCTTTTGTATATGGTCACTCTAGTATAGTGCCTGCACCTTTAACTGTTGTGATGAAGAGGGAATATCACCAGGAACTAATTGCCTACAAATGACACTGGCTGAAATTCCCTTTTCTCTACAACTGTTAAAGTTACATGAGCCCTGACCTGGATTTTATCTGGTCACCCTATATATATATGAAATATGAAACGAATCATCTTTTGTAAGCCGCCTTTGCCCCCGAAAGGCGGCATAGATGCGGTGGAGAAAGTCTCCTGCCAGCCATTTCTACCCCCTCCCCACCGCAGCCACGGCCAGCCCCCTACCCACCACCCAAGGAAGCCCCCCTCCCTCAGGCCCACGTTCGCATGGCAACACAGCCACATCCGGCTCCCGGGAAAAGCACTCGCCCCCAGCCAACCGGCCCTACCCGCCTTAGGTGTCCTCCGTCGCTCCACTTCCGGGAAGGAGGATTTTTCTCCCTTCACCGCCCTCGGCGACGCCTGATGACGTCAAGGGAGACCCTGGAGCGTTTCGACCATAGAGAGGGGGATTACTAGAGTGACACGCGGCTTGAATTTCCGTCCTCGAGCCTAACAGGAAAGGAGGCGACCCATAAACTTTCAAAAGTATAGACAGATTTTTCCACGGTGTGGAAGAGAGATGTCATTTTTCACGGTTGCACGTGTCAATGACTCCCTATTATTTTTTCCACGGAGTCTATTTCTACCTTTTGTGTTATTATTATTATTTTCATGGCTGTAAATTGCTTTCACTTTCCGTTTTTGCAATCCCCGTAACAAAGTTTATGAAACAGGGCGGGCGAGGGTTGTCCAAAGCCCTTCATCAGCCTATGGGTTTGCCTCCAAGGAACTGGGCGTTAAACTGCCCAAAGAAGCGCCGTCTTTCAGATGTCACAAGAGTCTTCCGAATTCAATGCACGCTCCACAGCAGTCTTCCCCAGTCCGCAGCAAGACGTGGTGATGGCCACCAATTGAGATGGCTTTAAAAGGGGGTTGGAGAAATTCCTGGAGGAGGAGCAGGTCATCCATGGCTACTAGCTTTGATCAGTCAGCATGGGTGCACCAGTTGCTGGGGATCAGGGGAAGATGGGCGGGAGGGTGCTGTTGGATAGGCTGACCATATGAAAAGGAGGACAGGGCTCCTGTATCTTTAACAGTTGTAGAGAAAAGGGAATTTCAGCCGGTGTCATTTGTATGCAATTAGTGCCTGGTGAAATTCCCTCTTCATCACAACAGTTAAAGTTGCAGGGGCCCTGCCTTCTTTTGTATATGGTCACTCTAGTATAGTGCCTGCACCTTTAACTGTTGTGATGAAGAGGGAATTTCACCAGGAACTAATTGCAGACAAATGAAACTGGCTGAAATTTCCTTTTCTCTACAACTGTTAAAGATACAGGAGCCCTGTCCTCCTTTTCATATGGTCAGCCTAAACACTGTTGGACCTGTCCTGTTTGTGGGTTCGTGGTCAACAGCTGGTTGGGCAGTATGTGAATAGAGTAGTGGAGTAGATGGACCCTTGGTGAGCTATAGGAAGTGATGTAAAGGGGTGGGGATGATGAGAGTTGGAGTTGAATATTGGAAGTGATGTAAAGAACTGGGGATGATAAGAGTTGGAGTTGAAAGGGTTTGGGGGATTGGTAAACTCGTGCTTAGAATTAGAAGTATTGAAGGTATTAGAAGAAAAACTTAAGAGATTAAATATAAGAGATGTAGATAGGAATTATATTTTTGAAAAAAAATGGAAAAGGGAGAAGAGAGTGTCTGTTTAATAGTATAAATTATGGAGAATTTTGTATTAGGAGAACTGACAAGAGTCAGCACCCCCAGAGAGAAATGGATAAACCTCCCTCTGGAAAGACAAAACATTCACAATCATGGTCTTTTCCCTGAAAAGTAATTTTGAGTTACAGAAGCCCCAGCACCTCCTTGCCCCTGGCTGGCCCTGCCATCCAACTCATAGTGACCCCTCTCTAGCTGTTCCTATTTGACCAGGGTGGCAAAACAACCTTGTGGCTACTCTTTAATCAGCTGGCTGGGGTTTCCAGGTGCCCTGCACAGAGCAAGCCCTCATCTGTGCCCCAGTTTGGAATTCCCATATTGTACCTGTGTTCAAATATTTACATGTATGCCTCCACCCCACTGGTTTGTAATGCTGTTTGTCTTCCAGCTCCCCGCCTACCTCAGGGAGTAAAAATACCCCACTGTGGTCCAGGGATGCCCTCACTCCATCACCAGTGAAGGCTGATGGCTCCCATGTCAGTGGGGCGGTGAATCCAATCGGAATTTTGGACCAAACTAAATTATCGTCTCCGATAATATCGTAGGTGAACCGTATCGTATTGTATTTCCGATAATTATTGGAAATCCGATATTATCTCGTTTCTACATTTTGCCTTATAGAGTTGATTTTTGAGTCAGAGAAAGGCCGAAAACTTCTTAATTTTCCAAGTTACAGGTTTGAAACTTGGTCACAGTACAGACTGAGTGTTGCTAGTCATGTGTGCCAAATTACAGAACAATAGTGCAAGCGTTACTTGGAAGTAAGTTGTCAAAAACTCAAAATCCACTGTTTCAGCTGGCATAAGTGCTCCTTTTTCAAGAGACGACGTCCAGTACTCCTCTCATGGTCATCTCACAGATGGCCTTGAGGGGACTCATCTGTGCCCAATTTCAGATGCACAGCTGCAGTTGTTACTCAGATGTAAGCACTCAACAACACATGCACTGTTTTTTCTGGTGGTAATGCTGCTGCTGAGAGAAATCCTCATTTTTAAAGAGCTAGTCCTTAAAGTTGGGGACCTTACCGATGGGCTGTAGGGAGTGGACTCATGGCAGCACTCTGCGATGAGAGCGCATACGTCAGTTTGACATAGCTTCTCTCGATGTTGGTATTGATTGAAGCCAAAAACGCACATGCACATCGACCCACCAAGGCGGGCCAGGCAGGCACAGTGGCTCAAAAAAGGCAATGTGTGAGATGCTTCTGCATCCCCCTCAGTAATGGAGGCTAGGAGGAGGAAGACGATCCCCGTGCACAGACGACAGGCAGGCTGATGCAGGCAGGCAGTTATTTTTGGCAGAGGTGGGCACAGAGGCAGAGGGCCAGTTGGATCTGTCCCTGAAAACAGCATGGACTCTTGGGTGTCACCACCGGAGCAGGGGTAGAAGAAGACTTTTCTTAAAGAGCCAGCCAGCAGGGCCTCATTGTGCCAGAAGATACCCCAGACGCGAGGAAACCAGGAGGATCCTAGCATATGTACATGTGCTGCTTTGACAACTGGGAATCCCATCAAAACAACCCTCACGCACCGCCTTGACCTCATCGTGCTTGAAAAATGACCCAGTCTGCCCGCCACCCCCGTGCAGGCAGGTTGGCAGTTCTTCATGCCAGAGCTGCGCACATTGGCTGGAACAGAGGCAAATAAAAGTCATTCGGGGTACAGGTGTGCATGTCTTATTTTTAAGGTTGAATTTTCTTTTAGGTTGTATTTTGAAATGTAATCCAGGCAAAATGTTTTGTTATAACTTCATTGTTTTTATGCAAAATAGTAAATACAAAATAATAGAAGAAAACTACAAAACGCATCATGAATAAAATGCCAGCACAGCATGATTTATATGAATTAAAGACCAAGAGTTTTATCCAATGTTAGTCTTACTTAGAGTAGACCCGATGAAATGAATAGGATGTGAGTTAGACTAACATTGGTTACAAACCCATATTGTCTTTTATGTTTACAAAATTCATGTACGGAGACCAAACATTTTTTAAAACATCCCTTTTTTTGTTATGTCTGTCGATTAGGGTAAGAATCACCAATAGGCTGTGAGCAAGGGTCTCCAACTGGAGTAATGTAAATTTTGCCAATGTACTCTAGTTAATTGACATTTATGTAGTTACCTAGTAATAAGAAAAATGCTGAATACTGATTAGAGTTTTAACCATCTTTACCTGTTTTCAAGATGAGTAATTTAATAGTTTTAAATTAGTTTTTATTTGATTTCACTTTCATTTGCTTAGTCATATGCTCTCCTCTCTCATGTGTGTGTGTGCGCACACACACACAGACACACACGTGTGTGAGTAATAGATAGGAGCTAAACCCCAAAGGGCCTCATGTGTGCATAAGGAGACTTGGAATGTCACATTTTTACTGCAGCTCCTTATGCTGCATCGGATCACAATTATGAGGGTTTTCCAGCTGTGTTGAGTGGCTCTTTAGTGGGAGAACCCACACTGGAAAGGGGAAGCTCTGGCTTTGGCTCAGTAGATTCTGCTTGATTTTTGGGATCCTATTCCATGCGGTTTTCAACAACACTAATGTACATGTTGAATCACACCACAAGGGTTACTATATCTAAACTGACATGTCTTGTCTGTGATCTGTTTGAAACAAGGGATCTGTTTAACATTAGCGCCTCCAAATGATAATCCTTTTGTGGGCTGTAGCAACTGCTCCTTCTTACCAGTGCTACAGTAAATTGGATAGCTGGTATGCTCCTCTGACAAAAAGGAATTTTTCCTGCATCACCAGAGAAGAAAGAGGAAGTTAATTTTTTTGTTTAGAACTCCTACATGAACGTGAACTGTAATGTGAGAGGACTTCAGAAATTCTGACGTAGCTGGGGTCCCCTCTACAAGGATTCGCTTTTGCGTCTGGTTAGGCGATTATGCGCATAATCGCTGAAGCGCATTTACGCCTAATACCTCTGCACGAGAGGCGGCGACAGGCGGCGAAGCGCATTAACGGATGACCAAAATGCGCTTTACAAGTAGTTAATGCGCATAAGCGTTTGTTCACATAGTCAAAATGCGCTTTAACGGCCGGAGCAAAATAAAACTCGCTGTTTAACGCGCATTCAATAATGCGCATAATCGGAGAGATAACGCGCCTCTACGCCCGATTTGCGCTCCGTTCTTGTAGAGGTAAAAAAATTTAAGCGCCTTGAAAGAGCTTTAAACCTCTCTTGTAGAGGCAGCCTGGATGTTTTGGATTATTTTTTTTAAAAAACTAGTTCCATTAGATTATCAACTTCTGAGGGAATTAGGCATTGGCTGGAGTGCAGGGAAATAAAAAAAGTCACGTTCTGGGTAGAGGTAGGCACATTTCCTGGACCAGAGTCTCAAAAAAACAACATGTGAGGGGGTCCAGGGGCTGCTTCTGCAGTCCCTCACTAACGGGCTCCACGAGAGCAGACCCAGGGACGTAGTGACGAAAAATTATAAATTATACAGGAATCTCTCAAGGTTCACTAAATCAGTCCCTCCAGACTGGAAACATTGGATGGCGCAGTGTCTTTAAAAAAGAAATAAAATGTGTGAGAGGGATGCTTGCTTTTGCTTTGCAGTCCCTCACTAAAGCAGTCCCTCCAGACTGGAAACATTGGATGGCGCAGTGTCTTTAAAAAAGAAATAAAATGTGTGAGAGGGATGCTTGCTTTTGCTTTGCAGTCCCTCACTAAAGCAGTCCCTCCAGACTGGAAACATTGGATGGAGCAGTGTCTTTAAAAAGGAAATAAATGTGTGAGAGGGAGAGACAACCACCCCAGAACTGCCCCTAGCAGCAACAGCATCTCTCCTAGACCCAGAGCCACCTTGCCCAAGGCACGCCTTAGAGCCGCGTTTCATACTGCTAAAAAGTGTTTGAAATTAAAAATTAAATGTATGCTTTGCCCATAGTTTGTGACTTTATGTGCTGCTTTGACCACACAGATTGTGGAATGAATGTTTTCCTGTGTAGCAGGCTACAGGACACACCAGCACACTCACAGTCAATCAAGCAAACACACACACACACACACACACACACCCAGAGAGAGAGAGGGAGAGAAATATATATATTTTTAAAATATATTTTTCGGGTTTTTTTTAAAGAAAGTTAAACAGGGAAGAGGACAAAACACACTCACTCAGTCACAGTACCCCCACTCATGCTAACCTAACCCTTCAATCAAACCAGCCAGAAACATATAAAAATTATAACTCAAACACACAAGCAACGAACAGCCAAACGAACCTGAGACCCAAAGATGCAAGACTGCAATGAATCTCCAACAATTCAACACCAAGTAACTATAAGACCCAGGATCCAGAACAGAGCTCCAACAAAATCCACCCTTCTCCCCTCAACGCCTAACTCCCAACAGAGTTGGAACACCAAGTATGGGGGTTTTATGTGGGGATATCCTTAGCCCTCCTCCAACATTGTGATTGGAGCCTGCTGGAATCCTTGCTGCACAATTGGTCACTGAATCTGTCAGTCTCAGCAAGCACTCTCCAACTTCTAGCTCATTCCATGTGGCGGCAAAAGAGAAAGAGCCTTCCAATAAAACGATAAAAATACGATAATTATCGTAGGATTTTTATCGTCTCTGATAATTACTGTAGGGTTTCCTATCATATCGTTATCGTTAAACGGATGCACGATAAAGAGCGTATCGTATCGTTATCGTACATTTTAACGATACGATACACATCTCTAGTTTCAATCAGAACTTTGAAGGAACTCTCCAAGGTCCTAATTAGAGTTCTGACTGGTTCTAACTGAAACCCAAAGCGGATTCACCACCCACCGACATCGGAGTCACCAGCTTTCACTGTCCATCACAACCTTGCTCAGCTTCTTGATCACCTGTGATGCTCAGTGGATGTTTGAATGATGAAAAATCCTCCTTCTTCTTCCCAACCCCAATACATACATTATAACAGCAGAAAACTGCATTGAAACAAATGCCCAAATTTGCCCTGCCCAGCACTCACTTCTGTCTTGCTTGACAATGCAGGATACTCAATTAACTTTTGCTTCCCAAGATTTGAACATTTATTCTAGCTGTTTGGATTAGCCAGTTTGGGTTTCTCCTAGACAGTAAGATGGAATAAAGACGTTTTAAATAAATAAATGTTTATTTTATACACACGCACACACTTTTGATCATGGATTTAGTGGTTGGGATGGGGATAATGTATTAATTCTGCAAATGGCTGTTTAAGCTGCTGTTGCTTCTTTTTTTTTAACAAAAGTATCGTATCAAAGTGTACATCGAAAACCTGAATTTTGAACCGCTTTAAAAGTTAAACCGTTCCAACGTTCATAACATGGCCAGTTTTGAATTCAGGCAAAATGTATTTTCAGCTGAAGCGTGATCCCAGGTTTCTTTTCTTCTTCGGGCACTCCCGATGGACTTAACGGTTTTGTGGTTTGCTTGTTCGACTATTTGTCCGGCGGCTTACTGTCTTGTGAACATTTTGGGGTGCGTTCCTTGCACAAGACAGCAGGGTAACGGCGGAGTTTTTTGTTGTATGTTTTGGCTCGCTTTTTGAAACACAGGGATGCCTGCCGGTCACATTCACAAGCCAACATGGCACAGACCGATTTGTTGCTGTACTCTGCAGAAACAAAAGTAGTTCTTAGAACAGCAGAATGAAAAGAAACATCTCCCTGGCCTGATCATTCACTCTTATCTAACTCCTTATCTGTCTGGGCAGCTTTTTGGGATTTTCCTTACAGCTAACATGGCTGCCATTGTTTTTCATTTGATTTGGAGACAAGCGTTTTATTGCACGGTCGTTACTGGGCAGTCACGGATTTTCGCGGGTCCCTCTCACAACGTTGTCTGCTTCCCACCCCTTCTAGCCTTCTTTGTGCAAAAACACCCACCCCAGTAAATCCATCTTATTTTTAAAGACAGAAGTTGCTGCTATCTCTTGCTGTGTGCAGAAACAGCGCGATCAAAACGGCCTACTGAATGGGCTGCATGCACGTTGTTTACTTCCTCTTTTAAAAGAGGAAGTAATGAGGGACAAACGTGTGGGCGGAGAAGCAGCAGTACGCAAACATGATTTTCCCCTGTGTGATGATGGGAGATACTTGGCTCAGTGATACTACAAGCGATACTACAAGCGAGAAGGATCTTGGAATTGCTGTAGATCACAAGCTGAATATGAGTAGGCTGACCAGACGACCAGAAACCCCCGGACAAGTCCGGAAAATGGCGGCAAAATTGTGGTCCAGGGGAAATCCGCGTTTTTGCCTCCAAATCTGGAAAATATGCCTCCCCTGCTGCCCATCTAGACTCCTGCTGGGCCACCGCCAACACAACAACCCATCAGGAGCCCAGACTGCCGCTCTGGAGAGACTAGAAAGGCCTGTTTTGTCACTTCCAGAATCGGCCCTCTCCCGCCTCTTCTGCGCAGCCTCTGGTCTCCTCGGGGTTTGACATAATAGCTCTGAGCCCCAAGGAGCCTGGATGCCTGCGCTGAAGAGGCGGGAGAAACCGATTTCATCATTTCCGAAATCGAGTGCAGCGGATGCATGAACACGGCAGCAGCAGAAACATAGGCGCCGCTGAGGCCCGGGAGTCGCCGAGGCACAAGGCCCAGGAGCCATCGAGGCAGGATGAGCACAATAGGCATGCATGCAGATGAGGAATGGGCCCCTTACCACCCTGAAAAGAAATCCTGGATGGAAAACCTCACGGGGCAAGGCTCAGGATGATTTTACTGCAGGAGGAAACAGGGCACGTAAGGAAGACAGAGAGACACAAGGTTAGTGTGTGGGGGTTATTGTCACATATTGGCTTAAAGGAAGGTGTCTTTTGCAGCAGGTCAGTAAAAGACGATTTGGCCTTTGAGTCATTTTAAGAAGGGTTTAATGACAGCTGTTCATCTTTTATTGTCCTGTGTGTGCTCATCAAAGGGCCACCACCATAGTGGAAGGCAGGGAAGGGGAGAAACCCACAAATTCCCCGTGATCTTTGCTTTTTGCTGCAAAGCACTGGGCAAGTCAGGTATAACGAGGCAGATTTTAAAGTCTTAACAGTAACTGCTGGAAATCCAGCTTCTTTCTAGGGCCAGCTGGCTGCTGCCTGAATCCATCTGAGCTGCACCCATTGCTTAGAAAACCCTCCGTTTGATGGGTGCTGACTCCATTATACCAGGGGTGGGCTGTTGCCATCCCTCCTCCTCCTCCTCCTCCTCCTCCTCCTCCTCTCCCATCAGCCCTCCAGACCCAGCACATGTTTGGAGATATTTCATCCCAATAATCCCCAAATGTGTGAGTCTCAAACTTCAGCTTTTGTTTTTTCTTCACCTCTGATCCATAAAAGACTCACGCATGGGGTGGCATGATGGGTACGGTGGCGGCAGCGGCTCAGGCACAGAGTTAGTGGCAGCATCATGGGGCGAAGGAGGTGTGGCATGCGCAAGCATGCACTAGTGAGTCAAGGGCAGTGGTGGAGGCTGGTGGTGGCTCCTATGACAGTGGGGCGTTGTTGAACCCACTCTAAGTTTCAGTGACAGTCAGAACTCTATAAGAGCTCCACAGTGTGCTGAAACCAATCCCCAAAATGGGTCCAGCCTGTAGGATAGCTCCTTCAATGTTCTGGCTGAAACCCAGAGTAAATTTACTGCCCCAATGGCATAGGAGTCACCAGCCTCCATTGCTCAGAGGGGCGCATTTAATTTTACGGACTGTTGTTGATGGATATGAATAGTACATCAAATACATACAACTTTTGTAATTTTTTGCATGAAGCATTGACTTCTCCCTAGGAAGCTACCTTATGCTGAGTAGTCCGTCTAGCCCGATACTGTGAACACTGACTGGCAGCAGCAGCTCTCCAGGGCTTCAGGCAGGATCCTTTCCTAGCCCTCCCTGGAGATGCCAGGGATTGAACCAGAGACCTCTTGTTTTTGAATCCGTGCCCTACCACTGAGCTACAGCTGCCATATCCTGAGTGAACGTAGATGGGATTGTGCCTGCAAAGCTGCAATCCTAGGCACGCTTACTTGAACACAGAGTGGGGACTGTCTTCCTCCTGAGCACGGACATGGTTGAGCTGTTGAGGGTGGGGGTGGATGTACATATGAAAGATGGTCAACCTGTCAGAACTGCAGCAGAGGTTTTATGCCAGCCTACAGTGCTAGGCTTCTTTTGGGGAAAACTCCTGTACATCAGTTCAACAGGTGTGCCAAGAGTCTTGTTTTGTTTTGCTCGCTTACCCTGTATGCTCGCTTTCCTGACAACTTTTATTAACACCTTCCATCAAATTAGCTGGAACAGCCTAATGCCTTGTTCCAGCTAATGTGATGGGGAAAGTTGTTAAAGGTAGAATTTGTAAATATGTAAAAGAAAAACCATGCTAACCTGAATAAGCATATGCCATTTGAAAGGATAAGTACTGCCCCACCAGTCTTTTAGGATTATTTGAGTGTCAACACACATGTAAAGAATATAATCCATTATACATTATATACTTGGACTTCAATTGGATTGGGATTTATATTCTCTGCACACTGAAGCAGTGTAAATTCAGGAGATATTTAGTTAAAAGGTAAAAGGAGGGACAGATCCTTGTCTAGCATTGTGATAATGGGTATCTGTTCTGGCCTTTCTTTGTATTGCTACTGACCGTGGTCTTGTTTACATGGCTAATGAACCAAAGATATAATGACACATTGTTAGATTAGTTTCTCATTAATTAATAAACCAGAGGTGCTAGTGAGAAGTGACTGCAACAAGACTTTAGTCCATTTTGTTCCATGGCTAATGTTTGCAGGGTAATAGTATTCTATACTCTTTCTGAATGCTAGGTTGCTAGTTTGTTGTACTAGATTTTTCTACACTTGTCAACTGCTTCATTTGTTCAGTGGTAGCAGTATGCTGAATCTGTGCATATGAATATGAGAAAGGTGATGGGGAAAGAGTGTTAAATGTTAGGAAAGGTTAGACTATAGTCATCCGGTGAAGGATTTTCAGTCAGAAAAGATATTTGAGGGAAAGGGAGACTGTATCACACAAAGTATAGCAAAAGCTTTACAGTACAGCAAGCTACAAAAGGAGGAGTGAGTGAAGTTAATTTCAGATACATTGTTCTTTATTTCAGTGATTTCAACATTGACATGTTATGTAGAACAGGTTTGTCTTAATTGTCTGCTGTAAATTCAGATATATGACCAACGGCATGTTTGGGTGGGCACACCCCCTTCGGGGCCGGCCATGTTGGTGGACACGCACCCTTGCAGCGGCCATATTGTCCTCCTTTTTGATTTCCAAACTGTGGTCACCCTAAATATGAGCCAACAGTGTGATGTGGCTGCAAAAAAAGCAAATGCTATTTTGGGCTGCATTAATAGAAGTAGAGCTTCGAAATCACGTGAGGTACTGGTTCCCCCTCTATTTGGCACTGGTTATGCCCTATCTTGAGCATTGCGTCTAGTTCTGGGCACCACACTTCAAGAAAGATGCAGAAAAGCTGCAACATGGTCAGAGGAGGGCAACGTGGCTGATCAGGGGTCTGGAAACAAAGCCCTATGAGGAGAGATTGAAAGAACTGGGCATGTTTAGCCTGGAGAAGAGAAGATTGAGGGGAAACATGATCACTCTTCAAATCCTTTAAAGGTTGTCACACAAAGGAGAGCCAGGATTTCTTCTCGATCATCCCAGAGTGCAGGACACGGAATAATGGGCTCAAGTGACAGGAAGCCAGATTCCAGCTGAACATCAGAAAAATCTTCCTGACTGTTAAAGCAATACCACAATGGAACCAATTAACTAAGGAGGTCATGGGCTCCCCAATATCAGAGGCCTTCAAGATGCAGCTGGACAGCCATCTGTCAGGGATGCTTTAAGGTGGATTCCTGCATTGAGCAGGGGGCTGTAACCAATGACGTTATAGGCCCCTTCCAACTCTACTATTCTATGATTCTATGATGCTCTTGGAGAATCCCAAATTTAGCTGTTCAAAAGTAGGATTCTACACAGGAGGAAGAGGATTTGACCCCACCTAAGCAGAGAAGTTATTCTCTGAAGAACCATCCCCTACAACTACTAGATAAAATGATCCGATTTGACTTCTATTGACTCTTTTTCTTTTCTGTCTTTTTTTCCTAGCACAGCATCTAATTTTTTCTCCAACTTGGTTAATATAAAGACTACATAGTTGAGCTGTATGTCTCGTTTCCACTGATCAAGGGACCTGTCCAGCTGGCCCAGTGAGACAGTTCTTTGTTAACAGCTGGATTTGATATTTTTAACAAGGGAGCATCTACAATTGCCTGCGATTTTCTTCTTTCCTGTGATTCTGGGAGCACTGAAACCATCACATCACCTGGCAAAGCCCAATTCGCAACCTCTCGTCCCAGCAGAGGCTGGCGGCTCCGAGGTCAGTGGGGCGGTGAATCCGCTCCGGGTTTCAATCAGAACCCGTCAGAACTCTAAAGGAGCTCTCCAAATTGCCCTGCGGAGCGGAGGTTCTGCACGCCAGTGTTACACGATTGGCATGATGTGCCGTTTGGCTCTTAGCATCATTGACGGATGACCCGGAACACCCCTCTCCCCCCCACCACCACATAAACACTGCCTCGTCTGAACTGTCTTTTAAACCATTCCGGCAGGCTCCCAACATGCCCGTTTCCTTGTCAATAATGTGAGTGCGACTCACCACAGAACACGTCGTTGTTGAGCATCACGTATTTGTAGTGCTCAATGAACGGATGGCATCTCTGGTGGTGTAAGCCCTCATAGCAGCAGTCATGATTGTAGCAGCACCTTGAGGGAGACAAAAGCGTTGACCTATAAAGCTTTAAACAGCTCGGGACCACAATACCTGATGGAGCGCCACTCCCGACATGAACCTACTCATAACACTGCGTTCGTCATCTAAGGCCCTCCTCCGGGTGCCTCCTCCAAGGGTGGCAACAAGGGAAAGGGCCTTCTCTGTGGTGGCCCCCCAATTATGGAACGATCTCCCTGATGAGACCCGTCTGGTGCCAACATTGTCATCTTTTCGGTGCCAGATTAACGCCTTTCTCTTTTCTCAGGCATTTGGCAGTATAGGATGGATTTTAAGAAGGTCCTGGGATTTATCTTCTGGTTGACTGCTTAAGGTTGTTTGTAGATGTATGTTTATTTATTTATTGCATTTATATCCTGCCCTTTTTTCCTACAAGCAACCCAAGGCGGCATAAATAATCCTCCTCTCCATTTTTATTCACACAACAACAGAGACTGTGACTGGCCCAAAGTCACCCAGTGAGCTTCCATGGCTGGGTAGGGTCTAGAACAGGGGTCTCCCAAGTCTGAATCCAGTACTCTAACCACTACACCACACTGTTGTCTGTGTATGCATGTTTGTGTGTTTTTAAGCAAATGTGTGTGTGTGTGTTTTTAAAAAAACTTTGTATGCTCTATTTTCAATGGTTTTTACTCTTTGTAAACCAACCAGAAAGTTTCAGGTATGGGGAGGTACAGAAATGCTTCCGGGCAAGGGGGTCATTTGCCAACCCCAGACAGCAGAACCACCACAGCCACGGATAAGGAAGGAGGTCGACTCCTTCAAAGCGCCCTGTGAAGATTCCAACATCCATCAAGTCAACCGCCTGAGGGAAGAACCATGTGGAAGAACAGCTCCGGAGCATCTCTACTCCCCTACCAGGGAGATTGATTGATTGAATTGATTTACCCTCATCCCCGCCACCTTTCTACCGAGGAAGAGCTGCTCAAGGCAGCTAACAATAAGAACCAAAATTTAAAATAAAAACTTTGTTTAAACGATCAGGGGGGAAACAAATGCATTAAAAAATGCACGCACCCAGTGGAGGCTGATGGCTCCGAGGTCAGCAGGGAGGTGAATCTGCTCCTGGTTTCAGTCCAAACCAGTCAGAACTCTAAAGGAGCTCTCCAGATAGCTCCTGTAGAGTTCTGACTGGTTCAGACTGAAACTCAGAGCAGATTCACCTCCCCGCTGACCTCAGAGCCACCCGCTTCCACAGACCTAGCCTTTGGGGCTGACTATAGTCCAGGGAACCCCATGTCGGTTTTGGGGCCCAGCGTTCCCATCCCGCGCTCACATGTCGGTCTCGTCCCTGGGTTTCCCTCGCCCGCCTTTTCCGCAGTAGCACCCATATCCGTTGAAATAGATGAGGGCATTTTTCTGGGTGGTCTGTTGGATCATCACCTTGAAGTTCAGGAAGCTGCTGTTGATGACACAGAGAGCTGAAAGAGGGGAAGGGGGGCACAGGCGTGAGGATACGTTGTTGCTGACCCGAGCCCCAACCTTAGATGTAAGAAGAGACGTGTGGTGCTCGCATCTGTCGGGTTCTAGCCGTGCCCAGACATGAAATGTGAGGTCTCCTCAGAAGAAGAGGAAGAGGAAGAGCTGGGGGAAGTGGTTGGAGAATGATGGGAGTTGTAGTCCAGGTTGGGGGAGGTTGGAGTAGATAAAGAACAGGTAGGAACCCCAGGGCGGCTTACCGGTAAAGTCGGGTTCATCAACATCTGCCTCTACAGGACATTTCCTTCAGGGAGCTGGGAGCAACCAACCTGCTAGGCTCCCATGCCCTCCCATAATGCCTCTGTTGAACAACACTACTGCCATGACATGTATTTTAAGATGTTTTTAATGTTGTATTGTTCTCTTGCTTTAAAAAAATTTTAACTGTTGTGATTTTTATGTTTATATTGTTCCTGTTCCCCGCCTCGATCCGGAGGGAGAGGCGGGTTACAAATAAATATTATTATTATTATTATTATTATTATTATTATTATTATTATTATGACGTTCCCAAGGAGAGTCCAAAAATTGCAGGCCACTGTGTTGATTCATGTCAATAAAGCACATCTAGCCATTTTCGTCTCTACCTGGATTGGGTGTTTTGTGAAGCGACTGGGTCTTAATGGCCCATTCAAGGCCGAGTCACTGCAAACTACTTTGCATTGCAGCCAGACCCAATGTGTGGTTGCTGGGAAAATTCATTTCGACTCAGCTACTGTGAGAATCACGGCTCGGCTCGGAGGGAAATGGGAATTCTGGGGGCGGGGGGTGACATGCCATCAGTGTCCCTCCTAATAAAAAAACACATCACTGCATTCATGTGAGCCTCGACACCACTGTGCCACTGGGAAGGCCAGTGTATTGTTTCAGTTCAAACACAGTGTAATGGGAGGAATATTTCTGAGTAAACACAGATTCTGAACATGTTGACACTTTCATAGCCCTCCATTAAAAAGGAGCAATTTTTTTTCTCCCTCACGGCTGCCCCCTCCTAGATCCAGAATTACTGAAAAAGTTCTGGGAGAAATGTTCAGATCAGCCCCAGTCAAATTGGGTCCTTTGGTTGACCGCCCCGCTCTTAATTCAGTACACCTTGGGCTTCTCTACACTGGGCTTTTTATCCCTCAGCTTTACTGGGGTGAGTGCTGCCAATTTTTTTGCGGGATTAAGTTTGGCCCTTTACATGTGCTTCCCCCTTTTTTGCCCCAAGGATTCTCTCTCTCTCTCTCTCTCTCTCTCTCTCTCTCTCTCTCTCTGCAAGTTCTATGTGCGTCATTATACAGCCACTAGATGGCGGGGCAGAATAGCTGCGAGTATAGCGCAACTCAGTAATTACACGGAGTGATCCGAACTGCCATTTCAAAACAGTGCACTTTCCCTGTTACAAATAAAGCCATGGAAATGCACATGGGAGAGGCCCTGTAAGTTGATGACGTCAGATAAAGGACCTGCAAACTTCCATAAGTAACCAATCTTGATTACAGGATAAAAGCCTGGTGTAGAGAAACTCCTGTTCTGCCCTCCTGTACAGCTTTCCATCTTTGCCAGGATAATAGGGAATCTAGCTGAACTAGGCTGACCATATGAAAAGGAGGACAGGGCTCATGTAACTTTAACAGATGCAGGGAAAAGGGAATTTCAGCCCGTGTCATTTGTATGCAATTAGTACCTGGTGAAATCCCATCTTCATCACAACAATTAAAGTTGCAGGCACTATACTAGAGTGACCAGATACACAAGAAGGCAGGGCCCCTGCAACTTTAACTGTTGTGATGAAGAGGGAATTTCACCAGGAACTAATTGCATACAAATGATGCCGGCTGAAATTGCCTTTTCTCTACAACTGTTAAAGTTACATGAGCCCTGTCCTCCTTTTCATATGGTCAGCCTAGCTGAACCTCTTTCAACCTGAGGGCCAGGTTCCATTATGGAGCAGCTATCAGGGTCTGTATTCTGGTGGTGCAGAGCCCAAATTCCCAGCAAATTTTAGCTTAAAACTCTTCCTGCCTGTAACTCAGCCTCAGGAGAAGCATTCAAACCTTTCAGAATGGGGAAAAGAAGCTGCACAAAAGCCAGGAAACCACAAAAGGGTCAGTGAATAGGGGAAGGGAGAAGGGGGAAGGGGCCGTGGCAATCTGGGGCACATGCAGGTCTGGACTGAGACACTAGGCAGCCCAAATTTGGCCATAGGCTGAAGGTTCTGCACCCCTGACCTAGATATTGCCCACCTACCCCACTTCAGGTTACAGAAAGTGTTGAGGTTGAGCATTTACTGGGAGCTCCAGATTGCCCTAAATATTCACCATTCCAATCCCTGCCACCAGAGGAGCATAGAGGAATGGCGGACCAATGTTATCCTAGTCAGATTGCAATGGTTTACATCTTCCAGGCTATGGAGGCTGCTGTAGGAAGGTGGTGGCTGGCAGTGGGGAAGAATCACAGAACTGTTGGAAGTAGGGATGTGCATTGTATCGGACCTGATACCCAATACCGATACAAATCGGAGGAAATCGGGCATCCAATGTCCAATTCCGATGCTGGCTGCAGAAGGTCCCATTTCCCCCATTCGATTTTTTTTCGATCCAATTAATATCAGAAAAAATCAGAAAATCAGGCCCCCATGTTACAAATTTTCACCATAGGCTTGCATTGGAGGAAAGAAAAATACTTGAAAGGTTGTCACACAGAGGAGGGCCAGGATCAGGATACAGAATAATGGGCTCAAGTTACAGGAAGACAGATTCCGGCTGGACATCAGGAAAAACGTCCTGAGTGTTAGCGCAGTACAACAATGGAACCAATGACTTAGGGAGGTGGTGGGCTCTCCCACACTAGAGGCCTTCAAGAGGCAGCTGGGCAGCCATCTGTCAGAGATGCTTTAATGTGATTCCTGCATTGAGCAGGGGGTTGGACTCGATGGCCTTATAGGCCCTTTCCAACTCTACTATTCTATGACTCTATGATTCTATGAAGACACTCCCCTGCCAAGAATCCTGTCACACACACACCCCCTTCCAGCCAGTTTTCGGCAGGGAGGACTTCTCTACTGAATAACTCCATCCACTTGAACAGGGAGGGGGAAGCCCCCATGCCAAAAATTGTTGGGAGTGGAGGAGAGGTCTATGCCGTGGCAAGGACCCTCTAGCCATAAAGGCGCTTGGCAGGGGGAGCACTTCCACCCCCATCCTCAAAACCGTGTTTTCAGCAGGGTGCCTTCCCCCACTGCCATACGAGTGAATGGAGAAATCGCTTCATTCAATTGCAGAGGAAGGAAATGGTTTTGTGAGCACCCCAGGCACAAGCTTAACTTCGCTTTATTTTTGTTACCATCCATGTTTGTTTGTGCTACATTATGTTCGATTCTTGGAGGAAATATGAGGTGATTCTTTTAAAGAAAACTGATTAATAAATAAAAATGGTTTTGCTTTCATTTGATTTCAAAGGAGGGCAGTGAGGAGAAACCATTCTTTGTGCTTGGAGAAGTTAGGTTCATGCAGAAGTTGGAACTGAAGATGAGGAAGAAGGCAGGGCAAGGAGAGGGAACTGAATTTGAACTCGTTACACAAGAACATAAAAAGAGCCTGGAAGAATCAAGATGGCTCCATCTAGTCCTCAACCCATTTCCTACAATGCCGATCTGGATAGGCTGACCAGATTTTGAGACCCAAAATCCCGGTCCCCCCCATCCCCCCCACATAAAACAACCCCCCCGCGTGCCCGCCCCCCCGCGCGGCCCGCCCCCCCTCCCGCCCCCCCTGCCCGTGCTGCGCCGCCCGTGCGCCAGCGCGCCTGCACCCCCCGCGCGCCCGTGCGCCCGCCCCCCCGCGTGGCCCGCCCACTCCCTTCGCCCGTGCTGCGCTGCGCCGCCCGCCCGCGCGCCCGCCCCGCTCGCCCCACGCTGCTTGCGCCGCCCGCCCGCCTCGCGCTCCTTACCTGTGCAGGCCGCGTCCGCTTCCCTCCAGTGCTCGGAATCTACTGAGAAACAGGCTTCACGGCCTGTCCCTCAGTAGCGCGCCGGGTGATGACGTCATCACCCAGCGCGATACTGAGAGACAGGCCGTGAAGCCTGTTTCTCAGTAGATTCCGAGCACTGGAGGGAAGCGGACGCGGCCTGCACAGGTAAGGAGCTCGAGGCGCGGGGCTCGAGGCGCGGGGCACTTACATGCTGGGGCGGGCGCTTCCCGGGCTCCTCCGCCGCCCATTGCCGCCGGGTCCTTGCTTGCTGCACCGCCGCGTGACCCCCCGCCACCCCGGTTTGCCCCCCCCGCCCCCCGGTTGGGCCGGTTTGCCCCTGGATTCCCGGTTAGGACCGGGAAATCCCGAGCCATCTGGACAGCCTAGATCTGGATACCTTTAGAAAGCGCATAGTCCTGAAGATAATCACCTTTTCCTGTTGTTGCTCCCTACAAATGGGTATTCAGTGGTAGACTTCCAGGAGGTTCATAGAATCATAGAATTGTAGAGTTGGAAGGGGCCTATAAGGCCATCGAGTCCAACCCCCTGCTCAATGCAGGAATCTACCTTAAAGAGTCCCTGACAGATGGTTGTCCAGCTGCCTCTTGAATGCCTCTAATGTGGGAGAGCTCATGACCTCCTTAGGTAATTGGTTCCATTGTGGTATTGCTCTAACAGTCAGGAAGTTTTTCCTAATGATCAGCCGGAATCTGGCTTCCTGTCACTTGAGTCCATTATTCTGTGTCCTGCACTCTGGGATGATCGAGAAGAGATCCTGGCCCTCCTCTGTGTGACAACCTTTCAAGGATTTGAAGAGTGCTCTCATGTCTCCCCTCAATCTTCTATTCTCCAGGCTGAACATGCCCAGTTCTTTCAGTCTCTCCTCATAGGGCTTTGTTTCCAGACCCTTGATCATCCTTGTTGCCCTCCTCTGAACATGCTCCAGATTGTCTGCACCCTTTTTGAACTGTGGTGCCCAGAACTAGACACAATACTCAAGATGGGGCCTAACCAGTACCAAAAGAGGGGAACCAGTACCTCGCGCAATTTGGAAGCTGTACTTCTATTAATGCAGCCCAAAATAGCATTTGCTTTTTTTGCAGCCACATCACACAGTTGGCTCATATTCAGCTTGTGATCTACAACAATTCCAAGATCCTAATTGCTTGTACTATTGCTGAGCCAAGTATTCCCCCATCTTGTAACTATGCATTTGGTTACTTTTCCCTAGGTGAAGAACTTGGCATTTATCCCTATGAAATTTCCTTCTGTTGTTTTCAGTCCTGCGCTTTAGTCTATCAAGATCACTTTGGAGTTTGTTTCTGTCTTCCAGGGTATTAGCGATCCCACCCAATTTTGTGTCATCTGCAAATTTGATAAGCATTCCCTGCACCTCCTCATCCAAATCATTAATAAAAATGTTGAAGAGCACTGGGCCCAGGACTGAGCCCTGTGGTACCCGCTCGTTACCTCCCCCAGTGTGAAAAGGTTCCTTTGATAAGCACTCTTTGAGTCCCATTCTGTAGCCAACTGTGGATCCACCTCATAATTGTTCCATCTAGCCCACTTTTCACTAGTTTGTTAATCAGAATGTCATGGGGCACTTTTGTCAAAACCTTTGCTGAAGTCGAGATATGCTATATCCACAGCACTCCCACAGTCCACAAGGAAGGTTACCCGATCAAAAAATGAGATCAGATTAGTCTGACAGATTTCTTCTTGACAAATCAGTGCTGACTTCTAGTCATCACTGCATAGTTTTCAAGGTGTTTACAGATTGACTTCTTTATAATCTTCTCCAAAAATTTCCCAGGGATGGATAAGTTTCTACCTAATCCCACCTGAAACCATCTAAGCCAGAGGCTATTGCCACATTACGCATTGTGTGAAGATGGACTTTTTTGGGCCTGTCCTGAATCAACTCCCAGCTCAAATCCTCCTAGGATTAGGAGCTCTTTCTAGTAATATCTGCTTTCTCTGTGCCATGCATAATTCAATAAGTCTCAGTTATTCCATCAGTCTGCAGTTAAGGATGTCCATCACCAAGAAATTCAGCTCTTTCGGGGCTCACTGGACTTCTGTACTGTACCCAACCTAGCTTCCTTTTGAGAGCTGAGCCGCATGGTTTTCCCGACTTCTGGGGACTTTCAACAATTTTTTTTTTGTCTCAACTGTAATTTGTGCCAATAGACATTTGCGTGAATTACAGCTGCCAATTTGCATCAAAGTTATGGCTGTGATTTGCGCAAATGATGCACATTTGCACATTTCAAAGCCGTAGTTTGAAGATTTTTTTTACGCAATGGAAATTCCACCATCTTGGATTTTTCAGCACTTACCACTTGCCCCCAGGATAATGACCAGAAGATGTCGTCTCATATCTGGGACAAAGCTGGAGGAAGAGGAGGAAGAGGAGATTAAGAACATAAGAAGAGCCTTGGTGGATCATCAGACCAAAGGCCTACCTAATCCAGCATTCTGTTCACACCACAGCCAACTTGATGTTCTAATGGGAAGCCCCAAAACCAAAACCAAAAAGAGGAAAGCATCCAAGTCAAATCAAAAGAAGAGAGAAACAGGTCCTCAGGATGCAAAAGGGTTTATTTTCACGAAGCCAAACGTGTTTTGGCCTGTGTCCTCTTAAAGGCCTTCTTCAGGGGGTCGTTAGAAGATGTCTGCCAACAATTATTAAAGGAGACATTTTATTGCTAGAGGAAAATCTGCAGACATCTTCTAACAACCCCCTGAAGAAGGCCTTTAATAGGACACAGGCTGAAATGCATTGGGCTTCATGCAAAGAAATCCTTTTGCATCCCGAGGACTGTTTCTCTCTTCTTTTGAGCTAATGGGAAGCCCACAAGCAGGACACCGATGGAATTTCACACACACACCATCACACTCCATGATCGTATTCCCTAGCAAATGGCACTGAGAAACATACTGCCTCCAATGCAGGAGGGCATAAACAGCCCTCGTGACTAGTAGTCATTAGGGATTATTGGAGACATCTGCAATGGATTCAAAGGAATCCAAGTAAATCCACGTCACTTGGAAAAACCTGGTCTGTTGCAGAATCTGCAAGGTCAGGTTCATAGAAATTCGAACTCATTTGAATCCACTGCAGATTTCTCCAACACCCCAATAGCTACTAGTCACGAGGGCTAGATATACCCTCCTGCATCGGAGGCAGTACTTTGAAGGAGGATGGACTTTAGCTGAACATCAGGAGAAATGTCTTCATGGGAAGACCAGTTCAGCAACGGAACCAGTTATGGTGGTGATGGGGTCTCTGCTTTCCCCCATTCCTGTGTATTAACATCTACTCCAGGGCCCATCTCTGGATCCTTGCCATTGGATCCTTGTCATGTGGATGGCCCCTTGTCCCTAGAACATCTTACTCAGGGACATCATCAAGGGTAGGCATGGCTGGGCAGCTGCTAAGGGCCCACATCCAAGCAGGGGCCCACTGGCAAGAGTTCCCTGGAGTTGCTCCAGCTCTTCACCATCACTACCTGCCTCTTTCTCTGGCCAGGATAGAGAGGAGGAGGAGGAGCAGGAGATACCACAACCTAGGCTGACCATATGAACAGGAGGACAGGGCTCATATAACTTTAACAGTTGTAGAGAAAAGGGAATTTCAGCCAGTGTCATTTGTATGCAATTAGTTCCTGGTGATATTCCCTCTTCATCACAACAGTTAAAGCTGCAGGGGCCCTGCCTTCTTTTATATATGGTCACTCTAGTATAGTGCCTGCAACTTTAACTCTTGTGATGAAGAGGGAATTACACAAGGAACTAATTGCATACAAACGACACTGGCTGAAATTCCCTTTTCTCTACAACTGTTAAAGTTACTTGAGCCCTATCCTCCTTTTCAGATGGTCAGCCTACCACAGCCTTCAGGCTCATTGGATCTTTGCCTGTTAAGCAAGCAAGTGGTAGCAATCATGAGGAGAAGGTGGAGGAGCAAGTGCAACACGTGACAATGGCGGTTAGAACTGAGACTGTAGGGTGACCAGCTGTCAGAATTTCCCCGGATTTGTCCAGATTTTTGTTCTATCCTGGGTGTCCGGGGGGATTTTCTGTCATTTTCTATAATGTCAGGGAATGACATGCTTTCCCCTTTAAGGCTATCATTAGCATGACCGGGGGGGGGGGGGATGATGCACGTCATTCCCACCACCCCACCACTGCTCCAATTGGGGCCTTAAAGGGGAAAGTGTGTCATGCTAATGGCAGCCACTATTAGAATGGCAAGGGGAAAATGGCATGCTTTCCAAAGGCCCCAGAAAGTGTGCGTTCCTGTTCCCCCGCCGTGTCCTCTTTTTTTGGTTTCCCAAATATGGTCACCCTAAATTGAGGGAGGGGGTGCATTGAGGGTATCTCACCCAAAGGCCCTCAAAAAACTGGAGCCGGCACTGTTCCTCCACCACACAAATATTCACCTGGCACTGTGACTATTATCTCTTTGATGCCAGGTGAAAAATAATAACTTTCTTTTTTTTTTAATTAAAGTTTTTTATTCTGTTTCAACATTAAAAAACATAGAAACATGAAAACATGAAAACAAAACTTACAAAACAAACAACAATTAAAAGGACCCCCTACCTTTCCCACATTTTATAAATTCTTTTAAAGTGAAAGTACAAAGAAAGAAAGAAAAAAACCCATCCTCCCCTTTTAACACAACTAAATATTGACATTCTTATTCCCCTAATATTCAAAGTTATTAAAACAGACTTCAAGGAAAATAAACCCCCTTATACTTCTCTTATACCACATTTTCATCACCATAAGAAAACCCTCTTCTCTTATAAAATTAAACAAACCTTTCTCCCTTTCTCCCCCTTATTTCTCCCTTGCTACAACATAAGACTTCACATATGTTCTTAACAACTTCAAATATTTCCATATTTCATTATTTTCTCTTATAAAAGTTTTTAAGTTTGTCCCAAATAACTTCAGAACAATTCCCCTTTTAACACAACTAAATATTGACATTCTTATTCCCCTAATATTAAAAGTTATTAAAATAGATTTCAAGGAAAATAAACCCCCTTATACTTCTCTTATACAATATTTTCATTCACCATAAGAAAACCCTCTTCTCTTCTCTTAAACAAACCTTTCTCCCCCTTGTTTCTCCTTTGCTACAACATAAGACTTCACATATTTTCTTAACTACTTCAATTTCATTATTTTCTCTTATAAAGGTTTTTAAGCTTGTGCCAAATTACAACTTCAGAATGATTTTAAACTTATAGCCTCCACAGAGTTTTCATTCTGAGTCTACAATTATTTCAGTTCTTTTATACAAATACACAATACTTATTGCTTCATTATTATTATTACCATTATTATCATCATTACTATTTACCAGTTCCAACCCTCTTCTGTCCCAACAGCTTTAAATCTATTCTTATTCATATTATATGTCCCTCTAATAATAATAATAATAATAATAAATAACAATAAATAAAAAATAGAGGAAAGAGAAAAAAAAAACACCCCACAAGAGTCCCCCCCCAAAAACCCCCCACCACATCTTGATGTTAATCCTTCTTGTTGCCAGCTTCTCCAAAGTCTCTCCTGTAAAATCCACTTTTCACCGTATCGGTTCCAATCAGCCTCCTACATATTCCAAATCTCACCTTCTCCATAACAGATCCTAGCAAAACTCTCTCATAAGTACATCTCCAGCCTTCCACCATTCTCCATCACAGCTCAAAGCACAACTCTGCGTCTAAAAATGGCCATGTTTTCCCTTTGTTCTCCACCATATTTATCCTTCTCTTTCCCCTTCTGTCCTCCATCTTAGCATGCAGTTTTTCTTTTTTTTCTTTTTCTTTTTTTAAGGTCTTAATTATTCTCTCACAACAGTCAATTTTCTTCTAAAAATCCTCATTCCATAGATGTTTCTCTCAAACAGCAAATAACCCATAGCTGTACTTTTCTTTGAAGAAGATAAATCAACTCACCAACTGGATGATGTGTAAAAAAAAAACATTCCTTTATCTCTACATACTCAAACCAATTAATCACTGCAGCAGTAATTCTTCACATCTGATGTTTTCCTCCGTTGAAAAAATAAAAGTTAATCAATCTTGTAGATAATTCTGGAGAGACTTCCTTGTACCAGCAAATCGTCTTCTCCCTGCTTTTAATTTTCCTCTTGTGCTTCTTCCAGATAATAATAAATGATTCTCCCACTACATACTGGGAGAGGATGATTAAATATCTACCAGCCAGATGTTAACTCTCACTTCTCCATACTTCACTACATCAAAGGTACCCCGTCCACCGATGTTAACATTCTCAGGGAATGAAGACAGAACGACCTTACATTCTGGATCAGCATCTGAGCCGTGTTAACCACTGTCCCACTTTCCCATGTTGAAAATCCGACAAAACGACTTCATTACCCCATGGGATGAGCTCACAGGACCTTTTGTGGCATGCTCCTCATATTTCCCTTTTCTGGGAAATATTAAGCTCCATCTGGGATGTTCCCAGAGAGCTGCCGCCGTCCAGTCTCAGCAGTTAAAAACTCTGCTGCTCGGTCATCCATGTTCGTCACTGGAAGTCCAAAAATAATAACTTTCTGAGGATTTTTAGATCTGTTGTTTTGAACTCTGCTTTTTATTGGCCCTGCTGCTGCTACTGCAGCAGCCTCTTAATTAATGCTATTGTTTTCCTTTGCTGATTTTAATAAGCTGCCTTGTGGTGGTGGGGGGGGGTCTCTGGGGCAAATTGTGAACCACTTGAGAGATTTTATTATATTCAGCGGTATAGAAATGCCACAAATAAATGAATACATCCATGGCATTATAGGAGAGAGTGTTTATCTTTCCAACGTTCTAACATCAGTTTTGTAGCTGTTGAAAGGGTGTGGGGAAAATCCATTTACGCTGACCGTTTATTGGTTTTCTTTAAGCAGGTAAGTAATTTCAAAGAGAGTGTACATCTGGGAAGTGGGAAAGAGGATGCTGAACTGGGTTTACCATTGACCTCATCCACCAGGGCCTTTGGTACCAGCCAAATTCATTGGGGATAGATCTGCCCACGGCTATTAGTCATTGTTAATTCAGTGAATTCTCCACTTTCAGAGGCAGTAGGGCATACCAAGATTATTACCAACCCTGTGCTCTTTCTGTCATTCTCTTGCCTGTTTTCAGATCATATTGTAGCAAGTTTTTGCTTTGAAGTGCAACTGCATGGCTACCATGTCCGGTGTCATAAGAACATAAGAAGAGCCATGCTGGATCAGATCCCAGAGTCCATCTAGCCCAGCACTCTGTTCACACAGTGTCCAACCATCTGTTGACCATGGACCAACAAAGCAGGACATGGTGCAACAGCACCCTCCAACCCATGTTCCCCAACAACTGGTGTATACAGGCTGACTGCTTCTGCTACTGGAGGTAGCACATGGCCATCAAGACTAGTAACCATTGATAGCTTTCTCCTGCAGGAATTTATCCAAGCCCCTTCTAAAGCCATCCAAATTGGTGGCCATCGCCACATCTTGTCGTAGCGAATTCCATAGATTTTAACTATGTGCCATGTGAAGAAGTCCTTCCTTTTATCTGTCCTGAATCTCCCACCAATCAGCTTCAGGGGATGAATGCTTTGGGTTCTAGTATTATGGGAGAGGGAGAAAATTGTCTCCCTCTCCACATCATGCATAATTTTGTACACCTCTATCATGTCTCTCCTCATCCCCCTTTTCCCCAAGCTAAACAATCCCAGCTGTTGTAACCTTCCCTCACAGGGGAGATGCTCCAGCCCTTGAGTTGCCCTTTTCTGCACTATTTATTTATTTATTTATTACATTTGTATACCGCCCCATAGCCGAAGCTCTCTGGGCGGTTTACATAGGATTAAAAACAATTAAAAACAATATACAAAAATTAAAACAGCAAAAACATACAACATACACACAATCTGTACATTTAAAACCACTTCAACACTTCAAAAAGCTACAAAAACCAAACCAAACCAAAACAAACCCAGGATCCTCAGATATTGCCAAATGCCTGAGAGAAGAGGAAAGTCTTGACCTGGCGCCGAAAAGATAACAATGTTGGCGCCAGGCGGGCCTCGTCGGGGAGATCGTTCCACAATTGGGGAGCCACCACAGAGAAGGCCCTCTCTCTTGTTGCTGACCTTTTTCCAGCTCTATAACATCTTTTTCTAGGTGCGGTGACCAGAACTGTACACAGTATTCCAAGGGTGGCCGCACCATAGATTTGTATAAAGGCAGTATGATACTGGCAGTTTTATTCTCAATTCCTTTTCTAATAATGCCTAACATGGAGTTTGCCTTCTTTACAGCTGCCACACACTGGGTTGACATTTTCGACTGGCAAAGCACTGTTGAGGTCTTTCAGGGCAACTGTGCCTTTACTTAGAAGCTTTCTCCCGGCAGCGTCTGTCCCATGTTACTCTCTCTTGTTCATCCAGGCAACATTACTGATTAAGAGTTTCCTGCACCTTCATTACTCCTCTTTTCCATAGCGGGGAGGGGGGGATTCAATACCAATTTCCTCTCATTATTTGTCTTTCTTCATTTGTAAAAGTGAAAAGTAGCACCATTTCCCAATTAAATAAAAATAAAAAAGAACGATAAGAGAATTGGTAATTAACACACACATACACCATATGAGAAAGAAGAACTATTAAAGTGCAATTGAGAAGCTATTCATCAAAACCTGCTAAGTCACAGGAATTTTAAAAAGCAGGCAGAAACTGCAAAGAGGAAGTTGGGAAAGTAATGGTGAGGGACTTTCACTGAATGGTGCTTATTTCTGCATGAACCTCACCATACAATTTTGGCACTAAATGAAGCACTGTGTGAAAGCCCAACTTAAACCTTCCAACTGCAGAAAAGCAATGCCTCAGCAGTCCTGACAGACCCTAGAGTGAACATGAGAACCTAAGAAGAGCCCTGCTGGATCAGACTGAGGGTCCATCTAGTCCAGCACTCTGTTCACACAGTGGCCAAGCAGCTCTCAGCCAGGGACCCACAAGCAGGACACAGAGCAACGGCCCCCTCCTGCCCATGTTCCCCAGCAACCGGTGTATATAGGCTTACTGTCACTGATACAGGAGGTTGCACTTAGCCATCAGGACTAGTAGCCATCGATAGCCTTCTCCTTCTCCAGGAATTTATCCAACCCCCTTTTAAAGCCATCCAAATTGGTAGCCATCACTACATCTCGTGGTAGCAAATTCCATAGTTTAACTATGCATGCATGATGTGAAGAAGTCCTTCCTTTGATCTGTCCTGAATCTCCCACCAATCAACTTCATGGGATTCTAGTATTATGGGAGAGAGAGAGAAATGTCTCCCTATCCACATTCTCCACACCAGGCATTATTTGTGCAGGACTATCATATCTACCCTTAGCCTCCTTTTCTCCAAGCTAAATAATCCCAGCTGTTGCAATTTTCCCTTCTAGGTGAACAAACTGATCCCTGTGCCCCAGGATCAATGAACAAAAGAACATATGAAGAACCCTAATGGATCAGACCGAGGGTCCATCTAGTCCAGCATTCTGTTCACACAGTGGCCAACCAGCTGTTGACCAGGAACCCAGAAGCAGTGTAATAGCACGAGTGTAATAGCCCTCTCCCACCCATGTTCCCCAGCAACTGGTGTACATAGGCTTACTGCCTATTGGAGGGTGCCTCTTGCTGGTCAGCTCCCAGCTGCTTCCCGTCCTGCAGAGACATTCATCTGAGTCACCTCTGACACCATGAGCCATGGCACATGAGGTCAAAGAGAGGAAAGCCGGGATATCCTTGTAACTTGCCCACCACTCGTTGGTAGAGCTCACACTTTCCTCTGGAATCTCACTTGATTGTGATGCTAGAGCCACGGAATCCACGGAGGAGAGGAAAAAAGAAGCGAGTGGGAAGGAACACATACGAGATGGGGGAATTCATGGCTTGGAAGCACTACAGTGGAGAAGGCTTTGGGTGTGGTCATTGACAGCAATCTGAACATGAGTCAGCAGTGCAAGATAGCTGCTACAAGGGCTAACACAGTTCTGGGCTGAATTAGAAGAAGCATTATACCAAAGACGCGTGGAGTCCGTCTTCCTCTCTACTCGGCACTAGTGAGACCACACGTGGAGTATTGTGTACGATTCTGGTCACCACATTTCCAGAAGGACATTGGCAGGTTGGAACAGGTTCAAAGGAGGGCAACAAAGATGATCCAGGGACTTGAGGACATGCCCTGTGAGGACAAGCTGAAGGAACTTGGGATGTTCAGTCCGGAAAAAAAGAGACTAAGGGGAGACATGTGAGCAGTGTCCAGGCACAGAAAAGTGTGCCACAGGGAAGGTGGTCAAGAACAATTTCCTACTGTCACAGAAATTAGGATCCAAAATAATGGGTATAAATTACAGCCCTAGGTTTTGATGAAATATAAGGAAAGACTTCCTAACGGTAAGATCTGTACAACAGTAGAACGGTCTGCCTATGGAAGTTGTGGGTTCTCCACCTCTGGAGGTTTTTAAGAAGAGGCCATAGGTGTGTGAAATGGTGTGCCGGGTGTGCCCAGGCACACCTAATGTCTCAACCAATAAGTGCCGAATTGAGGGGGCCATTGAGTGGAGTTCCAGAAAGGGATCCAGACACAGCAGGAACAGCCCTCCGGCTGCTCTGCCACTGTGCCAAAGAACTGTTGCCTCTGAGAGAGTACCATTGCTTCCAGCAGCAGGAATGAAAAGGCCAGTGTCACTACAAAGCCCCACCAATGCTGGGGTTTGAGGAGCATCTCCCGATCCCCTGCCCCCTTGCAAAGGCACTCCCATAGTCAGGCAAGCTGGACGCAGAGTAGGGCATCCGTGTCTACATTGTTTAATAAATGAATGAATAAAATTAATGTCTTTTATAACGGAGTATTCAATAAATGTTCATCTTTGAAAATAAATAAATCCCTGGGTGCGCACCTTAATGAAATGTGCTGTGCATGCCTATGGAAGAGGCTGGACAGCCACTGGTTTTCCTACACATGCAGGGGGTTGGACTAGGTGATCCTTCTGGCCCCTTCCAACTCCACAATTCTATGATTCTAGGGCAGGGTCCGACCATACCACATTTCTCAGATGCAAGCTGGCACGCGCTTGTAATGCTGCAATTCCCAGCTCAACAATCCTTCTCACCCGTTATGTTTCCCTGACGGATCCATACCAGGGGTGTCGAAACTCTTTCGGCCTCAGAGTCACATTCAAGTTTCGAGGACGCTCCCAGACCTGTGTTGCAGTATGAATTAGGGTCAAAGGGGATGAGGCCAAAGGCAAACAGAGTTGGGGACAAAAAAAAAACACAACCAACCCAAATACTAACAGATTTTAGGTTAACGCTCTTATATTGCCCGTAACTAACCCTTAAGAGGAACATTTCTGCCAGAATGGGGGAAATCAGTAAATGGGGAACCACCTCATGACCGATGTGGATTCATTTCTTCTGCCAGGGCGCATCTTCTGTTGAGCTGCCGCCTGTGACTTTGGGGTTTTCCATCAAAGTGGCATGATATTTCCAAGAATTCACCTCCTCCTTCATGACATCAGACCTACAACATTTCAGACAACTTAGACAAAGGGCCCATGAGGGATAGGGGCTTTTAAAAAGCACACATTTTAGCATCCTTCTTTTGCTCCCCCTCAGATACCAAGCTGATGTTTCTCTGGGGCAGGATCTACATTACTGCTTTAAAATGGTTTATAACAGTAGTGACAACTGTTGGGGCCCAGGACACGCTCCATAATACAGTTTTCAAACTGTTTTCAAAGTGTCGTATCCTGATCGGTGTAGATCTGGCCTGGCTGGTAAATTCATCTTATCGGTGCAACATTTTCAGGATCAGACCTGCTGAATTTCAAATAGACATTTTTAAAGGCCTCGTTTTACATTTTTATTATTTATTATTACATTTATATCCCGCTTTTTTACCTCTTGCAAGGAACTCAAGGTGGTATGCATGATCCTCCCTCCCCTCCATTTTATCCTCACAACAACCCTGTGAGGTAGTTTAGGCTGAGAGTCAGTGATTGGCCAGAAGTCACCCAGTGAAGTTCATGGCAAAAGGGCCTCTAGAACCCAGATCTGGAGTCCCAGCCAATCATTACATCATAACGGCTCGACTGTCCATTTCACCACCTCCTCCTCGTCTCTTCTCCCTGTACATTTTCTATGACCTGTGCAAATGGTCACAGAGTTCTACATTTGTTTTTCAGCTGCATAGAATCAAAAACGGGTGGGGGGGAGAAATCAAATGAACGGCTAACAAACTACATTTTCAATTATTCCTCTTTCATTGGGTTGTTATGAGGGTTCAGCAGCTGGCTGCCCACACCCCAAAATTGTGCACTCTTGATCATCCCAGAGTTCAGGACACGGAATAATGGGCTCAAGTGACACGAAGCCAGATTCCGGCTGGACATCAGGAAAAAACTTCCTGACTGTTAGAGCAGTACGACAATGGAACCAATGACCTAGGGAGGTCGTGGGCTCTCCCAAATTAGAGGCCTTCAAGAGACAGCTGGACAACCATCTTTCAGGGATGCTTTAAGGTGAATTTCTGCATTGAGCAGGGGGTTGGACTCCATGGCCTTATAGGCCCCTTCCAACTCTACTATTCTATGATTCTATGGTCCTGCATCGATCGTGGCCGCCATTAACACAACGGGGAAGTACGCATTTTTGGAAGCCTCCATAAATTACACATTCCCCCCATGCCAATTGCAGCGTTAAAGCCCCCTTTGATGCAAGGATAAAGGCAGAGGCTCCCAAAAATGCACAGCCGCCATTGATGCAGGGAGAGGGTGCGATTTCAGCGCTCATGTGGGCAGCAGCTAAGTGCTCACTGGGCCAAGCTTAACCTCAGAAGAGGCTCAGGTGGCCAAGTGAGTGGGGGTGGGTAGCAGCAGCGACAGGGCAAGTGCCCCCCAAGCGGGTGAGTTCGCCCACCCCTCTTCTTTCTTTCTATTTATTTTTAGCATTTGTCTACTGCTCCACATTTAAACAGATTCCAGAGTGATGAACTCCAAGGGATAAAATCAACAAAAGATAAAAAGAAGGGGGGGGGGAAACATAGCACAAATCAAACCGTGGCTGGTCAGTCAAGGAAGGCTTCCTGTAATACAGATGTTTTCAGCAGGCCCTGAAACAACACAGTGTTCGCGCCTGCCTCAGTTCCAGAGGGAGCTCCGTAGCAAGGGGGCCATCACACTGAAGGCTCTTCTCCAGGCAGACTCAAGTTGGGCCATTTTAATGCCCATTTGTTTTCATTGTAAGAATGAACGCAATGAGCGGGGCTTTTTGTTTGTTTGTTTCGTTTTCCATTTCTTTTTAAAAATGAATGTCCACCTCCTATGAGAGGTATGTAACGAGCTGTGCATACCTACTCCGAAGTAAGTCCCATCGAGTTCAATGGGGCAGGGCAGGCTGACTCCTAGTTACATCTAAGGCCAGAATCCTATGTCCCCTGGGACAGTGACTGTTTCTACACCAGCCTTTTGACCCGGGGTTGTCCCTGTGTATCCCGGGGGGAAGGGGAATGGGCATGGGTTTTCCCAGGGATGAAGAAACCCTGGGAAAACCCAATTCTTCAAGCGGTCTCGGGGCCATCCCAAGACCGCGGGAGGTGTGGGCACCCATCCCACCCAGTGCCTGCTTACTCGAGAGTAAGGATGGCACCTGAAATGGGCATGGAGCCACGCAGCACAGCTCTGTGCCCATCGGGGGGAAGCAAGTCTGCCATCCCCAAGATGGAAGGGTGGGGTGGGGAGTTCCTTACCTTCTCTGCCATGCTCTGCTCCTTTAAGTGTTAAAAAAATGGTGCCTTTGATGAGCGCAATGTCCTGGGACATTGCACTTCCGCGGTGGACACCCAGGGATAATCCCAGAAGCAGGTACGTCCGGGGTCGTCCCCCATCCCTCCCTCTACAACCATAGGTGTCGAAAAGCCCAGTGTCACAGAGAGGGCACTGGCAAATTGTGGGTTACTTCATTAACCCATAATTTGCCACGGAGCATGTCACCGTCATTTCAAATATTAGGTAGAACCCCAAACTCTTATAGCGACCAAGTTCAATATTTGACATGAGACCAGAAAAAATAGTGTCATTGTTCATGAGACCTTTTCTTGGAAAGCTGGAAAAGAGACGTTATGAGTCTACTAAGACAGCGAAACTCAGAAGAGGAGGGTGCAGCTGACTGACAGCCCTAGAACGGGGGGTGGGCAGAACTGTTTTTCACCCCAGCAGCACCCTCCCCGGGGTGATTATGTCAGGGGGCACGTTGAACTGAAGGCGTTCAAAATTCACCTTTTAATTCGTTTGTTTAAATGTGACCTACCAAAAAGATGCGAGGAATGTTACAGAGAACTTTTAATCATAGAGATAGGAAGGAATTGGTTACCGAGAAAATGCAAGGTGGGGTGGGTGTGTCCCCCACTGATATTTATTTCCCGATATTCCTCAAAGAGAAAATGTGCATTATATTACAGGAAATGTCAATTAAGTTTGACTTCTGCTTATGACTTCCCAAAAGGGTGGGTGGACTACTCTAGCTTTATATATAAGCTGGAACACAAGCGGGGGTTCTCTCCTGCACCTAAGATTTTGCATCCCATTCCCAGAAGAGGTAAGTGGGGACATGGGGAGGGGGGGAGGGAGAGACTGAGAAAAAATATAGGCAAACGTGACCAGTTTACATTTTGCAGCTGCTTCATGGAGGTGACTCCAGATTGTCCCAAATGAGTTAAAGGGACAGCCACAAAGTGCAAGTCAAAGTGTTATCTTGAGTTACAGATGTAGATTCACAAGTTTAGGGGGTGGGACGTGGGGGGCATTTTAAGCAGTGAGGTCAAATCAAAATGAAATGTGGAAAATATAGACGATGGCAATCACTCATGCCATAAAAAATGGGGCAGGTAACATGCACAATTAAAACATATAAATATAAGTTTACAAAAGTTAAAATAGAATTAAACCTACAGTAAAATTAAAAACATTTTAAAAATTTAAAAACAGTAACAAATTTTAAAAACAAAACAAAACTATACATGAACACAGGTCCAGAGTATTTCGAAAAGCCTGCTGGAATAAAAACGTTTTTTCCTGCTTCCGGAAGTTCAGCACAGAGGGAGCCAGTCTGGCTCCCTTAGGAAGGGAGTTCCAGAGCCTTGGAGCAGCCACAGAGAAGGCCCTATCCCTCGTTCCCACCAGGCGTGCCTGGGATGTTGATGGGACTGATAGAAGATCTCAGAGCATGGGCAGGCTCATAGGGGAGAATACGGTCTTTCAGATAATCTGGACCCAAGACATATAAGTTTTTAGGACACCACAAGGCTTGTTGTCTGTTTTGCTACCGCAAAATGATGCAGTCAACACTCTGCTAGGGATGTAGGAGGATTTTGTTCACATTCGAAAATCTGACAACCCCCCCCCACACACACTTGCAATCCAAAGCGCAATTGCAGTTTTTGTTCCGGATTAGCAGGTTCTGAAGCTTTCCAGTCCCCCCTCAACACAGCCCAGAAATGCATCTCCCCACTACCACCAGCGAGAGAAGGGTGGCAGGAGAGGGGGAGCAACTAAAATTTCAGCCATCACAATGCAGAAGCATCCAGGGGTTGACTTTCTTCTCTGCCCACAGGCACAGAGATCCATAATAGTCTGTGACCTGGAGATGCTCTTCCAGGAGCCACAGGATTGCATCCCAAATCTCTCATGACCAAACTTGAGGAATTAGATAGTTGAGAATTCTGATATGAACTGACTCCTTCCTCATCCCCCAGGATAAAAGCGTGGATTAAAACATCATTAAACTTTGAGTTTCGCTTAAGGAGAATTATTATAAGACAGTTTGGAGATGGTATTTAACACCTGTTAGATTTCACCAGATTGATAAAAAATTGCCCAAGAATTGTTGGAGGGGGTGTCAGGAGGTTGGGACATATTTTCATATGTGGTGGAGCTGTGAACAAGTACAAAAATTTTGGGTAAGGGTTGGTAAAGAAATAAGTGATATAATTGGAAGTAGGTTGGAATTAAACCCGAAGCTAGCTCTACTAGCAATATGGGACAGTAGGAATAAGAATATAATAAATAAAGAATTGGTAAACAACCTCCTGGCACCAGTTAGAATACTGATTGCTAAAAATTGGAAAGGGCAACGAAGTTATACAATAGAAGAGTGGTATAAAGAAATTTGGGATTTAGCTTTGAATGATATGTTGACGTGTAAAATGAAAATAAAGAGGGGAATGTCCAGGAAGAGTGATTTTGGGGAAATATGGACGCCCCTTTTGAATTACGTTTTAAGATCGGGGAAGGGACAATTGCCTTCAAAAGAATCATTAAAATTTTGGAAAGAGGATGAAGGATAATGAGACGGTCTCGGAAGGGGGGGGGAGCACGGGGGGTAGTTGAGGGGGGAATTGGTTTTATGTTATTGTATGTTATATTATTGTTTATTTGTGTATGTGTTTGTTGGAAAAATTAATAAAAATATTAATCAGAAAAAAAAAAAAAACTTTGAGTTTCGCACTTCCTCAGATTTTGCGATGTAGTTCCAAGAAATGCATTTCTAAAAGCATATTTGTAATGATAAAAAAAATTGAGTAATGTGTATCTTTAGAGAAAATATTTTTGGAAACATTTCGCAAAAGAAAAAAAGCCGAGCGATTTATAGCAGGCTGGTGACTGGCCACTAACGGAAGTTTGCAGGTTGATTTCATGACGTTGTCAACAGCTAGGACATCTCCCGCAGTTCTCCCCTGACCCATTCTGGTTTTTAAAAGATCAGAGATAAGCTGGAATAAACCCTTAATGATGCGAAGTCAGCAGTGTATAAAGCTGGCATTACACTATGAATTTGCCAAGAAATTACTTTTCATATCTGCACTCAAAGGACAAGAGGGTAAAATGCCTCCCTGAAACAAAGGAAGGCAGTTCTGATTTCCCACCCACCAAGAGTACCCCTTTGAGTTCAATGGGGCTTACTCCCAAGTGAGTATGCTGAGGGATCTTATGCCTACTCAGAAGTAAGTCACATTGTGTTCAATGGGGTTTACTCCCAAGTAAGCTGTCCTTTATGCCTTTGTATGCTGTCTAGTTTTTTATGTTTTTATGGTTTAAAATCTTGTATATCAGTTTTTAATGTTGAATGTTTTAATCTTTTGTAAACTGCCCAGAAAAGCTTCAGCTACGGGGAGGTATAGAAATGTAATAAAATAATAATCATAATAATACCACAAAGAACCCAGTAGCAGTAACCCATGGTAAGGATTTGGATTTTTTGCTTAATATAGACATACACCCTGGGTACTCATATGCATATTTATATTTGAATTTTCACCCAGGGTGTTTTTTAAAAAAAGAAATTGCACATCATTGCAGAAAGAGGATGGAATAGCAGACATATGAATGAACGCAAAACCGACACAGAGCAAAAGTAAATGGATCAGTCCATTGCATCTAATGTGTGCATCTTTTGAAATGGAAATTGCATCCATCAGCTTTGAGTTGTGGGAGAGGCAGGGAGGATGATAATGAACCAGATCAGAGCAGGAACAGAGAGGCAATTAAGCCCTTTCCTCCCCTACTGGGATCCTGAGCAAAATTCCTCTTCTGCACCTAGTATTTGCATTTGGAGGAAATTCCCCATTGGTGCCAATTAGGTATTTCTTTCTAATTCAAATATTACCTTCAGAGAAGGGACTGTTCTTAGGATGAGATAGAGACAAAGATTAAACTCCCTCTCCATGATAATGCCGATCCAGTTAATTCTCTCTCTCTCTCTCTCTCTCCCTTACACACACACACCAGCTGACACAAATGACATTTTTAAAAAACAAAACTATATATTAGAGGCAAATAGTTATTGGGTGTGAAGACTGTGGATGATGGGAGTTGTGGTCCAATACATCTGGAGGGTGTCAGGTTGGGGAAGAAAGTTCTAAGAAAACAGAATAAGAAAAGGACCTTGAAATGGTATCAGATCGTTGTAGGTAGGGCTGTGCACTGCTTCAGTTCCAGATCTGGATCCCAAAATGAAGCAGGTCGATTCGGACTGAATCGGTCTGAATTTGGATCAGGTGCAGATCGATCCAAAGCAGTCCAGAGCATGTTGGCTCGATCCAAAGTGCTTCAGATCACTTTGGACCAATCCGGGTGATGGTGTACCAATATCCCCCACCCACTGAGGTCCCCTCTACAAGGATTCGCTTTTGCGCCTGGTTAGGCGATTATGCGCATAATCGCAGAAGCGCATTTACGCCTAATACCTCTGCACGAGAGGCGGCGAAGCGCATTAAGGGATGACCAAAATGCACTTTATAAGTAGTTAATGCGCATAAGCGCTTTTTCACATAGGCAAAATGCGCTTTAACGGCCGGAGCAAAATAAAACTCGCTGTTTAATGCGCATTCGATAATGTGCATAATTGGAGAGATAACGCGCCTCTACGCCCGATTTGCGCTCCGTTCTTGTAGAGGTAAAATTTTTGAAGCGCCTTGAAAGAGCATTAAACCTCTCTTGTAGAGGCAGCCTGAGCTTCATGAGCAGCTGGGACTTACCGGACCCATCTGCTCACACTTGACACCTGCCCATCCTCCATAGGGGCTGCTATCTTCATGAAGAGGGGGGCTCTATATTTTTGTAGATCTAATTTTACACACAATGGCAGCCATAAAGGGCCAATACAGAGCCCCCATCTTCCATAAAAATGGCAGCTTGCCTGGAGGATGGGGGCTGCCAGGTGCAAGCAGATGGGTCCAGTAAATCCCAGCCACTCATACAGCTCGGTGGGCAAGTATAGTTGCTCACTGGGTTTAGGGGCCAAGCAGGGGGGGAGTGCACCCAGGAAACTGCAACATCCAACCTGCTTCTACTATCTGAAAATCAGACTGGGTCCAAAGCGGGCAAAAGCAGATCGGGGCCAATTCAGAAGCGCCTAATTGGCCTCCGAAGCCCTAGCTGTAGATACAGGGAGCTTTGAGCTACAGTGGCCATAAAGGGCCATTTCCACTCAATGACCATCATACTTTGCAGCCATAAATATACTAAAAAAAATAGAGCACCCGCGATAACTTTAAATCGCGGGCCTTGGCTCTCATGAGGAGGACGCGTTTCAGTTAAGTCTCAGCAGTGGCAGAGGTGGCGGCAGGAGGCCAGAGAGGATGGGGAGAAAGAGGGACGTGAGTCTGGTGGACTCACCTAGACTCATGGTCAGCCTTGCATCAGCTTTCCTGAGCAGGTGGGTATGGGGAAGGGCCCAGCTCCACCCCGAATTATCCTGAGGCCCCCCAAGGCTTCAGTGCCAATCTGCCTCAGCCTTGGGGCACCTCAGGCTGACTTGGTACCACTCCAGATTTGGGCCAAGGTGCAAAGCCCTATTTTTCAGGTACCTCAAGAGACACCTGTAATAGAAAGTCATATCAAGGAATTTGAATTTTCTTTTTCAAGGTTCCATCCAACGAATATGGCTCTGTCTGCAGTATTGTTGTTGTTGACTTGTGGTAAGTTCAAAAATGTCGTCTACTGAAATTTTACTCTCTCTTGAGTTGTTCCACTCAGAGCAATGACAATTCCAGTGGCCTAAACGCATGGAGTCATAGGCTGCAATCCTATGCATCTTTAGACAGAAAAAAGTCCTGGCTATCTGGGGAATATTGGGAGTTGTAGGATTTTCTGTCTAAACATTTATAGGATCATAGGACCTTTTTCTGTCTAAACATGCTTATGATTGTGCCTTTATACTGTCTAAGGTGACCATATTTGGGAGACCAAAAAAGAGGACAAGCTGGGAGGGTGGGCGGGAAAGCAGCTTTCTTGGGCCTCTAGAAAGTGCATCATTCCCCCTGCCTCCTTAAAGGCCCCAATTGGAGCAGAGGATGGGAAAGTGTGGCAATCCTGCCTCCACTTCTCCAATCGGGGCCTTTTCTATAATGTCTGGGAATGATACACTTTCCCCTTTAAGGCTGTGATTGGAGCAATGGGAGGGAAATGACCCGCCTCCAGAAAGCACATCATTCCCTCCCACCATGCTAACGGCAGCCTTAAAGGGGAAAGCGTGTCTTTCCAGGACATTGTAGAAAATTACCGAAAATCCCCCCTGACACCCAGGATAGAACAAAAACCTGGACAAATCCGGGGAAATCCTGACAGTTGGTCACCCTAATACTGTGAGAACTCTGGTTCATCTAGCACATTATTGTGCTAGATGAATGGTTTTTCCAGGGTCTGAGAGGCATCTTTCATAGCTCTACCTGGAGATTCTAGAAATTGAACCTGGGACCTTTTGCATATAAATCAGTGCTCCAGCAATGAACTCTAAAGAGGCATCTTTTGTAAATGGGAAACTGTTTAAGTATTGCTCAAGAAGAAGACAGTTTTCTCCCTCTTTCATAATGCTAGAACTCAATGGGGTCATCCCATGAAGTTGATTGGTGGGAGATTCAGGACAGATCAAAGGAAGGACTTCTTCACACAGAGCATAGCTCAACTATGGAATTCACTATCACAAGATGTGGTGATGGCCACCAATTTAGATGGCTTTAAAAGGGGGTTGGATAATTCCTGGAGTAGAAGGCTAGCAATGGCTACTAGTCCTGATGGCTCTGTGCTACCTCCAGCATCAGAGGCAGTTAGCCTATATACTTCAGTTGCTGGGGAACATGGGTGGGAAGGTGCTGTTGCATTCATGTCCTGCTTGTGGGTTCCTGGTCGACAGCTGGTTGGCCACTGTGTGAACAGCATGCTGGACTAGATGGATCCTTGATTTGATCCAGCAGGGCTCGTCTTATATTCTTAGGGTATCTTAGCTCTTTTTCAGACAACCACTGATGCATTGTGAGGGAGGTCAGGGTTATAAGCACTGTCCTTGCTCGCATGGTCTTTCATCTGCTCTTCTAAACCCAGCCTCTGAGCTGTGTATACAAGATGGAGTTCAGGACCAGAGACAGTGGCTGCAATTCCCAATGTCTACGCATATTCTGGTGCATGGTGTAGAGAGGGAATAAATTCCCCCACCTCCCATAATCCTAGATCACAAAAGTGACCCAATCAATTGATGGGGAGGAGATTTAGAACAGAGGAAGTGAAATGAAGCAATTCTTCACACAATACATAGCTAACATATAGTATCCCACGTCCTGGCATGTCATGCTGCTCACTAACCTCAATGACTTTGGGAGAAAAATCCACAGAGAAGTGTATTGGACATAATGGCTGCAGCAAACCTCCATGTTCAGAGCAATCTACCTCCGACTACCAGCTGCTAGGAACAAATAGCAGGGGACAATTGAAAACAAGATGCTAGGCCTGAAGATCCCTTGGTATGATCCACCAGGGCTCCCCATGTGTTCTTGTTTCCATCTGGAACGTTCTCAGACCACATTAGGGTGTGTAATTCCACAAATAAATTCCCCATTTGATTCACTTCCCCTTTCATGTCTCTTGATGATGAAATGAGAAAGGGGAAGCACCCAAACCCTTTCTTCCTCATGCCTGCACACTTGAGTCTTAGCAGAACCTGTGCTACTTTGAGGTGGAGGAGGGACCATTGGGCAGCAGGCCCTCTGCTCCTACTGCTCTTTGAAGGCAGGGAGCAGACCCATGGATTTGTTCTTCCTCATGTCCTCTAGATGCTCAGACTGCATTTATGCAGCCCATCCACCTGACATTGCACTAGAAAGAGTGCAAGAGGGAAGTATTTAGGGCTATTGGTTGGGCTGCATGCAGTGTAGGGTCCTGATGAAAATGGAGATAAATCCTGGTTTTCCACATGGGGCTGTAATTCCCTGTTCTTGTCTTATGGAAGAGTTTTGGATGCTATTGGATCAGGCCTCCATCAGAGTAACTAGAATCCACCAGGGTCATCCCATGAACCTGAGTGGTGGGAAATTCAGGACACATAAAACAAGAGTTCTTCACACAGCACCTAGTTAAACTCTGGAATTCACTACCAGAAGATGGAGTGATGGCCACCAATATCAATGGATTTAAAACGGGGATTAAATAAACTCATGGAGGAGAAGGCTATCAATGGTTACTGTTTCTAGTTATGATATGCTACCTCCAGTATCAGATGCAGTATGCCTATATACACCAGCTGCTGGGGAACATGGGTGGGAGGGTGCTGTTGTACCATGTCCTGCTTGTGGGTTCCTGGTTGACAGCTGGTTGGCCAGTGTGTGAACAGAGTGCTGGACAGATGGACCAGCATCAGAGCTTTTCTTGTGTTCTTAGAGAAAGGAAAGCTCCTATTTGTCTCTTCTAAATTTGTCTCCTGGTAAGAGCAATGTGACAACCCATAAGCTAGTTCATGCCTTCACATTTTTTCACTTGATTATTGCAACTTGCTTGCAATGTGCATGTGTCAAATCAAGTACTCTCAGAGATACAACGCTACAGACCAAATTCGCACATAATCGAAAGCAGAATACTTTTGTAGCGGCATCAGTTATAGGTAATCATGCAATATTTGTCTGCTGAGGTCAGATTTTATTCATTCAGATTAAATTTTCTGGCACATTCTTGTTTGTTCAGCTGCTTGTAGTGTTTCTAAGCTCCAACCAAGCTAGGGACGGGACGGGGGGGGGGGGTATTTATTTATTATTTCAGGAAATCTAAATACCACTTTTCATTAAAAAATAAATAAATCCCAAAGCTCCTCCCAAAGTAAAGTCATAACAAAATGCAAGAAAACCTATCGATCAGTGGAGGCTGGGGCTCCAATGTCAGGGTGTGTGTGAATCCGCTCCAGGTTTCAGTTAGAACCAGACAGTGCTACGTGAAATTCACGCTCCGCAACACCTACATTTCAATAACCCCCATAGATTTCATCAACAGTCAAAATCTTCTCTCCCCCACCCCCAATATAGAAGTTAATCTTTGGGAGGGGCTTTAGATAACCCATGTTTTGCCTCTAGTAATCACCACCACCTCTCTTTTTAAGGAGGAAAAGGAAATGAAGGAGGGAGTTTTTTGTGCACTGGGTGGTACCAGTGTTTTGGGGGTGGGAAGTGGTGAGGGGGGAGCAGCATCCTTTTAATGCTCAATTTTGGCTCAGGGAATCCCCATTTTTATCCGAATTTTGTGGGGGAAACTAAGAAAAAAAACTAAGCTAACCCTCGGAGAACTTTCACCCATATGTAGCGGCAAACTCTATGTGTACAATGCTTTACCAAATTCAGAAACAGATAAGGGTAAACCTAGCTTGGGTCCAGAGAGTGTTGGATCGCTGCGACTCGAGGATTATGGGAGGTTGGGAATCATGGACCGAAAGCAACGTTTCCACAATGGAAACCAGAAGTAACTTGGAAAGCAAAAATCCAGCCAGAGTTTCAGATGGGAAGGATTTCGCAAGCCTCCTTAAGCCAGCAGAGGGTTGGGAATGTTGCATTTACCCAATGACTGAAATTCCTCCCCCCCCCCCCCGACTGTTTTCCAGGTGGAATTGTAATAGATGCAAGTCTTCTTGAACTCTCTGCAATGATCAAAACCGTCACTGGGAAAAATGCCATTCCAGATTATTCCACCTATGGGTGCTACTGCGGATGGGGAGGGAAAGGGAAGCCAATGGATAGAACCGATTGGTAAGTTCATCGATTGTCTGTATGAGCCATCAAGGGATGTCATCCCACCCACCCCAAAAAGCCACACAGGCAGTGGAAGCTGGTGACTCCAGTGACAGTGGGGTGGCAAATCCACTCCAGATTTCAGTTGTAACTCTCAAAGGAGCTATCAACAGGCCTACCTGCAGTGTGCAATGTTCTATTTGTTTTTCACTGCTAAAAATTCTACACTATTTAAATAATGTGTTATCCTGTATCATTTTGCAGCTCCTTGAAGAAGGCCTTAGAATACAAATGGGCTTTTCTTACATATATATATATATATATATATATATATATATACTGGAAGCTCTGGGCATAATGACTAGCAACCATTGCCTGACCCTCCAGGAATTTATCCAACCTCCTTTTAAAGCCATCCAAATTGGTGCTCATCACCACATCTTCTGGTAGCAAACCCCACAGTTTAACTCTGCACTATGTGAAGAAGTCCTTCCTTTTATCTGGCCTGAATCTCCTATCCATCAGCTTCATGGGATGACCACACTGGGTTCTAGTATTTTGAAAGAGGGAGAAAAATGTCTCCCTCTCCACACTCTCCACATCATGCATAATTTTGTACACCTCTGTCACGACTCCACATACTCACCTTTTTTCTAAGTTAAACAACCCCTTTCCTCAGATCAGTTGAGTTTGTTACTTTAGTTATTGCTCGAAGGAGTATCGTTCCCTCCCCAGTATTAATTTTGATTACTCCCTCTAATAGTGAACTCAGGTGGTAAGTGCTAACCAAAGCCAACCCAGGATATTTTGCTGCCTGAAGCGAAGAACAAGATGGCGCCCTCTCCCATTCCATGTAGAAAAGTGGACTGGACTAACAAGTCTTCTTCAACACTGGCGATGGGAGAGCACCTTCTACAACATCTGAAGGCAGCAGGCTAGCTTAGGGGATGCACGGCCAGCTGTGTAGTACACAGCTCTCTCCTCCAACATCTTGCTGCTGCCTGTCAGCATTTGCTGCTTGAGGAAATGGCCTCACTCTGCCTAATCGTAGGGCGGGCCCTGGTGACCACAGAAACGGAGCCAAAATAGGGCCACAGAGAAATGTAAGAGGAGCTCAGCATGCCTGAGCGAAACCAGAGGTTTGCAGAAATACAAAATACATGAGAGCTTTAAGCTGCAAAATGCTGGTATTATTGTCTGGCCTTCATCTCCACCCCATTTGCCTTTGGCCATGGCCAACTCTGAAACGCAGCTCTGAAACGGAATTTGGCCTCAGTTGAAAGCTTGGCCACAGTTATGAACTAAGATTCCGAGGGTTAACCGAAGGTGCGGCAGAAACATTGGATTAAGTGGAGGGATTGGAAAAAGAAAAGAAGGGTGACCATATGCCAGGAAAAACCAGGACATGTCAGGATTTTTTGTAACAAATCCATGTGGGGGGGGGGGAATGATGAAATTTGAAGAAAAATCCAGATTTTTCCCATCCTCCCCCTACCCAAAGGGCAGCTCTACTTTACAGTCAATGGGAATTTGCAACAATGCTTACAGCTCGGTCTTTTTTAAGGATAAAGAGACAAACCTCAGCAACTTGATAGCCCTTAGGTAGGGCTTTAGCCTTGCCAAATGTGAAGCAGATCCATTCATCTGTTGACTTTTAGGATTTTTTAAAAAATTGAGGTTTTTAAAAAACATTTAAAAAAACATGTCATTTTTAAAGATAAAGAGATGAAACTTGGCACGTTGATAGCTCCTACATAGGGCTTTAGCCATGCCAAGTTTGAAGCAGATCTGTTCATCCATTGAGTTTTAGGATTATTTTTTTTAAAAAAGGTGTTTTTTTAAAAAAAAATTAAAACATCATTTTTAAAGATAAGGAGATGAAACTTGGCATCGTGATAGATCTTAAGTAGAGCTTTAGCCATGTCACATTCCAAGCAGATCTGTTCATCTGTGGATTTTTAGCAAGTTTCAAAACAAAATTGAACTATAAAAATAAATAAATAAATAAATAAATAAATAAATAAAAAGCCACCCGGCTGGCCAGCAGCAAACCCTGTTAAGCAGCAGCTTGCAGCGGAGTGAGGATACAATCAGAAAAGATATTTGAAGGAAGGGGAGAATGTATCACACAGAGTATAGCAACAAAGTACAGCAAAAGCTACAAAAGTAGGAGTGAAGTTCATTTCAGATACATTGGATGTCTCACTTGCTAGTTCAGTGATTTTAACATTAAGATGTTCTGTAGAACAGTTTTGTCTTAATTGTGTGCTGTGAAATCAGACATGCGACCAAGGCTATGTTCAGGTGGGCACACCTCCTTGGGGGCTGAGCATGTTGGTGGGCACGCCCCCTTAGGGCGGCCATTTTGTCCTCCTTTTTGGTTTCCAAAATATGGTCACCCTAGTTCTTTGTTTTTCTTGTTTGGACAGTCCTTGGAACTATGAGAGGTCAGGGCTGCCAAATGCCCTGGGAGTGTTTTAAGGACACTTACAGGGAAACGTTTGGTTTCCTGTATCAGTGATGAATGCAAGGCAGTGGGTGTGAACACAATAGCTTTCACTGAATACTTTGTAGAGCTGTTTTCACACTTCCAGATGAATTGCACTTTCTTTAATGGACTATTTTTATGGATTGTATTTAAGACCTGAGAGTCCACCTTCTCCCTTACCAACCCTGGATGGAGAGGCGGGTTAGAAATAAAATAAATAAATAAATAAATAAAATAAATAAATAAATAAATACTGAGGTCATTGGAAGGCATGCTCCTGGTGGTTCCACATGGACCTACGGCCTGATTGGAATCCACCAGGAGAAGATCCTTTAGGGTGGTGGCTCCCTTCTGTGTGGAACTCCCTGCCCCTGGAGATCAGGCAGGTACCTACACTAGGCTGCTTCTGGCACCTCCTGAAAGCAACTCTGTTTCAAGAAGCCTTCCTCACTGTCTAGCCACTGTTTTTCAGGTTCCTTTGTGTTCAAATTGAACGATTTTAATTTGCTTTTTTAAAATCTTCTTTGTTTTACTGTTTATACCTATGTTCACTGCACTGGAATCTATGTTAGATAATTGAACAGTATATAAATATTGTAAATAATAATAATAACAATAATAATAATAATAATAATAATGGATAAAAACACTTGTAGGGTTTGATCCTATACACGCTTAGACAGGAAAAGATCCTACAACTCCCAGCATGGCCCAGGGGCATGCTGGGAGTTGTATGGATTTTTCTGCCTAAACTTGCATAGGATCGCACCATAAATATATCAACATTATCCTGACCTTGGAACCATTCAGAGATGGGGAAGTGACGCATCCCCAGGGAGGGATGCCTCATCCTCATGGCCCAACTTTCCTTACACTGCCTCGCTCTGTGTTTCCATTCCTCTCAGGTGCTGCCAACAGTGGACAAACAGGGGTGCAAACCCAAAACCAACCTCTATGTCTACAGCTACAACGCAGGGAATGTCAGATGCGGTGAGTTGACTTTTAGACCTCAGTCCCACTGCAGCCCCATTAAGCTGACCCTATGAAAAGGAGGACAGGGCTCATGTAACTTTAACAGTTGTAGAGAAAATGGAATTTCAGCCAGTGTCATTTGTATGCAATTAGTTCCTGGTGAAATTCCCTCTTCATCACAACGGTTAAAGTTGCAGGGGCCCTGCCTTCTTTTGTATAGGGTCACTCTAGTATAGTGCCTGCACCTTTAATAGTTGTGATGAATAGGGAATTTCACCAGGAACTAATTGCATACAAATGACACTGGCTGAAACTCCCTTTTCTCTACAACTGTTAATGTTACATGAGCCCTGTCCTCCTTTTCATAGGGTCAGCCTAAGCCCCATAATCTCTGGGGGAGGGGGTTTATGGAGTGGGCCCATTGATACCATGGGCTGAAGCTTCCAAATAGACAGGGTCCATGCGTAAATCGAATAGCAGGGTGCGGTGTTCCTGCCTATTTTACCAGTGTGAATACTTTCCCTATATGGCCCTTCCCACAAAAGGGAACACTTTCCACCACACACAAAAATGCTGCCACCAAGACCTTTACATCACGAGATTTGAGGACACACCGGCTTTTATTCTAACTTATATTATTCCCATTATTACTTCTCCCTTTTGCAGCCACAAGCCGTAGGCATAGGATTTGATAAAACACTGAAATATTTATTATTTACAGCATTAAGATATTGAACAATACATAAGTCACTTTAAAACTTATATATGTGTATAGATAGATAATCTTACATACACACACACACACTCACTTACCACTTTAATTCTATACAGACAAATTCTACTATCTCTTTCCTGTCTATCTCTTCACAAGCTCTCTCCAAACTCTTCCCTATCTAAACTCTTCCCTATCTAAACTCTTCCCTATCTAAACTCTTCCCTATCTAAACTCTTCCCTATCTAAACTACACAACACACATCTCCATGTTTATATATCACACCATTTCACACACACCCAGCCGATCCTCACATATGCAAATACATCATAGCTCCTGTCACTCATACTTCTCTCACTCTAGATCTACTGACCAGAAAACACAGAGTCGTAACATTAATACCTCACATCTACAGCCTAAACCTCATGTTACTGGGAAGGGGAAGGTAAAAAGAAGGAAGGTGGGATTCTTAAGGAGGCAGAGATCCTTAAAGACTTGCTCAGGGGGTTCAGGTCAGAGAAGGAAACCTGACATTCCCCCTTAGCTCTTCTGTTGTATTAATTTCAGGTGCTGAACCGTTGTGGTGGAAAGTGCTGGCGAAAGATGGAATCTGGTGTCAGCGGAAAGCCTGTGAATGTGACCGGAGATTTGTGGAGTGCCTGAAGAAGCACTCAGAGAGCTACCAGAAAGCGTACCGCTACCATTCAAACCGGAAATGTTTTGGTCCGTCCCCTCGGTGCTAGTCCTGAGCCAAATATAAGGGAGTCACCTTATGCAAACCCTCTGCGAGAAGATCCCTTGTGACGATACCCCACATTTCTGTCTCCTTAAATATGTCTGGCTTGGTGTGTTTGGAGAGTGCAGAATGTTGGACTGAGTGGGTGTGGCTGATGATGCTGGGAAAGGGAGGGGGAGGAGTATATATTGGCTGAATTCAGACGACACATTAAGCAACTGGGGGTAGGGGAAACAATCGTCAGTTGTATTGACTATCGTGTCATCCGGATGCTGCCATAGTCAACTCAGCGCTGATCCACACCACAGTTGATTATTACCCCCTAGATGAACAACTGTAAAGTTGATTATTACCCCACCATTGACAATCGTGTTGTCCGAATTCAGCCATTGCGTGAGGTAGTGTTTTAGATTATCTTATTGTCTTGGTTGGGTGGAGGGTAGTTAAGTGGATGATAGCTGTGTGTGTTCTGGTCAGGAGTGTGTGAAGAGATTATAAGTACCTAGGATTATTATTGACAAGATTGTTTGAAGTATTAAGAACAGGCAGGTTTGAAATTGATTTGAAAAGAACTGTTGACAACAATAAACGTTTTCTTTTATTTTTGCTACCACAAACCACGTGTCAGCTTGGCTTTGTAACCTGCTCTATCAGTTTAATAAAGAAACACAGATCATTACACCTTCAGCCAACATAGGCCCCCTCCACAAGGATGCGCTTTTGCGCCCGGTTCGGGGATTATGCGCATTATCGCGGAGGCGCATTTACGCCTAATCCCTCTGCACGGGAGGCGGCGAGAGGCGGCGAAGCGCATTAATTGATGTCCAAAAAGTGCTTTAGAAGACGTTAATGCGCATAATCGCTTGTTCACACGGCGAAAATGCGCTTTAACGGCCGGAGCAAAATAAAAGTCGCTATTTAACGCGCATTCGAAAATGCGCATTATCGGGGAGATAACGCGCCTGTACGCCCGTTTTGCGCTCCGCTGGTGTGGAGGTAAAATTTATAATGAGCCTTCAAGGCTCATTAAACGTCTCGTGTGGAGGAGGCCATACTCACAGGAGGACCTTATTCAAAACCCTTAACACCCTTTTTCCCCCTCTGCTATAAGGGAAAAGGGGTGCGTCTTTTGCCCTTCCCTCAGGTATTTGAGTGTTGGGGCTTAGCCTGAGAGGGGTGTGCTCATCTAGGCCTGGTGTTTGAGGCTGCGGCAGCACATCCCTCTTTGAGGCGGGGTTTGTACATCAGCAAAAAATAAATAAAAATCACCTTTTCTCAAAGGGGCAATTGTTGCTTTAAAGAAGGGGATCTGTAGCAGGATCCGTACCTCCTGCCCATCTCTGCCAGGAATTTGACATGAAAGCTGGAAGAAGAGAGATCCAAATCTCCCTCTGTGTGCGTCAGCTCCTTGAAAGCAGGATCAGGGCTGTGCAGAGCTGGTCATATGCCCAGGCCTGATGGGAAGTGTGGGCCCACCCCCCATTTCAAACTGCTCATTAAGTATCTTTTAATCAGTGGCACAGATTCAGTGCTAAATACATATATGAACTAGAACAATTTATCAAAAAGGTAATGGGAAGCACTTTTATTCAAGATGTAAGACATCACTTTTTCACATTCAGAATTTCACAACGGACGGCTTCTGCACTGTTTCCACAAGGTGGGCTCCTCGCTTCTCAATGGGCCGCTTACGCTACAGAAGCAGTAGCATAAGCTGGGGGGGACCTCCACGTCAGAGTGCCCCCTCAAAATCGTGGGCCCTGGGCCAACTAGCCCCACTGGCCCCCTTCTGCAAGGCCTTGAGCAGGCTTCCAAAAGATGGGGGTGTCCACAACATCCCAAATGCTTAGATTTATAGAAAGGTTACTGCAACGATGGAAAATTTTTAAGTCCAGTCCTTTTGCTAATTATCCCTCTGCTGTGTGCTGCAAGAATCTGAATTGCTGAGAAGTGGAAAGGCACGATTAACTCAAGTGTTGACTGTTTCTGTTTCCCTGAGGCATTCCCTTTTGTTCTTCCTGTTTACCTGAGACGTATCGCTCGGAAATCACCGCCCGTATTTTGGCCCCATCAGTGGAGGCTGGTGGCTCCGACGTCACTGGGGTGGCGAATCCACTCCGGGTTTCAGTCAGAATCAGTCAGAACTATAAAGGAGCTCTCCAAGGTGCGGACTCATCTTAGAGAGCTCCTTTAGAGTTCTGACTGGAACCCGGAGCAGCTTCGCAGTCCCACGAACATCAGAGCCACCAGCCTCCACTGGCCATCATTTCTGCTTCTTTAAGTGGGGTGGTAAAACGTTGGTCCTCTGCATTGTTAACACCATCATCCTTCAAGGCTCAGCTCCCTCACCAGGCCAGTAGATGTTCAATCACCATGCAGACAGATGCATGCAATGGACAGAGAGAAAACATGATCTCCACTTGCCATTGCTTTTACCAGCTGGGCTGAGCCTCTTTCTCAGAAGCCATCACTTAATGCTGCCCTGGGAGGAAGAGCAGCTGCCCTGCCATCCCCTTATCTCCACCGCTAAAAGTGACAATTAGTTCCCAAGGCATAGATACCTGAGGCCCAGCCTGTAAGACCAATAACTTCCATCGATACTACACCCATTTTTTAGAAGCTTGGGTTACCAGTCGGTTTGCTAAAGGCCTAATGAGGCCTCTTTTTGAACTGTGCGCAGCCCATTTCTATCCACTTGGTTGTTAAAGGAATTGAATTGCCATCTGAATACGCTTGACTTCCGCTTCCCTCCCCATCTGCTTTTCCTTTCATATCGTGTATTTAATTTGTAAGCGGCTCTGGAGACCTCTTTGGCTGAAAGGTGGTGCTTCAAATTAACAAATAAGTAGATAAATAAAATATTGGCTGAATTCGGACGACACAATAAGCAATTGGGGGGGGGAGGGGAACAACCGTCAGTTGTATTGACTATCGTGTCATCCGAATGCTGCCATAGCCAACTCAGCGCTGATCCTAATCCATACCACAATTGATTATTTATTACCATGTTGTGTGGGGAGTACCCCCTAGATGAACAACTGTAAGGTTAATTATTACCCCACCATTGACTATCGGGTTGTCCGAATTCAGCCATTGTCTCTAGCACATAAGCATATAAGTCCATGCTCAGTAAAATGCTGTGCAGTTCAAATGAACAAACCACAGTGCAATTCTAAGTACAGGTATTTATTTTGGAGTACATCTCATTGCATAGTCCTACACAGGTTGACCCTGTCAGCTGGAATCCTGGCTGCACTGGATTCCAGTCAGGGATGTTGGAGAAAATCTTCAACAAAATCAAAGGAGTTCGGATTTCTACATATCCGACCTGCGGATTCCACAGTTGACTGGATTTTTCCAGGTTGCGAGGATTTCGTAGATTTGCAGACCATTGTTGTTTTGATGCAAATTTAGTCGTAGAGAAACATGTAAAATATGATCAACACCTAAGGTCCTCCTCCGGGTGCCTACTCCGAGGGAAGCTCAGAGGATGAAAACAAGGGGGAGGGCCTTCTCAGTGGTGGCCCCCCAACTAAGGAACGATCTCCCCAGCAAGGCTCACCTGGCGCCAACATTGTTATCTTTTCGGCGCCAGGTCAAGACTTTCCTCTTCTCCCAGGCATTTAATAGCATATGTTGAGTTTTTTTAACTGACCCTTGGATAGTTTAAATGATATAGAATCATAGAATCATAGAATAGTAGAGTTGGAAGGGTCCTATAAGGCCATCACGTCCAACTCCCTGCTCAATTTATGGTTTAAAATTTTGTATATTGTTTTTTAAACGTTCAATGTTTTTAATTTTTGTAAACCACCCAGAGCACTTCGGCAATGGGGTGGTATATTAATAATAAAATAATAATAATAATAACAATAATAATAACAATAATAATAATATAAAAAGTCAGTCAAAATGTGCATTTCTCCCATAGGCTACAACATGGGGTGATTCTTGTATTTTGGGGGGATTTGCACATTTGTATAAGTATGAATTTGCACAAATGCAGGGAATTGGGGGGAAATCCAATTTCGTCAATGGGCAGATGGCTGAACGAGAGGCCCCTGACATTCCATGAAGCTGAGAGGGAAGGAATCTTACAAAATCTGTACATCCCTCAAACCAACTCAAGGGGACAGCTTACATCAGCTTTCCTCAGTCTTGAGAGCTGCAGTCCAATACAGCCACAGGGCACAAAGTTAGGAAAGGCTGCCATCAAGATTCCCCCAAATCATGGGCAGCGTAGGCGTGGGCTCGCAGGGGCATGAGAGCACGGGACCCTGCTCTCTATGTCAACAGCATGGAGAAGAAACAACTGGCTAGAACAACTGGCTTCCCAACTCCCTTGTGCAATTTGGTGACAATATTATCATGTTAAGACAAACTTCCACACTCAGCCAGTGGCGCAATAATGAGTTTTAAAGTAAAGCAAGTGCTCATCATGGCCATGTCCCCAAGGAGAGGGCAAAAATGCAGGCAGCCATGTTGATCCACATGAGCAAACCAGTCAAAGAAAGTCTTTTGTAATGCTACTGGACCTTAGTTGCTCATTACAAGCCAATGCAAACTACTTTGCCTTTCAATAGGGATAGTTCACAAGAATATATTGTTTCTGAGAAACTTAATTCCCCTGTCCCCAGCCACTGTTAGGATCACAGCTAAGGTCAGAGGGCACAGATAAGACAGAGGAGGTTAGCAAATGATGTCAGCACCCCTACAAATCAAAAACTCCAGTGCTACATCCCTATGAGCCTTGGAGGTCGTGGGCTCTCCTACATTAGAGGCCTTCAAGAGGCAGCTGGACAACCATCTGTCAGGGATACTTTAAGGTAGATTCCTGCACTGAGCAGGGGGTTAGACTTGATGGCCTTATAGGCCCCTTCCAACTCTACTATTCTATGATTCTATGATTCTATGATAAGTGACTATTGGGATTGTGACACATGTCCAAATGTCTCATTCTTCAAGAATGAGATTATTTAGCACAGACACAAAAGGTCAGGTTTCTTCTTAGATGGGAAAAGAAATGCCTAGGGATGTCCTGACATGGCCAAACACTTGAGGAAAAAGCTTTCTATTTCCACCTGATTATTGGAATTGGGAAATAGGGGTGCCCGCCCCGCCCCCCACACTGACTTTCTTTAAAACCCAGTTGTCACACTGCTGAGAGGAGCAAATAAAGCTGGAAATGGCCAAGATTGCTAATAAGAGGGGACAGGTGTGATTTCAATTTCCAAGATGTTTTATGAGGCTGGAAGAAATAAGTAACGTATCAACTGACTGCCTATCGATAGATAGATATGCATAGATAATGGGATTTTCTGTCTATAATAGTGTCAAAAATCCATTTTGTTTTGTTATAAAATAGGCTTTTAAAATCACTCTCAAGCAGTAAAGGCTGGTGGCTCTGATGTCGGTGGGGTGGTGAATCCCCTCCAGGTTTTTGTCAGAACTAGTTGGAAATCTAAAGGAGCTATCCAAAGTGTTTCCCTGCCGTTATCTCCAATCAGTGACTGGAAATAACGGCAGGGATTCCACTGCATGCCACAGAGGGCCAAATGACCTTGCTGAATGGGAACAGCTGTCGTTCAGGAAGTGGGGATTGAGGGAAAAGGGGAGGATCCCCGAAAATCAGGCAGAGGCACTTTCTGTGACCGGAGCTCCATCTATGGAAGGTTCCCCTGCCCCACTTTCAAGGCTCCTTCCCCTCCACTTTCTGTGTAGCATTTTCAGGGGGCTAGAGGTATGGCATGGTGGAAAGGGGGCCAGGAAATCTCTTTCCACAAACTCAGTTGCACGACTGGAATATTTTGCTGCTGAAAATGATCAGGGCCTCATCACAAAAGCAGGAGCTGGGTTTTGCGTAATTAAATCCCAGTTTGGTTTACAGTACCCAACTAATTCACAACATCCTTCCTGTACAAGTGTGTTGTATCATTTACTTTGTTTTAGTCCACTTCCCTCTTTCTTCATTAGATATAAGACAGGAGGAGGACGTATCAGAAGCAACCAAACCAGTAAGCCATTTCCCCCCTTTTCTGTCTTTTGTAACTGAGATTTCTGTAACGAGCTACTTAACCTATTAACCTCTTTGTATCATGGAAGATCATCTAAATATGATCTTTCCAATGCAAAAGGGTTTGTTACAGAAATTGTAGCTAAATATTTGCTGAGAGCACTGCAGACACACTCTAAAATATTATCTAACTGGATTGCTTGATTGATTTTTATTTATTTATTTTTGGTACTAATTGAGATGTTTGACGTATGTTTTAGGATTTTACTTCTGAAATTAAGTGATGGCTTTGTATTTTATTCTCCTATTATTGTATAGGTTTTGTTGTGATGTCTGTGGACTAGCTCAATAAACGGAGTGATGTCTATCCTACTTTTCTACTCAAATGTACGAGAGTAGCTCAAAACTACAGCATGCTGTAGGTATTTTACTCCTGTTCAGCTTTTCCCAATGTGATGCCCTACAGGTATTTTTGACTACAGCTTCCATCTCTGACCATTGGTCCTGATTGTTGGGGCTGATGGAGACTGTTATCCAAAAAAAAGGCAGGAAGACTGATTTAAGAGGTTTAGAATACGTCTTGCTCTTGGGACTTTATTCAATATATGGATCATGGACATACACAGCAGTATTTGTCAAAGCCTTTCCTCGGTTTATGGAAAAGAGACTAAACATAAGTTCGACATTAAAGTTAAAGAAAACTTCTAAGCAGACTATGGATTCCATGTATGTCTTGGATTGTAAAGTAATAGGGAAAAAATATGAACTCAGCTTCAGAGAGCTACCCTCTGTCAATAATTCCATTTAAATTCAATGTATTTTTTATTTATTTCTTTTTTTCTTATTCTTTCTCTGTGTGTGTCTCTTTTTCTAAGCTTGTGCTATTCCACTTTCATGAGGGTCAGGTTGGTGGACCTTTGAGGTTTTAGGGGAAAACAAGGTAGGTTCTCCAAGCCCATCCCAGGGTCTACAATATTCCCCCATTTTTTGTGATGTTTTCAAAGAACTGAATTGGCTGCTGTCTAAATTGTTTTAATTAACAATTAACGGCGGGTTGGAGATCAAAGCTTTTTCATAATCTGTGTAGGCCTTTGCTAGATCATGGTGCCTGTTTTAAGAGGACTGTGTTGACTATCAGCTGATCTTTGAATACAATCCCTCAGCCCCATTTTCACTGGTGACTGCTGAGGGTATCCCAAGGACCGCCTCCTTCCCGTATGAGCCTGCCCATCGACTCGCATCATCATTAGAGGCCTCTGCTTCAAAGCCCCGCCTTCTTTATGGCCCGCCTTCAAAGTTTAGGCAGGTGGCTGTGGTGTGGAAGGACTTTTCTGTGGTGGCACCCACTCTTCCTTAGCCCGCTTGCCCGCTACACCTCATTGAACTTTTAGGCACCAGGTGAGGTCTGCCCCATTCCGCGGGGCAAGGTGGACCCAGGACAAGGGCAGATCAACATTCACAGTGCCCAAGGCAGACATATTATTTTGGCCTCTCATGCAGAAACACACGAGATCTTCTCCCACACCTTGGCAGTAAAAGGAAAAGAAGAATAAATTAAATAACGGAGAGTTTACTGCCCATTCAGGACAACCAAAGTCATCTGCCTCATTCTGCTTAATGGCAGGCCGGCCTTGCTCTTGGGTTTTTAATGGTACTTAGAATCCTTTCAGGACACCATCATATGCATGTCTAGACAGAAAAAAAAGTCCTACAATACCCAGCATGCTGACTTGGTATTTTAGCCACTGTTCTTTTGGTGTGCTTTTTAAAAGCTCTCATCCCTTCTGCTTTTATTTTTGTGGGCTGTAACATTTCATTCTGATAGGGCATTTAAAAGTTTTTAAGATGAATAATTTGTGAGCTGTCATCTCCATCCAAAGGTGGGACTATAATAAATCCTATAAATAAATACATCACAATTCTCTTTACCAGATCCTTCCCAGAGGAAGATGAAGGTTCTGTGTGGATTGCTGGTTCTCCTGGCTTGCGGTGAGTAAAGCCAAATGACCCAACCGGCCAACTCAGCAGTGTCCCACAAGCATTTTATGGATCAGCTGCTGTGTTGGAGACTGAGAGGAGCAGAAAAGGGGTTGAATGAAACAGAGCTTTGAGTGTGGACATGGCAGGTTTGGGTGCTACTGCAATATAGTGTGATGTAAAATTAAAGAGCAGAGAAGGAGAGGGGAGAGGAGAGGAAATGACAAACAAGTTCCCTTTTCAAAAGCACGGAACTGCAAATTGGTGAAAGGGTGAAACTGCGGTGCTGCGAGGTTGCGCTACTGCGAAACAATGCAAAGTAAAAACAAAGAGGGAGAAGGCAACGGGAAGCAGTGGTACAGAAAAGGCGAGAAATAGCGCTACTGCGCATTAGTGCTATTTGGTGGGGAAAGAAGACTAAGCCTGCATCCAAAAGTGTGCTACTGCCAATGGCATAAGAAAAGGTATGTGATGGGGAAGGAGACCCCCACCCATTGACCAGGTCACAGACACACCCCTCGGCAGGCCCAGTATGCAGGATTTAATTCAGGGGAATGGAGCACACTGCACATGAACCACACTAGGAAAAAAGGGGAACTGATGCAGTAAAATGACTTTCCAAAAAAGCACCATTTTCAGGGGAAAGCTGCAGGGCTCCTGCGGAGTGGTGACAACGTGACAACACATCATGAACAACCCTGATGTGTTGCTCTGCACTAAATGCCAGTGTAGATTGCACCCCTGACTATAAAAGGCACCAGTTCATGAAAGGAATAGATAAGGAAGCTTTAATGGTCCAGGCTGACTTCAGGTATGAGGGAGCGCTGGGGAAAAGTGCCCTCGGGTGGGTGGGGCTGATGGGAGTTGAAGAGCCACAAGATGCCCACCCCAGATTATAGATAGTACAAAACACATCATTACCTTATGGATCTCACCGTCTCACAATGCAGTGAGCAGGGCGTTGGACTGGATGGCCTTATAGGCCCCTTCCAACTCTACTATTCTATGATTCTATGGCCATGGGCCTTGAAGGGAATTGGATATGTTTATGGAGGAGAGATGTATCAACGATTCATTGCCAGAATAAACCCTGGTGGCCAGAAAACACTTCACTGTTTGACAGAATTCCTTCTAAATTTGCATCTATAACTATACATTAGCAGATGCAAATGATATGCCAATCTGTGCCATCCTCTTTTTTTATTACTATGTTTCCTCTCCTTTTTCTGCTGATGCATAAGCAGGCCCAAGTAACTCCAACTGTTCTGATTTGCGAGGGGTTTGCTTTGCTTTTCTGTCTCTGGCAAAACACTGCCCCTGCTTTTATTTATTTAAAAGGCTTTTCTTCCGCTTTTCAAATCAGAGGTGTCCAAGCGGATCACGACAATGAAAGCTAAAAACAACTGCAAAGTTAAGAAGGACAACCTTCTTGTGTACAAAATTATGCCTGGTGTGGAGAATGTGGATATGGGGACATTTTTCTCCCTCTCCCATAATACTAGAATCCCCTGAAGCTGATTGGTGGGAGATTCAGGACAGATCAAAGGAAGGACTTCTTCACATAGTGCAGAATCAGACTATGGAATTCACTACCACAAGACACTGTGATGGCTACCAATTAGGATAGCTTTAAAAGGGGGTTGGATAAATTCCTGCAGGAGAAGGCTATCAAAGGCTACTAGTTCTGATGGCTATGTGCTACCTCCAGTGCGAGTGGCAGTAAGCCTATATACACCAGTTGCTGGGGAACATTTGTAGGAGGGTGCTGCTGCACCGATGTCCTGCTTGTGGGTCCCTGGTCAATAGCTGGTTGGCCACTGTGTGAACAGAGTGCTAGACTAGATGGACCCTCGGTCTCATTCAGGATTTATGATAGGCTAAAACTAAAACAGCAGCAAAAAAGCTCAACAATTGTAAGTTTGCATTTCACTGGCACTTGAGAACTCACAGGGCAGGCACGACATTGATGCCCTGGAAGAAAGAATTTCCTTCTGGGGGCCACTACAAAGAATGCCCTGAAGACTATGCTCACTTCCTCCTGTGTAAACATGCCTGCAATTTTGCTGCACTCATTCGTGCTGTTGGGTTTTATGGCCAGTTAATTAACACACCTTCCAAAGCCATTGAGCAACGAACGATTCTTCTAATAACTGCAGTACGCAGGAAATGATTGTGATGTGCAGGAAATGCAGAAAAGACTTTGGTCATGTGCAATGAGCTCAGGAAGTGGCCCTTGGTGGCTGAGGAGTTGTTCATTGCAGTGAAGATGGGTGACTTCCAAGTATACACTTGTCTTAATTTTTATCTGCGAAAAATTGGAGGCTATGGAATATCCACCATTACACCCTTGCTGTTGAAGTTCCTCCCACATGGAGAGGAGGACGTGGCTGCCCCCCACCCTCCCCTGGACCCCTCAGTATCTAACACACTGTAACTTTTTTAAAAGGTGTTTGGGAAGCAAAAGGCAGCCTCCTGGAGTTTGGATATTTGATCAAAAACCTCACTGGGAAAAGCGCTTTCCCACACTACACTTCGTATGGGTGTTATTGTGGTATCGGTGGCAAAGGACAACCTCGGGATGCCACTGACAGGTAAATCAGTGACTTTTAAACTTCATGCTTACGTCGACGGAAAGCGGTTCTATTCAGTGGAGCGGTGAATCCGCCCCGGGTTTCAGCCAGAACTCTAGAGGGAGCTCTCCGAGGCGTTGAGTCCATTCTGGGGTTAGAGTTCAGGACCTTGGATAGCGCCTTTAGAGTTCTGACTAATTCTGACTGACAAGTAGGTTCACAGACCCACTGACATTGGCACCACCAGCCTCCGCTAGTTGCAGGCAGTTCAACGATAACATTGCTGGGTTGCTTTACTGGTATTTTGAGGATGTCCCAGAATGCACATGGCCATCCTCCAGGGCCTCACAAGATGTTCAAAATATTTTGAGACCTCAGGTATGGAAATAGGAAGTCAAATGCTAGTCAAATCAAACTATGCGCTTCGGATTATTATTATTATTATTATTATTATTATTATTATTACACAGGAATGCATTTCCTCTATTCTGTTCCTTTATTGTGTCCTAGTGAATGGTCCTGGCTTCACACGGGTTGGAATACCCTGGTACCAACATGCAGTAATGACGGGGCATGTCCCTTCCCCTGTTAAGTTTTGGGTGCTGATGCAGCTGACCGCAGGGTTGTTGTTCTTCCCAGTTTGCATCTGGGCCCAGCTCTGTGAGGAGAAGCATCAAGCCAGGTGGTTGCAGCAGCCGCTAACTCCTTTCCTTCAAATTGGTGGGAATTAGTTGGTATTGCTGCCTCCTGTTAAAAAGGCAATTAGCAGAGAAAAACAAAAGGCAGAATGAGTTTTTACTAGTCCCACATGCACACAAAAGGCTAAAAAAGAGATCACACCTTCCCTTGGTGAAGGAAAAAAAAAACAGTTTTACTCACAAGTACTCTTCGGCATACAAATGCAGGCACAGCGTAGGATTTCAAGAGAGTTTGTTCAGTCTGTTTTGTGTTCCTTTGCATAGGCAGGAGCGAGGGAGTGATCTATGTGCTCCCAGCAATGGAGGGAGGCAGAGAGAGTCGGAAGGGGAGGAGCAAAAGGGAGACATCACAGGAAACCACCCTGGAGGCTATAGAGACCCTAAGGCTAGCTGTGCCCATGCATTAACTAACTAAACACAATGCTGCCCCCTTCCTGGAAGTTGTAGATGAGGTTGCAGTAGTCCCAGATGGGGAGCATCTTTCTCAGGGACTTCTGATCTGTGGAGCAAATTTACTTTGAACAGAACCTCAGGTAAAGAAGCTATCACTCTATGGGACCTTGTAGCGTTGATGTGATCCGCAAATCGGCAGCATAGCCCTGCCCTTTGACTTGTATTTGACATATGTTGGCATCTCCGCTTGGAGACAGGCCTTTGTTTTTAAGATAGTTGCAAGAGGGTGGTGAGAGCCCAGGTTTTCAACAGGGTGCATACAGGTTTTCTTGTTTTTTGGCCTCTGGCTGTCAAACAGCTTTTGAACTAAATGCAACAACCTGCGGGACTGGCTGTCTGACCAGAGGCAATCCCTGTTCCAAACTACGTTTAGGCTTTAGTGTTCAGGTCAAGGGGATCGTTCAACTCCAGCCTCAGATGATAGATTTGTTTTTAGGTGCAATCCTCTGCATCTTTAGGTAGAAAAAAGGCCTACAGCTACCAGCATTCCCCAGCCAACCATGCTGGCTGGGGAATGCTGGGAGTTGTAGAACTCTTTGTTCATCTAAACATGCATAGGATTGTAGGACTTTCTTCTATCTAAACATGCATAGGACAATAGGAACTTTTTCAGTGTAAACATGCATCAGGTTGTAGGATTTTCCTATCTAACATGCATAGGATTGTAGGACTTTCTTCTGTCTCAACATACAGAGGATTGTGGGATGTTTTTCTGTCTAAACATGCATAGGATTGTCTGGTTTTTTCTCTCTCAAACCATGTCTAAGATCACGCCCTGAAGCAGTGTTCCCCTTCCTTCACCACAGGTGCTGCTTCAGGCATGACTGCTGCTATGAGAAGCTGAGCAACTGTAAACCCAAAACTGAAAAGTATGATTTCACCATTCAGGATGGAGTCATCAAGTGTGGTGAGTGACCTTGGGTGGATGGTTGCAGGTGGTGAAAAAGGGGGGGAAATGGAGCGTGTGCTTCATTGAAGCATGTGCTTCAAATCTGCATGTTCTTCGATACTATGTATAGGTGCAAATTAAGAAATTATGGCTATCGTTTAAATAGAAAAGGCAGTACATCTCACCATATTTGAACTGTGTCCCTCCTTATTCAATGGGCTGTCCAGGTATTGCTACCTCTGGGTGAGCAACTTAAAACGCCCCTGCTCTTCTCTCTTCTCTGTGTTCTTTAACTTTAAACCAGATGTGGGCTGGTTAGCTCTTCCAATAGAGGATGGTCCTCTGTAAAGTACGTCACAAGGCAAGCCTAGAAGTTGCCTTGGAGACCATAGTTCGAGTCCTGGCTCTGAGGGCCTCCCCTACCATCACGCAGTATGGGGCAGCCACCTCAGGCAGCTGATCTGGGGCATCATAACAGGGGAGGGAGAGGGCTACTTATGGGATTTCCTACCTGAGGTGCTATAATACGTTACCAGCCTCAGATGCTATGCACCTTGATTGCCAGCAGGGGGTGTTATTTACTGCTCCAACCCAGGCAGCAAAATGTCTTGGGCCGGCCCTGCCTAGCCTACCTCACAAGGTTGTTAAGAAGACAAGAGAAAGGACCACATATGCTGAGCTGAATGCCTTGCAGGAAAGGCAGAATCAAAACATGATGGGCTTCCAATCCGTTCTCTCAACAGGCAAAGGAAGCTGGTGCAAACGGCAGATTTGTGAATGTGACAAAGCCACTGCAGTTTGCTTCCAAGACAACCTGGGCTCCTACGACAAGAAGTATAGCATTTACTTTGCCATTTACTGCAAGGAAAAAGCAATGCAGTGTTGAGCTCAGCTTCTGGGGGAAGGTCCCCCACCCCCAAGATTACGCTGTAACTTCTGTTCCAAAATCAAATAAAGCACCCTTTTCTTTTCTTAAAAAATGCAATAAATTCCACTTGCAATTACGGTAAGACGCAAAGGAAAAATAGAGCTTTTATATGGCTATCCAATATGCAAACAACAGCTTATGCTATTTTCCAGTAACTAATAAACAGATTCCAACTTTCTACAAAATGATCAAACTGGTTAAGAATTTATTCTGCCATCATTTAATAGTCTTGGGTTGTTGGTTGTTTTCTTTTCTTTTTCTCAATTCTACCTTTGGGTAGCCCAATTTATCTGTTTCAACTTCATGTCACATTCGCATGCATTTCCCCCAAAAGTGCAATCCATCCTGTTTCCCCATTAATCTGCATTTTTTAACCTGTTCAAATAATCTCATTAAATACATATTTTTAAATGTATTTCCTCTCAAAACACTCATTTCTAAACATAGTTTGAGTCATATTTTTGAGCCAAGAACGGGATTAGAACATTCCGGAAGGGTGAACATCAGTATATAACTGTGTTGCAATCTGCGTATCTGTCCGTGAAGTTCTGATCAGATCTGTTTGTACTGGAATCCAGGAAGATCAAATTCCTCAAGCACTCAGAGAACTCCTCAGGGCAAGACATGTGCTTCTGCAGTTGCTGAGGGGGCATCTGCCGTAACCATCACCATCACCACCACCACCATCATCAGAAGAAGAGAGGGCTCCAGTGCACCCACCCCCAAACTCAATTCATGGGAGATCTTGGGCTGGCCCTGTGCGGACTGGAACCAAAACATGATCTCTGAGAAACAAGGGGTTAGCTTTAGTTTGCTACAGGGAACACCAAAGTTTGCAGAAAAAAACCCAGCAGCCCAATGAGAACTAATTGTACTCAGTAACCATGGAATGTTGTGAATCAGTTGAGAATTAAAACGGGAAGAGCCTACGTATGTGTGTGTAATGTTCTGCATAACCTCCTGAGTAGGGATGTGCCAGATTTTGTAAAATCAGTCCGTGTTTCATGGATTGTCAGGTGTCTTTTGTACCATTGTTGCTCATTGACAGAATCAAATTTCCTGAATTCGCTCAAGTTTGCAGGTTCGCAAATTATATTATTATTATTATTATATTGATTTATATAGCGCCATCAATGTACATGGTGCTGTACATAGTAAAACGCCTTTTGTGCACATTTCCACTTGCAAAAAGGCACAACTTCCCCCCCCCCCCAACAACTGCATAAATCCTCTGAAAGTGTGCAGTTTTATGCTTTAGCCTGTTGAGGAAATCCGCAATTTCATCCGGGGTGTGGTTTGCTTGTTTTTTAAGTATTTTTCTATGACTAAATTTGGTAACATTCCAGACAGTAAAAAAAACAACACCCCAAAAACACCCGCTCCATCCTGCTGGGGATTTCTGTGATAAGCCGAAAGCTTATCATATCCTGAAGGAGGGCATGGCAGGCGACCTGTCTGGAAACAGGAGCACTTCTCGTCAAAAGTAAGGAGTAGGAATCCTATTTGCTCCCTCAAATAGTGAACTTGGGTAGTAGCATGCCCTTCAGTTTCAAAGCAAAATGGAGCCTTTCAAAGTTAATGTAGCGGTTTCTAGCTTCTGAGGGGTCACCTAGTAATGCAGAAATATATAAGTTTGCAAATTAAAAGAAAAATATTTATGTGGGTTGGGTGTTTTTTAAAAATGCTCTGACAAGGACCTGAAAGCTTCCAGGACATGCAGACTATTGAGGTGGCAATTGACAGAGAGGTTAGGCACCATCTTGAGTGTTGTGTCCAGTTCTGGGCATCACACTTCAAGCAGGATACAGACAATCTGGAGCTTGTTGAGAGGAGGGCAACGAGGATGATCAGGGGTCTAGAAAGAAAGCCCTATGAGGAGAGACTCAAAGGGCATATTTAGCCTGGAGAAGGGAAGATTGAGGGGAGACATGAAAGCACTCTTCAAATACTTGAAAGGTTGTCACACAGAGGAGGGCCAGGATCACTTCTCGATCATCCCAGAGTGCAGAACACAGAATAATGGGCTCAAGTTACAGGAAGCCAGATTCCGGCTGGACATTAGGAAAAACTTCCTGACTGTTAGAGCAATACGACAATGGAACCAATGACCTAGGGAGGTGGTGGGCTCTCCCACATTAGAGGCATTCAAGAGGCAGCTGGACAACCATCTTTCAGGGATGCTTTAAGGTGGATTCTGCATTGAGCTGGGGGTTGGACTCGTTGGCCTTAGAGGCCCCTTCCGACTCAACTGTTCTATGATTCTATGTTCCAAGCCAAATGAAGCCTTAACTATTTCTCTTAGAGATATATGGCAACATTAACTTTTATTGCAAGTTGGCCAGAGATTTTCCATTGTTGGGTGGCATATAAATACCATCAACAAAGAATTGTGTGTCTCTTCCCATTTGTAACTCCTTTAGTAAAATGAAATAGAAGTCCACATTTCAGTCAGTAAATAGCACCGCACGTCAGCTACAAAACTCTTCCAAGTGCTACATATCAAAATAAGTTCATTTCAGATCTTGGAGGAATAATGGCTTTTCTCATTTAATAATATTAACCGAGGCACCATTTAAAACAAAGCTGACTTCTAAACAAAGGGCAACGTGTCCCAGAAACTGTGGGAGCATGACAAGGAGAGAAACATCAAGCATTCACTCTCCTTTCCTAAAAGTACGCTTTGTTCTTTGGAGGGAGGGAGGGAGGGAGGCACAGGTGGACTCATTTGGCTGAATTCAAACTGAACTGGGAAGTCCTTCTACTGCCACAAAAAGTGGGACAGGAAAAGTCCTAGAGGGGGGGTCACTAAAATAAGTTGAGGGATCAATTCAGCACAATTTCTGGCCCAAATTGTGATGGTGTGTCTGTGTGCTCCAAGTTCCAGATCACACCAGACCTTTCTGTTTTCCTGATGGTGAGTTCTGTGTGACTTGAAAGCCTGCATACCTTTCGCAATTAATTATTAGGGCTGTGAATTGAGATCTAGAGACCCTCCTTTTCCCCATAGACTTGCAAGTCCATGGGGAAAAGGACTCACTGCCCTCCCCCCACTCTCCCTGCTCAACTGCTGCCTCCTCTTTGCTGCCACCATCTGCTGCTGCCGTCCGCTGGCTGCCGCTGCTTCCACTTTACTAGAACCAGGCCTCGTGGCCTGGTTCTCAGTAGAGCAGAAGCAGTAGCGGCGGCCAGCAGACAACAGTGGTGGCTATGACGACAAGGCAGCAGGTAAGTAGGGAGAGTGGGGGGAGGGTGGTGAGTCCAATGCATTCATCACCGGCCTGGCGTCCCTGGGTGCTGGCTGCACAGCTGGCACCCAGGGACCTGGAAGACCAATGGGCCCCGGATCTCTGGAACAATCTGGACATCCCCCAATCTGGTTCAGATCCAGATCACCCTGATCCGGTCCAGATTCGGGATCCAGATCCAGATCTGTTCACAGCCCTAATAATCATAGAGATAGGGAGAGGCTGTAGCTCAGTGCTGGAGCCTCTGATTTGCATGCAGAAAGTTCAAAGCTCAATTTCCAGCTTCTCCTAGTAGGGCAAAGCACGAATCCTGCCCGAAGCAACTTCTGGCAGTCAGGGTCAACAATACTGGGCTGGCTCAGTAGAAGACAGCTTCTATGTTCCTAAGGGGCCTGTGTTCCTTTGTCAGAAAGGCAATTTAGCAGAGAGAAACAAAGAAGGCATAACAAGAATGAGCATTTACCAGTCCCACCTGCACACAAGGCTAGGAGGCCACGGTCTTCTTTAGTGAAGAAAAGGCAAAATCATTTCCTCACGATATTCTTGCATATAAATGCAGGTACAGTGTAGGGCTTCAGAATGGAGTTTAGTGCATTTCGTGCTCCACTACAACAGCAGGAGCAAGAGAGCAAATGCAAGGGTGCTCCCAGCAATGTTGGAAATCAGAGAGAGAGAGGAGTGGGGGGCAGGGAGAGGAGGGAGGAAGGAGAAGAGCTAACTCACAGGAAACCACACTATAGACTATGGCGATCCTAAGGCTAGCTGCAGCCGAAATACCCACAAAGTAATTGCAATACTGCCCCCTTCAAGTAACTTGCAGACAAGGTTGAAATACTCCTAATGATGTAGCCCTCAACAAAAAGAAGAAGAAGAAAGCTCCTCAGCCCTTTGGTAAGGGATACCACCTTGCCTAGTTTAAATACTCAGGGTCTCACAAAGAGCCCAACCTGGAGATGCCAGCAATTGAATCTGGGGCCTTTGGCATGCAAAGTGTGGGATGTACTTCAACTGAGCTATAGATGATTCTACCAAACGTAAGTAGCTGCCATATGCCCAGAGATGGCTGGTATTTCTGGGCAGGCAGGGCACTGAACACTCAAATGTGGGTGAGTTCCCCCTCCCCTCTGCTTTGAACCCATGCTCAAGTTGGCTCCACCTACATTGAGGAGCACTGCCCCACAAGCCCCAATGGGACCCAGCCATCACTGCTTACCCCCTGTCCGTCTTCAGTTCCTTAAGCCAAGTATTATCAATACGGATGAACAGCATCTCTTCAGAGTTTGAGATGGGCCTTTTTCAGTCCTCCCAGGAGATGCTGGGGATTGAACCTGTGATCTTCTGCATGCAAAACATACAGCCTCTTCTCCCCCACCCTTCAAGTGAAACACATCCCATTTTTGCAAGCATAGCAGAATGTAAATCGTACGAACAGGCTGCCCATGTCAGATGCCATTTCAGCCCACAAGGTTTACTCTCCGATCCAGAGGAGGTGAGTGCTTTATTCAACAAAGTCAGATCCATCCCTGTTCTTGCTTTAGAGGAGACTGAGCAATGTTGCCTTTCACCCAGAGGGTGTCTACACATGGGGAAAGCCCCGGGGTGGCTCTACAGTGGCACTGTGTTTTTTTTACCACGCAGAAGCCACTACGGAGCCATCCCAGGGCTTTCCCCCAAAGCTCCAAAATGAAAAAGTCGGGGACTTACCCTGACTTTTTCCTCTGCAGCGAGGCGACGATGGCACATCTGTGATCTGTCGCCGCTCTGGAGTCATAGCGGAGGCATGGGCCAAGCAGATGGTGACCCCTGATTGGTTGCCATCTACCCGGACAAAAGGGAGGGGACAAGCCAGCAAGATGAATGGCTGCTGGAATGCCTCTGTGCTTCTCCAGCATGGACAGAAAGATGCTTAGCAGGGAAGGTGAAAAGAAAAGGTGAAAAAAGTGGGGGTGTGGACACGCAGTGGTGACCATGCGGTGATGCGCAGTTGCACAGCAGTACATGGGCGTGGCGGTGCACAGGTGCGGCAGTGGCTCCTTCTCCAGTGCAAACCCCGTGCTCGCTCCTTAGCATGGGGACAACTCGCAGGAGTGCAAGTGCGGGGTTGGTGCCAATGCATTATCATGAAGAGAGCTCCCAGAGTAATTGGGGGCTGCTTTAGGGCTGCTCCTGTAATGTTCAGAGAGATTAAATGGCAAGGCCATTTGTGGGTGTCAGGTTCCACCAATGTCCTGGACACCCTGAGCATCTCCTTAAGGATCTCTTGCCTCTTTAAGAGTCCCACCTTCCTTCTTTTTACCTACCCCTTCCCAATAACATGACACTCCAGCCACTTGTGGCTTAACACAACTGTTTACTAGTAAATTAAAACAAGCAAATCACAATTAAAGGTATTTAGTCAATAGAGCTGAGTGATACAAAAGACATTAAGAAAAAAGACAAGTTGCAAAAATGCAAGTTCCTCTACTCTAGCTACACTTCAACTTCTCCAGGCTGCTTCTTTCTGCTCTTTTCTCATGCTCCGGTCTTCCTGGCCCCTTTTCTCTCTGTCTCGCTCTCTTTTTATACCCACTTCCCCCAAAACAGAAAGCATTGTTTCAAACCTTGAAGAAATTAAACTGAACAGGGAAAATGAAACTACTCCTCTCAAGGATACCCCCTCCCAAAAGAAAACCCCAGGCCGCTAGGCCTGACCTTATTACCTTGCCTTTGTAGGCCTCAAACCTTGACAGTGGGATCAAAATTTGAAAACCATCTTGTCGGTATCTATTGCGGGGGGGGGGGGGTGTTCCGGCTGGTCTGTGCCTCACAATGCCACCACGCTACCCCTTTCCTCTCTCCTTTCTGACACCCTCGTTCCCTCTCTCCCTATGTTGCCCTGACTCTCCCTCTCTGTTGCCATTTTGAGCCCAGATTAATGATGGGATATATTAAGTATTTCCCCTAAAAGTTGAAAAATACCTCATTCTATTCCAAGCCCAGTTATGAACTAAAGTGAACCCTGTTGTCCCTCCAATGTCCTAAGGAGTGTGATGAGGGTCTGATCCTCCCCCAATGGAGGCTGGTGGCTCTGATATCAGTGGGGCAGTGAATCCGCTCCGGGCTTCAGTCAGAACTCTAAAGGAGCACTCCAAGGTGCTTCGCTAATAGCTAGATACAAGAAGCCTCACAAAAGGCCTGTAAGAACGGGTGTGTGTGGTTTGGAAGAGAAGTTTTTGAAGCATTGACAGGGGGCTACTCTTATGAAAAAGGGCCAAAGGAGGAAGATGAGCCATCACAAATATACATGGTCAGAAAATAAGCTTTTGCTCTAATAACTGGGATAATACAGGCACAGCAGTGGAAGAATAAGAACATAGGAAGAGCCCTGCTGGATCAGACCAAGGGTCCATCCAGTCCTGCATTCTGCTCATGCAGTGGCCAACCAGCTGTTGACCTGGAACCCACAAGCAGGACAATGTGCAACAGCACCCTCCCACCCATGTTCCCCAGCAACCAGTGTATATAAGCTTACTGCCCCAGATCCTAGAGGTAACACATAGGCCTCAGGACCAGTAGCCATTGATAGCCTTCTCCTCCAGGAATTCATTTAACTCCCTTTTAAAGCCATCGAACTTAGTGGACACTACTATATCTTGTGACAGAGAATTCCATAGTTTGACTCTGCGCTGTGTGAAGAAGCCTTTCCTTTGATCTGTCGTGCATCTCTCACCAATCAGCTTCATGGGATTAGCCCCATTGGGTTTTAGTATTATGGGAGAGGGAGAAAAATCGAAGCTGGGTGCTTCCACACTTTGGAGAGCTCCTTTAGAATTCTGACTGATTCTGACTGAAACCCAGAGCAGATTCATCACCCCATCAGCCTCCACTGAGGGCCCCTGCTTCATTTGCAGATTTCAGGTTCAGTCCACGGCATCTCCAGTAATGCTGGGAAGACCTCTGCCTGAAACACTGGAGCAGCAGCAGCTGCTGCTGCTGCCACCACCCACCCACCCAGCTTCTGCCGCCTGAAGCATTTGCCTCGCCCTGCCTCATGATCGAGCCAGCACTGTTGACTGCCCAGTTTGATGATTCTATCAATGATTACCCCTCCTAATCAAAGCTGGCAGCTGTAGTGAGTCACGAACCAGCAATTCCAGCTCTGCAAGCTGCTGAAGATCTGAGCCATTCCGTCTTCACTCTTGGATTGGGAGGTCATCAAGGGGACTAGCGTGGTCCTTGAAGTTATCGGGAATGAAGAAACTCTTCTCACTGGCTCTGCTGGTCGCCTGTTGTAAGTACAGCAACCACTCTGCTGCTCTTTCTCATGGAGGAGATTTGGAATGATTCCATGCAGGTCCAAATAAGGACAGGCACAAGTCCCTGGAAATATCCATGTCCCTATGCAGCAGTTACATTCAGGGAGGGAACTTGCCTTATGCGGCATGAATGCTCCAAGGTCCCAGGCAGAGAAGCAGTGGTGCAGTTCAGGAGGGATGCAGGGGAGAGCAGTTCTGGGACTTTTTTTTCAAGAGCATGAGGAGATATCATCTGCTAGAGCACCAAGGCAAATGATGGAACCTCCATGCTCCAGCGAGTAAATGAGGTGATAACAAGGCTTTCAAATTTCACGTTTGTGACAGAACAGCATAGAGCAGGGTGCTTTCCTTTTCTTTGATGGGGGCTTCAAACTTCACAGTAGCATTTTAAATGGCAACACTTCCGTAAGAATATAAGAAGAGCCATGCTGGATCGGGCCAAGGGTCCGTCCAGTCCCTTATTCTGTTTACACAGTGGCCAACAAGCTGTCGACCAGGAACCCACAAGCAGAACATGAGTACAAGAGCACCTTCCCACCCATGTTCCCCAGCAACTCATGTATATTGGCTTACTGCCTCTGATATTGGAAGTAGCACATAGCCATCAGGACTAATAGCTCTTGATAACCTTCTCCTCCAGGAATTTATCCAACCCCCTTTTGATGCCATCCAAATTGGTGGCCATCACCACATCTGGTGGTAGTGAATTCCATAGTGTAACTATGTGATGTATGAAGAAGTCCTTCCTTTGATCTGTCCTGAATCTCCCACCAATCAGCATCATGGGATGAAGACTTTGGGTTCTGGTATTATGGGAGAGGGAGAAAAATGTTTCCTCGCTCTCTCTGTCTTCTAGATGCACTTTCTGCTCATGGGAAGGAAGAAGACCGTGAAAGAATGGTTATGGACATGGTAAAAATCAATGAAAGTCTCTTTCGGTCCTACGGCTGCTACTGTGGAGTTGAAAGTACTGAAAATGGCGTACCCAAGGATTATATCGATGTGTACATTGGTCTTTTTTTAGTTATTTATTTGCTTTTTGTTCAATGTTTTGAATCAGACCTTTGAATGAAATTGCTGGGAGAGATCATCCGGAGGCATGGGGCGGGGTGCTATCAATATGCTGATGACACCCAAATATATTTCTCTATGCCTTCAACAACATCATCAGCTGTGTCTCCTGTGAGCGAATGCTTGGAGGCGGTAATGGGCTGGATGAGGAAAAACAAACTGAAGCTGAATCCAGACAAGACGGAGGTGCTTGCTGTCAAAGGCCGCAACCTGGGTTTGGAGGTGTGTCAACCAGTTCTGGATGGGGCTTCACTCCCCCTGAAAGACTGTGTTCACAGCTTGGGGGTACTCCTGGATCCGTCGCTCCAGATTACAGCTCAGATTGATGCGACGGCCAGGAGTGCCTACTACCAGCTTCAGCTGATACACCAGCTGCGCCCCTTCCTAGAGTTGGAAGACCTAAAGATGGTGGTGCACGCGCTGGTAACTTTGAGGCTCGACTTCTGCAATGCGCTGTACATAGGGCTACCTTTGTGCCTAGTCCAGAAACTTCAACTTGTTCAAAATATGGCAGCCAGGTTGGTCACCGGTACACCTAGGGGTGACCACATTACACCAGTTTTAAAATCACTTCACTGGCTGCCAGTCAGTTTCCGGGCAAAGTATAAAGTGTTGGTTATTACCTTTAAAGCCCTACATGGTTTGGGCCCAGGCTACCTACGGGATCGCCTTCTCCCATACAATCCGCCCCGCACTCTTAGGTCCCCTCTACAAGGATTCGCTTTTGTGCCTGGTTAGCCGATTATGCGCATAATCGCAGAAGCGCATTTACACCTAATCCCTCTGCACGAGAGGCGGCAAGAGGCGGCGAAGCGCATTAACGGATATACAAAATGCGGTTTACAAGTAGTTAATGTGCCTAAGCGCATATTCACACAGTCAAAATGCGCTTTAATGGACGGAGCAAAATAAAACTCGCGATTTAACGCACATTCAATAATGTGCATAATCGGAGAGATAACGCGCCTCTACGCCTCATTTGCGCTCTGCTGGTGTGTAGGTAAATTTTTTAATGAGACTTCAAAGACCATTAAACCTCTCGTGAAGAGGCACCCTTAGGTCCTCTGGGAAGAACGTACTCAAGCCAGCCAGAACTAGGCTGGCGAGTGTTACCCAGAGGACCTTCTCCTCTATGGCTCCCAGACTATGGAATGGTCTGCCGGAGGAGGTTAGACAAATTGACAGTCTTCATGAATTCAAGAGAGTCATGAAGACTGTTCTCTTCCGGCAGGCCTATCCGGAGGAATTTTAAATGTTCTAATGATGTGTTTCTCTTGTTTTAAATTTTTTAACTTTGTTATGCTTGTATTTGCATTGTGTTCCCCGCCTCGATCCGTAGGGAGAGGCGGGTTATAAATAAATAAATATTATTATTATTATTATTATTATTATTATTATTATTATTTCTTTCAAACATTTCCATACATATCAATGCAACTGGTGTACAGAGGCTTACTGCCTCCAATACTGGAGGTACTACATAATCAGGGCTTGTAGCCATTGATAGCCTGATCCTGCATGAATTTGTCCAATCGCCTTCTAAAGTCATCCAAATGGGTGGCCATCACTCCATCTTGTGGTGGCAAATTCCATATAATTATACATTGTGTGAAGAAGTCCTTCCTTATACCTGTCCTGACTCCCTCACCAATCAGCTTCATGCAACAACCCCGGACTCTGGTATTAAGGGAGAGGGAGAAAAATGTCTTCCTCTCCACATTCTCCACACCAGGCATAATTTTGAGCACCTCTATTGTGTCTCCTCTGAGCTTTCTTTTCTCCAAGCTAAGCAATCCCAGCTGTTGTAACCTTCCCTTGCAGGGGAGATGCTCTAGCCCCTGGATCATTTTTGTTGCCCCTTTCTGCACTGTTTTCATCTATTTCAGTATGTTATATATTTGTATGTAACGGCTTTATATTATGTATTACATTGTATTTTTAGGGTGTTGATTTTTGTAAACTGCCCAGAGAGCTTTGGCTGTTGGGCCGTACAGAAATGTAATGAATGAACGAACAGACAAATGTAGTTTAACAAAACTGGAAGATGCCAGGTCTCCAAAAGCACCCTTTGTATACTTAGTCCAAGAAGAGGCCCTGACTTCTCTTGTTTTCTTTCTTCCTTTAGCTGCTGCCAAATCCTTAACTGCTGCTATGAGAGGCTAAGGATGGTCAGGTGCGATCCCAAAATGAGCAGCTATCAGTACACCTACGACGGCGAAGGTGTTGAATGCTGTGAGTTGACTGAGAAGAGAAAGTGATGCAATGTTTTTGAAATGTCTGGTTGAATTGGCTTGAACCGCATCTCACCTGCCCTATAAATACCCTGTGGTTCTGCAATGTTTCCAGTATACCAAGTGGGATAAATGACCATGGCAGGCACCTATTGGCTAGTGCCTATACAATCATCTATATGCCTGTTCTTGGGCGCAGTTGTGCAATCGTTTTTAAAGAACAAGTTAGGTGCAATCCTATCGAAGTTGGAGGCTTACGATCATCCTATGCCCTGCATTTTCTCTTGACTTCTTTTTGCCATGCATTTTCGTCAGATGGACGATTTTACCCATCTAGCTGGGGCTCTGTGGAGCAGGAGGGAAGGAGGCCACCAGAAAATTCTTTATAAGCTGGCTGTCCATCTCCTCCCCACCCACAGAACCACCTCTTCCCCTCCTCTCCAAACTTGTGATTGTGCTCTGGGGAACCCATAGGATTGTTCCATCAAGGTGAAGGATGGACATATGAATGTCTATGGGACAGTTTTTTTAAAAAAATATGATTTAAAGTAAAAGCACCTGAAATAATAAAAAGGTGCAAAATTGAGAGCCAATCTAGATTAACAAAACATTAAAATGTGCAGCGCAAGGCTGCAAACAGGGCCGGCCCTACTGTTAAGCAGAGTGAAGCAATCAGCTCAAGCAGTGGATGCTGAGAAGCGGGAGTTTACCCGTTAGCCACCTGCCTATATTCGCAAAGTAGATCAGACTACAAAATAATACGGAGTGAAGTAAAAGCAAGAAGGTCGTGGAATATGCCTGCAGGGCCCAAACTGGGTGAAATTGCTTCTGGGTTGATGCGGGGGGTGGGGATTCCCTGTTCTCCAGAGAGTGGCCAGTGAGAAGGGAAAAGAGTTTGGTTTGGTTTGCTCAGGCAAAAAGAAGTGGTCCCCACCCCCACCTCATGTAGGCAATACAGAGTTAGATGCAGCAATGATCTAATGGTATAAGGCAGATTCCTATGTTTGAGAATCCATTGAAAAAGAGAGCTGGCTCCTGATTTTTTTTACTGGGGAGGGCAGAAAGACTATCCCTCCATAAAAGAAGAAGAAAAAAACCCTGCATTTACTTCTGTATAATACCCATTTCAATGATTTGATGCCCTTGCAAAGGTCTCCAAAAATCATCTCTCTGTGTCCCTTATTCTGTGTCACTTTCCAAAACTCACTTCACTGGCTAGACTGGGGGATACAGATGGGCCGTCTTCCCCGACCATCTCCGAGTCTTCTTGAGCCATTTGCCTGTAGCCAAAACCAAATGTGCATAACCTTGCACTTTGAAGCGAGCCAGTTGTTGGTGAAGTGGTTAAAGTGCTGGATTGGGAGTCAGGAGATCCGGGTTCTAGTCCCCACTCGCTGGGTGACTTTGGTTTAGTCATAGTCTCTCAGCCTAACCGACCTCGCACGGTTGTTGTGAAGAAAAAATAGAGAGGAGGAGGATTGTGTAAGCCACCTTGGGTTCCTTGCAAGAGGGGGAAAGGCAGGATATAAATGCAATAATAAAAATAATAAAATTTGCTCCCATGCCTGGGCTATTAACGCTCCTTCGCCCAGTCCAAGCTTCGCGGATCTACTTTGTTGTTTTTACTGGAACTCAAGATCCACAACCAGAGATGCAGGCAAAATGGTGTCACAGTGGGGGGGGGGGGGGCTGTAGACTTAGAATTAAGGGCCAGAGTGATGCTGACCCCAAGCTTAGCCCAAGAAATTGCTTTCAGAACCAGAAACCTCCTCCTAGTCTCTCCTCTGTAGACCAGTTTTCTTTGTTTCAGCTGCATTTTCAAGCAATTTGGTGGTTGCTTTTGTGAAACCATTTAGAATGAGAAACTCCTGCCAACCTAATACAGACCACGCTGATATTGCTCAGTAGTTCCCATTCTACTCTCTGCTCACTCAGGCTTAAGGTAACCCACAACCATCATCCTGTTCACAGACACTGAGAGAAACCCCATCGCTCTCCTGCTTTGACTGCAGCAAATTCCAACTGCAGCTAAGTCAGGAAAACCTTCAAGCCTACAGCTAGTAATCCAATGAGGTTCAGCCTAAAACAGAGGTGGTTTAAATCCAGGCAGAAGTCAGAGCACAGGCAGGCAGGCAGGCAGGAAGACAAGAGGAACAGGCAGCAGCAAGAGTGTTCGCAATCACAAGCAAGAGATCAAACATGGTAAATCAGTCAGGTACTTTACACAGTCCAGAAGCAGGGTTGTTAGGCAGTCCAAAAGGTCAGAAAGCAAAGCATCAGTCGCAGGACACAGTTCAGATATACGACAAAAGTGGGATGGACAAAGTTGTTCCAACACTGGCTAGGTTTCTAGTGAAGGCTTTTAAGCTGAGAGCCTGATGCACCCACTCAGCTGCAGTCATCAGAGTTTCCTTTCCAGAGCCCTACTCCTGAGAAGTCCTTTTCTGGAGGTGAGCACTCCTTCGCACAGGAGGCCTACTAGCCTATTGCTCAACCTCTACCTCATGAACAGAGTCTCTTTCTTCTGACAGGGATGGTCCTGCAACCACTTCCCCTGAGGGCTCAGGTTCCTGTGGGACTGGTGGAATTCCCTGGTCTGGGGGGCGCTGAGCTTCTGGGGACTCTAGTTCTTCCTCTGAGGAGGATTCCTCCAGTAGGGCAGTGACAATTACTGTATACTGAGGCAAATGTCCCCATTCCCCATGGTAACTGAGAATGATGGGAGTTGCAGTCCAACATATCTGGAGGACACCAGGATGGAGAAGGCTTTGTTGTGGGAGGGGACTTCTTTTCTTGGTACATAGTCTTTTTGCCTTTGGGAAGAGATGCATACAGAGATGTATTATAAGATAAGATAAGATGTATCTTATCTTATATATACAATTGAAAGTTGGGAGTTAGTCATCCATTTTTGACTGCTGTCCCGTTGACCGATTCTTGTGAAACACACTTCAGTGGAAAGTTTTTGATGCACAGATTCTGGGAATAATAGCAGTTTTCACTATTATTCAAAGTTGGGAGTTTATTTATGTCAATAAAGGGTGGTTTTTTTAATAATTAGCCTATCTTCTAGAACAACATACTTTAAAGTTTTATTTTAAATATCAAAAAATGTCAAGATTAAACAAACATAATTCATTGCAAATTGGAGCAAAATGAAATATGAACACAACAAAAAGTCTCTGTACACATTTATAAACACAGGTGCAGGCCAAAGTACAATGATAGGCCAGTAACATACGGCCTGCAAACAAATCATGAAGGGATTAAGAGACACCTACAGTTAAAAGTAACCCAGTCAAAGTTTAGTTAAACCTTTTGTTAGATTTGATTTTTCTCCCCGAACGTAAGAAGAGTTGGGTAACCCACGGGTTCCTTTTAACTATATCATCAATGTCTTTACCTGTCCTAACACCTGTCTTTCTCTTCTCTCTCAACAGATACGGCAAACAGTGCCGTGTGGTGTGAAACAAATGTATGTACCTGTGACCGATATTATTCTATTTGCCTGATTGATTCCCATCGTTTATTCAATGAAGAATTTGTTCCCTCTGGCCTGAGGGACTGCCCAGGATCTGCCCCAAAGGAATGCTTTATCAAGTAAAGAATTTTCCTTCGTTGCCCAGAACTGCTTTCTTGCGAGCATTGCTCCCAACACACGGTGATGCACAGGTGTGCTGTGTCGGATGAGCTAATCCCAAAAATGCATTCCTAGGAACCACTTTTCCCATAATCCAGCAGGCCAGATTGATGCAATAGTCTTTTGTGATCAAGAGAGCAGCATGTTGCAATCAAATTACAGCTGTGTTTAAATTGCTCTGATCTTTTTTTCTTTTCTTTTTTCAGTCAATAATTTTTGACATACGTTTTCATTTCTATGTATTTGTTTTTGAATGAAAGGTGGTAATAAAAAATGTTGGTGATCGGTCCTAAAAGTAAATAAAATTAATTTTAAAGAGTATGGATCAAGAGCGTGCATTGAAGAGCACAGTCATGGCGCACTGACAGTCACGGTTATTTTACATTCATTATTAGCTTCTATTCATCACGGCTATATATTTTTTATGTTTCAAGAGACCTTATCCTCTTGAGTTAGAAGTGTTTTTACAGTAATTTCATCCATTTTACATTCCTGAGAACGTACTGGAACAGACAAAAGTTGCAGTCCAGCGCACCTGGAATGTACCAAATTGAGATAGACCAACTAACAAGATCACAGGTGAAGAAGCTCAGGTCTGTGGTCCCCAAACCATTGATCATGGTCTCTTATTTATAGCTTATTATTATTATTATGTCTCTTATTTATAGCTTTTAACTGTATATGTTTTAATTTTGTAATGCCGCCTTGAGGCCCAGCATTGCAAAAGGATAACAGTGTAACAACAGACCTATGCAGGAAATGCCATCAGTTCCAAGAAACAATAGACCATATAACAGGAGGATGTAAAATTCTAGCAGGAATGGACTATACAGACAGACACAATACAGCTGCAAAAATAATTCACCAACAACTGGCCATCAAATTCAACCTTATCAAACAACCTACACCATACTATACATATTCACCTGAAACAATCCTGGAAAATGCAGATCATAAAATATACTGGGACAGAACAATTCATACCGACAAGACAATAACCTGCAACCAACCAGGCATAACGGTCATAGACAAAAAAGAAAAACACACATACCTCATTGACATAGCAATACCAAATGACAAAAATGTTGTTGAAGAGGAAGAAGAAAAGAGGGACAAATATACACCACTGGCCATGGAAGTCAAAGAACTATGGCAACAGGAAAAGGTCACAATTATTCCATTAGTCGCATCAGTCACCGGCATCACATCAAAACATTATACAGAAAACCTCCAGAAACTGGGCCTACCAGAATACATCCACACCAACATCCAGAAAGCAGTCATACTTAAAACATGCTCAATCGTCAGGAAATTCCTGAATCAATAAATACAGCATGACTTGGCAATGCCCGTCATGTCCGTCTAGAAAAACCGCCACAAGCGAGAAAGAGATGAAATTATTATTATTATTATTATTATTATTATTATATTATTATTATCTCTCCGAAGATTTAGCTATTTGCAGTAAGAGCTTTGAGGCATGTAAGTCTGCTAAACAGGTCATCACCTGCTTTGCTGTCATAGGTCCTGTTCTCTGTTGTTTACATCTTCTGTGTTTTGTTTGCTTCCCACACTATTTTAGTTCATTTCTTTGTGTCATAAGCAGGACACGTACATTGCCTAGCAGTAAATTCATCCTCTCCCCAAAGTCCTTATCTGAAGCACAATTTTGCTCCTTTCCTGAGTGTAACTGGGAAAATGTTCTGTCTTGCTTTTCTCCTGTTAGCAGATGACTGGGTCAGTAAAGTTTTCAGTCAAAGGTCACAGCACGTCAGCCCAAACGTTTAGTCAGAATGCCTCCATTAGAACCAAACTGTTTCAACCTGCACACACTAATACATTTTAATATATCATTTATTTCTATCTGAAAATTGTAAAGCTGAGAGAGAGAGATACCTGTAAGAAAAACGAGGCAGGCCAAATAACTTTTTATTTTGGAAAAATATTTGCAAAGTAGCCGTTTGTTTATTTATTTATTTATTTATTTATTACAGTTCTATCCCACCTTTCTTTCTGCTTGCAAGGAATTCTCTCCATTTTATCCTCACAACAACCCTGCAAAGAAGGTTAGGCTGAGAATCAGAATCTGCCCCAAAGTCACCAGGTTGGGGCCGGAGTATTGCAAGATGCAAAGGCTTGGGCACACGTTTGACACAAAGTGGTAAGAAATGTATAATAGCACCTCCCTTAGGAAGGATGAAGCATTGTGACTTCAGGCAGTTGAGAGATCATCGTCCATGGCATTCTTGCAAGGAGGGGTGGCACCCCTGCAAAAGATGTTTGGGTAGACAGCATTTTCTAATTGATAAGCAGCTGTCCGGAAACACAGGCTGGCGGCTTTATCACACTCACAGGTCATCTGCTGGCACTTGGTTTTCCCACCTGGAAAACAAGAGAGCCAAGAGTTGGGATAGATCCACACAATGCATGACCGGAATGTTTACACCAATCCTCCCAGGGGTAAACGCCATAAAATGTGGGAAAGCGAAACGTGTGTGTTTTTGAAACCAATGTGGACTCACACCACGAGCTCTCTGGGCCTTTATTGCACAATCATGATGGGCCACTCACAGAAGTTTGCAGGTCATCATCAACCTCCAGAGCATCTCCCATACTTTTTTAGCTTTATCCAGTTTTTAAAAAGATTGGAGATAAGCTGATAGACACTAATGCGAGATATCAGCAGTGTAATGGCAGTGTTGCTCTATAATACAGCCACTAGATGGCACTGTTTAATGAAACATACAGGACATTGCCGAGAAAGCACGTTTTTAATTCAAATCACATGTCCACTGTGTGAAGTTGCCCATCGTACACCCGTAATAACACCGGAAGCAGTAATCCCCGGCAAGACTGCGGACTTTCAGCCTAGTGTGATGAACCTCTGGGGCATATGACAAGCACTTGCTCTCACCGGTTTACAAACATGAAACTTTACTCCTGATCATACCAGTTTTATAAAATAGCTATAGACACTAGAGAATTTCATTCAGTGTGCATTTCTTAAATAAACCAATCGAATTCACATTTCCCAGACCAATTCTTTGGATTGAGCACTTCTCTGAATTTTGCAGTATAGTTCTTTAGGGGGCAGTACATATGGAAATGTGCATTTTAAGGGGAACTGCATACAATTTAAATGCAAAATTACATATTTTTCTAGGGGGGAAATCTCAGAAAATGAGGCAGAATAGACTTACAAATGAATACTTGCGAAACTGACACAGACCGGCATGTACATCTAAACCCATCTCTCTCCCTTCCTAAACTTCTCTCTATTCGTCGGTGTTTCAGTGCATGTAGGAATGGGTGAGAAATTCATTTCAGTTCATTTTTGACCAGAATTTATCCCATTTATACCTTCCGAATTCAAACATAGACCCAAAAGCAGCCTGTGGCTTGAAACCCGGACATTTCTAAGCTTGCGATGTGACTTGCATGACAGCAAAAACGTGTATGCCAACCACATGCTTACATTTGAGAAATGGGCACAAACATGATTTTGGTATTAGGAGAAAAACACATACATTTGAAAAATGGTCACAGTTAATGTATACGCTGGGAGAAATGTGGCCAAAACTAGGGATGTGCTCGGACACTTCCCCCAACCTGCTTCGGATGCCAATTCGGAGCTTCTGAATCAGCCTTGATCCACCCTGGCCAGATTTGGACCCAATCCCAATCCGAATTGAGCCTCAGACATCCAAATCACTTGGCTGTCCATTTTCCTGGGTGCAAGGCTGGCTGTCCATCAGAGATGTCACAGGCACCCAACCAGGTGTCTGTTGGACTCCCCCACACTTGTACCCCAAACCCACCCCAGGGACCTGCTGCACCCACCCACTGAGCCAAATGAGTGGACAGGATTTTCCTGGCCTGTTCACTCATGCCCAGCAGCACCCTGTGTTCCATGCGAGCCACCATTTGTACATAAGATGGAGGCTCTGTATTTTCGTAGATTTAGTGTTGTGCACATTTCTGGAAATGGCCCTTTATGGCTGCCGTTGTGTGCCGCATTAGATCTATGAAAATACAGGGCCCCATCTCCCATAAAAATAGCAGCTCGCATAGAGGAACGGGAGTAGGCTGACCAGATAAAATCCAGGTCAGGGCTCATGTAACTTTAACAGTTGTAGAGAAAAGGGAATTTCAGCCAGTGTCATTTGTAGGCAATTAGTTCCTGGTGAAATTCCCTCTTCATCACAACAGTTAAAGGTGCAGGCACTATACTAGAGTGACCATATACAAAAGAAGGCAGGGCCCCTGCAACTTTAATGTGATGAAATTTCACCAGGAACTAATTACATACAAATGTCACTGGCTGAAATTCCCTTTTCTCTACAACTGTTAAAGTTACATGAGCCCTGACCTGGATTTTATCTGGTCACCCTAAACTGGAGGCTTCCAAGGCCTAATCGAGGCGAGTCCGTCCAACCCCCGTCAGGAACTCTGAATAGTCCAGATCAGTCCGAAGCAATCCGAAATGCGTTGGATCGATCAGACCCTCTCCAGACAGACCCAGGTCCACTTTGGATTCGGAGTGATCTGGAACCGAAGCGGTGCACAGCCCTATCCAACACTACATACGGGGGGAGGGGGAGGGGGGGAGACATGCCATCCAATATGGACACAAGTAGAAATGAGCTTGGGGTGGAAATGGGAGAATCATAGGAACATAGGAAGCGGCCTTATACCGAATCAGACCATTGGTCCATCTAGCCCAGTACTGTCCACACTGATTGGCAGTAGAGGCTCTCCAGGGTTTCAGGCAGGAGGTTTTCCTTCTACCTGGAAATTGAACCAGGGACCTTCTGCATACAAAGCCGGTGCTCTACCAGTGTGTGTGTGTGTATTTGGCTACTCATCCAGGGTGTCCAAATATCCAGAGCTACCCCGGTACGTAGCCCACGTTCTCACATACCACAAACTATGGTGCCGTGCCGGAAAGAGTAGGAATAAAATTCAAATTTCGGCTTGCAGCCAAGCAACAACATCTGTCCATAGCAGCAGTCATGGGCATGGCAGCACCTGGCAACAGCATTGATCATTTCAGAGAGACAGAGAAGCAAGAATAAAAGATTATTCTGTCCTGCTTGTGGGTTATTTTTCTCGAGCAAGCCACCTTGAGAAACCATGGTTTGTTGGTGTGGCTTGTTCGGGGTGGTTAACAAGCCACCGTGTGGAAAATGTCCTGGGTTCAGACAACACACTAACCCACAGTTCAACAAAGAACCCACAGTTCAACCAACAGCCTACACTCAACCACTGAGTGTGGGTTAGCATGTTGTGTGAAGAGCCTCAATACGTGCACGTGTCTGAATCCACCACCCTCACGCCCACCATGCAAGCACGTTATGGAGTCAAATGAGGCTCGTCCATGGACACTGTCCCCAAGGGAAACCATTTCTATTTTGCCAGGTCCCCTTTCCCCAGGGTCCCACTTACCAATCAGTTTCATCCAAAGGCTGCCTGGATCCTCCCAGTCCGCAGTAGCAGCCGTAAGTGTTGTAAGACAGACTCGCGAGCTTACCAGTTTGCCGCCGGATCATATCCGCAAACTGGAGCAGATTGCTGCTTGCTATGGGGAGAACTGAAAGCAAACAACGGTGACTTGACCTGTGACAACAATAGCAGAAAACCCTATCCAATGGTTTCAACTACCCATGTCTAGAATTTCCCATTTCTGCCGTTCCCTGGCCGGTACAGCATTCCACACAATACATTGTCTCAAACTGGTAAGACACACACACACACACACACTTTACGGTCTTTAGCGCAGGTACTTACCACACAAGAGAAACAAAGAGACCCCAAACAAACGCGCCATCTTTATGCAGTTACCCAAACCCGTAGAACAATAACAGAATTCTCCATAAAAGGAGAAAAGAATACAGGAAGCTGTGAGAGATGCCTTCCTGGTGGTACACGGTCTCTCTTGACCTTATATACACACTTATGCTATTGTTCCATGCCTCTGTAATCTACGGCCTAAGGAAAGGATGTATCAATATTGACAGTTCTCACCAAGACCAAGTTCTCACCAAGATCTATTAAGGCGTTCCCAGGGCTGGCCCATCCATAGAATTGAGTCACTGCCTGGGATTCCCAAATCCTGGAGGTGCCTGCCTCAGTTACAGAAATATCTTGTGGTGGGCCGACAGTGTCTTTAGGAACTCGCCAACAGGGAGAACCCTCCTGTATTCCAGAAGACCCAACCGATAGCTTTCTGATCTCATTCGCCACCCAGGGTGTACATGAAGTCAGAAAGGGGACGATTTGAAGACATGACAGACATTGAGCATGAAACTGGCATTCCTGAGCATTTGACGTGTGATTGTTGTGCAGCTCAGCACCTGTTAAGTTTTAATTAGATCTTAGCTTGGTGCAGACTGCCTGCTTGTCTCGGGTGGCATCTATACAGCACTACAGGAGCTACCAAAAACCCACAGTATCGCTGCTGCGAAGCAGCGACAGAGTTACATAGAAGGACTGAATGCGGGCTATCCAGCCAGGAAAATTCGCAGTGCTGTTTTCACACGGCAGTAATAGGCAGCAAATATCAAGTAACTGAAAACCTCCAAGAGCATTTTTTGGTTTGTTTTCTGGCAACTACACGCAACATTGTAGTTTTAAAAGCCTGCATCTGCCCTGCTACGGATCATTGAATTTATGCATTATACATAACAACTTTCCCTACTTTCGTTCCAGAACAGGACTTTAACGTCACCATAGTGACCATTACTAAACACTCACCTGGAGCCCGCCCCCCTGCCCTGTATCCACCGGGATCTGCCCTAACTACACTCACTCTCTTAATCCAAAAACTGAAGCCACCACTGACACACGCACAAACTGTGGTAACATCGGAGCAAAGTAAAAACTCGTGGTGAAACGGCACACTGAAAACACACAGCTTCGTGGGGAACAATATAATGTGGCTGTGAATTGCCGGCTGTGTCGTATAAACAATGGAGCGCAACTGTGCAGCTACAATGCAGTATACACAGCATATAGATAAGCCCTTTGACACTCAAGGCCCATCAATGGGGGCGGGGGGCTGTGATTCTGGCAGAACGCATCTTGGGTGTGTGAGATAACACTAAGTTGGTGTGGCTCGTTGACTTATATAGCAAAACCAAAAATAAAAGATTAACGCTTACCTCACCCTATTAGAACCAGGTACTCAAACAGTGGAGTTTGGCTGGTTTAAGCAGGCGTTAATCACAGTTAATGTGCAGATTTTTTTTTTCTGCCTTCAGTCAACAAAGTTGCAGCCTTTGATTTCCCAACATCTGAATTTCATATTTTCTTTGTTCGTGCAGTTTAGGGATGCTCCTCAAATTCTTCTCATCTCAATGTCTCCCTAGATTTTGAAATGTCAAATTACCCAGACCCAATTCATTCGCAATCTTCCTGTTTCTGGTGTTGTTTGTTTGTTTTTGCTGTTGTTTTAAATTCTGGATTTTGCACAGAGTCGTTCGTGTGTGTGTGCTGTGCACCATACAGAAATGAGTACAGCTCAAAAATGTGTCCTTTTAAACAAATACAAATAATGAGAGCAAGCAGAAGTAATTTATGTCTACCTCGCAAGTATAATTGCAATTAAAAAATGCATTTTTATCATAATGGTCAAGGATAGCAAATATGCTCATACAAGAATAGATTCAGTTCGTCAATATCACTTTTGAAGAAATGATAATAATAGTGAGCAATAGTAAGTTATCTGACGACAACTCCAGAATTTAATGCTGTTTCTGTGCTTCATGAGAAGAATGAAATTATTGTTAAGAACATAAGAAGAGCCCTGATGCTGGATCAGACCAAGGGTCCACCTAGTCCAGCACTCTGTTCAAACAGTGGCCAACCAGCTGCTCATGGTAAACCCACAAGCAGGACCCAGGTGCAACAGCACCCTACCACCCATGTTCCCCAGCAATTGGTGTATATAAGCTTACTGCCTCTGATTCATGTGGAATCAATATGTACCCAGACTGTATTCTTCTAAAACGCCACACCCAATTCTGAAAAAAAAACAGGGAGGCAAAGATTACTCTCACAAGAGCCCAAAACAAATATGAATAATAATAATTATACAATTACATTTACCTTAGATACCTGAGAACCTGGAAAGGAACCTATGAGACAATTGATCGGAGTGTTTGCGTGACCATTTCTCAGAAGCTATAGAAACTCCTTGGAAAGAAATATTTCTATCTCGTTCCTTCAGAATTGGGCGTGGTGTTTGATATTACTGGTGGCTGCCGTGTGATCGACGCTGCCACACAGTACAGACGGACAAGGATCTCAGCAAACACAGGCTTCCCAGAGACATGGGTTTTGGCCATTCCACCAGATGACCCAACCCAAAGCCATGTCTTCGTGTTTATGGCCCCACGGCATGGTGGCATGCTGGTACCTCAGTATACTGTCATGCCACCCCGCCAGGGGCGCCACAGACATACGTGGGTCCGTCTGCCATGTTGTTCTCTCTTTCCTGGCGTCTTCCTTCTTCGCCTGCTGGAAGGAGTTAGTTTGACGACGGATTGCACAGCACAGCACATATTGGTGCGCAGGGAAGGTGGACCTGCTCCTCGGGAAATTGGATCAGTGGAGCTCTTTATATGAAGCACCCCACTCATAAACACTGCCGCCTTCCTCCAGAACCCCCCGAATGCTGTGTGGGGATGGAGGGACTTCCCCGGACTCCGGAGCAGGCCAGGTCCAAATTCAAGCGTCTTAAAGGCGCTCTGGAGTTGATTTGCACCTACTGACATAGTCTTCGCGATGCCAGCAGACCAGTGACAACCTACGGAGGGGAAAAGGGATGCGTGTAACATGCAGCAGAGAGAAGTAATTGAGGAGGCATGAACAGATGCATTGCTGGTGGGAGGGGTCCCAATCCCCCCCTTGGTGTCAGCCAGGCTGGGAGTTGCTTGCTGCTTTGTTATGCAACCACAGCCCCCACCCCCCCATCACCTGAGAGTGGGGAAACTCCTTTAATCCCAATTTCCTGACCTCTGTTGCCATTACAGGGCAATCCTTTTAATGCATGTTTATTATTCAGAGTTTGGAAAGTGGGCATAGAATTGCAGTGGGCATATCTGGAGAGAGACATAGCCTAATCCTATATATAAGCAAGAAACTTTGCAGTTGATTTTTGGCTGTGCATCTGCCCCTAAATTTTAGTTTCACCCCCAATGTCCAGCAGGTCAAGGATTGATTGCCTGGTGCCACCAAGAACCAAATCGCTGTGGCAGGCAGCCAGAGCAGCAGCCGGCGGACAACAAGCAATATCTGCTTTCTCTGGCATGCTGTACTAGCGCAATGCCCTTCTGCCCCGGTTACGGACTCCCACCGTGTTGTGCCAGCAAAGAATAAGGAATGACGAAGGGGTGGAAGGATGCAGGCATGGCAGGATGACCCTCCCACCCCATCATCACTGCCGCATCATCATTAACGGACCTCCCACAACCGCCCGCACACAGCACCTCATTCCGCCATGGTACAGGTACAAGGGTTGGAGCTTTTGTTGCGCAACTAGAGAAAATACTGCATTTTCCTGGTTCTTGAAATAGCATGGGATAAAAAGAGGGAAAAGCACGGGGAAACCATTGGAGGACAATTACGTCATGTAAAGCATATGGAAAAATCCATGCTTGAGGAATGGAGAAGCACAACACAGGTGTAGAGACACTCTCAGAGGATGGCAAGAAGGAAGAGAGCCTTCAAAGTGGTAGCCTCCCATGCTCTCCCTGATCAAAGCCCACCTAGAAGACATTGTCATCTGTTCGGCACCAGGATAAAATTCCCTCTACTCCCAGGCATTTGACAACATATGATGGGGCACTTTAGGTGTTATTTTTTAATCAGGTCCTGGTAGTTTTATTGTTGCTTTTAGCTCTTTTAATTTTTTGGCTGTTAAAAGGATTTATACTATGGTTGGTTGGTTGGTTTTTAATGCTGTATTTGGGTTTAAATTCGTATGAATCGCCCAAAGAACTTTGGCTTTTGGGTGCTATAGAAATAAAACAAATGAATGGATGAATGTATCCATGATCAGTTGAAGGGGACAGGCTGTATTCAGCAATGATCCCTCCTCTCTCTGCCAGTGAGCAGACAACAGGAGGACAGGATTCCAAGAGACAGCATGAAATAGGCTAATCCCATTGTTACAGAGATGGTACATCCCCCCAATTGTTCTGGCAGCTGATGGAGGGGACGCCTCTCTTTTTTAAAGTAAGAGTGAAGAGTGTCATCTATCTAGCCATCCAAAGCCCTCTTTGATTGGGGGCAAGCAACGCACTGGATGGTGTATGAGGCGTTGTCATTGACACACATCCCTGCTGCTGGGCTGAGAAAAGCAGGCAAGACTCTGTTCTTCGTTGCCGGTGGACGGAAGAGCTTCCCTCATAGGACAGTGAGCGTGAAGCAAGCAAAAACTTTGCGGGATCATACTCCGGGCCAATATAGTTCAGCGCTTTGCTTTACACAGCCCCACCAGATGCCTCCAGGAAGCCCCAGAGGGCGTGAAGGCAACCGCCCTCCCCACTCATTTGTCCCACAGCAACAGGCATTCTAAGATACACAGCGTCTGAACATGGAGGTTTTGTTCTATTATTGTGGCAAATGGCCACTGATAGAGCCTTCCTCCTTTTCAGATTGTTGTAATTCCCTTTTCAAGTTTTCTAAGCTAGCCAGCAGCTATCCCATCTGACGGCAGGAAATGCCATACATTAAGCCTGTGTTGTGTAAAATTATTTCCTTTTGTCCTGAATCTACTGAGAACCTCTGTATCATTCTTTGCTCTCACGTTAGTTAAGACAGAGGAAAAAGTCTAGACCAAGACAAAAGTCCAAAGAACAAACATGAGGGCAAAAAAGGCTGCCTGTTCCAGAATCTGAGATGTCTGAACTTGCTTTTTTTCCCCCTCCTCCCTCCCAATTTCCTTTCCTTTTGTGCCATGCCTTTTAAACTTGACACCTGCTGGCAGAGACTGTCTTCTTTCTTATCTTTTTAAGGGATGCACGCTTGAGTACCTTGTAGCTGAAGGGCAGGTTAAAAATGCTATAATGAATAATATATAAAACCCTAGTAGATTTGGCTTCTCCCATTACTCCAGCAGCATGATGGGGGAAACCCCCAGGTACAGGAGTTGTTCGGCTGTGAATGCGGCATCACTGAGCACAAGCTAGGGGTCAACACAGAACTGAAAAAACAGAGACGCTTTAAGGACTACAGTGGTTTAACTGGTCAATAGCCTCAGTGAGGGCACGTTTATTGAGACGACTGCAAAGATACAGAACTGTTCCTCCCTCCCTTCATCCATCACATTGTATCTATATAGCCTGTAATGGGATTACACCCGGATCTCTGCTATGCCTCCCTTTATCAGAATTTTGAGGATTTTCGGTGACCACTTGTGTTTGACGTTACACCAAGGGAAACGGTTGGTGGCGCTGATGAACAGCAGGCCAGATGCTTGATGCTGTGAAAATGTCAGGGGAACCCCAATGAAGCTGGCCTGTCAACCTGGACTTGAGGGCACAGAAAAGGCATGTACTACAGTTGCAGCCTCAGTTCCAGGCCTGGAGGAAGTGACATCACTTCCTCAAGTGGTTTTCACCACTAGCGAACAGGATGCGAAACACACCCAACACCCACACCTTCCCAGGGGCCAAATCCAACCTTCTTCTTTTCTACGAATGACTTTTTTTATTTTTATTTTTTAGTGTGCATCAGGTAAATCCACCATTTGGCTAATAGATACCAGTAGTGACAAAATCCTATTCCCAAACCATTGCCGGACGAGTGCTACAGTTTCTCACTGTTGCAGCACGACAATGAGAAAACCTGCATTTCCCCAAATTCTCCTTTCTAACCAACCAGTAAAGGCACACAAGATCCACTCTGTATGGCAGCCCTAGAGTACACACTAATTATACTTTAAAAAAAACCAAAAAAAACCACAACGAGTATAACTCTCTGGTTTCCATCCAGTGAGATCTGATAACTGCTGAAATTAGCTTTTTTAAAAAATAACAATAAACTGTCTTTGGAGGAAAATGGGCTTTTTAGGGAGCCAAACATGGAAATAGTGCAACTAGGACTTTTTGTAGACATAATTGGGTCTATAAATTTAACTTGGGAGATTGAGAAACGCTTGAGTTCCTGGCGTCTTTGGGTGAAGGCCTTGTGGCCCGCAGAAATAAAAGGAACTTCAGGTGTTCAAAATGAAACAGTACACCTTGGGCAGCCTTGTTTGTATGAGATTCTAGTGTCCTCGTGGTGCAAGGGGCACTTGGTCGCTTCATCCTTGGATAAGCAGCAACGCTTTGGAAGCCCTCCTCTGCATCTCATGCCTAACCGCCTCGCCCACCTGTCCCAGCACCTTTTCAGGAGATGCCTTTGCCACGTAAGAGGGGCAGAACCAAAACCTCACTGGAGCAGGCCCCTCCCAAGATCTAGGTCTTCTTCCCACACGCAGTCATAAAGCTTGGCCGCTGCCCACCTGGAACGGCGCCAAGCTGAAGGCGGATCACAGAAGCCTCCTCGCCACTCCTCATTACAGGCAGGATTAGGGACAACCCAAACTGCCAGGTACAGGAGTGAGTTAGAGAGAGGCAGGTCTCCCTGCTATTCTTTCTGGGGATGCTGATGTGGAATCTAACCCCTCACCCCTGACCTAGATTATAGGCTGGTTGTGTAGAATTATGTTCCCTGTTGGTAGAGAACTTGTTCCTTGACCTCCCCTTCGCTCATGAGCAAGCATCACTGCCATCAACGGAAAAGGAAAGGCCGGTCACTGTTGAGAATATAAGGGAATTGCAATTAAGGAAAAAGAAAAGGAAGAAAAGCAACAGCCCAAGATGCTCAATGCAACCTTTGGCAGATAGGTTTCACTTTGGGATACGAACCCGGGAACGGCTTTTCGATTGGCTTTGCGAAAGAGATGGGCTCATTCCTGAGTAAAGAAACGTCAGCACTGCTCCAGAGCACTCTTGTAAATGAGACGAACGGGAGGCAGCTAAGAAAGGTTCGGAAGCGAGTTCCCCAAGACCTGCAGTGCCAGAGGGATTCGGACTCCGGGCCCCTGCTGCAGTTCACGCTCCGGCGCTGTAACTGCTCCGCGTTCACACGCATGGCCATGGATCGATCAGTTCCACAGCCAAGCAGACACCCCTGCTCACAAAGACAGACAGGAGTGGGGAGTTTGCTCTGAAGAGGGTGGTTTTGCCATGCAAAGTAAAGGGTCCATAATTTCATCTTCCGCCCTCCCACATGTTAAAAATAATAATAACGGCAAATGCCATTAAGTCAGATGTTCAGTGCTGCGACGGTCTTCACCAGGGTGACCTGCAACTCGGAGTCCGTCTCATGCTTGTTATTGTCCGAGTTGTTGCTCTTGCCGGCCAGGACTTTCTGCCGCTGCCGGTCCTCTTGGCGTCGCTTCCTATCTAGCCTTTGCTGCTCCTTCCTTTGCTTGTTGGAAACCTGCCGGCGAAAGGGGAAGAAAGAAGGCGACGTTAGTGGGATCCTTCCAGGAGCAGAGTTCTGGAGGTGAGTGATGAAATGAAGCCGAAGCCAGGTGGCCGGGAGGTTACATGGTCGAGGCAGGAAATAGCAAGGCCCTTGGCAGTGGGGAAAGCAAGAAAGGGGTGGACCTTCCCAATGTCACGGGGGGAGTTAGCAGCTCACAATCACACAAGAAACCCAGGAGATGCGTGCCTGGATAACACACCAGAGCAGCTTTCCCCAACTTGAGGCTTGGCTTGCCAGATGGACTGAACTACAACTCCCAGTATCCCCCATGTAACGTCTCAGGGCCTCTGGCTGTTTGTTCTTTTAAGCATCATGGAAATGGGGCAGCGCTTGTATGCCATACGTTTGCCTAATAAACACTCTCCTTGTGAGTAAACCTCTGAGTCTGTGTATGCAGTTTACATGATGCTTAAAAGAACAAACGGCCAGAAGCCCTGCGACGTTACACCCCAGGCTGCAGTACACACCAATATCAAAACAAACTACAGGTGGAGAAAGAATTGGGGGTGGTGATGGAGAATAAGGAATGCTATCAAGTTGAATGTCAGTATTTATGAAGCTGAGTCAGAGCTCATCCAGGACTGGCCATGGATCTCCGGGCATTTGGACAAAGAGAGATCTTTCAAGCCTTGCTCTTTAGGTTTGGACTGCAGCTGCTGATCTGGGAATGTCGGTATGCCAAGCACGCACTCTGCCTTCTCCGTGGAGCTGGTGGGAAGGCATCCGTCCCAACCCCTCTGAAAGACCCCTAGCAATGCAAGATTAGATAGTAGAGAAAAGTTCACACACAAGCATTGAAAAGTCAGCATACAAGGCAAAAGAACGTAAGAAGAGCCCTGATGCTGGATCACACCAACGGTCCATCTAGTCCAGCACTCTGTTCCCACCGTGGCCAACCAGCTGTGGACCAGGGACCCACGAGTAGGACACGGTGCAAAAGCACCCGCCCACCCATGTTTCCCAGCAACTGGTCTGTTGCCTTTGGAGGTAATCAGCTCCTTAACGCAACACATCTGAACTTTGCGGCATGGGATCTGGGCACTTTCCCTCAAGAGGGAAAGCTCCCATCTTGGGGAATCCTCCTCTTCCCCGGCATCCAGAAGCGATGCGCTGGCGCTGGGAAAATGCCGCCTTTCCTCAGGCAGCAAAGCCATGCCCACATGGGGCACAGTCTAGGTCCGGGCTCCCCAAGCACGATGACGCCTGCGCCATTGTTGCTGGCGAGCCATGAAACTCCCAAAAGGGCCCCCCAAAAGACAGGGAGGGGCCCCGAAGCTTGGTGGCAGAGCACACGTGTTGCATCTCCAAATAGGGCCGGGGAAAAAGTCCGGCCTGAAACCCTCTAGAACCGTTCCTGCCGGTCAGACTTGACAGGACTTGGGGAGATGGACCGAGTGCCGGTTCTGCGGGAGGAGGCTCCTTACGCTCCTCTGTGGCTCTCACTGGCTAGTACCCAAAGTAGGTAACGGTGGGAGCACCTTGTCAGTTTCCTTGTCCTGGCAGCGAGCGCTCAGACTGTGTCAAGACGGACACAGCATTCAGCACTGGGCCTGCGGTGGAGACGTGACCATCGCACGTGGACCAGGGTTGGGTACAGGGACAACTTCTTCCGCTGGTTTGAAAAGAACCTGGATTCACACAGCACTGTTTGTGCCAGTCTGTGTTCACCAAAAGGAAGCCTTCCTCACCCTGTTGCCCCTCCCGCTGCGTTTGACTACAACTCCCAGCATCCCCCAGCCAGCCATGCTGGCTGGGGGATGCTGGGAGTTGTAGTCAAACACAGCGGGAGGGGCAACAGGGTGGGGAAGGCTGGTGGGCTGCTGACTCTCGTGTCTGTCTGCGCCTCTCTGCACTCTTCTCCCCCAAGAGGACATTCTAAATACCGTTGTATGGTACTGAGCAAACTTTTTAAATGGATAAAAGTCGGCAGGGACCCTTGGGGAGGCTGGGGTAACCCCCAGCTTTCGTCCCAGAGCTAGGTACATGTGCAAAGGCAGGGAGAAGCAGAATTCAAACTTCTGCACCCAACTCCGGCTGGCGGGTCATTCTGTAATCAGCCAGAATGACCTCGGATCGAAAATTCCTCGGTCGGGAAGGAAGAGCTGGGGCCAGAGAATGAGAGACTTGGCAAAAGACATGAACTGGAAGCAAAGGGCGAAAGGGAAGTCAGTGGGAGGAAATGGGGATCAAGCGACGACGACGCAGCGACAAGATGGAGAATTATTCTAGCTGCAGACAGGGCGATGACGAGGACATCCGTGGCATGGCCAAGGAACGACAGAGGCCCAGAGCTGCAATCATGCCTGGTGTGGAGAATGTGGAGAGGGAGACATTTTTCTCCCTTTCTCAAAGTACTAGAACCCAACGGGGTCATTATCCCATGAAGCCGATTGGTGGGAGATTCGGGACAAATAAAAGGAAGAACTTCTTCTCACAGAGCAGAGTCAAACCATGGAATTCACTACCAAGATGTGGTGACGGCCACCAATTTGGATGGCTTTAAAAGGGGGTTGGATAAATTCCTGGAGGAGAAGGCTATCAACGGCTACTAGCCCTGATGGCTAAGTGCTACCTCCAGTATCACAGGCATTAAGCCTGTATGCACTAGTTGCTGGGGAACATGGGCAGGAGGATGCTGTTGCTTCCTGGTCGATAGTTGGTTGGCCACTGTGGGAACAGAGTGCAGGACTAGATGGACCCTTGGTCTGACCCAGTAGGGCTCTTCTGATGTTCTTCTGTTCATTTGTGGGAACCAGGATAAGGGCAACAGGAAGAGAGGTGAAGGCAGACTGTGGGCAAGACTGTGGATTTTGGACGAACAAGAAGCAGTGCAGGAGACAGGAATGAAAAGAACAACCAGAGGGCAGGAACATGAATGAGCGCCTGGACATGAGGCTGGATGGCAATGCTACAAAGAAGCAACAGAGAGCAAGCGGAGAGAGGAGGATTCGGGCTTTCCGCTCAGGACATGCTCTGAAGCAGCCTTCCCCGATCTGGTGCCCTTCAGATGTGTCACACCTCTGGAAAGCACCAGGTTGGGGAAGGTTGCTCTGAAGTCACCCGGAGGAATAGAACTCCTCCTTGAGGTACCAACACCGGAACTCCCAAGGCTTCCGAACAAACTCCCTCCCCATCCCTTTTCGATACCTTTGGAGCCTGCTGCTTTTTGTGGGCTTGCTTCCGTTCCGCCGGGCTCGCTTGGAGCTTGTTGTTTCCGAGGTCCTGGCTCCCCAAAATCCTGGCACTGCTTCCGTTCTCTTCCCACAGGGCCGGCCTGGGGAACAGTTTCTGCCGGTTCGCCTGGGCCTCCTGCGCTTCCCCAGCATCTGTGAGAAGAAGGGCAATGTCTCAGAAACACAACGCGTGCCATTCCTTGGCCTTGTCGCCTGGGCATGTGCGGTACCCAGAAGGAAACCCAGAAGCCAGGAGAGAGCACTTGATGGCCATCAGGAGCGATGGAGAAAAGGCGAAAGCTTGCATCATCCATGCAGTGGGAGAACCAACAGGCAAAAAGAATGCCTGGACCTTCCTCCCACCAATCAATCCTCCAAGCTCTCCCCTACGTAATTTTCTCCAGATGGGTTTATTTCTGGTCTTGGTGGGATGGAGTTACAAGAGGAAACTGGCAGGCAGGCAGACAGTTGAAGCAGCTGCCCCCATCTCTTAAGTAACAAAGCAAATTTGGGAGTGGGATGCTTTTATCCATCTTGTAACATGTAGCTCCACCCTCAAGAGGCCTAACTGGGAAGCTTGGTGCACTGAATGATTATTTTTATTATCAATAATAAGTTTATATCCCTTTTTTAAAAAAAGAACTTTCTTACAAGCTGGCTTACGTATAAGTTAAACAAGTGTATAATCTAAAAGGCATTACAGTTAAAACCAGAAACATACAATCTCAGTAAAATTAAACAGCAGCCATTAATAGCTTGAAAACATCAAAACAGTCCTCAGCCCAATAAAACCAGAGATCACAGAATGAAGCAATGCCACAACAGCAGCCCAATTGAAATCCTTAAAATCACAAATAGGTGGGTGGTCAACTAGTTAGGTTATCATGGTCCATTTACACTGCAATCCTATGCATGTCTACTCCGAACTAAGCCCCACTGAGATAAATGAGGCTGACTCCCAGGTAAGTGTGTATAGGGTTACAGCCTTGAAGGCCCAGCATGATAGAGACCATAGGAACCCATATGGTCTGCGCACCCAGAATTTAGATTCATAACCTGAGCCTGCAGAAAGTCCTAGGAGTCCTGCGATCTCATTGTCTCACGCTTTACTCCCTTCCGTTACTTCACTCCCTCATTAAAAAAATCGGAATCCTTCAGTGGACCCCCCATTCGCCACCCCAAAACCTGGCATGCAAAAACCAGCCACACCAAGATGCCTTCCTATAGCTCTGCTGGTTTCCCTCTGGACCCCTTCAGTAGGTAAGTGGGGGAAGGGGCCACTTCCTCTTAAAAATAAAATTGTGGGGAGGCGGTGGGACATGAGCTCCTTTGCTTACTGCTACAGTCAATCACGCTGAGCAGGCTTCAAGGTAAGGAGCAGAGCAACGCGCATTCCGGTACTTACGGAGCCTTTTCACCTCGTTCAGCTGAAAAACAGCAAATATTGCAGACTCGATATTGTAGTCCTCCGTTTCAAGGATCTGGGCAATTAAATCAGAGTCCTGCGAAGGAAACGAGACACGCTGGATCAATTTTTACATTGGCACACGGCAATCATCATGCCGAGCCAAAGTGCTTTGTGTGCACTCTTGGAAATCTTGACGTCAATCCCCAAGATATAAGTGTTCAAAGTTGCACCTGGCCGTGCCAGGGGAGCGGTAAAAGAGTGAAGTCCCATCCATCAATCTCCCTCCTGCCAACACCTCACTCCCACAACGCTCCTCCACCTGGTCGTTACGTAAACAGTACGAAAGTACTGAAACCAGAATGTTGCTTATTCCCTTCTGTTCTTCCTAGAATCCTAGAATAGTAGAGTTGGAAGGGGCCGAGAAGGCCATCGAGTCCAACCCCCTGCTCAATGCAGGAATCCACCCTAAAGCATCCCTGACAGATGGTTGTCCAGCTGCATCTTGAAGGCCTCTGGTGTGGGAGAGCCCACCACTTCCCTAGGTCATAGGTTCCATTGTCGTATTGCTCTAATGTCAGGAAGTTTTTCCTGATGTCCAGCCGGAATCTGTTTTCCTGTAACTTGAGCCCATTATTCCGTGTTCTGCACTCTGGGATGATTGAGAAGAGATCCTGCCCCTCCTCTGTGTGACAACCTTTGAAGTATTTGAAGAGTGCTATCATGTCTCCCCTCAGTCTTCTCTTCTCCAGGCTAAACCTGCCCAGTTCCTTCAGTCTCTCCTCATAGGGCTTTGTTTCCAGACCCCTGATCATCCTTTTTGCCCTCCTCTAAACCCCCTCCAGCTTCTCTGCAGCCTTCTTCCTCACTCCATTTCTATAATGTCTCACAGATCAGGGCTGGGCAGGACCTACTTCATTTTTATTTGTTTCACAGGAACCCTGAGATCTGCCAACTGGAACTGTACGCAAAAGCAGCAGCTCCGGCGAGTGGGCCAAGAATCAAGGAGCTCAGCCCAGCAACGTGGCTGCTGTTAGAACCACATGCACCAGTTCTCCCCCACAAAAATCCACTCCTGCTTTTCCCCCAACAACCTTACCGGGGGGGTGGGGGGGTGGCGGGGTAACTGGGAACTAGAAAGTCTTGCTGAGCTAGTGTAGCTCAGCCAGAGATCTACCAGCCGATGCTGATGCACCTTCTTCCCAGCCATCTTAAATTGCTGAGACGCTATTGTAATCGGCCCAAGGGTCTCAGAAAATAGTTAGTCTGTGACTGTGATAAATGGAATAAATATTGCAGGGCTGAGAAAGAGAGGCCCGTGAACGGGGTGGCGGATGAGGTCAACCAGAGACCCTCGTGCTCGTTACTGAGACAGCAGAAAGAGAACATCAAAGCTCTGGGGTGGGTCCAAGGACTTGCTGCCCGCCACGCTGCAAGAAGAGAAGGTCCTCTGCACTCGCAAAGCACTCTGACAGGATTTCAATGCTAAGGTTTTTCGGGGGCGGGGTGAAGGGAATCCTGGCTGTTCAACCAGCTCCTATAGATAGCATTGGTCACATTCAGAGAAGTGGAGATTAATAATGTGGTCTGAAGAGCATCCTCCCAAAGTTACTCAAGCCAGAGGGAGCGTCCTGGATCGCCCGTAACGGCAGCAAATCATGGATTAATTCATCAGCCCAGAAGCAGGTTGTCTCATGACACGTGAACCCAGACACTCTGGGTTGTTTGTGGATTGAACAACCCCAAATTAACTTACTATTAGTTCTTAGGTTAACTCTGAGATGTTTAACGCACAAATAACCCAAAGTGTCTGAATCTATACATCACACAACAACCTACCACTGGGCCAATTGCACAGTGATCATGCAAAGTGGGAGCAGCTCACACACGTCACATAACCAGGCAAATCATGGGATAATTAACTCCCATTTTTCCACCATTATGTATGAATGGGCCCAGTAACTGACAGAGATGTGGTGTGTGCGTGCTGAACTGGCTTAGCAGAATGTGCACTTAATCACAGTCACAGCCCCACTGGCCTGGCCCAGGAGGCACCTACACCAGCAATTCCCAAGCCAAGGGGTTAGAAATGCTAACCAGGCAGCCGGTTGCATTGCGAACTTTCTGGACCGCATCCGCTATTTCATCTTGCGCCTCCTCTGCAGATTCCTGCTCCTCCTCCTTCCCCAGGTGGATTTTCTCTTTTTTGTTAGACTCATTTTTGCACAGCATCTGGAGCAATACAGAAAGCAAGAAGGTAAAAACTCACCGAGTAATTGTAGAGCGGAAGACGCGGCACTGAGCACGGGGATGCTGCCAAAAATGGCATCCCTGCACCCAGTTCCCACTTCTCACGTAACATCCTTGTGCTGTGCTCTGCCTCACCCCCGTCCCCTTCTGTGGCACCCATCCTGGGGCGAGGGAAGCAGCTGACATGATGTCATGCCTAAATAGTCCAGGGAGAGAAGGAGAAACTGGGCAGAGTTGCCGCCTTGGTTCACACCTACGTCTGCCCTTACAATACACTGGGATGGAATGTCCACAGATTTCTATTGGCAGCTTTATTTTATTCTAGAGATGCGTAATGGGTCCTTATTTATTCATCAGGAAATTTATATCCTGTCTTCCAGGGCAGCTTAGCCTTTTCCCTTTGGAGAATTATATTCTAGATTCCCACATCTATGCTTGACCCACTCAGCTAAATTTGAAATTTGTTTTAACAGAGGAGCAATCTGTTAAAATGCAAGGCTTTCCTTTTCAACCACACACTATTTTGCAAAGCTAGACGTCAACTAGCCAATATGCGGGGCTGACCCCACCCCAGCAGGAAGCTTGGAGTGTGTCTAGCACTCTGGAGAAGTCACCAGTTAACAGAACCAACCTCCGTCTGCAGCCGGGCAGGAGCCTCCGAGTTGTCATTAATCTTTCGGACACTGTCGTAGTGCTCTCCGTAACGATACGCAATGTGTAGCTCTCGCGCGTTGCTTCTGTCTGTTCCACGGATCTGGGAAAGGAGGAATGCTTAAATCTGGATGCTCTCAAGAACACGAGACATTCTCAAAATTGAGCTTCCCATTTCCTGCCAGCATTCATAGAACCATAGAATAGTAGAGTTGGAAGGGGCCTATAAGGCCATCGAGTCCAACCTCCTGCTCAATGCAGGAATCCACCTTAAAGCATCCCTGACAGATGGCTGTCCAGCTGCCTCTTGAATTCCTCCAGTGTGGGAGAGCCCACCACCTCCCTAGGTCACTGGTTCCATTGTCATACTGCTCTAACAGTCAGGAAGTTTTTCCTGATGTCCAGCCAGAATCTGGCTTCCTGTAACTTGAGCTCATTATTCCTTGTCCTGCACTCTGGGTTGATCGAGAAGAGATCCTGGTCTTCCTCCATGTGACAACCTTTCAAGTATTGGAAGAGTACTATCATGTCTCCCCTCAATCTTCTCTTCTCCAGGCTAAACATGCCCAGTTCTTTCCATCTCTCCTCATAAGGCTTCTTTTCCAGACCCCTGATCATCCATGTTTTCCTCCTCTGAAACCCCCCCCCCCCAGCTTGTCTGCATCTTTCTTGAAGTGTGGTGCACAGAACTGGACGCAATACTCAAGATGGGGCCTAACCCGTGCCGAATACAGGGAAACCAGTACCTCGCGCGATTTGGAAGCTATACTTCTATTAATGCAGTCCAAAATAGCATTTGCTTTTTTTGCAGCCACATCACACTGTTGGCATTCATTTATTTATTTATTTATTGCATTTTTATACCGTCCTATAGCTGAAGCTCTCTGGGCAGTTAACAAACATTAAAACCATGAAATCATTTTAAAAATATAAAACAAACCACAATCTAAAAACACAAAATAACATACGATATAAAAACACAACCATAATAAAACCAAGCATCAGGAATTAATACAGATTAAAATACAAATTTAAAACAGCAAGGATTAAAATTGAGTTAATTTAACTGTTATAATACTGGGAGAATAAAAAGGTCTTCACCTGGCGACGAAGAGTGCAAAGTAGGCACCAGGCGAACCTCTCTGGGGAGCTCATTCCACAGCCGGGGTGCCACAGCGGAGAAAGCCCTCTTCCTAGTGGCCACCTGCCTCACTTCCTTTGGCAGGGGCTCATGGAGAAGGACCCCTGTAGATGATTTTAGGGTCCAGGCAGGTACATATGGGAGGAGGCATTCCTTTAGATAACCTGGCCCCAAGCCATTTAGGGCTTTAAATGTTAGTACCAGCACTTTGAATTGGGCCCGGACCTGGATCAGCAGCCAGTGAAGTTGGAAAAGGACTGGCGTAATATGGTCTCGTTGGCCAGTCCCCATTAACAGTCTGGCTGCCCTGTTTTGTACCAGCTGAAGTTTCCGGACCGTTTTCAAAGGCAGCCCCACGTATAACGCATTGCAGTAATCCAAACGAGAGGTTATGAGAGCATGGATAACTGTAGCTAGGCTATCTCTGTCCAGATAAGGGTGCAGTTGGTATATTAGCCTAAGCTGGTAAAAGGTGCTCTTTGCCACTGAGTTCACCTGTGCCTCAAGTGACAGTTCATGGGATTAATAGTTTTCTATACTGCCCCACTGAGCTCTAGCTCAGGACTTTCTCTGCTCCCCCACTGCATGTGGGGGAAGAGAAAGTCCTGTAGTTTAGGGAACTCAGGCTGCAATCCTTATGCCCACTTAATTGGGAGTAAATCCCACTGAACACAGCGAGAGTGAGGTCTGGAGAAACATGCACAGAATTTCATTCTGTTTACATTTTGTATGTTCACGTTTTGATATTATGTTTTTATTATTTGGTATTTTGGGGATTGTGATAGTTGTGAACAGAGAGCTTTGGCTATATGGCAGTACAGAAATGAAATAAATGAAGAAATGAATTAAAAACCACTGATCTCCCCCAGAAGTATCCCTCAACTGAGGTAAGAGGGTCTAGTCCCAATCATTCCCCCAGCCTCACATGTCTGAGTCACATTAAGGGGTTCCCCGTTACACAGATCTGCATCCCAAGAGCTCCTGCCTCTGTAAATCATCTACAATGCGAGGGCTACTGATGCTCAGGAGCTCCCCAGAATTTGGAATATTCATTTAGGTCTGCGCAAGTGCTGCAGTGGCACGTTGTTATTCAGATGGCAAGCAAATGGTCCACGTCTGTTTGGAGGCTTACCTGCCACAAAGGAGCATTGAGCTGGTGGATGACAACGTTCACTTGATTGTTCCTTGCAAAGGCTACAATTGCATCATTTCCAGCAAAAGTCCCTGGCTGGGCTAAATTGGCAACTGGAAGAAATGAGACAAGAGGGCATGTATGCTAAAGAATGAGGAAAACAGGAAAAGATGATAGTGGACTTCTTTCTTATCTTTGTAAGCCACTCTGGGAACCTTTTGTGATGCTATAAATAAATGGTGACTGCACGGAACAATTAGCCCATTGACAAGACAGAGTGAAATTCAAGCAAGGGGGGGGGGGAAACCTCTTGGAATAATGCCAGACAACCCACACGTACAGAATCCAACCCAATTCCTGAAGATGGGCAGGGAGCTGTTTCATCAGTCCATCTGTCTATGTCGCTCTCCCACACTGGAGGTCTTCAAGACGTAGCTGGACAAGCATCTGTCAGGCATGCTTTAAGGTGGATTCTTGCACTGAGCAGGGGGTTGGACTCGATGGCCTTAGAGGCCCCTTCCAACTCTACTATTCAATGATTCTATGATCAAGCCCAAGTGATATGAGCAAAAGCAGAAACCAGTTCGCAGCACTGCCATCCAGCAGCCTAGATTCCCACCCCTAAAACTGTACTGACTGCCTGTTAGCTACCGAGCCACGTACAAGGTTATGTTATTAGCCTATAAAGTCCTAAACAACTTGGGACCAGGATACCAAGCAGACCGCCTTCCCTTATATACACCCAGACAACATTTAAGATCTTCAGAGGAGGCCCTGCTCATCATTCCAAAATGAATGGAATGTCACCATGAGGAACCTCGACAGCAGAGCCTTCTCTGTAGCGGCACCCACCCTCTGGAAAACCCTCCCTCGTGCGGCTCGGGAGGCGGAAAATGTAACATCCTTTAAATGCCTCCTGAAAACACTTCTTTTCACACAGGCTTTTCCCTAGGCTGTAACTACGGCTGGGTTTAATTTGGTTTTATGTGGTATTTTAAAGCTTTTATATGGTTTGATCTATTGTATTTTATGGTTTTGTGAACTGCCCAGAGAGCCTTGGCTATTGTGCAGCATAAAAATGTAATAAATAAATAAACGCCTAAAAGAAATCATCTGTGGGCAAAGTAATAATTCTCCCGCAACAATACCATGGGCAGGTATGGGTCAACATAGAGACCTGATACTATGACGCTGCACCATACAAAACCTTTTCCCTGTATTAAGCCCCATGTTAGTTTTAATGCCCTGGGACACACTCTCACACACAAGCACAAAGGGATGCAACTAAGGCTCTCCCTTGGCCAGCTGGTCAGAAAGCAGCCTCTTTCACATCTGCTTGGAAAATTTCTGCCCTGCCTTTCAACATGGCTGCTCCCAGGGTGCCCTACAGAGTATAAAAACAATGAAAACACTAGAACCAAAATAGTGAAAATAACAGTGAAATGACATTTAAAAAACCAGCATAAAAATACAATAGCAGAATAAAAACATATTAACCAAGGTTTTAAAAGGTCTGGGAAAATAAAAATAGCTTCGCCAGGCATCAAAAAGACAAAACGGCAGGCAAGCGACCATGGGGGGCGGGTATTCTAAATGCTGGATACCCACTCCTTTTACTTTGAAGGTGACCTCAGTGTACAAACCCTGATGCCAAGCCATAAAGGACATCAGGAATAACTTCCAGACTGTTAGAGCAGTACGACAATGGGGCCAACGATCTAGGGAAGTCGTGGGCTCTCCTACACTGGAGGCATTCAAGAGGCAGCTGGACAGCCATCTGTCAGGGATGCTTTAAGGTGGATTCCTGCATCGAGCAGGGGGTTGGACTTGATGGCCTTATAGGCCCCTTCCAATTCTACTATTCCATGATTCTACAAAAGGACTTTACAAGTAAGCAGCAACACTTTGATTTGAGCTTGGAAACGGACTGGCAGCCAGTGGATGTCTTTCAGAGCCAGTGAGATGTGTGTTCCCGTTGTCCAGTCCTAGTTTTCCGCTTAGCACCTGCATTCGCAGCTAATGGCAGTTTCTGAGCCATCCTCAAAGGCAGTGGTGCACCTACCATGCTTCTCAAACGGCACGTCGTCCTCTACGAAAGGCTCAAAGTCTTCCCGCTGTTTTATCATGTAGTCCACCGTTTCCTGGCGGTGTTTGAGGTGGTCTCGGGAGTGGCCTTCGAGCTGATCTCCCAGAGCCCGGAACAAGCAGTTCCTGCGAGAAGAAAGGCTTTCAGCTGAATTTGTCTCAAGATTTGTAGACAGGGGAGGAATAAACATTGGATTAACATCACAGTCAACAAGGACGGGCTGACCAACAACCCAACGAGTCAGCTGGTTTGACCTTTCCCGCTGAAACAGGAGAACGCAAGGTCTTCCCTCCAGCGCAATCATGAATATTTCCTTCTTGTCTAGGTAAACGTATGCTCCCGGTAACGGCCACCAGAGTTGTAAACATTTATCCTCCTCATACACAGTTCTCACACACACACACTTTTTTTTTCATTTGGAAAGGATCTCAAAACACCAAAGATGGCACTATGAAGAAAGCCTAAGGCCATCTAGAGAGCATTGTACTCGCTTTTCCAACTCAATACATTTGGGTTACAGTCTTTGTCAGGGGCCCAGTAAAACAAAGCAATGCCATGTTTTCTACGTGCTACTATTGCAAGAGGTCGAGCAGAGTGGGGGTGGGGTGGGGACTTGTAGCCCTACAGATGTTTTAGTAAACAACTTCCATCATCTCTCACTATTGGTTGAATGGCTCAGGGTGATGTGAGCTGTAGACCAAAACATCTGGAGGACCGCAATTTGCCAACTCCTGTGATAGAGGAATCCTTTCCCACGGAGACAGAACACATAACAACACAAGAGCGCTGCTTGCTTTTCCAGTGCATATAATTAAAATGCATTGCATAAATGATAACGCAAATGTACTTTCTCACTTTTCATGCCTGCATTGGTGCCTGCCTGCCTGCCTTTGTGCCAAAATGTTTGGCCAAGTCTTGGTTTGGACATCCAGCTCCTATCCCATGGGAAGAGAGCTGTCTGCTGCTGAAGACTTATACACCCTGCCATGATTTACAGAGGGAGCTGGCAGAGCCGGCTCCCCCGGTCACATCCATGTTTTTTGCCAGGTTTACAAATGCTACAGGAAGTTGTTTAACGCAAGTTACATTTGCCTCAGCAGCTGGGCAAGGCAGAAGAGTCCCAAGGCGATACTTCAGTACTTGGCACCCAGATGAGCTCAGCACAGAAATGAGAAGAAGCAACTGCAGGATGGCATCTGGGTGGAGAGACGTAGAAGCCCCCAAGAGAAAAGAGAGTATAGGTGAAGGTGGCAGGCCGGAGGAGGAGGAGGAAAATAAATAATTTTTGCTTCCTTTCTTGACATGTTAGTGGAGATGCAGGGAGGGATTGACCCTGGGATGTTTTGTATGCAAAGCAGGTGCTTCCCCCTGAGCTATGGACTTGCACCTCTAGCACAGATGAAGAACAGGTAGAAATTCAGCAGGTGTTCTCCCTCCCCCGCACTCGGATATATATGAAATGATAGGGAAAGCTTTACCTGCTGAACCTCTGCCTGTCTAGAGTCTGCTTAAAGAGGAGGAACCTTGAAAAAAAAAAGGACCAAGATGGAAAAGTTGGCAATCCTAAAAGGGAAAGCATGAGAGTGAGAAGCTGAGATTGACAGGCAAGTGGAAGGCACATCTCAGCTGCAGCCATCTCCTGCCAGGTGACTGGGCAGAGCCCGCTGCCTGGGGATGATGGGAGTTGTATTCCAACCCAGCCCGTGCCGGAAGGGCTGATGGGGGTTAAGAACGTAAGAGAAGCCCTGCTGGGTCAGACCAAAGGGCCCACCTAGTCCAGCACAGTGGCCACAGGAAACCGACAAGCAGCACTCTCCTGGCTGGGGCAGATGGGAGTTGCAGTCCAAAACATCCGGAGGGGGCTCCCGTTCGGGGAAGGCTGTTCTGAGGCTCGAGAGGCTGGCAATGCGCTTGTGGGCGGAGCCTGCTGCGAAAGGGGGCGCGGCTTAGGAGGTCGGACGGGCTTGACCCGAGCCGGTGGGCGTGGCCTAGCCAAGGTGGGGGGGCGTGGCCTAAAACCCTTGCGCGCGGGGCGGCGGTTGTGGGCGGGGCTCCCTCCCTCCCCCCTCCTCGCGCAAGGGGCGTGGCTCGACTCACCCGTCGCCCGGCACCTCCCTGAGGCGCAGCCCGAGAGCCTGCAGCTGCCCGGCCAGACCCCCTTCGCCCTCGGCCTGGGGCCGGTTCCGCCTCTCGCGAGCCGCCAGCGCCCTCCGTGCCGCCCGCTTGTCCCGCTTCCGCTCCGTTTCCGCCTTCCCCGGCCGGGCCCTGCCCGCCTGCTTGCGAGACATCGTCGCGGCCCAGGCCGGGGGCCCGAGCCGGCTCCGGTCAGCCGCGTCGCGCCACTGCGGCTGCGCGACGCGCTTCCGGCCACGTGACGGGAGCGGAGCCGAGAAGCGGCGGCCATAGAGAGGAAGGGCCAGAGCGGTCCCAAGCTCTGCTGGGACTTGTCCGAAATAAAGGGGTGGGAATAATAGGGTGGGCGGAATTAAAGGAGGGGCAGACTAAGGTGCGAATTGCAGTTTTAATTAATAATAATAGGTTTTTTAAAAATCTTGCCTTTCCATCAAGGTGGCGGCCTGGCCGTCCCTTTTTCATCCTCACAACAGCCCTGTGAGGTAGTCCAGGAAGAGTTGAAACGGGGATAATTCCTGGGGGAGGAGCCATTTTTACCACCAACAGCAGCCCCCCCCACTTCCCCTATGCAGAAGGTCCCCCCCCCCCCCCCGGCACTTTGCTTGCTGGAAACTCCCAGGCTGCTTTTCCTCCTCCTACTGGCGAAATTTCCGTGGGGGATATTGGGATACCTCTTTCTCCAAGAGTGTTGATGAAAGCAGCTTCCAGGAGGCGGGTTAGTGGGGAAAACACTGCAGAGGGTTAAGGAGCTCCTCACACCTATCCTTCTCGCCAAATTGCACCCTTAGCAACATCTCCTTCGTAGCTGTTTTTTTTAAAATCCAGGAAGTGGGGAGAGAGAGAGAGAGAGAGAGAAAGAAACCTGGGGCAAGATACAATGTCGTCTTCCCCTGAAAAAGAATTGCAACGCTAGATATCAGCTGCCTCCTGTGTGCCATTTAAGAATTATTGTATTCCCTATATTCATATACTATGGCCCCCTCCACAAGGATGCGTTTTTGAGCCCGGTTCGGGGATTATGCGCATTATCGCAGAGGCGCATTTACTCCTAATCCCTCTGCACGGGAGGCGGCGAGAGGCGGCGAAGCGCATTAATTGATGTCCAAAAAGCGCTTTACATGTAGTTAATGCGCATAATCGCTTGTTCACACGGGGGAAATGCGCTTTAACGGCCGGAGCAAAATAAAACTCGCTATTTAACGCGCATTCGATAATGCGCATAATCCGGGAGATAACGGGCCTCTACGCCCGTTTTGCGCTCCGCTGGTGTGGAGGTAAAATTTATAATGAGCCTTCAAAGAGCATTAAACCTCTCTTGTGGAGGTAGCCTATGTTCCTCTCAATACGCTCCATGGGCTTTGCAATTTAAAACCATCCCTTTCACTCTTCACAGCCATGATACGAAAGGGGGCGAAAGGGACGGGGGAGAGACAGGCTCGTAAAGCAATTTGGGTACTAACCTTTTCACAGTGTCACTTTAGTGAATTTGCAGAACCACCAGGTGGAAAAGCCACAATAATGGTCCAAGAGTGAAGAAGCCAAATAGCCATTCACTCCTGTGGAGCTGACAGAGGGTCAGTCACCTTGTAGAATTATGGAGTTGGGAGAGATCTTGGAGGTCATCTAGTCCAACCCCCCGTGCAAATACAGGAAACCCTTGGCTGTAGCATCCCTGGGGCCATCCAGCACAATATTCCAACAGCCGCTAAAAAATACCTCTAACAAAGGAGAGCTCACCACCTTCCAAGCTCATCTATTCCACTGTCAAACAGGTCATCAGGATTTTTTTCATAATGTTGAGTCAAAATCTTCTTTTTTATATTTAGATCTATTGGTTTGGGTTCTCCCTCTTGTGGGAGGAGGGAAAAACAGAGAAAAAATATGCCCCATCATCTACCCCTTCAAATATTTGGTTTATCATCTTGCCTCTTAAGCATCACTTTTCCAAGCTAAACATATCCAGCTCCTAATGGAATCATAAAATGTTAGACTTGGAAGAGAACCTTGGAAATCTACTCCAATCTCCTGTTCAGTGCAGGATCTGCAAAGCAAGATGCAACTAGAGCATCCCTGACAGATGCCCCCTGCTCAAAAGCTTCCAGTGAGGAAGGCGCCACCGCCACCTCAGGCAGCCTGTTTCATGGCCAAATAGCTCACGCCATTAGGATTTTTCTCCTGAGGTTTAGTTGACATCCGGTACTCTGCAATTTCCATCCATTGCTTTTTACCCTCCAGAACAAGAGAAAATTCTTCTCCATCTGTGGACAGCCCCACACATTGAAGACCACTAGCGTATGCCCCCTTAACCTCTGCTCCAGACAAAACATACCAAGCTGTTTCAGCTGCTGGACTATTGGGTGCTAAACTTGCATGCACGTAGACATGTGATAAAGCTACTGTGTGATAAACTTGTACGCAGTTTGAACTCGGGCTACCCACAGATTATCATGCAGGTTACATGGTTTGGATCAACCTTGAGGTACTCGCAACCGTTTCTGTCAACATTCCTGCCATCTGTCTGCCCTCTCCCACCCCAGTTCTTGTCTGAAGGCCGATCCACCCAGCACCAGTTGGAGCATTATGCCGTTTCCCAAGCAATAACCTGTATTCAATTTATTTATCACCCCGACCTCTGTACTGTATTTATTGCCTTTTTTTTATTATTAGCTCCCTGATGACGTTAATGGAATTTCCCAAGTTTTAGGACCACTTCACCTGACTTTCCAATTAGATACTAGTTTGGTATGTCTGGAAGGGTGGTGGGAGTCAGACAAATTAAAGGGGCAGAACTCAAGGACTCCAAGAAGAAATCTTGGTTTCTTTATGACATTGGTGCAGAGCATATTTCCATCCAAGGGCTGAATTCAGCTTCAGAGAAACTTTCGTGGGCACCATTCCAGTGGTGGGCAGGGTCAAAGACAAAGGGGGCAGGGCCCCAAATACCAGCATATTTTAGCTTCAAGCTCTTAATGCCCATAACTAGGGAGAGGTGTTTCAACCTTTTAAAATGGGAGGGGAAAAATTCCCAAAACCTGAGAAACCAGCAAACGATCAGTGTTGGGGGAAAGGGGCGTGGCTAGAGGAAAGAAGTGTGGCCTTTTTTGGAGAAACCCGGAGAGCTGGATTGGGACTCCAGGAAGGATAGATTCCCCACCCCAGCTTAATGTGCTGCAAAACCACTGATGTTTTCTTCCGCCTGCTTTAAGATTCATGGTGCTTGCTCACGCCTGTGAGTGGCTTACGCTCAAATGGTCACCCATGACCTGATAACCAACAGACTAGACTACTGCAATGTGTTATAAGTGCAGACGGCCTTTGAAGACTTCTCAGAAACTCTGGTTAGTTCAAACTAGAGAGAGGGACAAAGAGGAGTGTTGATTCTCTTTCGATGCTATCAGCCATGGTATCCTTTTGAATTCAATGTCTCGGTTGGGAGTTGGAGGCTCTGCGTTGCGGAGGTTTCGATCCTACTTGGATGACCGATTCCAGACAGTGGTGCTGGAGGATTATTCCTCTGTGCCTTGGCTCTGTGGCTATGAGATTTGACAGGGTTCTATTCTACACATGTTGTTCAATATCTACATAAAACTGCTGGGGGAGATTATCTGGAGCTGTGGGCTGAGGTGTCATCAATATATGGATGACACCCAACTCTATCTCTGCTTTTCATCAAATCCAGGTTAGGCAGTAGCTTTTCTGAATCAGTGCCTGGGCACGGTAATGGACTGGATGAGGGCCAAGAGACTCAACCTAGACTAGACAGAGGTACTTTTACTGGGTGGTTCATGTGCCCAACTAAGTGATGTATAAGCTGTTTTAGAGGGGGTTGCACTCCCCCTAAAAGATCAGGTTCGTAGTTTGGGGGTGCTCTTGGATCCAGAGCTGTCACTTGAGGCACAGATGGACTCGGTGACACGGAGAACCTTTTATCAGCTTATGCTGATACACCAACTATGCCCTTATCTGAACAGAGATAGCCTAGCTACAGTTATCCATGCTCCGGTAACCTCATCTGGATTACTATAACGTGTTACACGTGGGGCTACCTTTGAAACAATCCAGAAACTTCAGCTGGTCCAAACAAGGGGAGCAAGGGGGCTGTCCAGTGTGATCATATTACGTCAGTACTTTCCCAGCTGCGCTGGCTGCCAGTCCGTTCCGGGCCCGATTCAAAGTGCTGGTATTCACATTCAAAGCCCCAAATGGCTTGGAGCCAGGTTACCTGAAGGATCGTCTCTTTCCATATGTACCTGCTCGCACCCTAAGATTGTCTTCAGCAGTCCTTCTCCGGGAGCCCCCAACAGATGAAGTGAGGTGGATAGCTACTAAGAAGAGGGGTTTTTTTCCTGTTGTGGCAACCCCTTTGTAGACTGAGTCCCCAGAGAGGTTTACCTGGTGTCTACATTGTGCACTTTTTGGCACCGGGTAAAGAACTAATTTCCCCAGGCATTTCAGTCTTTCAGTTTCCGTTATTTGAAATCTGTTAGTGTATTTTAAATCTTCGCACTGCTGCTAAGGTGTTTTTGGTTTTTATTTTACACTGTAGTTTTCAACATTTATCTTATATGTTATGGTGTTTTACTATTTTAATTGTTGTGACGTGCCCAGAGAACTTCAGCTATTGGGCAGTATAGAAATGTAATTGATAAATTAATGAAGTACAACTATTAGGCTGCTAACCAGGACTGGACAAATTGATCACCTCTTGACAGTCCTGAAACAGCTATGTCACCTGCTGGTCAGTTTCTGAGCACAATTGCATTGTAGCAAACCCATCTTTTTAATTTGCAGTCAGCTGGCCTGGAAATGTTTTAATTGAAGGATGGCATAAGCATAAATAAAATGATGAATGAATTGTCCCTGTTTTTGCAATTAGGGGAATGCTAGGAGTTGTAGGCCTTTTTTCTCTCTAAACATGCGTAGGATTGCGCCCCAAATTGAGGAATGGATGCGGCTCGTCTTTCATATACACTAAGATTGCAATCCTATGGTCCCTGGAAGGCCATCCCATAGAGCAGATTGGTTTCCCCCAAAAAGGTGGAGAGAGAGGTCAGCCCCTAATTAGAGGAACAGTTCCAACCATAAAGGCAGAGGTATATTTTGAACTATTGCTAAACTATTGCAGGACAGTTCTGGTTATTTTCCATGTTCTTTTTGTTAATCGGCCTTTTGGCTTTTATTAAACCAGTGGTAATTGCAGAGTAAACCAATATGGCATACAGTAATGGGGTTGGGTGTGTGTGCTCAGACAAGGACCCTTTGGATGAGAACGGGGGTGTTTTGAAGCCATGCCCCCATTTTTATCTGTGACATGTTAAGAGAGTATGGAATAGCAGAGGCTGGAGAAGTGTTACAGAGATGGCTGCAGGATCACTTCTGATAAAAAGAAGCAGCTCAACAATTTAGGAGATTGTCCTACTTCCTGCGGCTTTATAATGGGAGATTAAATAGAGTGGTTTATTATCAGCTTGAGAGATGGTTTTAGCACTCAGTGTGTGTGTGTTTAGAATCTATAAAACTACCTCTTGACTGTACAAAAGGCAAATTCAAAGTATCCTGAAAAGGGAAGGGAAAAAGCAGGCACACGCCTCAAGAGAAATATAGGAGTGAATTTTATTTATGTACGTAATTGTTACTCTGCTTCCCCCTAACAGAAGTTCTCTGGCTTTCACCCAAACAGGCACACCAATTCAAATATAGTATAAGACTAAAACGCAACAAAGATGTGGATTTTAGCACAGGCTAAAAGACAAAGTATTTAAAAAGCTTGGGAGAAGATGAAGGTCTTCACCAGGCACCAAAAAGACTGTGAAGACTCGTGCCAGGTGAGCTTTTCTGGGAAGGCTGCTCCATAATGGGGTGCCATTACTGAAAAGGCCCTCTCCTTAGTGGTGAACCGTCTCACCTCGTTTCGTAGCTGCACTTGGAGCAGGGCCTCTGAAGATGATCATACAGTTCCTGTAGGTACTTGGGTGAAGGTGGTCTTTCAGGTCACCTGGTCCCATGCTATGCAAAGCTTTAAAGGTTGAAACCAGCACTTAAAAAAAAAAATTGGGCTATCCTGTGATTTGCAAATGTACCCTAGCTACCATTACCCATGCTCTGATAACCTCTCGTTTGGATTACTGCAATGCGTTTATACATGGGGCTGCCTTTGAAAATGGTCCGGAAACTTCAACTGGTACAAAACAGGGCAGCTAGACTGTTAACGGGGACTGGGCAATGAGACCATATTACGCTAGTCCTTTTCCAGCTTCAATGGCTGCCGGTCCAGGTCCGGGCCCAATTCAAAGTGCTGATATTAACATTCAAAGCCCTAAACGGCTTGGGGCCAGGTTATCTGAAGGAACGCCTCCTCCCATACGTGTCTGCGCGGACCTTCTCTGTGAGCCCCTGCCAAAGGAAGGGAGGCAGATGGCTACTAGGAGGAGGGCCTTCTCTGCTGTGGCTCCCCGGCTGTGGAATGAGCTCCCTAGAGAGGTTCACTTGGCACCTATGTTATACTGCTTTAGAGGCCAAGGGAAGTCCTTTTTATTCTCACAGTATTTTAACAATTCTTCAGTTTGATTTTTAACCTTGCTGTTTAAATTTGTATTTTAAATCCTTATCAATTTCTGCATGGCTGCTCGGTTTTTATCCTGGTTGTGCTTTTATACTGTATTTTAAATTATGTTTTTATACTGTCGTTTTATATTTTGAATGGTTTTATGGTTTTAATTTTTGTAAACCGCCCAGAGAGCTCTGGCTATTGGGCGGTGTAGAAATGCAGTAAATAAATCAATAAATAAAATCTTAGTTGATTAATCATTTGCCTTCTGGATTAATCAATGACTTTTGGATAAAGCTGTATCTTACCAAACCCTCCATGTCAGACTCTAAACTGAAGGAAACACGAAAACACTTAAACGTAGTAAATAAAAGCTGTCAGACGGGAAGGGCCCCCTCTTTAATGTGTGTGGGTTTTTCCATTTCTGCTACAGCCCTACAGATTAAACTCAGCTCACAACCACTTTATCATTGTTTAAAATCTACAGATTCAACCTTTATTTATTTGAAGCATTTTCCCCGTGCCCTTCAGTCAAACAAAAAGAGTGGCTTACAGAGATAAATAATGAAATGGTCCTTGTGTTCGTGGTTACAATCAGAAAAACACGACAAGAGAGGAAATGGGATTAGGAGGGAGGACAAGAAAGCAAACTCAGGCGCTGGTTTTTATTGACAACATTGCCATAACAACCACCTGGAATGGAAAATACAACACGGAGGGGGTCCAAAAGGCTGGAAATAGTACAGGCACTCTTACGCAGGAAGAAGGCCTATTAACCTCAATGGGGCTAACTGCTGAGTAAACATTCATCGGATGAAGTCGCCCAGGTTTCCTCCATCCCTGTTTTTGGGGATCTGCTTTTGATTTTTTTTTAATCCCATATCTATAAAAGAATATGGTAGCGTAATGCTTATTACTAGAGATCTACCGGACCGATTTTGCTCATTTTTTTTAAAATGAAGCATGAGCAATGGAGATGTGCAGAAAATTCTGAAACCGCGAAAAAGTTCAAAGCTCTAACAGCAAAAACGGTAGACTTATTTGCTCCACATCTAACAGTCTCCTATTACTCTATGGTTCACTGCCAGTTTATTTCCTCTGCGCAAAATGGCCCCTCATCTGACATCATGTGCTTTCAACCTGAAACTTAAAAGAAATGCTAAATGATCTTTTTTTTAAAAAAGAACGTTTCCCCCCCCCCCTCACTTTTGCTGGTTTATTTGTGTACTATTTTGTTCATTTTTTGTTTTGACGGTTGAAAAAACAGGATTCAGTGCCAATTAAATTAATCTTTGTTTTGTTTTCGCAGACTACTACTGGCAACGCAGTTTACACTAGTACTGGCATAGTGGTGGTATTATTATTATTATTATTATTATTATTATTATTATTATATCCCACCTTTTGTATGAATAGACTGTGAGCTCAGTTCTGGTACTAGGCCGAGATGCATTTTTACCTTAATTCTCAGTGTCTGCCTACCCATTCTTGGCTGCAGTTGGTGGACTTCTGGGTTCATTGGAGGGTAATAAAGTAGACCCCACAGACTTGATGTCCACTGCTGGCCTAGAGTACCCCATTCGGTGGAGCTGACTGCCAGAAATGATGTTCTGAGCACTTCCTGAGCAAAATCTTTCATCCCCAAACAAGATCCTCAATCATATCACAGCAGTAGTAACAGCAACAATACCGTCATCGGGCTGTTTAGATTTGATTTAGTTCGTTCATTCATTCCTTATGACATTTCTATACTGGCCAGTAGCCAAAGTTCTCTGGCGATTCACAATACAAAACCTAAAAGCGTAACATTCAATATCATAGTCCAACGTAATATAAAAATAGATGTGTGATGCATTTGCCAGAGCATCCCCGAGAGTAACGGCAATAGCAAGCAAGGAAGGGGAGTCCTCTACTTCTGGCACCTTCATGAGCAAACACTGCAGAAATGCTGGAATAAGAGGGAAGCGGAGATGCAGCTTTTATCTCCATGATAGTCAACAACAGCAGGAATACAAAGTGGTGCAGTGCTTGGAGTCCTGGCAAGAGGACATCTTGCAGAGAGGCCTGAAGCATCCCTGGGTAAGGAGCCTGTCCTGCTGTGGCTGCAGCAAGCTCTAGATGCAGTGGAGTCAGCAAACAGTCAAGCCTACAGGTACCTAGTTGGCTGATGGGGTCCAGGCTAAAACAGAGGTGGTTAAAATCCAGGCAGAGGACAGGCAGGCAGACGAGAGGATCAGGCAACAATAGGAACGTTCACAATAACAAGCAAGAGGTCAAACACAGTAAATCAGCCAGGTACATTACACAGTCCAGAAGCAGGGTCATTAGGCAGTCCAAAAGATCAGAGCATCGCTCACAGGCACGATTCAGGAGACAAGATACACAGCAAAGGCAGGATGGACCGAATTGTTCCAATGGTGTCTAGGGTTCTAATGAAAGCTTTTGAGCCAAGAGCCTGCTGGACCCCACCCAGAGCTCAGCTGCAGTCATCAGAGCTCCTTTTCCAGAGCTCCGCTCCTGAGGAGTCACTTTCTCCTGAGGAGACCTTTGCTGGAGGTGAGCACTCCTTCCCTCAGAGCACTCCTTCGCACAGCCTGGCTCTTGAGGCAAGGGCTCTCCCGGGATCAGGAGGTTGCTCGGCCTCTGTCTCAGAGGCAGAATCCCTTACCCCTGACAGGGGTGGTCCTGCAACCACCTCCTGCGAGAGCTCAGGCTCCTGTGGGTCTGGTGGCGCTCCCTGGCTTGGTTTGCCCTGGGCTTCTGAGGCCTCCAGCGGGGGCCTGACAGAACGTTTCAGACTGTGGGTGTGATGGGGCCAGCTCTCTTTGTCCAGGGTGAGATTGGTACATCTTAGCAGCTGCGTGGCTATTTGGGTTCCAACACAGCACCCCGGCCATTGCCAGACCCCAACCGACGGCAATACAAAGCACCCACTTCAGCAGTCCGGCGTATAGGAACGGAAGGGCGAGGATGACAAGGAACACTAAGAGCAGCAGAAGGAAGAGCAGTCTCTTGGTGGCCACCCTGTTGTTGTTACTGCTGCTGACATCAACATCCTGGTCGATGTAGAAAATGCTGTGAGCCGGGTGCTTCGTACTCTGAAAGTCCAGGGAGAACGGCGCTTCTCCGTTTGGGCCGGGGTTTGGCGAGGGCCCCTGGAAAGCCTCCTTTTTCGTACGAAGGCTGCAGACGAGGCCTCCAAAGACAGTGGTGGCCTTCCGGCAGATGGGACAACTGATTCTCCATGCATCGCCTTCGTGGCAAAGGAGAAGCTTCAGGCAGACGGCGCAAAAGACATGCTGGCAGGTGAGGAGCTTGGGCAGCCGACTAAGGCTGTACTGGTTAACGCAGATGAGACAGTCGGTGTCCGCGGTTGAGCCGTCGGAGAAAGCCTGCAACCCTGCCGAGCTCTCAGGGCCTTCTGGGGAAGCCGACATCAACGGCGGCGGCGTGAGGGAAGTCCGAGGCTTCGTGTCCATAGCGGATGCATTTGGGACAGCCGGACGCTGTCGTTCTGCAGGGAATGTTGAACGCGCTCGCTCTGAAATGGGAGTCCCGCATCCATCGTCAGCCACATGTTCCATCCGTTGGTCGGGGGCCTCGGTTTTCTCCACCCCTGCAGCTGCTTCTTCGAGGGCCTCGTGCTTGTCCATCTCTTTCCGTGGCGGTTCCCGGAGCAACGGCTCCCCTTCCCAGGACACTTCCTCGGGGAGAGATCCAGCCACAAGCGCACCTGGCTCCACAGTAGCAGCTGCACCTCCCGGCAGCTCCTTTTTTATCACTATCACGGTGGCATTATGATTATCGGTGAGTTGGCTTTAAGCCACCACAGCATCAGGAAAACAGTGACAAGAAGAGCGTGAATCATTAACTCCACAGCCACATGCGTTCCTAATGCTTGGGAATAACATGAAGCCATTCTGCCCTCGAGTCCCGTCAGGTATCAAAACGTGCAACCACTCTGTCATCAGCATATTCTATTAGATTCTCTGAAAGTGCAAGTGCTTTGCAGCTCCTATCAATTTTCTCCTCCCCTGACTCCAGCAAGACAGGATTAAACTGGATGATTATAGCTTTCCCTTGGCATTCCAGGGCTAAGAACGTGGATCAGACCAAGGGTCTATTCACTCCAGCGTTCGACAGACCATCCTTAATTATTTGTCCGCAGTGTTTGGGGTTCAGAAACATACCAAACACAGGGGTTTCTTCTAGGCCAGTGCTGCGGCTGGGTCATTTTAAGCCTTGGACTTAAGGCACAATGCATGTTTAGACAGAAAAAAAGGTCTACGACTCCCAGCATGCCCCAGCCAGCTATGATGGGGCATACTGGGAGTTGCAAGACTTTTTTTTCTTCCTCTCCCATAATACTAGAACCCAAAGGGGTCATCCGATGAAGCTGACTGGTGGGAGGTACAGGACAGATCAAAGGAAGGACTTTTTCACACAGCACATAGTTAAACTATGGAATTCGCTACCACAAGATGTGGTGATGGCCACCAATTTGGATGGCTTTAAAAGGGGGTTGGATAAATTCCTGCAGGAGAAGGCTATCAATGTGCTACTAGTCCCAATGGCTCTGTGCTACCTCCAGTAGCAGAAGCAGATACATCAGTTGCTGAGGAACATGGGTGGGAGGGTGCTGTTGCACCATGTCCTGCTTGTGGGTCCCTGATCAACAGCTGGTTGGCCACTGTGTGAAGAGAGTGCAGGACTAGATGGACCCTTGATCTGAACAGCAGGGCTCTTCTTATGTTTTTGACCCTGTTCAGATGACACACTAAGCCACGGTGGTTAAGCATTTTGAGATCAGCGTGTCGTGTGAAGCATTCCTAACCATGGTGGTTACATAACCACGGCTTAAACACGCTCACTAACCATTTGCTGCAGAAGGGTTAGCGACCTAACCATGGTTTCGCATCTTGTCTGAACAGGGCGCTTATGTCATCTCTAAACATGCATAGGATTGCACCCGTAATGCTCTTACGCAAGGGTCCTTTCGATGACCACATGTATCACTTCAGTTGTGAAGGACACAACTACTGTTTCTCTTTACACCTGCTTCTATTTCCTGGTACATTAGAACAACAGCACACCTGTTTACCAACCTTTGATTTTCCACTGATTAAGCCATCACCTATCAGCCTTCATCTGGTAATGAAATCTGGAGCTCAATTATGCATTGTAGGGAGAAGTACTTTTATCTGCACCTGAATCTACTGCCAGACATTTTCAACAGTTAGGAAAGAGGGGAGGTTCAATACTGAATAAACTGTCCAGCTCAGACTGCATGTCCACCTGAAGGATCGGGTCCGTAGCTTGGGGGTACTCCTCAAACCCTCTGGCGGCATACCTGAACTTTGAGCCCTCGAATCTTCCAGCCGTTGCTCTTTTATTATTTTAACAGTGGTCTTTCAAAGAAACTCCATGGAAACCTAAAGACTGCTCCCAGGGCCAAATTAGCGAATCCTACATTTTCTGTGAGGGAAGATTTTAGTAGAGTGAGTTGCCCCTCGAGTGGATAAATATATGGATATTTGGTCTGCTTTTCTTAAAACAAACATCTGCATTAATCTCCCCACTTTAGAGAATATGGATGGGTTATTGATATTTCTATACAAGTAATTTTCTGTTCCTTTTCTGTTTTTATTTTCACGATTTGTTTTTGTTTGTTTTGTCAAATTCACAAAAAAAGGGGAAAAGATTAGTTTTTTTAAAAAAACGAACAAACAGTGGGCTATTACACAAAACCTCAAAAGGCTACCTAAGCCCCAGGTAAGTGGCTCCCCAAACAAGGAACTCACACTGGCTGAATTCGGACGACACATTAAGCAACTGGGGGTGGGGGAACAATCGTCAGTTGTATTGACTATCATGCCGTCTGAATGCTGCCATAGTCAACTCAGTGCTGATCCACACCACGGTTGATTATTTATTACCATGGTCCCCTCCACAAGGATTCGCTTTTGCGCCCGGTTAGTCGATTATGCGCATAATCGCTGAAGCGCATTTACACCTAATACCTCTGCACGAGAGGCGGCGAGAGGCAGCGAAGCGCATTAACGGATGTCCAAAATGCGCTTTCCAAGTAGTTAATGCGCATAAGTGCTTGTTCACATAGTCAAAATGCGCTTTAATGGCCTGAGCAAAATAAAACTCGCAATTTAACGCGCATTCGATAATGCACACCATCGGAGAGATAACGCGCCTCTACGCCCGATTTGCGCTCCGTTCTTGTAGAGGTAATTTTTTTTAAGCGCCTTGAAAGAGCTTTAAACCTCTCTTGTAGAGGCAGCCCATGTTGTGTGGGGAGTAACCCCTAGATGAACAACTGTAAAGTTGATTATTACCCCACCATTGACTATCGTGTTGTCTGAATTCAGCCACTGACTCGGTCCCCCTGCCCCCAATTGCCATTACTTGATGGGGGAGGCACTTTTCACATATACCAGTGCAGTCATCTATGATTATTTCTGTACCTCTTCTACAATCCAGATGCAGCTCTTGAGCCAACAAAGGCTACGCATTTTGCAGCTACCGACCATGCTTTTCAAGATGCCAACAGACTGCGGAGGAGAAAGGCTAAAACGTCTGGCATGCAGGAAAGAGAATTAATTTATTATTTACATATAAGGTGCCTAACAGGAAAGACAGAAAACAAGAAAGAAAGAAAGAAATCCTAACAACAAATTACTATTTTTCAAAATCAAACTTAATTTCTCCTTCCGTGGTGTAGGCCTAAAGTAACCTTCCCCCCCCCCCCCATTTATTTCAGAAATAATATATTTAGGATGGAAGTTTTAATGTGAAATATACCGTTATTTCTCTTTCGGAGATCTTAACATATTATAGGACACATCTCGCCCACCTAGAAATATACTGTGCCTCTTCTGTCGTCATCCCCCAGGATTTTTTTTTCTGGTGCCACCACTTGTAAGCCACTCCTTCATTGAGTCCTCCGTCCATTGATTCTGGCGGGCGGCTAACCTGGCCTACAGCCCTGCTGCACTTATGAGGTCCGCCTTCTTGGAGTGACATCGGGCACTCTAGTGTCTGCCAAATCATGACCTGCCTCCTCTGTGGGAAGCTCTTTTCCCACAGAAGGGGAAGGCAGTGCCTGGTCCAACTAACTGTTGTATCTTTGGGAAGATTCGTCCCTCACTCCTGGGGACTCTGGGAAATTTCCTCCCCTGCAAATTACCCCAACTGTTCTCTTCCTGCCTCTGCCTCTGCCCCTGCCTCGGCCTTCAGACTGCACAAGGAGCCGAGCCCTATCCTGACTCAGGGACTGAGAGTCCTTTGACCAGCTTCGGCTGGTGTCAGCTACAGCCGTTCCTGGATTGGGAATACTCCGGCCAGAATGACCCATGCGTCAATAACCTCAAGGCTGGATTACTGTACGTGGGGCCTCCTTTGAGAGTGCAGCTGGTGCAATATTCAGCAGCTACATTGCTGAGCAGGGCAGTTCCCTATGAGCCTTCCACATCTTTGCTCAGGGAACTGCACTGGCTGGCAATATGGTATTGGGCCAAGTTCAAGGGGATTCTATTGCCCGTATAAGACCCTAAACAACTTGGGACTGGGCTGCCTGAGGGAATGCCTTCTCCCCTATCAACTCACCAGTTCGCTGAGATCTACAGATCAGGGCCTGCTGGTTGGTCCATTGCCTGCATATGTACAACTGATGGTAACCAGATGGAGGGCCTTTTCAGTTGAGGCACCCCACTTTTTTGGGGGGGGATACCATGTATATCCAAACCCAAAGATTCTAGTCCAACCTTCCCAAACCAGGTGCCTGTCAAATATTTGTTGGGAATACTGCAACCTCATCTTCAAGTTAGAGGAAGGGGGCAGTGTTTCAGTTAACTACTTCATGCATGGGGATTTAGACCAGAGCTAGCTTCAGGATCTCTATAGCCTACAGATCTCTATAGATTTTCTTCCCTTCCCCACCCACCCATTTACCCTTCTGTCTCTGACCTTCCTCCATTGCTGGGAGCACATGTGTTTGCTCTCTCTTGCTCCTGCCGGTGTAATGAAGCGCAAAGTGGGCTGTACAAACTCCTTTTGAAACCCTGCGCTGTGCCTGCATTTTTATGCAAGAATATTGTGAGTACACCACCATTCTGTTCTCCTGTTGTTTTCTCTCTCTGCTAAACTGCCTTTCTGGCACGAGGCAGCAATACCAAATATCCCATCCATATTTGGATGACAAATCCCATCATCCCTGCTGATTGGCCATGGTGGGTGAGGCTAATGGGAGTTGAAGTCCAAAACGTTCAGAGGACACCATACTGGAGGACTGCTGCTCCACCCCAGTGCTCAAATTACAAAGGGAATATAGTACATAGACCTCAATACGAGAACAACCGAACAACGATAACAACAAACGATGCCAGTGGGATAGTGAATCCACTCCAGGTTTCAGTTAGAACCAGTCAGAACTCTAAAGGAACTCTCCAAGGTGTTTTGCGTGGTGTTCACTTGAGCATGTCCTCTTTCATGATTAATCTTTCATCCTTGTATTTGATGAGAACATCCTGGCGTGGTGAATCCATTCCGGGTTTCAGTCGTTCCTTTAGAGTTCTGACTGAAACCAGTAGCGGATTCACCACCCCACTGACATCAGAGCCACCAGCCTCAACTGCTCACAACAAACCATTTTACTAAAACAACCAAATGATTATGCCCAGCATGGGAAGGAGGCAAGCCCGGTGCCTCATCCAGAGACACAACAGTCAGCCTCTTTTTTAAAAAAATAATTTTTATTTTTCAACATATAATACAACATAAACATAAAATAATATACTAACATAACCGTAACAACCCCCCAGTGCTCCCCTAACCCATTGAGACCTTCTTTTATTCTTTTATATTATACATTCTTCCAAAATTGTAAAGAACCTTTTAAAGGTGTACAACCTTCCCCCTTTATTAATACAAAATCCAAAAATGCCCCCCATATATTTTCAAAAGCATTCTTCTTAGAACGGGCAGCCTCTGAGGGAGGGTGATTCTGGTTCAATCACACCCCATGCAAAACCATCGCAGAATTATCGTGTCATTGTTCTTTTTTGTTAAAAACAGCCCCTTGAGTTGCTCTCGGTGGCTTGTCACCCAAGTCCTTCTCAAAGGGCACCCAAAAAAACCACTGGGCCGTTTGTTACACAGCTTCAGTGACTTGTTTTGCTCGCGGTGTTCCCCACAGACACATGGTGACATTTCTGCTTTGCCGGAGGAGACGCCCAAGCTCAAACTGGAGGCCTCTAATCACCAGCTCACTTATCTCCAGAGAGGCCTTTCTGCCTGCAAAGATTTCCATTAATGTTTAAGTGAGATTGATTTACCGGATGGCCTCCCCAGGTGCGTAGAGTTGTTCGAAAGCAAGGGTGGGGGGGAGAAAAGTGAACCTTGAAGAACCCTGCAGGACAGTTTGTGGCAGGGAGGACAAACAGTGTGCTAGAATCACCTTCCAGAACCTGCCTTCCCTTCCATACGGCAAAGCAAAGGGTTCTCTACCTCTGGCACCATCTTTCTTTGGCTTCCAAAGGGGGGTTGTGTGTTTGGGGACTCAGGCCCCAAGCTTTGTCTTGTTCATCACTTCTCATAGAATAGCAGTGTTGGGGGGGGGGGGCTCTACGGCCATCGAGTCCAACCCCCTGCTCAGTGCAGGAATCCACCTTAAACAACCCTGACAGATGGTTGTCCAGCTGCCTCTTGAAGGCCTCTAGTGTGGGAGAGCCCACCACCTCCCTAGGTCATGGGTTCCATTGTCGTACCGCTCGAACAGTCAGGACGTTTTTCCTGATGTCCAGCCGGAATCTGGCTTCCTGTCACTTGAGCCCATGATTCCGCGTCCTGCACTCTGGGATGATGGAGAAGAGATCCTGGCCCTCCTCTGTGTCACAACCTTTCAAGGACTTGAAGAGGGCTATCAGGTCTCCCCTTAGTCTTCTCTTCTCCAGTTCTTTCAGTCTCTCCTCATAGGGCTTTGTTTCCAGACCCCTGATTATCCTCGTTCCTCCAGATTGCCTACATCCATCTCGAAATGTGGTGCTCAAAACTGGACACAATACTCAAGATGGGGTCTAACCAGTGCCGAATAGAGGTGAACCAGTACCTCATGCAATTTGAAAGCTATACTTCTATTAATGCAGCCCACAATAGCATTTGCTTTTTTTGCAACCACATCACACTCTTGGCTCATATTCAGCTTCTCGGACAAGTTACTTTTATTTTCGTCTTCCCATTTCCCATCTGAAAAATGAGCATTTTGTGACTGGCCAATGCTCACCATCGCAGCCATTTTATGTACGGGCAAAGCTGCCGCCTCCTCTTCCAATGGCAGCCATTTTGTGAGAGTGCCCATGACACTCATTCAAAATTCCAAATGTGCCTATTGACTCAAAAGGGTTGAGGACCTCTGCCCTAGCATGACCAAGAGACCCCCGGGATAGTCGACTTCACAGATGAAAGAGCAGGACGTTGCAGAGAGTTTGTGGAGAAAGTGAGTTGGCTACAGTTTGCCAAGGCATTGAACAGGGGCAACGCCTGCATTTTGCTTCATAAAGGGGTAGCACTATAGGGCCGCTGCCAGGGACATCTAGAGAAGGCAATGCAGAAGGGGGCACTGAGGAGATTTTGCCCACATGTCCCCAAAATCTGGAGCCGGACCTACACTGAGGTCTCCGTGGCCAGCGAGTGATGCTCCAGGGCTGTAGAAGGGACCGTGTTCAACCTCTGACCCTCCACCTATTCCGTCCTCTTTCTCTGGATGGTGGCAGGATTGGGCCCCCTCTGGACCCTCCCCACAGCACCATGTCACCAACCCAACTCTAGGATGAAGGCAAGAAGCGTGCCGGTGGTCGGATGACCCAGAAGCCAGATTCACAGGACTTTCTGAGGCGCGGACGGAGCCTCAGGCGTAAAAGAAATTAATGATTTTACAAGAACGTAGCAGAACATGCACTCAAGGACAGTTACATGCTATTCTTAAGTCTGAGCTTCTAGCCAAACACACAGAAAAAGTGTGTATGTGGGGGGGGACGACAGAAATTGTGCCAATTTAAAATGAGATTTGTAAAAAGGGGGGGCTCTAATAATGAATCATAAAAGTGAGTTAGGAATAAAGTGTTCATGTAGTGAAATGATGAGTCAGGGCATGTTTAGAAAGAACACAGTCCTACAATCCTATGCATGTTTAGACAGGGAAAAGGTTCTGTCATCCTATGCATGTTGATACCTTGAATTGTGCTTGGTGGTTTTAATTTTTGTGAACCGCCCAGGGAGCATTGGCTCTTGGGAGGTATGGAAATGCAATCAATCCATATCTCCTAACCGCCATTGTCACCTGCTGATCTTGTTGCTGCTCATCATCCTCTTCACCACCGCCATTGTCCGGGCCTACTCGTGACACCGCCCGCACACCCACCCACCCTGCCCCCGAGAACTCCAAAATTAAATGTGGTCGTCAAGCTGAAAGAGTCTCCCCACTCCTTCCCTCTTGGCATGGGCGGAAAGCAACATCCTTTCCCTGGTCTGTACCAGACTTGTGGGGTGCAGAAGAACTATGAGGAGGCGGTGAAAATGGGAGGAAAACTCACGTCAAGCATTTGCGAAACAGCAGTCCAAGCTTGTGGGTGGCCACATTCCATCCACAGAGCCGCCTGCCCTCATGGACCAGTGACAGTCCGCGTCAGGCATGCGACTTTGACTGAAGAGGCGTCTCTGACGCTCTGCGGCTTGCTTCTTCCGCAGGCTTTCCCTCTTAGCTCTGCTGCCACCTGGTGGCCACTTCGAGGAAAACATGGCTTGACTCGAAAAAACAAGAACTTGACATGCGGAAATGAAAAGATTAAATTATTTTGCCTCTCCGCCCTTCCGGCAAGGGGCTCAGGACTCAAAGTTTGTTTTTATGACGAGTTTTCTGTGTTCTCTTGTACAGATTTGTGTGTGAACATTGTTTATTTTAAGACAGACTTCCCTGTCTGGCCTACATGTTGGACTACAACTCCTAGCATCCCTGCTGGGGGTGCTAGGAGTTGTAGTCCAACCCACCTGGAGAGCCCCAGGTTGGGGAAGGCTGATCTAAAAATCTTACCTATATCCCCCATCCACAACATAACTTATTTAGAACCAGTTAAGGAGCAGGAAATGATGAACACTTTAATAGCAGCAGCAAGACGCATTGCAATAGCAAACAATTGGAAAGACCAGGGCCTGGATCCAACCTTATGCATACTTTGACTAGACCCACTGAAATCAATGGGGTTTAAACCGCCTGGCACATGATCTGGAGCTGCCCAGGCCATATTGGGTGACTAGATGAGACAGCCGGGTCGCAACAGGCAAACAGGAGTGCAAATTCAAGGGGTTCCTCCATCGAGCTTTGAGGGAATCTCCTCTCCCCACCACTTCACTCCATTCAGCAGGGTTACCTGACTCTGTGTGGCGTTAGCGCAGAGCCATCAGCAACTGGTGCGCACAGGCTTCCTGCCTCGGGTACTGGAGGTAGCACATAGTCAACAGGACTAGTAGCCATGGAGAGCCTTCATTTAATCTGTCCTGAACCTCCCACCAACCAGCTTCATGGGATGACCCCACTGGCTTCAAATATGATAAGAGAAAAATGCCCCCATCTCTGCTTCCGGATCGCCCAGTTCCCAGTCCAACACACTCTAAGCACTACACCATACAACATTACTACAAAGTTAGAATCACTGTGTAGCAATACTGGAATGGGTATTTTAATCCCAATTTCATAGAACTGTGGAGCTGGAAGGGACCACGAGGATCATCTAGTCCAACCCTCTGCAATGCGCAGGAAAACCAATTCAATTATCCATGAGAGATGGCTGTCCAGCCTCTTCTTCAAAACCTCCAGAGGTGGAGAATTTGCCAGCAGGTAAGTTGACATGTGAAATATTTTGAAACATAAATATTCACGATTTCATCTGCTTAACTAGGGTGACCGTATGAAAAGTTGCATAGAAAAGGGAATTTCAGCAGGTGTCATTTGTATGCACGCAGCCCCTGGTGAAATCCCCTCTTCAACACAACATTGAAAGCTGCAGGAGCTATACTAGAGTGACCAGATATAAAAGAGGGCAGGGTTCCTGCATCTTGGTCCTGCATATGGACCATTTTTAAGGGTTATCCACAGAACTAGGCTTCTGTCCCGATTAACAAACAAAACCAGTCTGAATCTCTACTGTTGCTGCTCAATCCCCACCCCATTTGCTCCTCTGAGATCTCCATGGGGCTGACTTCCAAGGAAGCTTACTTGCGGTCACAGCCTTTGAATGCCCCCAGATCAACTGACAAAGAGTGTCGTAAGGTAGTACGCTAACTTAAAATATCCTCCTGCGGTCATTCCGTGAAAATGGACCCAGGCTGCCTGTTTACGGGTTGAGCGTATGAAACTCTGTGCTCTTCTCCAACACTCCAACATCTAGGAACAGATCATTTGTAGCCCTGAGCTTTCAAGACGTCAAACATGTGACTTCACTCCCCACACTTTGAGTGGCGAGGAATCATGTCGACTAAAGGTAGGCAGAATTCAGGCTGCAGGATCTACCGTGGATTGTTGTTGTTTTTACTAGAACCTGAGATCCATCAACCAGAGTCCAGTCCAAAAGAGCAGCTCAGGCGAGCAGACATCACGCTAGGAATGAAGGAACAGGTGCTATGTCAGCCCAGGAATTTGTGATCTGTACCAGAAGGATGTTCACCAATACTTTGACACAAAAATGCACTTTTCATCCAGCCCTGATGCATTATTTTTCAGCAACCTAATTCCTGGGGGGGGGGGGGCTCTTTCGTTGTTGCGATGGTTAAGACAATTGGAAGTCAGAAATCCCAGTTTAGATGTTGCAATGATATGGAGAGCATCTTCAGAGGTCTGATTGAAACCCAGAGTGGATTCACCACCCCGCTGACATCGGAGCCACCAGCTCCCCCTAGACAGTTGGGATTCTGGGCAGATCACACAGTGATCTCTACCAGTAGCGCCCACTGTAACTTTTGCCCATCCCTGATCCAGAGTAAACAGATGCGGCTCCCTCATCCTGTCCTTGTATCATCTGCAAACTCTTCCCTGCTCGGCTCGGGCATCTTTCCAAGTTGTCAACACATTCTCTTGGAAATACACCCGGCTCTCCACCCACCACTGACTAAAGCAGTCACGTTGCAACCTAAAATGGCAACATTGGTCATACATGGCTCCATGTCATATTGTTGAGTCATGTCCCGTTTGTTGACTAAAACAGCTGGCTCAGGCTTTCAGATAGAGGAGCAGAGAGTAATTTATTTCATTTATTCATTTCATTTCCAATAGCCGAAGCTCTCTGGGGCAGTTCACAAAAGTTAAAAGCATAAGTACGGCAGAAAATATCACCTGAAAGCTTAAAACAACAACATAAAACCACAATGCAAAAAGTACCATGATGGACGCCTGGGAAAAATACCAAAATGTATTTTTAATTCAAAGTGCTCGCTTTGAGCTTCAAAAGCCCGACATAATCTAGGATCAGGGTAACTCAAGAAGAACCTGTTCCTCCCAAGTTTATTTATTTGAAACATCTCAACCCCTTGGGGCGGCAGAGGGGTCATTTGAGAGGGATTACACAGCATCGATTGAAAGAACATTGACGTGGTACGTAAATCATAGTGTTTGTTAGAAAGGACCTTAGAGGTCATCTATTCCAACCCCCTGGTCAATACAGGATATAGTTAATGTTTCCATGACAGCCTTTACTTAAATGTCTCCAGTGAAAGAGAGCCCATCACCTCCCAAGTCAGTCTATTCTATTGCTGAACATCCCTGACCATTAGGAAGCACTTCTCCTAATGTTTGCCCAAAATCTGCTTCCCTGCAGTTTCCACCTGTTGGCTCTGGTCCAACCCAGCTCCATCTTCTGTGTGACAGCTTGGGAGAAATGTGAAGACCGTTATCACGTCTCCCCTTAATGCATAGAATTGTTGAGTTGGAAGGGACCACAAGGATCATCTAGTCCACCCCTCTGCGATGTGCAGGAAAACCCATTCAACCATCCATGAGAGGTGGCTGTCCAACCTCTTCTTTAAAAACCCTCCAGAGATGGAGAACCCACAACCTCCGTAGGGAGCTGTTCCGCTGTTGTACAGATCTTACAGTCAGGAAGTTTTTCCTTATATTTCATCAAAATCTAGGTAGCTGTACCCATTATTTCAGGACCTAATTTCTGCGGCCATAGAAAATAGTTCTTGACCATCGGCCCTGTGGCAACCTTTTATGCACCTGAACGCTGCTAATATGTCTCCCTTCAGTCTCCTTTTCTCCAAACTGAACATCCCAAATTCCTTCTCACTAGTGCTGAGTAGAGAGGAAGAAGGACTCCATGCATCTTAATGCAGCCCAGAACTGTGTTACCCCTTCTCCAGGTCAAAGATACCCTCTTCTTTTAACCAGGGCCATGCAGAGGGGGGACCAGTGGGGCCAGTTGGCCCGGGGGGCCCACGATTTTGAGGGGGCACTCCGATGAGGAGCCCCCCCAGCTTACGCTACTGCCTCCGTAGCGTAAGCGTCCCATCGAGAAGCGAGGAGCCCGCCTTGCGGATGCAGCGCAGAAGCCGTCTGTTGTGAATACCACGGTCAGACTACAAGCCCCAGAGGGCCATGCCGCATGCGGGGCAGGGATAGATGTGCCTTCAGGTGTTGTAGAACAGGTGTAATAATGGATCAGTTGGTGGGCACGGCCCCTTGGGGTGGCCATGTTGTCCTCCTTTTTTGAAATGGGGAGGCACACACTTCCCATCTGGTCTGGGCATATATGACCAGCTCTGCACTGCCCTGCTTTTAACTGTTCCTCTGTAGACCTGGCTTCCGGTCCTCTCACCATTTTGCTCACTCTCCTCTGGAAGTGGTTGATTTTGTCAATGTCCTTCTTAAAATGTGGCATGCAGAACTGGACACAGGACTTGAGATGGATGCTTCTGTTAACACAGTTTAGGCTTGTAACCTACTTTGTATCCCCACCATTCTTCCAGGAGGGCTTTACATCAAAGATAAACTGATCACTCAACTTTTAAAAAATAATAATAATGAATAAATAAATAAATAAAATATTTTTGTTATTAGGACAGCAGGAAAGTTCACCAACTCCCCCCATCCAAAGGGGGAGTCTGTCAAAATAAAACGGTTTTTGTGGGACCATGAAAGACTAAAGTGGGGGCAAGGTGGACCACCCTAGACGGTTCCATAGCCTAGCCTGGCCGAGGAGAAGGCCTTCTTCCACGCCTTTGCCAAACACAACGTTGATGTTGCAGCAGTAGATAGACTGAAAGTTATGCTATGGCAGCAAGGCCATGTTGACTGCCCACTAGAGTTGTTGCAGGGATTCAGAAGAGCACCCTGTAGGTAGATTTTATTGAGCAGGAAGGCTCCCATGAGAGAACCAGGACAGATCAAAGGAAGAACTTCTTCTCACAACGCATGGTTAAACTATGGAATTCACTACCACTAGATGGAGTGATGGCCACCCATTTGGATGGCTTTAAAAGGAGGTTGGATAAATTCCTGGTGGAGGAGGAGGAGAAGGCTATCAATGGCTACTAGTCCTGATGGCTATTTTCTACCTCCAATTTCAGAGGCAGTAAGCCTGTGTGCACCAGTTGCTGGGGAACATGAGTGGGAGGGGATCGCTTCTCGGCCTTTTGGCTAAGATCAAGTGTAGTATTGGGTGGGAGGGTGCTGTCGCACCCGTGTCCTGCTTGTGGGTTCCTGATCGACAGTTGGTTGGCCACTGTGGGAACAGAATGCTGAACTAAACGGACCCTTGATCTGATCCAGCAGGGCTCTTCGGATGTTCTTGTGAGAGGAAACCATCCTTTCAATATCCTGTTTCCATGTGGCAGTAAACTTGGGCTCCAATAAATTCGCACCTTGAAGAGAGCCAGTGCGGCAGAGTGGTTAGAATGTTCACCTCAGGAGATCTGGGTTCTAGTCCCCACTCAGCCATGAAGCTCACTGGGTGACTTTGGGCCAGTCACTGACTCTCAGCTGAACCTACCTCACAGGGTTCTTGTGGGGATCAAATGGAGAGGAGGAGGACCATGTGAACCATCTTGGGGTCCATGCAGGAAGAGAAAAGGCAGAATATACGTGCAATAAATAAAATAAAATAAATAGGGCCCACAATTGGACCGGCAGCTGTTGCAAAGGAGGAATCACACGCTCTCAGTAACAGGTTCCAGTCAACGCTTTGGCTGCTATATTCTGACAAGCAGAAGTTTCGAAATGCTTCCAAGGCAGACCAAAAAAAACCCTGTGTGAATGCCAAGATCAACATTAGAGAACATCAGACCAAGGGCCTATCTATTCCAGCATTCTGTTCACACAGTGGCCAACCAATATCTCTACAAGGAATCTTACACAGTCCTCCTCCTCTCCATTGTATCGTCACATAGGAGCCATACCGGATGGGACCTCTCCACCGCCATTTGCCAAGAAGGCATCACTTAAGACGTGACAGGAAATACAGGCCCATTTCAATGATCTCCGCCTCCTTTGCCCAGCACCATCTAGCAATGTAAGATACGCGACGCTGTAGATTTTCATACCCTTGCAAATGGCAGCGAATGGCATGGGAAGGGAACCCATGGCATGGATTTGTCGCTTCACGCATAAGGCTATCACTTCCAAAAACTGCCATACAGTCCAGTTACATTGGGTTCCAGCCATTCTACATTATCTTAGTTGTGACTTCTTTCAATATTCCCCAAACCTATCTAAACCCGTTCCGGGCAGATTCTGTAGACACTGATCTTTACCTGCATAGTTGTCATTAGCTACGCCTCAACCACCTGGCTCATGCCAGAAGAAAATATAGGTCCATTTTTGTTCAAAACTTTCTAAGCCACATTCATAATCCAAAGGCTTTCTGCTGGGACCACAATGTCCCCAGTTCAGATCATTAGAACAAATTAAAATTCAGAACCACTCATGGTTGTTATAAAGCACTTCATATTTTCACCTATCCTCAGGCAGGAGCTGAAGAGATCTTTTCTGGACCTTTATCACACGGGCGGTTTGATCCACACCTGTTGCGACTATGATCCAATTCTTTCACATGACGTTGTCCCCCTCGCGCAGCTCTCATGCCCTGAGTGCCCTCCTTTTTTCCTTCCTCTTTCGAAATATCCCTGAACGGGGATGGTCCGTTTTCTCCCCTCCACCGCAGGCTGAGCTGAGGTATCGGAGCAAAACCGACCACATGTGATCAAAAGGCTACACTCGCATAGGAAACGGAGGGGAGAACCCGCAGAAGCAAGGCGGGGAGGTGTGATAAAGGCTCTCGTGTTTGGATATTGTTTTTGGATCGCTCCAGAGATTTAGGCTCCTCTTTACACCATGTAAACACAATTCACAACCGAACATAGCCAAGTTGACCGCGAATACTAGATGTTCTAGCTTTTCCTCATGATAAAACTAGCTCATTAGGATCCAACGAACAAGACATCCTCACCGGTCCAATCTACCACCCAGCTCAAGTTTTGGAAGGAAGGTTTTTGACACTTGTATGAAGAGTCAAACTGGCCTAAAAGGTGGAAATATCAGTTTTCAACTGATGACTCCCAGACAATTCCTTGACGTTGTTTAGTTTTTTCATATGTATTATATTGTCGGAAAATAAAAACACATTTTCCCTACTATTCTCCCCACACCAATGCCACATTTAGATAGTTAAAAAGTGGAGGCACAGGGGAAGCAAGGGGCTAACACTTTAGGGGGATTTTTTTTTTAGCTGTTTACATTGTTTAATTTTTTGTTAAAAATTTCAGGGTATTTTTATTATGATTCATTTTTATGAATTGTTGAAAATTGCCCAGATTTGGGACAGTATAGAAATGAAAATAATACTCTCTCAGGCTGCGCTCCCCCTTGAAAAATTACCCCACTGCAATCAAGCTTTAAAAAGAGATTAACATCCTTAACTTTCGAGGTGTAATACTCATTCTGTGCCGTCTTTGCTTCCCTGCTGTTAAAAACAGGTGGATTGAGTTCTTTTAAAGTGCTACCCCAGGAATCCTGCCACCCATTCTCTTCTACACATGGGGGGGGGGGGAGTGTTTCGCAAAGGTTTGAACAAATACACAGCCTAGCCCCTATGTAAGAGATACCAGGATACCATAAAAGAGAGCAGAGCAGTGGCAGCAAAAAGGCTTTGAGCAAAGATACACACTGGGTTCAGACAACACAATAACCAATGGTTTAAATAGTCACCAGTTGATTATTTAAACCACCATCAGTTATTGTGTTGTGTCAAAGGAGGTTTTTTTAACCAACTGTTGATTATTTGGCCAAAATAACCAACTCAAATAACCAACTCAAATGTGCAGAGTTGGCTATTTGAACCACCATTGGTTACCATGTTGTGTGGAAGGCAGTTGGTTATTTCCTCGGCCACCATTGGTTATTTCATCTGCCAGAGTCGCAAGGCAAGAGCGGTGGCTGCCACTCTAGTCCAGTTGGCAGGATAGATTTTCGGCAGCAATGGCTAATGGGATACTATCAACGCCGATCCTAAACCATACCATGGTTGATTATCATGTTGTGTGCAGAGTAGCCTCCAGATAAACTGCCGAGTTATTATCCCACCGTTGACTATCGTGTTGTCTGAATGCAGCCATAATCTCTTTAAGACAAACTTAAGCCATACTTGATCAATTCAGTTTCACCAAGAGTTCAGAGCATTTGTGTAGCCACACTACATCTTGGTGCAGTTGATCTTGTACACTGGCATCACAAACAACTCTTTTCCTTTTGTGCTCATTTACTCTCCCCCTATTGCCCCAATCAGCAGCCACCAGAAGGTAGGTTTTTTTTCTCCCACTCATGAATAGGGGGTTTCAACATGGCTCACATTAAGATACGAGTTAAAGCAACCTCCCTCTTGAACAAGTTAAATAGGTATCTAGAGTGAGAATCCAACAGTTTGTTCTTTAGGGCAAGAGGGACGTCTTCCTAACCTTTATTTTTGCCAGGATAAAATAGTATCGTTACCTGAAAAAAGCAATTCTCAAGTATCAGCACTAAATATTTAAGGTGACCATGAAGACCAAGGATCGTTGCAGATCTACGGCTGCAGAAATGAAAATGCACAGAGCAAAAACAGGAATATACCCACCTGTGAAGTTCTCACTCGCTTATCTTTCTAGTCATTTCTCTATTTGATGAATGCTAGTAAACATAAACTAAGCAGAACATGGGAGGTTTGGAACAGGCTGCTCCCCCTATTGTGCATCCGCTGGATGTCATCCCTCAACCGGAGCTTGGTCTCCCGGAGGATTAAGGGCATCTCCCAGCTTAACTGTAAAGGCCACCGGATACAGAAAAGTTGCCTGTGCAAGCAATTTAGTCGAAATGAGTGCAAAGTGGCCTCAAAGTACCCTGCCCTAACACACTGGCATCCCATGACTCTAAAAGGCATTATGAGCTGGCTTTGGTATTTTTGACAGGTTCGAAGAATCCCAGTTCCTTTGATATTTGGTCCTCTATACCTGCGGTGGCTGTTTTTAAAATCACCACTTAAAACATCCGTGAGTTAAAACTGTCCTGAGCAGACCTCAACTAAGCTGCTAAGTTTTGACATTTCTAACCTGCAGTTCCTTCAGGTTCAGTTCCAATGATTTCTGGAATCATCTGCCCACTCACCATTTTCCAGAGCCTTTTGGTTGAAATATCCAATTAGACTTTTATCTCAGGTTAATTTCATCACTGAGCACGTTAAATTCACAATACATTACGTTTTGCAGTTTGAAGGAAATGGTCTAAGCTTTTGATATGAGCTCTGTGGGGGGGGGGGAAATAAATTATATAGCTTCAGGTCAGAATAATGAGAATCGGAAGAACACCACGCCAGGCAATTCTTAAGACCTTTATTAAGAGATGCTTGCAGTTTGACTTGAAAAAATCAGGTGTATATTTCATACAAATTAAAAATGAGGTTCTTAAAAATCCCAACTTGACCAGATATGAAACAATTTAAAAACCTTTAAAGGTGTATTGAGAAAAAACAGGCCTTTAAAAAACATGTTTGTCGCTCCCAAAAGGAGCAGACTGCTTTAGGTAAAAATAATAAAAATCCCATGCTGCATAGATAATGCAGAGAGTTCGAGTTATCTGGTCAACAGCAAAAAGCAAGCACTTGAGGTCTTCAGTTCCAATTCTTCTGTTCATTTCTTATTGCTGGAATTTCATATTCTCTTTATTTCATATTCTCTCTTCTTTTGATGACTAAACTGGAACGAGAAAAAATCAAGGTTTTAAATTACCAACACCCCATAATTGGAAATGGCAGGGTTTCTCATACATGACCCCACCATATAGCAACATCACAAGTATGCAACAAAAGCCAGACTTGCATAATGCAAAAGCCTTCACAGGATGGGATGCTCCTCCGATACAAAAACATTCAGTGTGTATACAAAAGCCAGTGCCTGCCAGGACAGTTCTAGATTAACCTTCATTTTGATAGGAAACTCAGAAATGGAACCTATCAGGTGAATCTCTATCTGCAGGCTAAAGTAGTCCAGTCCAGACTCAGGGTTTATTGCCTCAACTGCTGCTTGAAAGATCTACAGCTGTCACAAACTCTCAGCCACACCATGTGTTTCAGCAGCTCTCGGGGGGGGGGGGGGCAGGGTTTAAGGATCTTAAGCAATAAATGGGCTACTCCTTGGGCTACTTCTCAACACAATTCTAAACTTGAACTCAAGACATATTTGCCTTGAAGCAAATCCTGTTGAAGCCTTTCAGACAATCTTCAAAAAGTACACCTACTTTGACCTCGAGATTAGTCAGACATCTGCCAAATGTCTCCCCTCAGAGTACACCACAGGCCTGCTCCGGTTACGCAAAACCCATCTCAATTGTACGAAGTCCTTCCCAGCCCATGGGCTTCTATGGTTCCCTCATCCTTTCCCAAAGGCCTCTGTTGCTAAGTCAGTCTGATCTGGCACCATTTCTCCATGACTTGGTTACATCGCAGCTAGACTACTGCAATGCACTCTATGCGGGGGTATTCCCTGAAGAGCATCCAGAATCATCCAGCATTGGGATCACGTCACTTCAATAGTGAAAGATCTGCACCGGTTTTTCCCCTTGGTTTTAACCTTTACAGTCCTAACTGGCTTAGGGCCGAGTGAAGGACAGTCTACCTTGGTATGAACCCGCTCAGTGACTAAGGGCAGTGGAGAGGCGCTTTTGAGGACACTCTTGTTGGGCATGCAGGAAAGGCTTTCTTCTGCGTTGCTCCCAAACACTGGCACATGCTCCATCTGGAGTTACAGCTGGCCCTTCTCTCTGGATTCAAGAAGGGGGTCAAGACACACCTTTTTAATCCAGCTTTTTACGTTGCTGTGGTTTTTAAGATTGTTTTAATTTTTTTATTATGTTTGGATTTATTATTCTTGTCTTGAATTCGTGTCAACCGCCATGGTCGGTTATAGAAAGTAATATGCAATAAATAGATAAAACCAGGAAACCAAATGCCTGGTCCTAAACACACTTGTGATTTTAATCTTGGTATAACCTTTACCTTTCAGGGAATGAAAATCAATCCTTTCTCCATTAGATATAATTTAAGGAGGATCAATTCAGAGATTCACATTCTTGAAGATAATCATCTGAACTGCACAAATGTAACAGGACTTTATTTAGTCCTAGGCACATCCTACCACAGAGGCTAATCCAAAAACATCTGCAGGCCCCCAATTACATGGCATCTTAAAACAGTTATCAAACTGCAAACTTGGGGGGGGGGGGAGAGAGACATTATCCCCAACACTCCTCCTTTGTTTTGCTTACAACCCACACCGATGAAGAGTTCTGGAGAACTCAAGCTTGCTCATGACCTTGTGATATTCAGACCCACCATAATAAAGGGCTTTTGATTTTTTTTCCCTTATAGAACTTCTATTTTTATAACCAACAAAAGTTCATTTGGCATATTTCAAGTCCGTAGCTAAAGGTAATTGAAATGTGCCAAGGAGATGCCAATTTCATTGGCCACTGACTTAGTTCCTGTCTCTCCTGGTCCTAACACTCACCCGGATGATGGTAGAGATGGTAAGCCGGCATTTACTCAGCCCCGCCCTGCTCAGCCTCGGGAGCGGACGTGTTCTCAGCTGATGGTTCGGCTGCCTTTGTCTCTTTGCCATCTTGTGGTTTAGGGTTTTCTGGACGTCTGCGTCGGTAATTGAAGTTACGACGGTACCGACGTTGGGTTGGCTGCTGACCCTGGGCCTCATCACCCTGGTTCTCTTTGTCTTCTTCATTGCCTTCCTCCCTGGGCTGTCGCTGACGAGGAGGGCCCCTGAAAGTCCAGCAAGGCATTAAGCATCTCACTTCAGCTTTGGATGGGAAAAGCATTTCAAATGTTTCATTGCTGAAGATGCTCACCTGCGATAGCGTGGCCTATAACCCCGATACATGTTCTGTCTGACAGGTCTGCCTTGTTCTCCTGAACCCTGGCTGTCAGCACCCTGAAAGGTGGAAGTGGTAATGAGCAGAGTGCTTTTAGCAGAAATCTTGCCTTAGGCAGACCGAGGACAAGTTGCAGCAGCGAATCATTTTATATGAAGCTCACTTTCAACCTGAACCACGCCACAATTAAACTGAGGATTAAGCCAGTTTAATAGAAACAGAGCGGCATTATTGGACTTAATTGAAAGGAAAAATAGATGCCCAGGAGTTACTAACGCTAGGAAAAAGCACTTGTTTTGTTACTGTGTTCTCTGGAATACAGGGCATGCCTGGGAATTTCAGACAGCCCAACATGGGCATGGGCACATCCGGAAACGATACCCATTATTCAGGCTAGTGATAATATAATAGCATGCATGTTGGCATTTTCACACAATCCCTGGCTTACATTTCCACATATCCGAGAAGCAAAAATTTTAATCTCACAGATGCACACAGAAGTAGCTACAATCCCTCCCCCTGAAACAGCAACCCACCTTTATTAATAAATTTTACCTCCACTATCTCTCCTTGCACAGGTGCATTGGAATACTGTGGTCGCCGGCCATAGGGCCGACGCATGTAGTAAGGTGGGTACCGCCTCCTTCGGTAGGGGCGGCGCTGTTGGGACTGGCCTTCTGGCAAGCTCTCCGACCCCTCGTTCTTTTCCCCACTCTCACTACTTTGGTAATTTTGCTGGTAGTTGCGCGGAGGACCTCTACGCCGTGGGTATCGTCTGTACTGGTTACGGTCTGCTGCATATTTGCTGCCTTGCACTGGAACGCCACCAGGACCTGTAACGTTGGCTGCCTCCGCTCCCTAAAAATGGCCATCAGGAAACAAGATGAGCATGAGTCAGCTGCACCAATCCAAGCACACGGAAACACCCCTTCCACACCCCAGGCGAAAATAAGCAGTTGGCCTTCGGCGCATCCATGATTTGGCCGGCCTACTCAGAAGCAAACAAGCGCCCCACGTCAGTCCAGGCGTACCCACTTACCTTTTCTCCTTCAACCACATCGAACTCCACAGTCTCTCCGTCCCCTACACTGCGGAGGTACTTCCTGGGGTTATTCTTCTTTATAGCAGTCTGATGAGAAAACATTTCAGATTTAGACCCGAGCACAGGTTACTGTGGTTTAACAAGTATGGGTGTTTTCTAGATTAAGAATCTACCTGTGAAAAACAATGTTTGAGAAGAGGGTGGGGTGGATATAAAATAGGAGGCAGTTTCCCTCCCAGCAACTGTTCCGAGCAACCCTGGGAGGTACTTCTATTGCTTTGTGGCCTACCGATGCAGACATTCGTCATGCCAGGGATGAACAGGAAGCACATGTCAGATGGACGTTTACTGGGGCCCCCTTCCAGCCCTAATCCTCTATTCCAAAGATGTTAACAAGGTAAGAGAGAAATGGGAGCTATGCTGTGCTTCTTTCCCAGAAGTCCATGTAGTGCAGGGAAATCAGTTTGGAAGCTCACATGAGCGTCATAAGTTAGTCTCTAACTGGCCCCATGAGAGTAAAATCCTGTCTCTTTGAGTGGCAGACGCTTGTATTCCCAGCCACTCATGTGATCACACTGAATTAAACTGACCTTCATAGTTTGCTTACTAAACGCTTTTTGGTGTCAATAGTAACAGCTGCACTTGGGAGCAAAGTTAATACTGCTGATAACATTTTCCTGGTACCTGGATTCTACACAAGCAAGCACACAAACCCTGTGTGCAAATTTAACAATATTCACAGTCCTAATAACCTAGTTGTTTAGAAACTATCGAACAGAGAGAGAGATGCGTTGTTCCACAGGAGGTCTGCATCCACCTGAGCCTTCCAGCTAGAAAGCATCAGTCAAGCCAGGGAAATTTGACCAATACTGTGAACAGATGGAAACATTTTACAGCTTTCATAAGCACATTCCTTCTAAACCCAAATTACAAATCCTGAATACTCTTAATAGGTAGAACTGAGTTGAAAATTAGCATGTTTTGCTTCACCCTTTTATTCATTTCTAAAACATTTCTCTTGCCAATAGCTTCGTGGCTTCTACCCCATATGAGGCACCCCTGCCCAACACTCCCAATATGGGAGTGCAAGGGCAACTTTTAAAATTCTGCCTGTGAATCCAATGAGACAAGAGAAAAAAGCAGGTGCAAGCCGCTGCGGGGGCATTTGTAGAATCTTAGAATCATATTTTGGCTACCCTACACTATCAAGAGTTTAGTGTAGAATTTCACACTGCATGAGAAAACAAATGTCTTTTTTTTTCTGAGCCAACACCAACTTTTCCCCACAGCAGAGGAACTAATGCTCTTCCATATCTTTCAACCAAGAATCAAGTATATCTAGTGGTATAAACATGCAATCTCACCTGGTGAACAAACACATCTTCCTTGGTGTCATTCCTGCAAAATAAGGAGTTTTTGATTCAGAAGACATGACACAAAGAAACAGCATTCTCCAGCAAGGAGCGGTAGTAAGCTTTGGATAGAGGCCAGCATGTAGTGTTGGGGTACTGCCAAAGAACAACACAGATCACTCCCCCAGTCAACACTCATGACTTTCTTGCGCTAAAAATACAGGGAGTGTATTAAGTTGGAAGTTTCATATTTCTTTTTGCAAACTCTTGCAATTCTGGCTACAATGATCAAGCAGGCTTATGTTAAACATTAGCCAAAATGCCTTTTTGGACACGCAGCAGCTCTTTTCCGCAGTAACATTTTCACTAAGATTTTATATACAGAAGTTCTCTCATGGGAACACAAACACTGACTGAGGAATACTCCAATATATACCCCATTATATTATTTTCTATTTCTAAAAGCAAATTTTACTGCCTACCAAAGTCAGGTCCATGTCTACATAGGGATTAAAGCAGGACAAAATAAAACCAGTAAGACTTCTGTGTCTCAAAGCCCCAAGCATAGTCACCAATCCTTCCCATACTAAAAGCACTACACAGCTTGACATTTTGCAGCTGAAAGCAGGCAGGAACTCTGGAGGTGTATTTTCCATTGACTTCCGGTAGCTCATACCAAACTGTGTACTGCAACAACAGAAGGTGCTGGTCAGAATTTACAGCAGCACGTGGAGGAGGCGACAGGTGGGACAAAAGTTTTGACAATCTGCTGCGCGGAGAGATGACGGACAATGACTTGGCACAAAGGATGGCATGTGGTAACATGTTCCAATCATCTAGGGCAGGGCTCCAAAACATCTTCCAGTTCTCACGGGCCACATTCCAGGGGTGGTGGACCAAAGACAAAAGCGACAGGCCAAACATACCAGCATGTTTTAGCTTACTGCCCATAACTAACCCTTAGGAGAGGCCTCCCAACCTTTTATAACGGGGAAAGAACTGCTCAGGAAACAACCAAACAATGAATGGTTGGACTCAAGAGGTGGGACCAAGTCAAGGCAATGTGGCTTTCGGGGGACCCCTGGAGGGGAAATTAGGCACTCAGGGCCTGGGGATCTGCACCCCTAATCTAGGAAAGCCACTAACATGCCACCATGAATTCAAGGAACTGGCTGATTTCAATTGCGGCGTTCTGAAATATTTCACAGCAGATCAGTGTGTCCCTTTTCAGGACACCGCACAGGTGGCCTCGTGGCACTCCACCTCAAACCTAGGCCTGTCAGTCATGTGCCTTTATCTTACACATTTCTAGCCAAGTTCATTTTAGTCATGCCCACCAAGACCCTCCTCAACTGCTTGACCCCGAGATCAATAAGGCCCACCTTCACAGAAACCCAAGACACACCAGAAGAACAATAGCTTCAAACAGTTAAAAGAGTGGATGGTTTTGCTACTGCTATTCAGCATGTTTCATTGCCATTAAAATTACAAGTGTTGCCAGATGCAAGAGCAAAAAGGGGGAACCGTCAGAAAAGGCAGAAAGCAGCAGCCCCCAATCACCATCCTATTGACTTTGCATTTAATAGCAGGCATAGGACAAGAAAAGACGAGGGGGGGGGGGGAGGACAGTGTAAGGCTAATTCCTGGCATGCTAAAATCACATTAGCCTGTGACCTTCACTGAAACCAACACCATTCACACCACAGATTATGTATGTCAGGCACTGTGATAGGCTATATCTACAGATATCTCAGGGTGGACAATCTACCATGGAGCAGCCTTCCCCAACCTGTTGCCTTCCAGGTATTTTGGACTACAACTCCCAGAATTCCTGACCTTTGACCATGCTGGCTGGGGCTGTTGGGAGTTGAAGCGATAGAGGATGTATGCATGAGAAGCGGAAGAACAATTTCAGCTCTACTTTTTTTGTTTTTTCATTAGCTACCTGTTCTCCTCAGTTTCTTTGAGAGATTAAAGAAAATCAAGTCCCTGGAGCATTTCTTTGGGTTAGGTCTAATGACCTGTAATCTAATTAATATAGGGTGCTTGGCACTTCCTTTGAAATCTAAACCACTAGACAGCTATACCGTTTGAGGCATTTTTCTCTTTCTAGTTGATGCAGCTTTGGTTTTAGTTTAAGCTGCTTCTCATTATAATTTCATCTTCAAAAATAACAAGAAAGTTGATAGATTGAGGATTTTGTTTTTAAATCAAACTACCCTTTAGAATCAATGGGGTTGCTTTGCTCTGAACCCCCAAAGCCTAATGTATAAAAGCTTGAACAAAGGAAGGCTATTATCACTGGAGACAGATCTCGTCAGCAGAATTTTTCGATCTATTTTCTAGACCCTTGTACTATCTGTTCTGCTCTGCTTTCCAACTTCCTTCTTGGGACTGTGGTGGCTACAAGTGAATTGAAACACCAAGTGCTTTACTAGCCCTAAATCAAGGAGTACAATCATTTCCTATGTCTGGCTTTCTGTCACGACATTTATACTGAGTCATGCTCAGCTTAGCCCTAAAGCTTGTTCATAAGCACTACTGTTTGGACTTCTCTCTCATACTCTATATTAAGTTTATATTTGAACTGTGATGCCCAGGTCTTGGCACCTGGACTAGAAGGATAGCACTTAAATTTTAAAAAAACCAAGGTACAGTATATCTGTAAAGAAACACTGGTACTTGCACAAACTGACCCCAAAAATATACTGATAAGAAGTTTAAGCTGGGTGGATAGGCAGTGTATTTGTGAGCATCTGGACACTGAGACAGGTAACTTTGCCAGAGAACAGTTCTGGACTGAAGACACTTATATTTCACTTGCCCAAATCAGTTTAAATACACACAAGGCACATTCAGCCCTTTCTCACCTGTTGATGAAGCCATAGCCGTTCCTTACATTGAACCATTTCACTGTCCCCAAAACCTTCGTTGCTACAGGAGAGAAAGGGCGATGCAAGTTAAGACATGCAAGGCCTGACAAGAACTGCACCCACATCCTTCATCATGAAGGACCCTCCCCCCACCGCTTTTTTGCATGCAAAAGGCCTAGTTCACATGCTTAACACTTGAATGTAGCAGGATGGCTGCTGCAAACATAGACCAAATGTGTACTTTCATATTCTCAGTTGACACAGCTGGTGCGGAATGAGCTACGAAGCCTCAGGAGGTTACCCTCAGCCTTCCTACTGAAAATAGGGGAAAAACTTTTCCACTTTACTGGGTTGCTTGCTGTTACTGAGAATGCATATGCAAATATTATGTACACTTGAAACATTCCAAGTATATAAAGCGCAGCAATCGTATAAACCCCACTAGACAGTGGGACTGCCTTCTGAGTATAACTGCATACAATCAGATTGCAATATAAGTGAATATTTTAATTACATATATTAATAAACCACATTTTACGCCTACCACATTCAATAAAACATACTTTCAAATAGATAGGCACATCAAAGCATATGACCGCAGCCCAAAGTAAGTGTTTTCCCCCCTTAAGGCTGCAGTGTTCTAAGTTGCAGCACATAAATGTTAACTGTGTCCAAAAAGCCTCGCAGTTCCCAAATGGCTGAATGACCAAAAAATGGGAAATTATATCATGTGCATATGTGTAGGTTTACCAACAGGTCAGAAAAATAACAAAACACAGCCTGGCCTGTTATCTGCAGAAGTCAGCAGCTGAAGGTTTTCACAGCAAGCTGCTCATGGCTGCCAACCTAACGGCTATTTAAAATGCCACAATCCTTAAAGTATGAACAGGCTCCCCAAAGCTGTGTCATGTAAAATGCTAATGCCATTGGCTTGATCTTAAGAAGCAAGCAAAACACTGTTCCAAGCGTCTGTCTATTTCAAAAGCAATCCCACTCAATTCAGTGTATTGGGAGAGGACAAAGCTCATGTAGGGCTGGGAAAATTCCTGCCTGAAATCCCGGAAAGCCACTGCTGCCAACCAGGGTGAGTAATCCCAAACTACACGGCCTAAAGAGCCTGATTCGGGATGAGGCAGCTGCCTGGGCTCCTACAGAACTCGACCCTAGCCTATTTCGTGGCCACTGCTTGCTTGAGCAAAGAGTGCTTTGAAAAGTGGCACAACAGGCCTGAGGAAGAGCTCTGGCGAACTCAAAGGCTTGCACCACCTTTTTTAAAATACACACACGGACCAACGCAGCTTTGTGTCTTTCGTCCTCCCCTAGCAAATAACGTTTAAACCCTCCAACATCATCAATAGCAACGTCCCACACTAATGACAATAATTAATAATGATTAAAAGGCCTCCCCCCCTTTCCTTGCCCACACACAAAGGCTGGGCGCATGGCGGACATCTTGAGCCGCCTCGTCGGCCACGCCCCCTCGCGTAAGCACGCACGCGCTGCCCGCCGGACTGTTCCCCTCTCCCCTTTGCGCAGGCGCGTTAGAGGAAGAGAGAAAGGGAGCGCGAGGCGAGGCGCCTCAACGGCCGGGGCACGCGCTCGACCCCAAGGGGAGGGGGGACACAAGATAGCGAAGAAGGGGGTGTAAAAATCCACATCCAACCAATCAGAGGCGAAATAGAAGGGAGAGAGGACACCTAGAAGGGGAGAGATTAGCATGCAGGCGCGAGGCACGCGCGCGCGGACCAATCAGCGGGCGGGGAGCAGAAACCCGCGGAAAGGGGGGACTGAGAGATAAAAAGGGCGCGCGCAGCAGCGCCACACAGAGCGCGAGGAGGGGACGCTGCCCACACAGCCCGACCGCCCCCCTGCGCGCGCGCGCTCTCCCTTTCCTCTCAGGCCCCGCCCTCCCCTCCTCCTGGTAACCCCGCCCGTCGTCCCTCTCTTCCCCTCAGGCACACGCTCTTTTTTACCCCCCTCACCGATGACCTTCTTGTCCCCGCCGGCGGGGGGCGCCGCCGAGCCCAGGCCGCCGTTGGTGCCGTTGCCGTTGCCTCCTCCGCCGCCGTTGCTGGGTTTGGCGTCGGGGACGGTGGGGGACGTGGCCGTGGCGGCCGCCAGGGGGGCCGCTGCCGCCGCCGGGACCGCCGGGGCCGCCGCCGCGGGTAGAGGGGCGGCGGAGGGGGGCGCCTGGGTCTCGGCCTCGCTGCTCATGGCGTCGGTGACTGTCGGCGGACGGTGGTGGTGACTGGCTTTCGCAGCAGCAGCGCCGCCTCCCGCACGGTGTTGATGGTGACTCGGGGGCCGGCCGTTGGCGGGGGGGGGCTGCTCCCTTGCTCCGGGCTCGCTGGGCTCCGCTCTCCGCTCCCGATACCGATCGAACTGGCCACAATGGCGGCGCGCACTCGCTAGCCACCCCGCAGGCGCCGCCCACCACTGCGCCGCCATTGGCTCGCCGGGGCTGCCCGTCAGGCGACGCGCGCGCCCATTGGGCCCCCGCGGCGAGACTCCACGCCCGGCGGCGCCTCATTGGCCCTGGGTCGCCGTCCGTCAGAAGCCTCGCTTGGCCATTGGCTGGCCCGCGTTCCTTTCCCCCGCCCCCTAGGTGAACGGGCTTGTAAAGCCATGCTTCCTTGCTTCGTGCATGCAGCTGGATTCTGATTGGCCGGAAGCCCTCTTTAGCCCCGCCCCCGGGGAAAGGCGCAGTCAGGAAATGCCCTTTTCTCCGAGCCTGCAAGGAGACCATGTGGCCGAGGCAGCGTCCGCTAGGCTGCCTTGGTGGGCGAGCGGCCCCGCTCCTGCAGTAGCCAGCAACCTGTCAGTCGGTCTTAATGTAATTGCTCTCTATGGCCTCCCCAGTGCAAAGGAGGTATACTCGGAAGCAAGCCCCACTGAGTTCAGTGGGGTTTACTCCCAGGTAAGTGTTTCTATACGACTGTAGCCTCGAATCGATTAATTGCTACTGCTTTGCCCATTTATTCCACCACAACTCGAGGCATGTTTACTCAGAGGTAAACCCCGGGGCTGACTCCTAAATAGACTTTCCTGGAACAGAAAATTTGCTTCTGGGAAAACAAGCATGCGCTTGCAGGAGTACTCTGTACCGGGTAAATGGCCAGCGAGAGAGAGATGCTGCGGCTGCTGCTTTTAAGTTTAACTTCACTAATGCTACGAGCAGGGGTGCAGCTAAGGGCCAAAGTGGCTTTCTCTTCTCCCGCCCCCCCACCCCCCAATTACCACCCAGAGATGGCAGGGTGATGAGTGTATCAGGAAGCAAACTCCATTTTATTCCTGCAGTCATGATGGTGCTATGATTGAAGGGAACTTAAAATGCAAAACTACACACTCAAGAGTATTTATGTGTTTAGATCAGGGTTGGCTAACATTTTGACATGTTAAGGCACATCGAAGCAGGTATAAAGCATGGGATGGCAGTGTAGGAGAAACGAGAAATGTTAGTCACGTGTTTCACAACTGAATACGCATTGCCCTCTAAAGCGCCTCCACGCCCCAAGACCATTTAGTCCAAGATCTACAATTACCTAGCTGCACCACTGGCTGTGAGCCTGTCTAAAATCACCTGGAGTAAAGTTCATGGAACTCTGTAGACATACACAGGATTTTCTCCTACAACTGAGCTAGAACGGGCAACCTGTTTCAGGAGCTACAGCCAGGTCAAAACAGCACCTGGGTTCATTCATTCAGCCCTACACGAGGGCATTCACATAACGATATCCTTTTAGAAATCCGAATTTTGAATACATTATGTGCAATACACTCCTCTAACGTGTCCATTGGGGAGTTATAGCAGCTGACATTTCTATTCTACATATAGCCCTGCCAACTCTTACCCAATGTGCTGATTTACCATCACAATATCATTGTTTTAACTCTACAAATAATGTTGAGATTTAATCTGCAAAAATTATTTCAAATATTAATGTCCTGTCTTTCTGCCAAATGTATTAAAGGCAGCCAACAAAATAATTTGTCCACTCTTGCTGTGATCAGTATTTTGCCATTATTAATCATTCCAATTTTATTCATTTCACTCTTCCAAGAAGCTCACGGGTGGAGGTAGGTTATTCTGAGAGTCACTGCCTCCAGTTCATCCAGTAAATCTTGTGCCTGAGCAGGGGATTTGAATCTAAGTTTCTATAAGAGCAAGAAAGCAACACCCAATTGGGTAATATGTTCAAATCTTTTAGTTGTCCCTTGTAACAATTCTGTGAACTAAGGCACGATTTCCTGTTTGTAGACAGGGCAGTGGCAGCTGAGTCATGAACCAGGGTGTGTGGATTTGGGGAAAGTCACAATGAAGTACATTAGTGACACAACTTTTGAATCTTGATTGAAGCCAGGAGCGGAGAGTTGGACTCAAACTCCCATCAGCCTGAGCCGTCATGGCCAATGCTCAGTAATAATGGAAGTTATGGCCCTGCAACTGATGTTGGGACTACCTGTTCCTTACTCCTGATTTAAATCCAGCTCTTGCCTCTTAAACCACAATAAGAACATCTGTTGGATCAGACCAAGGATCCATCTAGTCCGGCATTGTTCCCACAGTGGCCAACTAGCTGCCCATGGGAAACTCACAAGTACGACATGGTGCAACAGTATCCTTCAGACCACATTCCTCAGCAACTGGTGTACATAAGCATTCTGCCTCTGATCCTGGAGGTAGATTTTGTATACTTGGCCCAGCGCAGCTAATTCTAGTCTTCAGTCAAAGGACAAAAATGGGGAGGAACCAAGTCCTCCATAAAGACAAACTGAGAAGTGTCTCAGTGATCATTAGTGGAACCTCCATGTTCAGAGGTAGTATACCGCTCAATAGCAATTGCAGGAAGGGAACAGGATGCGAAGGTGGGCAGGCAGGCATGGCTTTTGTAGGCTTCCCAGTGTGTAAAAAAGGATGCTGGACTAGATGGAACCTTGGTCTAACCCAGCAGGGCTCCTGGAGGCCCCTCCATAAAACACAAAGCTTCCATAAGACTCAGATCCCTGGAACTCAACACTAAAATGAGAATGCACATTCTTCTCGCACGGGACCAATGGTTTATAGGGAGGCCCCATGCCTCCTAGTTTAATCCCAACTTATATGGGGAGGGATATGGGAGGAGACTGCTTCTCCCCTAGCCCCACACTAAGTAAGCATTTTTCCATTCCCCTGCTACCCTATACCTTGGGGGTTTCATTCCCATACCCTGAGACAGTATGGAGATGCACCATGTTACAATGATGTGCTGGAAAACTCCAGGGGTGCATTTATGCACATGCACGTCCTGACTAACACATTTGGGGAGTCAAGAAGTTGTTTTGCTCAAGATTGGAGAGACAGGTAGATAAGCGTCCTCTGTTGTGTGTGATGCAACATAGGTAGGTTCCTAATCTGCAGGTACCTTCTACAATATACCTGCATGCTGGGCAGGCTCACAGAGAGCCACATGCCTATGTCAGTAAAACAAAACAAACATATCCAGGTAAGGATGTTTCTGTAACCTGCTAGAGAATTGGCTATTCTCCCTGCCTTCTTCTGGCTTTGTTCACGTGGGTGGACACAGGTTTGCAGAAAGCGTGACATGGATGCTATTTTTTGTAGACATGGCTGCACTGTGACCTATGTGGCGTGGATTACTGAAGAGGGGAATGTCTTCACATCCTACCTACGGTTTCTGTCAAGAGATATTTTTTATTTTCTATGCCAGTAGCCCTACTATCGTCTCTCCCCCAACCCCAATCAGCTTCTGCTGGGAAATCAGCATAAAGACAGAAGACCAAACCCAAAACAAATTCCAGATGTCATTTCAAACGTGGTAGTTCAGCTGCCTGTAGCTTGCACGTATCTGCCACTAGTTTAAATTGTTTTGCTGAGTTTTGTGCTTTCAATGGTTGTAGCTTATTGCTTAAGATGCAGCTGATGACATCAGTTGTATTTTTCCTGCCCGTCTGTAAGCCACTTAAGAGGCTCTTCGATAGAAAGACAGTGCAGGAAATTATTTAATACAATTTTTGTTGCTACACATGGGCGGGGGGAGATCATGCTGTGTTGCAGTTACTGCTTTCATTATTTTCCTCGGTTCTTTTCGGGCAGGCCCCGGCCAAACTCCAAAGCACCCAACACATGCACCAAATATGGGGGGTCACACAGGGTTTCTGATTAGCCCCTCTTATCATGGGCTTTTTTCTTTCCTTGTTCTCTTGAGTGTGAAACAGAGAGCACCGCAAAAGATTGCTATAAAGTAGCAAATGGTTCTCCAACTGACCTGCACAAAAGGCAAAGGGCGACTGGATCAGGGGAACCCCATGATTTGCCGACGTACAGAAACATTTTTAGGAAGGAGCCCTAAGTAGGAAAAAACACCAAGACAGCATGCTCAGTGGTCTGTTGGGGGCAAAGGCAGAAAGCCAAGGGGAAGGGAGAATTGATGGGAATATCTGAACAGAGCGTTGCTGGCTTGCTGGAAGTTTCAAAAGGAACACCCCACGGACCCCAACCGATTTTCTGGAAGAACTTTGCTGCTATCACAAGACAGAGGCCCAGAGCATTTTCCCTTCCGTACCCGTCTGGTAATTCTGTGGGGAGTCTGACAAAAGAACAGGCATTTAAACAAAGCCCTTTATTTACAGGGGGGGAGTGTGGAATGTAGAAGGGATGAGGCACCAGCGGAAGCAAGTATGGAGGAATGGGGAAATGGTGGTGATCCAAGATGAAGAGAGATTAACCTGGAATTGGGAAGAGGTAAAAATCAGTCATAGCCCCACAGCCGTACCAGAAACAGAATACATTCCGCCCTGCAAATAAAGATGCCTCGTGGCTGGATTCTCTATCCTGGCAATCCCTTCAAAGCTCAGCATTGGGGCACTTTTACAGTGAAGCACCGTATGTAGGCAGGGACTGGGTGCTTGCCATAACCTAAGGGCCATGTGTGTACTTGCCTTCCAGAGGAAGAGTTTCGTGCCAACCAAACTGCAACAATGAAAGCTGAATGCTGTATACTCTGCAGCTGGATTCACACAACGTATTAACCTGGGTTGGTGATCCATGGGCTATTGTGTTGTCTGGACACAATAGCCTTTTCTGCAGGGTGGCTTCTTAACCCTGTAGCATAGCTTGTTAACCACCCTGAACAACCCGACAACAAACCATGGGTCCTCAAGGTGGCTTGTTCGAGAAAAACAAGCCACGCTGCATGGTTAACATGGCACCCTGTGGAAAACACTGGGTTCAGACAATGTGATAACCCACAGTACAATAACAATCTGCAGTTCAACAACAACTCAAACAACTACTGAGTGTGGGTTAGTGTGTTGTGTGAACCCTATCTGCAAGGCAGCATGACTCTGGATGGTATTTTCTGCATTTATTTCAGCTAGGCAAAGGTGGCCCCATGCTCAACCACAGGAAACCTTGCATATAGCGACTCCATTGACCATGCTGCCTGGGAATGATGGGAGTTGCAGTCAAACACATGCAGAAGGTAGCTGGTTGGGGAAGGCTGCCATACACTTGATTTCAGGGCTAGCAATGAGTTTAAGGGCTACATTCCCATACTAGGCGAAAGCAACGTTTTCTAGAATGCATTCTACGCTTGCAGAGAAAGCTGCGTGCATGAAGCGAACAGCTCTACCTACTCTATTCTCCCCCCAAACAGCAGGATCCGCCGCCTCAACCACATGGATGAAGGTGGGTACATACCTGAGGTTCTCCTCCCTACATCTCGCCGCACTGGGCAATCACCACTGGCAGCTTGGGCTTGTTATTGGGACCGGTGGGAACGTTCTGGAAAAAGCACCATAACCAAGAGTCCAGGGTTAGCATCCGTCTCTGGGAGGAGCCGGTGTGGTCCTGGCCCAGCCCCCGTCTGAAAACTGTGGCCTGTAATGCCGGCCTTGAACTCTGGGTTTTGTATGTAACACCCTGGCCGTGCTTGCTCACACATCCTCCGTAATGCTGATGCTCCGATGGCCAGGTGCCTCCAATTTTATGAAGGCCCGACCACCTTATAAAACATTATGAGTCTCTGCTCTTCAGACTGTGGTCCAGAACCTGGAGAAGACATTCTGGCTGCAAAGCTTCAACGTGGACAGCTACTCTGGAGAGAGATGTGGCAACAGGAGAGACCATAGCTCCATTGCAAACCACATGCTTTGCACGGAGAAGGTCCAGGTTCAAAACACAGCAATTTCAAGGGTCTGAAGGCGATCTGAAATATTTTTTCTGTTCATGATCCTACAGAGCTACTGCCAGTAAAGCAAACCATTCCGGGCTCTGCATAGTTCATTCTATTTCTGGGTTCAGGTTTTCAAATACTTTGGAATTTCCTTTCATCAAGGAATAGGGTGACCAAGAAGAGACATTAAGATTAGATATTAAGGGCGCAACCCCATGTATGTTTAGACAGAAAAAAGTCCTACAACTCCCAGCATTGTAGGTATTTTTTCTGTTTAAACATACATGGGGTTGTGCTCTTAGATATTAAGATTAAATGGCCTGAAAGAATTTTGCCCTTGTGGGTAGAAAATGTTGAACCATGGAAGGTGGGGTTTTTTTGGCCCCTTGTATTCCTTTTTAAGGCATTTTCAAGGCATTTCTCATAAGTTCTGTCAGCCAGTCTTTTTTTCCTGCTACCAGATGTGTGGCCAATAGCCTTGCTGGCTGGGCATGATGGTAGGTACTGGTTGGGTAGCCTGCCATACATTGATCAAATGGCTTGGATGGCCTTAAAGACAGCCAAAGCAAGGAAAGACAGCCTTACTGCAACCGCTCAAACTCTGAATAGTCCACACTGTTCTATGCTTTTTTTCTGCCACAATGAGGGCTAGGATGTTGCGTTAGAAAGCTAAGATTTCCAACCCGCCAAATTCCATATCGGATTTGTTGTGTCTAAAACTGCTCCCCTTGGGCAGGGCGAAAGACTGTTGGACGATAATACAGAGTCAGATTCTGAGGCCGAAGAGATGGCTCAAGAGACGTTCCAGTCTGTACCAAGAGAGGGGGAGCTGCTTCCCACAGGCTCTTCCTCAGCTGTGAATGAACTTTCGCCAGCTCTTATCTCTGATGGTGTAAATAACCCCCAGGCTGAGAATTGGGCTTCTTCCGAGGAGGAGGGTGTGGAAAGCCTGGTGGATGCGAGATATCGTAGGACAGAAAAGTGAGTGGAGGAGAGGTTGGCTCTGGTGATTGCTGGGAAACAGCTTGGTTAGAACCACTCCCTGAAGGCGTAGTGAAAGAAATGGCCTTTCCCTTTCCTTGAAAGAACAACTAGTTCACTTACTTTGCATAATCTTGCCTAGAGGACAAGTCTCTTAGAATTTTTAAGCTCCCTTCAGCTGGGAGAAGATGTTTATGGCACACCTTTTTATTGTCTCCAAATAAAGCAAGGGGCAAGAGGGACACACAGGATTATCAGGATGCACACTTGGGAACTAAACCCACAAATTCGCATAATAGTAAAACCAAAGCTAAGATACTTACTTCAATTTTTCTCATGACAAGCAGCCCATCAATTATTTTACCTGCCAGGGTTTAAAAAAGAAGAAGCAAAGTAAACAATGCAAGAGAAAAGGGAGAATTTAGACCAACAGGTATACCCTGTCCCTTTTTATTATTATTATTTTGGCAGAGAACGAGGGTTACTGGGGATGGAACGGCAGGGAAGTTGGGATTAGATCACCTGGGCAGTCAAAAAGGCAGCTAAAGCATTGAGCAAGAACGGTGGTTATTGGGTGGATTGGAAGGAAGGAAGGAAGGAAGGAAGGAAGGAAGGAAGGAAGGAAAAAGTTCTGGGCTACTGGCCAGGCCCTTTTGCTTTGATAAGTAACCGAGACTGTATTTTGTATGTAACAACTTGCCTGGTAGCCACTGGCAAAAAGGAATTCCCTGTGGGTTTCTCCTCTTCCACAGTCAACGTGGGGACAGAGCACTACCTTTTGTGGGCTTAGTTATAAGGCTGCCACTTCCAAGGAAATAGTTCCTAGAGTGGTGTAGTCAAAATATCCCTCCCCTGTGCAGTTTGGGAGGCAGAAGATGAACCGGTTAGTGTGACTCAATGAGCAGTGGTGTGTGCAGCAGCCGTTTTGATACCAGTGAACAGGATATCTTACTGGATCAGCTCCGCATGATGGGAGAAGGAGGCACTGTGTTACAGCGGTTCTGCTCCAACTTGCAGGGTCGATTCCAGAGAGTGGTATTGGTTATTAAGCTGTGGGGTGCCCCAGGGCTCTATTCTATCCCCCATGCTGTTCAACATCTATATGAAGCCACTGGGAGAGGTCATTAGGGGTTTGGGGGTTGGGTGCCATCTCTACCCAGCTCTATTTCTCCTTGTTGTCGGAGTTAGCTGGGGCGATGAAGGTGCTGGACCAGTGCCTGGAGGCTGTAGTGAGCTTGATGAGGGCTAATAAACTGAAGCTGAATCCTGATGAGACAGAAGCTCTGTGGATTGGTGGTTCCTGAGTTCGGGATGGGGTTGCACTCCCTCTGAAGGAGCAGGTGCATAGCTTGGGAGTACTCCTAGATCCATCCTTGTCACTGGAGGCCCAGGTAGACGCCATGGCCCAGAGTACTTGGGGTCAGCTTCGGCATATCCACCAGCTACGTTCTTTCCTGGACAGTTGTAACCTAGCCACAGTAGTGCATGCGCTGGTGACTTCCCGATTAGACTACTGCAATGCACGCTACGTGGGGCTGCCCTTGAAGATGACTCAGAAGTTGCAGCTGGTGCAAAATGCAGCAGCTAGATTACTCACTGGAACATCCTATAAAGACCATATAACACCTGTCTTAAAAAAATTGCATTGGCTGCCTATTCGCTTCCAGTCAGAATTCAAAGTGTTGGCAGTAACATTTAAAGCCCAAAATGGCTTGGGACCTCGGTACTTGAGGGAGTGCCTCTCCCTATATATGCCTGCCCAAGGTTTGAGATCTGTTGGGAGGAGCCCTCCTCTGCATCCCACCAATGCGAGACATACATTATGGTGGGATGTGGGAGAGGGCCTTCTCTGTTGTGGCTCCCCGACCGTGGAATACCCTCCCCTTGGAGGCCCAACTGGTGCCAACACTGGCTTCATTTCCGCACCAAGTTAAAACAAGGCTTTTTATTAAAGCCTTTGAGGGCTACATTATCCATAGTTTTAATGGATCCCAGTGATAATAGGGCGGGATACAAATATTTTAATAAATAAATTTTGACTATGCAACCCCCAACCGAGGTTTGCATCATGTGCAAATCTGGCCACTATGGCTTATCCAAGGGTTAAACAACCCTCGCATAACCTCTGATTAGTAGTGGGTTATGCAAGGGTTGTTTAACCCCTGAATAACCCACATACAAAAAATGTATTCTCTCTAAAAAAATAAATAACCCACAGTGGCCGGGTTTGCACAACATGGCGCAACCCCAAATTGGGGGTTGCATATACAAAATGGCGACTGCACACACTCAGCATGGACCATAACTCACAATAGCCCGGCTATGTCATCTCAACCGGCCTAAAGTGTTGAGTTTTAAACGCCTCCTGAAAACGTACCTGTTTATGCAAGTTTTCCCTGGCTTATAATGAACCATCACGATATGGTTGTAATTCATTGTTTTCCATTTTGTTTAAAATTGTTTTCCTTTTCTGTTTACTTGTCTTTTTTGTTCTAGCTGTAATTGTTTACTGAGTATTTTAATAGTGATTTTTAATATGTCAGCATGAAAACTACTCCGGGATTTTCTTATATCAAGCAGTATGCAAGTATTATTAATAAATACAAAAACATTGGTGACAACAAAAGCTTCCAGTTGTCAATGTGTCGTTAAGGTCTGGTACAAAACAAGGTTTTGATATCAAGCTTAATGACGGGTGTTAAAGAGAATTATACAAAAACTAAACGCAAAAAAAAAAAAAAAAAAAAGCCCTGGACACTCTTTATTAGATTTTCGTAATATGATCAGTTGAAACTTGAATGTGGTACCCTGTTTTTTGGGGTTAGGTCAACATGTGACAATAGGATGGAAATTCTGCAAACATAAAAATTAATAGGGAGTGGGAAAAGCAAAGCCACCACACCCACTGCAATCTTGAAGGAGAAGGATTTTAGGAACCATGCAAAAGTGATTGGGGGGGGAGGTATGGAGAGGCATTGATGTTGCGTTTCTCAAACAAAATGACCCCTCCCCAAACGTTTTGAAACACCCCACCAATTTTGAAATTGAGGAATCTCTCCAAAGCAGACTAGTGTTGTGACTAGGCCTATTCCCCTTGGGCTAGAAGGATTTTCAGGCGATCAGTCAGAGTCAGATTCAGAAACGGTGCTAGAAACATACCAGCCTGTATGGGGAGTGAGAGAGGTGTCTCTCACAGGCTCTTCACCAGCCAGGAATGAACTTTCGCCAGCCCTTATATCTGAGGGTGCAAACAACCCCCAAGCTGGGAATCAGTGTTCTTCTGAGGGGGAGGACACTGAAAGCCCAGATTCCGAGAATCTGCCGCAGACTAGAGCAGGCGGTGCGAAAGGAAGGGGAGAGAAGTCAGCCCGCTAGCTTCTCGCCAAAGGCTTCTTCAGAACCAGCCTCCCTGAAGTTAAAGAGTACTGGAAAAGGACTTTCCCTTTTTCCTGAAAGGACAATTGTCTCGCTTCGTTTGCATAATCTTGCCTAGAGAGATTCCTAGAAAATCTGAGTCCCTTCAGGTGGGAGGAGGTGTTTATTGCCTGAATAGATAGATATGGTGGATACTGGGAGGGGGGGGGCTATTATTCCAAAGAGTCCAAAACTCCTCATCAGCCCAAGGGCTCCTCTGAAGTAGCGCTTTGGATCTTGGCCTTACTCACCAAACACGACGTGCTTCCCATCCAGCCAGTCGCACTTGGAGCATGTGATGAAAAACTGGCATCCGTTGGTGCTCGGGCCACTATTTGCCTGGCAGAGAAGTCACACGCGGAATCAAGGAAGGGGAAGGTTACCTCTACGCTCTGTCACAGTCAGACAAGGGCACAGAGGACACAGAAGAGGGCGAGCAAAGCCTGCCCTCTGTGTCCTGCCCAAACCCACACTGTGGCATGTTACGTCTACTGGCAGAACAGAGCTGGTCTGGTTAAAGAAATGAAGGTTCATTTCATTTCAGGGTCATCTAACTCAAGATAATGCGGGGTGGGGGGGTGGGGGTTGGTCCAATTTGCCACCCTGCAAGATGCTCAGGTGGCCACAGTTTTCCCACCTCAAGAATACCAGTAACCACTGCACCTGAATCTGCCACATTTCCACACTCCGCTTGCCAAAGGATCGATCCCCTCCGAAAATCGGAGATAACACCGACGGGAGATAACAGGATTCCTTCTGAGGGGTGGGGCTTGGAGGCAAAGCCCCACCCCCTGGAGGAATCCAAAGCTCTGTGGACGGGATGGGGAACCACCCAGGGTCAGAGAATGCAGATCTCTGAATGGCCTTAGTTGAGCCCACTCCCTGTTGAGCTAGTTTTCTTCTTGCAAGGCGATTATGTCGGGGGTGAAGGGAGCATTCTTAAATGCCGTCTGAAGTGAAAGATCCACATCATTGTGTTGCACGTGTGGGCCAGGGTGGGCAGAAAAGGTTTACAGGAAGAGTTTTCAGCTGCGAGGCCCTGATAGAAAGGCAGCAGTTTCAGGCAGGATGCACCATGGGGATCCACCAGCTCAAATCTCTCACATGTGGAAATTCCATACACAGTCAATCGATGGCTCCCAGGAGAGTTTGCGGGAGCTTCTCCAAAGGAGGAGCATTACCCCAGACTGAGGCAAGATCAGCCAATTCAAAACATCATCAGAGCCCTTCCCCCTCCAAAGCTTCTGTTCGGAATAACTGCTTCCGAGCCCAGCTGAGGATGAAGCCCGGCTAGCAAATCATCTTGCCACGCTAATGCCCAGGATTACGGCTTAACTCCGCCGCGGACATGCTCCAGCGATTCCCCCTCGCCCCTAAGCCTTGCTGCTCAGTTGTCAGTGGTTCGCTTCATACAGTACGCCTTCCCGCAACTGGGGAGGCTGCCTTCCACTAGCCGAGGCTGCGTTCGCACTGAGATTCTGTGCGGAGACCTGCACGCCCGTGTCGGAATGGCCTCTTTTATCCAAGAAGCTGGGGAACGGGGGCCTCCCGGGATCCACCCTGCGAATGTGTGAGCAGCCAAGGTCACCCAGAAAGTGTCGTTCCCAGGTAGGTATGGCTGAACACAGAGCCTCCTTGGTCCAAGGCTGAAGCCACTTGCATGGAGTATTCCACTCCGTTTCAGATGCAATCCGAGGCATATTTAGACAGAAACGAGGCAGACAATTCCCAGCATGCCCCAGCCAGACATGCTGGAAAGTATGGCTAGCTGGGGCATGCTTACTTTGGGGCACGTTTACTTTGACTCTGTGTTAGCAGACGACGGCTAACACGGAGTCGACATAAACCGCCCACTTGGCCCAAATCCTTTCCGCCTGTTCGCTTACCATGGACAGCAAGCCAGGAGCCGAGTGCTTCAGTTTGAAGTTTTCGTCTGCAAAGGGGCCCCGGTATATGCTCGCCACTCCAGTACCGTCTCCCTGTTTAAAGAAAGAGGGGCAGGCACTCAGCTCCCCCTCCCCTAACCGAGGGAGGAGGCCAGAGTGCGACAATGGCATAGATAGAAGCATCTTACACATTATGCAGAAGGGGAGGGGGGGAGAATTCAGTCATGTTCTTCAAGAGCTCCCTCACAGAAAAAACAATCTACATCCGCCTCCCTCAAGCTGATGGGAATGATGGGAGCTGTAGTCCGACACATCTAGAGAATCAGGCTTCATGTAGATCTGCCTGGAGGAGGTGAATCTATATGAAGTAAACCAGCAAGAGGCGATCAAGGGGGATCTTCCCAAAGAGGACAGGCTGGCATTTCAGGAAATTCAGCTTCAAGGGCACATTATGAAATTCAACCTTTCTTTTTATTTATTTAAAATATGTCTCAGCCGCCTTCCAGGGCAGATCATTGCGAGTTCCACTACAAACTGACCTGACCCCCCACGCCTTCGAGGCAAATGCGCGGATAGGAATTCAGTCCTCCCTTAGCTTTTGCCCTTCCCAGACATACTGGCAGTTCTCAGCTCCAACACATACTAAATCAAAATATTTTTAAAACAGGAGTTTTAATGTGAATTTTCATGCGGAGTTTTTTTTTTGTTTTTTTAAAGGTTAGCGTGGAATTAGAATGGAACAAACCGACATGCATCTATCTTAGACTGGAATCAGACCACTTCACCCATCTCTATTTAGCTCAGGAGTGGGGGGGGGGGGGGAGACAAGGATGAGAAGAAAAAATAAAGGTGTATAAGATTATGCACGTTGTAAAGAAAGTGAGGAGAGAGGTGTTGTCCTCCTCCTCCTCCTCTCACAAAACTAAAATTCAAAGAAACTATAGAACGGGGTAGTCAAAAGACCACGTAGTTTCATTGGTGGCATTCCTGGCCCCCAAGTTTGGTGATGGCTGCTGGTTTAGGTGGCTTTACACAGGAACTAGAGGAATTTATGGAAGACAGATCTAGTAAGCCACAATCGCTAAACGTAACCCTCTGCAAATGGGCACTTTGGAGTGCCCATTTGCAGAGGAGCCACCACGCTGGAGGCCCTGCTTAGGAGCTTCCTGGAGGCTTCCGGTCAGGCACTGCTCAGAAGAGGAGGTGCAACGAAATGGACCCTAGTCCAGATCCAACAGGGCTTTTCTTTTAGGTTCTCATCAGAAATAAAGACTTGGTGTAGGGTAGCCTTCCGCAACCTGGTACCCTCTAGATGTGATCCAATATATCTAGCAGGCACCGGGTTAAGGAAGGGTGCTGTGATATTAACCCTGCTACATACAGTGAGTTTTTCATTGAAGGGGGCATTCAGAAAAATCCAGAGAAGCTCTTGTGCTAGTCTGCAGCAGCAAAAGTAACAAAGAATCTTGAATGTGACAATGTGAGTTAAATAACCCACGGGGAGCTATTGTGTCATGCAAACAGCCCACCCTGGGTTATTTAACCCACATTGTCACATCGTGCAAACCTGTTGAGCGTGGGTTATGCGAAGATTAAACAACATCCACCTGCAATAGCCCCTCCGCCCAAAAAGGAGAAAACAATTCATACTATGAAATATATCAATGTACAGCCATCGTTAACTATAGGGAAAAGAAATGAAATGAAAACATAAGGAGAGGGACCCACGGTCTGTTTTAAGGTTATGCAAGGGTTGATTAACTCTCGCATAAGCCACATTCGCTGGGTTTGCACGGCCTGGAAACCCATGAGCAGAGGGTAGAAATACAACATGGTGCCCAGAGCTCATCATGGTTTAAATAACCCATGACTATTGAATCCAGCCAGTATGTGAGTATTGAGGGTTCCACAAGACTCTTTGTTTTTATTCAAAAATAGGATGCGCACAGACACCTGCCTGCAGTAAAAGTAGTACCATCCAGAGTTCTACCACCTGCTGCATGTGCAGAGCAACTTATACAGCCGGTGAATCACCCAGAGAGCTTTGGCTATTGGGCAATATAGAAATGTAATCCATTCATTCATTCATTCATTCATAACAGCATCCACGTAACCCTTGAGGTTAACTCAGTTGCTTGAGCAGCTTAGGGCACAATCCTATGTATGTTTATTATTTATTTATTTATTTTATTTATTGCATTTTATACCGCCCCATAGCTGAAGCTCTCTGGGCGGTTCAGGAAAAAAAAAGTCCTGTTTAGTCAGGGAAAAAAAAGTCCTACAACTCTCAGCATTCCCAGCCAGCATGGAGGTGTACAGATGGACAGCAGAAGTGGAGACTAAGGGCCTTTACAATTGCAAAGAGACTTCTACAGCAAGCTTGAAAGTGAAAATGCCCCCTGTCTATCCTTCAATGGACTGAAGATATTACTGTCCTCGTTCCTACAACTGTCAAAGCCATATGGATCCTTATTTAGATATATTATTTTTATTTATTTATTTACAATATTTATACACCGCTCCTCATTCAAGAATTTTGGAGCGGTGAACAAATAGAATAAAATACTAAAAACACTTTAAAAATACATTTTTAAAAGAAACGAAGTGCAAATAAAACAGCAGCTGGCCATTAAAGGAAGGCGTCCTTGAACAACGTTTTCAGAAGGCACTGGAAGGAATACGAAGTTGGCACCTGCCTGACCTCCAGAGGCAGGGAGTTCCAAAGGATGGGGGCTACCATGCCGAAGGCTCTTCTCCTGATAGACTCCAGTCGGACCATATGGACTGTTTACATTAACGTATATATTTGAAATGGAGCTGTTAATCCTTTTACTCTCCCTTCTTGTGTTTCCTTTTTCTTTCCTTTTCCTATAGTTAAGAATTACTGTATAATGATATGTTTCATGAAACGATTTCCCTCTCCTTTTGAGGGGGGTGTTTGTTGTTCTCACTGTGTTGCAAATAAAAACATATATTTTTTCAAAAAAATCATGCATAGGATTGCACTTTTTGTGCTTGAAGGAAGACGCAAGAGACTGCAGTTAACGGAAGGCATTCCTCTTCTTGTTACAAGACCCTCCCTATATTCATGTATATCCTCGAGAGCTGGGTGCAACATCTAGTGAACGAGCTTCGAATCATAGAATAGTAGAGTTGGAAGGGGCCTCTAAGGCCACCGAGTCCAACCCCCTGCTCAATGCAGGAATCCACCTTAAAGCATCCCTGACAGATGGCTGTCCAGCTGCCTCTTGAAGGCCTCTGGTGTGGGAGAGCCCACCACCTCCCTAGGTCATTGGTTCCATTGTCGTACTGCTCTAACAGTCAGGAAGTTTTTCCTAATGTCCAGCCGGAATCTGGCTTCCTGTCACTTGAGCCCATTATTCCGTGTCCTGCACTCTGGGATGATCAAAAAGAGATCCTGGCCCTCCTCTGTGCCACAACCTTTCAAGTATTTGAAGAGTGCTATAGTATCTCCCCTCAATCTTCTCTTCTCCAAGCTTAACATGCCCAGTTCTTGCAGTCTCTCCTCACAGGGCTTTGCTTCCAGGCCACTGATCATCCTCGTTGCCCTCCTCTGAACACGCTCCAGGCTTGGTCTGAAAAAGCCTGGTGAATATCTTGCCAATCAAATAGGAGTGGCGTGGGTGGGTGTGCCAGGCAAGGGAACAGTCTTATTTAAACAACATATACCCTGTTCCAAGAAGCCCTGCGATTCGTGAATGAGATCACTAGTAATTGACCAGCTTCTTGGATGTATGAAATTATACATTACATGCACAATGAAACATATATATTGATCTTTTAAGAGAGCATAAAAATAACCCCCCTTCTTAAAAAGGGGGCTCAGAATTTAGCATACTGCAGGAAGGAATAAAACATGGGTTTTCTTCCCAGGAGCTTACGAGAGCGTTCGCCACCACCTTGCCAGGGAAGGCAGAAAACAGGCGGTTGAGGCTATAGGGGAAGTGCGTTTATTCTGCACTCAGAGTCTCAAACTCTGTGTGTGTGTGTGTGTGTGTGTGTGTGTGCGCGCGCAAGTCTTCCTGCAAGGGGGAAGCATTGTATCATCATTTCCCTTTCAAAGAAGTTCAAGGGAGCCCGCATCCTCCCAGCAGAGAGGTCTTCAAAATGTTTTCCCGGGAATTTTGAGGTTTCCTCAATGACGCACAAGGCCAGCATTCCCCAAAAGCCGGGGGGCCATTGCCCAAAGCCAGTTATTTGTCCCGCGCTCCGCAGAGGGGAAACCGGAAGGGCTGCATGGCTTGAAGGCAGACGCTGGGACTTGCACCCAGATGATCTGGGAGCCCAGCACAAATGCCAAGCCCGGGCAAAGTCGGTGCCTTTGAATCTCAGCTGTGAAACAAACAATATTTTCTCAAACGCTTCTGGGGCAGTCGACAGGCTGACACCATACGGAACAGCTTTATCACCCTCGTGAGCGGCGCCATCTCGCTGTTGTTTGCTTACCCGGCCTCGTGAGGCCGTGCTTCAAACCGAGCCATTTCCCAAATCTGAAACACTGCAGAACTTTAGGGCCTTCAGATCCAAAGGCGTCAAACCATCCCTCCCTCCAGCATCGGCTCACATCAGGCCGCTTTAGTTTAGGGCTATATTCCAGATAACGTTGAAGGCCCCAATTCCTCATCCTCCTCATCAGGACATTAGAAGAGCTGGACATCTTCATTCATATGGTATAGAATGCAGAATTTCGCTTCCAAGAAATCCATCTCGCCTTCCCTCTCCAATAAACCAAGTTTCTAGTCCTGAAGGCCTGTGAAGAGTCTGTGGGCAAAACCTGCTGAAAACCCAGAAGCCAATGGGGCAGGGGGAATGAACTTTCAAGGGAGGGGCTTTGATACTGTGCAGAGCTCCCCCCACCACGAACAGCAAAAACTAGGATAAATTATGCAAAATAAGAGGAATGACGACAATTTGAACAGTTCCTCCAGAGTGCCGAATTTGGATTGTCCAGGCATAGAAAATCAACATTTTAAAGCAAACGGGATTTGTTTCCCTGTTTCGCTTATGTTGGCCGCTCTGCAATCTGTTTTAGATTTGGAGTGGAATGCAAATGTTGTAAATAAAAAATAAAATAAACAACGCTTTGGAAACTAGTCTTGTGGGAGGGGGTACTTTAAAGAGGGGAGCGAGTTATTTCCACTTTCAATACAGTTCTTAGCCACTCAAAGGGGGATTTGGGAGATGCGGTTCCAAGAACCGCACTGCCATGTCTGACACTACCAGAGTTGCGGCTACATGTCCTGATGCTAAGGTAGGAGACATACAAGGGACGCAGAACTGCAGCGTTCCGTTACAACAGGGGTGGGCAACAGAGGGAAATCCATGGGTTGTTTTTGCCCCCTGGATGCTCCCCCATGGGTGACGCGCAGGCCGCAGCATGCTATGAAGTTTTCAAACAAGGGAAAATACCGCTTGCTGCCAAAATTCAGGGGCAAACTGCTCCATAGTGCTAAATTTCCAAGCTAAATCGAACCCTATGAGCACCATTTTTGGGACGAGAGATTCCCCCCCCCCCAATTTTGGGGGATAGCAGGGGCTGCATGTTCCCCTGCTTTAAAACAAGAAGAGGTTCCGAGTTCTCATGTCTGTTGAGGAAACAAAAACCTACAAACGCTTTTGCTGTGTTGATCCCAGATCCCAACAGCCTGATTTGGGATAGAGTAAAAAGTCACATCGCTCAGAGTTACACAGAAGTCTTAATCAAGGCACAATTTTAATCATTAACTATAGTTGGGGATTCCTGTTTAAGTTGGTTGTTTCTTGTTTTGCTTTTCAAATGGCTTCAGAGCATATAAACATATTCCGGTGAGTCACCCACCTGGGTCCACTGAAAGAAGCTAGAACCACCAGTGAGACAGATGGCGATTTCTCTTGGTTCTTGAGCGTTGATTATTTACCCACTGATTCAAGCAGAAACGGCGATGGATAATTAGATAGCCGAGGTTCTACGGACAGTGAATAATGTCTTCTTTTATTGTTCATTTGTGATGGGCTCTTAATAACTAATAACTGTGTAACTAATCCAGTGTAGAAGTGCATTATTGGGGTCTTCCTTCCTTGTATATCTGTGTGGTGCCACATCTCCCCCTTTCTTCAAATCCTTCCTCAAAACCCACTCTTTCTAAGCAACCTTTAGCTTATCCTCCTAAATCCTTGATCCCAACATGGATCAAGCTTTAAGAACAGATCATGGGATTTTTCCACGTTCCTCCCACCCCATCCTTGCCTGTCACGTCCCCGTGGCATATTTTAATTGTTAAGCTCTGCAGTGGCTGGGATTTGTCTAAGAGACCAGTGTAGCTCTGTAAGGCAACCAGGGACACAGAGTAGTCCCTCTAGTTATGACATTCAAACTCTGAGTGTTGTTGCTTACGTAGCCAAAATGGCACCACCCACATACAAAAGGGAGGCTTCAGGAGGCTTGGGAAAATCTCCCAGGGGAAGAACTTAATGGGGGGAAAAAACAGCCCATTTAAGACTGAGCTTGCTCAATGGCCACAGAATATTTACTGGCTGTTGTGGGGGGGAATGGGGGAAGCACAGGAAGAAGGAATGAAATGGAATGGATGGAATCTTGAGATGCAGCTCTACATGCTGCAACATTATGTTGCAGGAGCCACTTGTAATACATAAATACCAACTGGTTGGTTTGTCTGTTTTCTTTGTTTGATGCAGCTTTTCTGGAAGTAGGCATTATGGGCTGATAATTTATTTTAAATATGTCTGGCCAAACATATCAATTTTCTGTTTTGTGAAGCTTAAGGGGGACTACACAAAACTCTGTGTAGTCTCTATGGGGGGGTGTCCTTCTACTCTGGGGAAATGAGGTTTGCACCAACTAGAGAACATTACGCTGAGTGCAAATAGAACCATTTGGTGGAGAGAATTACAAATATAGATTCCAGAGGGAACACCACATTTTTCTTCACCGAAATATACAGCAAAGCAAAATGGAAAAAAAAAAGAATAGTAAGAAAGATGGAATACCTACATTTACAAAATCACCTCCTTGGATCATAAAATCTTTTATAACCCTTAAAAAGAAAACAAGATATTGTGGAACAGACATAAAAAACAGTTACTCTTCAACACTGGCTTGGCAAGCGTGCTAGTCAATTAATTGTCTGCCATTCTGCGGCCTTGCAGTCAGCTAACGGCAAGACCTCCACTGCTGGCTACCTGTCCTTAATTGCAGACATCATAAGCCTTAGCATTTTAGGAGGCTCACAATGGTATTTCCATCATGGCTGTAGAAACTATTCATGGTGTTTCTAACCCATTTGCCTTAAGGGCCCAATCCTATGCATGTTTAGGTACAAGTCCTACAACTCCCAGCATTCCCCAAGCAGCATGGCTAGCAGGCGAACGCTGGGAGTGGTAGGACTTTTTTCTCTGTCTAAACAAGCATAGGATTGTGCTCCAAGTCTAGATTGCCACATCAACAGAGAATTATTCAAGAAGTACCCTGGGAAAACCTTCATGGCTGCCCTTAGAGCACCAGACCCCAAACCCTGCGCTGGACATTCGATTCAGGACAGACGAAAAAGAAAAAGGTGTCCCTAGTTTGTGGAACGCTTAGGACACTTTTATGGAATTCATTGCCACAAGAGGGTGACGATGATGGCCACTGGCTTAGAGAAGGGGTGCGCAGAAGGTAGACCTCGAGAGGGTTTGGACTTCAACTCCCAGAAGCTCGTGCCAGCATAGCCAACGGTCAAGAACACTGGGAGATGGAGTCCAAAATATCTGGCGATCGACTTCCTGCCCGTCTTTGGTTTGGAGGGCTTTAAATTCACTACATTAAGTCATGGAGAATGGATCTATTAACGGCTACGTGGAGCAGCCTCTATGTTTGGTGGACAGGTAGCTTTAAATACCTGCCGCCACGGGGTCACAAAGGAGAACGTGAGAACACCAGAAGACCCCTAATGGATCAGACCACGAGTCCGTCTAGTCCAGCACGCTACTCACACCGTGCCCTTGCCCATGAGCAGGACACGGTGCGACAGCACCCTCCCGTCCATCTTCCCTGAGAAATGGGTGTACATGGGCCTTACTGCCCCTGACGCTGGAGGTAGCAACGTACCTGTGGAAAGTGCTGCCTTTGTAACCGATAGGAACGCCGTCTTTCCTAGGAGACAGAGGGAGAACAAGCATGGTCTCAGAGGGCAGGAACCACCATCCTCGGAGTCCTCACAGCATTTGTGCCCTGCAGCAATCCTTGAACTGGGGACCCAGAGGTATGGATACACCTGCGCGCTATCACTGAAGGGATGCAGGGAGAGTTGACTTATTGGCATATGGTGGCCTTGCTCAACCTGGTAGCCTCCGGATGTCTTGGACTGTCATTCCCATGATTCCCAGCCAGCATGGCCAAAGGCCATGCTGGCTGAGAACCATGGGAATGGCAGCCCAAGACATCCGGAGGCCACCAGGTTGGGGAAGGCTGGTGCAAGGCAAAGGAGAAGCCCAGCAAAAGCTTCCAGGTCAGCTGGCTCACCCTTTACAGATAGGGTGACAAAGAGAGAGACTGACTTCCAGGAGGAAGGGCAGGAAATGGCCAAGAGGGATGCAGTGTCCTCACCCCTTCTCCTTCAGGACCATCTGAGACTGCCTTGGCAGAGTTTTAGCCATCCTTCCCAACCTGAGCACCACTGAGTCGACCACTAAACATGCCAAGAGGCGGGCAGTGGGGCAAGGCCCTATTCTTCATGGTCTTCAGGCTTCCTTGGGATCTCTCAAATCCAGATCAAATTATGCAACAGGTTTGCCCTTTTGAACCCCAGTCTGCACATCCCAGAATACTACCCATAGCAACGCCGGTCTTTCAGTTACATTTAGAACTAAAATTCAAGAACCCACATGGGATTCAGATGGGAAACACAGTCCGCTGTGGGCATAAATCGGGTGGAGAAGGTGGGGGGCGGAAATCAAAACACAGTATCTAAGCAAACCATGAATTCAGTAGACTCAGAGTTGTTACACTTTAAAGTAAGTTTCTAACTCTCAAGGTCTGAACAGACCAAACAATTGAACAGCTCCTGGCTACTATAAAGTAAATTCAGAGAGAGTTTCTCTTTTGCACTCTCAGTGACTGAAGATTAAAAAGAAAGAAGGATCCAAAGAAATTATGTACACATGCAGGAATGAGTCACGTGCAAAGCCAGGTCACTCCTTGATATGTTTTCTTTGGTTCTTGCGTTACCAAAGAGGCAAGCCACCATTTCATTTAAAAAATGGCTTGTCTCCTTGACAGTGAGAATCGCTGCGTTGAAAACAGCAAAGGGAGATGCAACATCCCATACATACATATTACTCCTGTAGAACACTATGTGAGCTGCTTACTCAAATGCTTGTTTTTGAGAGATCAACAGAACCAACATACCTGAATTCACCTGTACAAAACTGCCTGAAAAGAAGGAAAACAGCTCTACGTTAAATCCACTCACAAAGACACCCGTTTTTTTGGCCACTGATTTAAGTTCTGCTGAATATTGGAACAATGGTGGCTTTACAGTTCAGAAAGAAGGATGGACAAAAAAGGGTTAAATCGTTTTACTATACAATGATAAATACGAAATACTGACATCGTGACCCTGTGGGGAAGAAGAAAGAGCAAGGCAGGGCAGAGGGAACATCAGGGCCTGATCCAGTGTGACTCCTCGCCTTTGGGAGCAGGACAATCCCATCAGCATTGTTGCAGGTCTACTTAATTTCTCTCTCTCTCTTCCCCTCCCCTTCCCTCCCCAAAGCCTTTCCTTGTGTGTCATGTGTGTTTTAGATTGTCAGCATTAGGGCAGGGCCTGTCTTCTTTGCTAATTGATTGTAAGATGCTCCAAGAGCCTTTTTTGGCTGAGGAGCGGGGTAAAAATACAATAAATAAATAAAATAAATTGGAAAGGACCAACGATAATCAAGTCTACTGCTGGGCAAATAGTTTTCAGCAGTGGGCAAAGAGATGTGTTACAAAGACACCCTTCCCTTCTGCCTCCATGGCACAGCATATTCTTTCAAATACAGACTTGCTCTGCTCACAGAGAGAACCACACTGAAGGCAACTTTCAGCTTAATACTAGAAGTTCAGGCTGTGTGCAACTCTAGGCTTTTTCTCTCTTCCCCCACACCCTGCGACACACTGGCTGAATTTGGACAACACCATAGTCAATGGTGGGGTAATAATCAACTTTACAGTTGTCCATCTAGGGGGTACTCCCCACACAACATGGTAATAAATCATCAACTGTGGTGTGGATTAGGATCAGTGCTAAGTTGACTATGGCAGCATTCGGACGACACAATAGTCAATACAACTGACGGTTGTTCCCCCCCCCCCCCAGTTGCTTATTGTGTCGTCCGAATTCAGCCACTGTCTGGGATGGAGGAAAGAATGCCTCGGTGAGCAAGAGTGAAGTCTTCCTTTTGCCCTTCATCTTGTTCTTCTTCCTAGCTGGAGAGGTCAAAGCAGAGAATGCTCTGATTTCCACCTACACTCCTTCGGGGTGGGGGGTAGGAGACAGAAGAATGGCACGAGGAGGAATGCTCTCTCAGGCCCCTCGGTGTGGCAGTTTTGAGGAGCAGAGGGGAAGGATGGTTACTTGGCAACAGTTGGGGTTGATAAAAAAGGCCAGCCTTCAGCTGGCCAGATTCAGCCAGGGAGCTGCCGCTTGAAAGCCTGAACTGAAGGGGTCAAGCCCAATTCATGGGGGATTTCCAAAGCTCGGAAGTCACCACTGAGAAGGCTGTGACCCTGGCAGCCTGACAGGTCTCACTGGTTGGCGCACGAGTGTGGTCGCAAGCACTACGATGACCAACACTAAACCAGGCAAATTATGGACACACCAGTCACTGAGTCAGAGGGTGGGAATGAATAAGACTTCAAGGGGTTTCACATTTCACAAATTTAAGCCAGGGTGGAAGCCTGCATTAGAGGCTGCAGAACCCTTTGGGGGCTGGGGGTTGGCGTGGGTAGGTGGGGCCAAGACATGCATTCATTTACACAGTCTTTCCTGCAGATACTGGGGGGAGGAGATGGAAGGCTCTCTCCTCCCCAGTGAGCCTGATCAAGATTGTTATCACATTAGTGCTCTGTTCCACGATGCCTGTCTGATCAGGTAGAGAGTGGGAAGGAGCGGTTGGAGCTCTCCTGGGCCCTAGACATAGAGCCCACCTATGTTCTACAGCAGGGCAGTGCTGCTATCATGAAGTGCTTCCAGATGGAGGGCTCCTAACATGATCCACCAAAGGTCACTGTGTCCTTAGGGCACAATCCTACACACGTTCAGACAAAGACATACAACTCACAGCATACCCTACCCAGGCAGGCTGGGAATTGTAGGACTTATTTTCTGTTTAAATAAGCATTGGATTGCACCCTTAATGGGCTTTTGGGGGGGTGAAAAAGAAAGGCAGAAGATGTGACGGGAAAACACAGAAGGATTACAAATGGAAGACGGACCTCCTGTAAAATCCCATGAAAGAGCCTGTGCATAAAAGCCTCATCCGGAACCAGCCAGAAACATGTAAAATCTCTAGGCTGAAGCATCCCATGGCTTGTTGTACACGTTTGCTGCTTTAATTATTATACCGAATACAGGTGTATGACACTTCTGTTAGCTACCCTAGGAATGTGAGAGTGCAGAAGATGCAAACGTACATACAAAATTAACAGCATGATGTATCAGTGACTGAGTTTAGATCTGCTGTACCCTGGTTTCCATTGAAAAGCCTCTATTAGATGTCCCCAGGTGGTGGAAACAGACCATGGCAATCACAGGAAGAAATGCAGTCTATATTAATGTTGAGGGGGGCATAGAATCACAGAATGGTAGAGTTGGAAGGGGCCTATAAGGCCATCGAGTCCAACCCACCCCACGCTCAGTGCAGGAAGCAAGCCTCCAGCACCCGGTATTCCCTAGTGGTCTCCCATCCAAGGAGTAACCAGGCCTGACCCTGCTTAGCTTCCGAGATCAGGCGAGATTGGGCACGTTCAGGGCAGCAGCAAACAGGTGCGGACATAGAGAGGAGCGCTTGCTCTTTCCTGCACAGCTCTTATTCGGAGGGGGGGAAATGGCCTTGATTTTAATACAGAGGGAAATCACACTTATTGGGAGGGGGGGGGGAGAGCCATAGAGACGTGTGCCTGGAGCGGCTTTTCTAGCCCCTACTCGTGGGGACTTCCGGCCTCGGAATTGTCAATGCGAAGCCAGCATTGACAATTCCGAGGCCGGAAGTCCCCACGAATAGGGGCCAAAAAAGCCGCTCAAGCCACACGTCTCTATGGCTCTTCCCCCACGAGGCCTCCGCCGAGACCTCCAGAGGCTTACCTGAAGTTCTCCGCCGTCTTGGGGATCACGTCGGCGAAGAGCTCCACCTTCATACGGCCGACCTCCTGAGCATGGACAAAGCGTCAGAACCACGAGCGGGGCTCCCTCTTCCTCCTCCTCCTCACCGCCCCCACTCCAGCCCCCGGGCCTACCTGGCCTCCTATCGTGACATCGAAGAACACCACGGGGTTGTTAGGGTTGGAAGCCAGCACCGCCATGGCGACCACCTCTCACCCGGAAGCGGAAATTTAACCCCCGTCGCCCCTTCAGAGACAAGGGCTGCCGGAAATCGCGTAACTTCCGGTATCGCCGCACGGTTTAAAAAGAGATTTAAGGAGATTTTTATTTTTTTTTAATAAAAGTAACTTTTGATTCAACTCTCTCATAGTCTTGGCGAGCGTCTCCTGCAATAAAATTGTTTTATTTTTACCGGAAGTTTTGAATGGGGAGTCGCTCTACCCTCTCATCTCTATAGTGCCTCGCTCTGTTCCTTGCTGTGCACGTGTGCTGGGGACCTGACGTGTTACTCTAAATTTGTGAACTTTTGTTGGTGCTGTGTAACAAATAGGCATGTAAATAGGCAAGTGCAGCATGCCCTTCCATTCCTTTATTAATACAAAACAATCCAAAGTTACAGAGCCTCTGAGCATATATATGCAAAGTGCCATTCTGGGAGGCAGTTTTTAGGAAAGAGTGCCGTTGAACTTGTACAGAATGCCCCACTAAAGACTGCGGTCCACTGTTTTGAAAGTGCACCTTATTGTTCTGACAACTGCCTGAGAGGTTGTAGTTCTAGCCTATTAGCAGCCTTTTCCTTCCCGAACTTCATTGGTGATGATTCTGACTCCAAAGCATGCGTCTTAGGACCAGGACGGGGTTGGGGGGAATGGAGGGGACATGGACGTAAATGCCAGTTCAGTCCTTGTGTGTCAGTCACACTTGACACTGCTTTGAAATTAATTTTGGTGCTTTGCAGCTTCTTCATTTGGGCTTACGCAGCACTTTATCCTAGATATTGAGGCTGGTAAATTCCAGAGGTGTAGCCATGTTAGCCTGTTAGAGCAATGGCATAACGAGTCCTTGTGGCATCTTAGACTAAGAGATTAAGGAGGCATGGAGCAAAGTTAAGACTGCAGTCTCTCGCACTAAAGTATCGATAGGAGCAAGTTATTAAAACAGCAAAACATTTTTTTAAATTTCTCTTCTCTGTTGTCTTCTACACTGTCAGAATTGGGATTGTAAGTACCAAAAGGATCAGGCCCTGTCTTTCGTTTTGCTTGTGAAGCATTATGTACTCTAATACCTAGATATAAAAACTACAAGAACCCCCATCTGAACTGTCTTTTTCACAATGTAACTAAAAGGCACATTTCCAAATAGTGGTTCTGTGAGCTTAGGAGTTTGAACAGAATTCTCAGCCTCCTTACCAAGGTGTACAGATCTGTCATGCCGAAGGTGAAAATGTGTTACATGCATTCTAGGAAAATGCTTCTCTGGTTCTTCTTTGGTTGGGTTCATGCTTCACTCTTTCCAGAAGTATGTGGCTTCACACAAGAAAAGGCCAATATACATTTCCCCCTTCCTAGAGTTGGAAGACCTAAAGATGGTAGTGCACGCGCTGGTAACTTCGAGGCTCGACTTCTGCAATGCACTGTACATAGGGCTACCTCTGTGCCTAGTCCGGAAACTTCAACTAGTTCAAAATATGGCAGCCAGGTTGGTCACCGGTACATCTAGGAGTGACCATATTACGCCAGCTTTAAAATCGCTCCACTGGCTGCCAATTAGTTTCCGGGCGAAGTATAAAGTGTTGGTTATTACCTTTAAAGCCCTACATGGTTTGGGTCCAGGTTACCTGCGGGATCGCCTTCTCCCATACAATCCGCCCCGCACGCTCAGGTCCTCTGGGAAGAACTTACTGCAGTCGGCCAAGACTAGGCTGACAACTGTTACCCAGAGGACCTTCTCTTCTGCCGCTCCCAGACTGTGGAATGACCTGCCGGAGCAGACTCGTCAACTTAACAGTCTTTTAGAATTTAAGAAAGCTATAAAGACTGTTCTCTTCCGGCAGGCATATCCAGTGGAATTTTAGAACGTTTTAAGGATGTTTTTAGGATGTTTTAATGCAGTTTTAATATGTGTCATGTTTTAATCAGTTTTATATATTTTATCATGTTGTTGTTCCCCACCTCGATCCAGACGGAGAGGCGGGTAAGAAATAAATTATTATTATTATTATTATTGTTATTATATATTGTTTAATCTTCAGTGGTAAAAAGTTTTAAGAATTTATGGCAGCATGATGATAACTGATAAATCTGCACAAAATATTTACTGAGCTGATAGAAACATGGAAACGGAGGATTTACTTAAGGAAAAAAAGTGCATATCTAATCTATCTCCCTCCAGTAAATAATGGAGTACTGGCCAAAGGCTTGAGTTAATGCCGATACAGAAAAAATGAAGACACTGAGAGCTACATCTCTATTTTGCACAACAGTTTGGGAAGCAAGCCCAGCAAGCAATATGGACCAGCTTTACTCAACTAGTCATTCATTGATGAACTGCCAACAACGGTTAAAAAAACAAATGTTACAACTCAACCACCGTGCCCACCCTGATCTACAGCAGGAATGTGGAACCTGTTCAGCCTGAGAGTTGAATTCCATTTCGGAGAAGCTCAGGGGTAGGTGGGGCCAAAATACTCACATATTTTAGCTTCAATCTCTTTGTGCCAGTACCTAAGCCTTAGGAGAGCCATTTCAACCTTTTACAACAGGGACACAATGTGCAAAAACGGGGAAACAGTCAAAAGATCAGCAGTCAGGGAAAAGGGATCACGGCCATCTGGGGAAACCCGGAGGACTAGATTGGGACCATCAGAGGACTGGATATGGCCCTTGGGCCTGAGGTTGTCCACCCAATCTACAGTGTAGAACATTGGGCAGCAATATTAGCTGGTAACAAGAACAGCCCTGCAGGATCGGATCAAAGGCCTATTTAATCCAGATTCTGTTTGCATGCTTCTGGGGAGCCACAAGCAGGACATGAGCGCAATAGCACCCTCCTGCTCATGTTCCTCAGCAAATGGTATACAGAGGCATACTGCTTCCAATACGGGAGGTAATGTAGGCTTCGATAGCCTGATCCTTCATGAACCTATCTAATTGCCCTTTAAAGCCATGCGAGTTGAAGGCCAGCTGTCCACGATGAAAAATATCTTTACCGAATGACTGATATGTAAAGCCTCTCTTCATGGGCATCTACAAAATATGCACAGGTGTAATGGATATGATGCAGGTCACTTATGATGCCAGCATGAAGGAGTTAGCCATGTGGCCCAGGACAAGTCGGCAGGTCAACTACCTGCCTTACAGCTGAAAGTATTGCTAGTTAGGGTGACCATAGATAAAGGAGAACAGGGCTCCCATACCTTTAACAGTTGTATAGAAAAGGAAATTTCATCAGGTGTCATTCATGTGCATGCAGCACCTGGTGAAATTCCCTCTTCATCACAACAGTTAAAGCTGCAGAAGCTCCGTGACCAGACAGAAAAGAGGGCAGGGCTCCTGCAGCTTTAACTGTTGTGATGAAGAGGGAATTTCACCAGGTGGTATATGCATACAAATGACACCTGCTGAAATTTCCTTCTCTATACAACGGTTAAAGACACAGAAGCCTTGCTGCATTTGCTGCTGTTCACCTCCTTCTCCTGATTTTCCTTCTTGTCTTTCCTACCTCCTTTTTGAAGGGCTCAGACCTATTTTATTTCTTCTGCTGCTGCTATTCATAGAACCATAGAATCGTAGAGGCCATCGAGTCCAACCCCCTGCTCAATGCAGGAATCCACCTTAAAGCATACCTGACAGATGGATGTCCAGCTGAAGGAGTGTGCGCTTTACCAACTCAGTCTGATATAAAACGGAGATTATGAGGCAGTTTGCACGTAACAGTAGCAAATCGTGTTTAATTAATTAAGCAACAATTAATCAACCCACGATTTGCCGGTCTGTGTGCTGCTATTTTGAATGTGCCATCTCCAACCGGCCCGATCGTAGGTTGATCGGGACATGCAAACCCAGACAGTATGGGTTATTCGTGGGTTAAACAAGCCAAAGTTAACCTAAATCATTAGTTTAACTTTGGGTTGTTTAACCCACAAATAACCCATAGTTTCCGAGTTTGCACATCATGAAGTAACCTACAATTGGGCCGATCAAAGGATGCATATTCAAAACAGTGGTGGCATGTAATCCACAATATTTTTTTATTATTATTATTATTATTAACAATATTTATATACCACTCAATTATGTAACACAGATTCCAGATTTACTGCTGTTCCATGTGAACAGGATCTAGATGAGTCCACTTCCCATGTTATAATGGAAGGCGTAGGGCTCTGCCCCTATGAATCCAAGATAAATGTCTTGAGATTGGGGGGGGGGGGGGCTATGATATGATCCATCATTTATTCCGTGCTGAGTGCGTACAACAGAGGTGAAGAATCCCAGGCGCAGGGGTCAAATCCAGCTTTCTAGCATTTCCCAGATGGCCGTGCCTGTTCTCCTGGCCCCAAACTCTTTCCCTTGACCACTGACTATTTGGTGTTTTCCTAGCTTTTAAGTGTTTTTTTCCCCCATTCTAAAAGGTCAAAATGCCTCTCTTGAAGCTCAGTTACTGGTGGTATTTTGACCCTGCCTGCTGAGAGCTTCTCTGAAACGAAAGAGGTTCAACCTGCCTGGCAGAGAAGATGGTAACACGTTCAAGGTTTTGGAGCCATGAGAAGGGAAGATGCACGCTGAAACCGGAGCTTCTGAGCCCCTTGTGGTCCAAAAAGTCAGTCGCAATAGCAGAGAATGTTTGGGAATATGTTTTTTTTTAAAAAAAAAAAAATCCAGCACAAGATAAAAGAGTTATGACTACAACTGTACAAGTCAAAAGTGTTTTTTTAAAAAAAAGGTAAGGTATTTTAAGGGTGTGGCTCTTTGTTTATAACGAAAAGTCTCATAAAGCCGTATGAAAAATAGTAATAACTCCACCTCGCTGCAATGGGGAAACACATCCCAGGGTCTCTGTGTTGCTCGTCAAAGATCCTTTCATTGCCCCCTTAGACATGATCACAGCAGAAAGGCGGACTCGGTTCCTCCTTCCGGACGTCTGCAGTATCCCCTGGGGAAGCCACGTTTAAGTAGCCAATCTCTGACAGCTGGAAAGGCAATGGGGACAGGAGAGACCTCTGGGCAGGGTCCTCAGCCTTGCCATCCTGGATGGCTTTCAGAAAGCCACAAGAATCCGAAAGCCCCGTCACGGAGAAGCTGAAAGAGAAACCGTTAGCCTTGGGTGGGTCTCTCCAGGTCATGGCATCCTCTCACCCATCTCCGTTCCCTCCCCACCCCGCAAGAGATCAGCCTGCTAAAGAGATCAGCGGAGGCTTACATTTTAAGCCCAGAACCAGTTCTTGGTACAGAAACACTGGAGGCAGTTGTGGAAAAAGGCAGTGTATCTGAGCACGTCAAGAGTGCATTTCTTAACCCCCTCAGAGATTCAGAGCTCGTGGCACAAACGCTAGAAAACCACCAAAAGATCAGCGCCCGGGGGAAAGCATCAAATTTAGTCCCTGGGCCTGAGGTTTTCCATCCCTAATAAAATGTAATAAAAGAAATGAAATAATGGAAACATTTTCTGTTTAATAAGCATTGCAGTGTTTTGAGAAGTGCTTCACATGCATTTTTTTTTTTAAATCACATTTATCTCCAGGATTTACCTCCCATGGTGCTGAGGGCAGTATCACTGGAGTCTCTTCTTGTACCCTCACAACAACCTTGTGAGGTAGATTGAGCTGGGACAGCAAAAGCATTAACATTGGATGGGAGAGAACAGACCTGTAAGGGGGGAGTGGGCAGAAAGTAGATCTCCAGATGTTTTGGACTTCCACCCCCAGCATTCCTGACCATGCTGGCAGGGGCTTCTGGGAGTTGAAGTCCAAAACACTTGGAGAACTACCTTCTTCCCACCCCAGCTGTAAGGAAGGTCAGTATAAATTTTCCCATAATGTAGATGTAAAACTGAGACTGAGAGACTGAAGTTTGCCCAAGGCCACCTAATCATCTCATGTCTGTGGCTGGATTTGAACTCAGGATGCAGCAGCTCTTGGCAACTAAGTACCCTACGTTAGCACTAGAGCAGATGAACTTTGGGGCTAGACCTCTTCATCACTGCAACCTCTTTATTCACCTGCCTCTCACTCTGGCCCAGACAGGAGGAGCCTCTGGAGACGTCACAGCCTACTCGCTCCCTGGCTCTCCTCTGCCTGCCAAGCAAGCAAGTTGGTCGGAATAATGAAAAAGAGAATGAGCCACAGCAGGTGGTGACAATGGTGATAAGAAGGTAAGAGTCATTGTGGAAGGGGTCCCACTGAAGATATCTTGCCCAAACGCCTTCAAAAACCTGGAGCCGACCTTCGGGTAATAGCGGCTCAGTTCAGACAACACATTAGTCAATGCAGTGTGAAAACCCCACTCAACGGTTGGTTTTCGGAGGTACTCCACACACACGTTCCAATTCCACTGTTGTGTGACTATGGGCCCCCATGGAGTTGAGTAAAATCCTCTCAATGGTATCCCATCAGCCACTGCTGCAAAAAAAAACAATCTTAGTGGCTCTCCTAGAGCGGCACTTGCTCGTTTCGTTGCTCTTGCCAGGGAACTCTATAGCCATTGGGAAAAGTCAACTCAACGCAACGGAGAACATCACGGAGCCCTCCACACAATGGCTATGCAGGAGCTCTCCTCTGCACAGCGTGGATATTCTGTGTGGAGCGTTTTCCAAACAAACCTCCACCGCTGCGTGGAGTTTTCCCACCAGACAACACATGTCTCGACGGTGGTGTAAAAACTCCACCGTGGAGTTCAAAAACCACCGTTGAGAAACGTGTTGTCTGAACTGAGCCAGTTTCTCCATCGGTTTGCTCAATCTTACACTGAAGCCATTCTAACCCCCTGACCATTCTTCCTCATCTAGCACAGAGAAACGAGTGCTTTCCTTCTACATACAACTGATTGTTGCCTTGCAACGCTGCCCAACCCCACACACCCGGCTCCCCAGTACAGTACCTTATGTTGGGAAGAGGCAGCATCTTGCTTTGCAGCTGGCATTCAGAGAAGCCGAGGCTTTTCAGTTCCTGGAAAAGGTTAACATGCACAGAGGGAAACACTTTAAACAAATGAGGAGGCTATCTGTCAAAGTGTTGGCATTCTAAAATCAGGAGTACCAAAGATGGAAAGAAAATAGTCCTATTGTGGATGTATGTGCGTGGGTTGTCTGTTTTGTTGATATTTGTTTTTATTCTTTTGTAACCTGCTTTGAGATTTGATTCAAATGAGAAGTGACATATCAACCTGCCTGGTCATGGAGGTCATCTGAAGGCATGCTCCTGGTGGTTCCAACATAGACCTACTGTACAACTGGAGTCCACCCGGAGAAGAGCCTTCAGTGTGGTGGCCCCCTTCCTATAGAATTCCCTGCCTCTGGAGGTCAGGCAGGTGCCAACTTTGTATTCATTCAGACGCCTCCTGAAAACTTCGTTGTTCTAGGAAGCTTTCCCTTAATGACCAGCCACAGTTTGTTTTGCACTTTGTTTCTTTTAAAAATGCACTTTTAATGTGTTTTTATTCTGATTTTATTCTGATTTTGTCTACCGCTCTGAAATTCTGAATGGGGAGCGGTATATAAATATTGTAAATAAATAAATAAATAAAATCACCACCACTGAGACGGGAGATGCGGAAGGTGATAGATCAAATCATGGGATTGATTCTAACCACTTTCATGTCCATTTATGACCTCCATCACACCTAATTCCCCCCCTCCCTGTTTGCCTCTGCATTTTTTTTAACTCTGCGGCAGAAGCGCCTCAAGCTTATGATCCCTTTCCCCTGAATAGCTGCTCTTACGCGCCTTTGCTCCTTGGCTTGTTAGCTCTTTGGCTCCACTCCACCCTTCCCCTTTCTCTTTAAATTACAAAATTTAAAAACAGCTGATAAAACACATTTTGAACTTTTAAGCCTGGCCACAAAGTCAGTCAAAACCTCAACTGAAGCCGTTAAAAGTGCCCATGAGGGAAAAAAAAAGTTTTGACCTGGCGCCGAAAAGATAACAGTATTGGCACCAGGCGGGCCTCATCGGGGAGATCATTTCACATGTAATATAGATGAATGGAAATGAAAGCAAACAGTCCCTGGAGAAGGCAGAGGGAAGGTGTGGAGGATTGGCGGACCGCTGCTTGCCCTGAGGTGGGCTTTAAAGACATCCGGCCTTGGGCCAGTCCGCCTAGCAGGAGAGAGACTGTGCTCCAAGAGATGGCGGGTTGAGGGTCCGGCAGCCAATTCCGCCACGGGCAAGACTAAAACCAGCGTTTTCTTACTTCCAAGCTGTGGCTGTGAATGCTCCTCAGGGCGCGCTCCAGGACGCCAACCTGAGTAGCCAGCTGGAGGGTCCGCTCCTGGAGCTGCTTGTTTTCGTCATCCAAAAACCGCACTCTGGAAAATGCCGCAGAGAGAAAGAAGCGTCAGCACCACACCTGCCAGTGCTTGGAGTCCAGTGTGGCCTCTGCTGGCTGCCAGAAGCTCAGGATCGGGAAGGCCAAAGATGAATAGGAAGGAAACATACAGACAGACGTTGTACGCAGCCTGGGCTTGCTGTTGCAGAAGAAGCGCAATATACACATTTTAAAAATAAATAAAACTAGCTTGATTTGCGCAGAGCTTCTGTGCGCTGGTGCATCATCATACTTTTCTGGGCATGAAACAGGGACTCCCCACCCCCACAGCATTCCCTCCCAGCCACTCCTCCCTGCTCCCACAGTTGCTTTCCAGTTGCTCCCCCTTGCTGCTCCCCACAGCCCACCTGCCGACCTGCAGGACTTATCTGAGGCTTCCGTGCTGGTTCAGCAATGATATGTTTCAATGCCAGCTGCATCAGCTGTGTTTATATCTTCTGTTGCTTAGCAACACAAAGTTCTTCTCATAGCTCCTGTTGCTTAGCAACAAAAAGTTCTTCCTCTGTATTGTGCCACGCATCACCTTGACGTTTTATATGTATTGACAAGCCCAATCTGGTTGGGGTTGCTCTTATTAGGGAAAGCCTGAACTCCACAGACTCCTTGCGTTGCACAGAACAGAATTTTGGGTTCAAAATCATTGGAGGGGTGGGGTCGAGGGGCTTTGAAGCTGCTATTACCTGCTCTGGATGGTGGAGAGGACCTGTTTGTTGCTCCGCTCGGCTTCTTCGACGTCATGGAGCTGCTGCAAAAGCTTTCTTTTCTCTTGGAGCAAAGCCTCGTTCTCAGTGGTCACCCGTCTGATCAGCCCGTGGTCCTGTGTGGAGGGCAGTCAGGCAGGAAAGGTCTATCACTGGAGCCGGTTTCCAGGTTTTTACATTCTTCTTGCCTCTCACCTCACTCCCCAAATCCCCTCAAGAGCCTAACCACTACACCATACTGCCCATGGGAATCCCTTCTGGTGCAACAGAGCTTTTGCGATTCTAAAAATAACCCCAGAAATGAGCAGGAACTCTGTCCCGATCCAGAAGTGAGCATTTCTGCTCATTTCTGGGGTTACTTTTAGAAATGCAAAAGCCCCATTGCGCTAGTGGTCACCATGGCTGGCACAAAAGAAACAGTGAGGACGCAACTGCAGTATATCTGTCCAGTATACCCCAGCTACAGTTATCCATGCTCTGATAACCTCTCGTTTGGATTACTGCAATGCGTTCTACATGGGGCTGCCTTTGAAAATGGTCCGGAAACTTCAACTGGTACAAAACAGGGCAGCCAGACTGTTAACAGGGACTGGCCAACAAGACCACATTGTGCCAGTCCTTTTCCAGCTGCACTGGCTGCCCGTCCAGATCCGGATCCAATTCAAAGTGCTGATATTAACATTCAAAGCCCTAAACGGTTTGGGGCCAGGTTATTTGAAGGAACGCCTCCTCCCATATGTGCCTTCCCGGACCCTAAACCCATCCTCAAGGGTCCTTCTCTGTGAGCCCCTGCTAAAGGGAGTGAGGCTACTAGGAGGAGGGCCTTCTCTGCTATGGCACCCCAGCTATGGAATGAGCTCCCTAGAGAGATTCGCCTGGTGCCTACATTGTACTCCTTTAAGTGCCAAGTGAAGACCTTTTCATTTTCCCAGTATTTTAGCATCCTAGTCTTTTAGCTCTGCTGTTTTAAATCTGTATTTTAAATCTCTGCGTTACTCTGGTTGTACTTTTTATACTGTAGTTTTAAGCTTCCATATTTTATATTTTATGCTGTACGTTGTGGTTTGAATTTTTATGAATTGCCCAGAGAGCTTTGGCTTGATTGTTAGAGTGCAGTGAACAATGTTTTTGTCCAGTATTTTGGCTGACCAAACTAAATGGGATCGATCCAGAATTAGTGACTCTTAGAACAGACCCACTGAAATCTAGGGTCATGACTAACTTTAAGTTCTACTGATTTCAGATGCCTCCCTCTAAGACTTCCATCACACCTAATCCCACCCCACCCACCCCCGCCGGTTTCCCTCCACGTTTTTTTATGTCGCAGGCAAAAGCGCGTCAATGTTAAGATCCCTTTCACCTGAATAGCTGCTCTTTTGATCCTTCACTCTTCCACTCCACTCCACTCCGCCCCTCCCCTCCCCTTCCCTTCCCTTTCTCCCTCCAATCAGGTCCTGTCAGATGAGCAACTCACTGCCTTTCTGCCAGCAAAAATGGAACGACCCTTTAGTCTGGCTCTTTGGGGGCATCGAGGGAGTACAATCCTGTCTCTGCAGAGATTCGGGCATGGTATGATTTTAAAAAACGCTTTCGAGCCTGGGTTGCAAGGTTTGGGTTTTATATCGAGGCTTGGAGCCGGCTGCTGGGAGAGATGGCTTTTCCCTGCCAGGACCTGATGCAATCCATTCAAGCCCCCAGTTCCTTTAAAACTACACGGAGGCTTAAGGGCACATTAAAGGCACTTAGGGAAAATAACCCAGATTTAGGCATTCTAGAAAAGGCTAGGGAAGAGGCGGGGTGTCAGCAGGACAGGCACGGCATAATGGGAGTACCGTGCTGCAAATCCGCACACCAGGCATGGCGAGAGCGCACTGAATCGCTGGTGTGATGGAGCTCTAAGTCTGGATACAACCCCAATGTACAAGCATGATTTATGATTTAAAGGACTTCTTCTCCCAGTCTACCCCCAGCCGGGGCTCTCACCTTTTCTGCCTGGCTCTTCGACAACTTGATTTCGTTTTCAAGGTGCCGGATGCGCACGTCGCGCTGCTTCACTTCGCAGATGAACGTCTCCTTCGCCCGCCGGAGCTTGGCCTTGTGCCGGAGCTGCCGCTCGTTGTGCTTTCTGAGAAGAAAATCCAGCCGACAAGATCTTCAGAAACGGCCCGGCCGTCGGCGTTCGGCGGCCACGTCCACCTGCCAAGCATGTGCAGGATGCGGCCGCTAAGCTGCAACCCGTAATACCCGGTGGCTACCACTTTGGAAGAAGGGGGGGGGGGGCTTTGGGCCACCCAAAGGGGCAAACTCCCTCCACGCTTTCTTTAATACAGCAACAAGAAAAAAGTACGAAGCACAAACAAGATGCTGTTTTAAAAACATGCCAAATCTCACTCGCAGCTGGAAAAGATAAAATACATGAGAGGATTCATTTCTTATTATTACATTTACATCCCGCCTTTTTTCCTCTTGCAAGGAACCCTGGGTGGACCCCGCTCTCTGTTTTATCCTCACAACAACCCCGGGAGGTCGCTTCACCTGCCCTCCATCACAACATCGGTGCCGCCAGTCACCTGATAGAAATGTCCACCTGCTTTAGGATGTGGCCGTACTCTTCGTGAAGGGTTTCCTTCTCCTGTTGCAATGCCAAGAGCTGCTCCGAGAGTTTCTGGCTATACTTTTGGCAGTGAAGATGCTGGAAAAGGAGGTTTGCGGTTTTCAGCCAGTTTTCAACCAAGTTCTGTCTCAAGGGAGCCACTTTGGGTGGTCCAGAATACAAGGAGGCCAGGAGGGCAGCTGCCACACCGTACACCCAGCAGCTGTTCTGAAAGAACGATGCTGGTTTCCAGTTAGTTCCGCTGGTTGCGGCTTTGCACAGCTTGGAGACAGAGTATCCTATGGACTATATGCCCCCCTGGGCTCATCCGAGAGGTGCGGCTGAAGGCAGAGGTGGGCGAAAGGTAGATTCCCAGGTGCTTTGGCCTTCAACTCCCAGCATTCCTAACTATCAGCCGTGCCAGCAGGGCCCTCTGGGAATTGCAGTACAAAACATCTGGAGATCTGTCTGTCGTGTTTGCGGTGGCCCCGTTCCTTGAGCCTGGCCAGGATTTCTGAATGACCTGCATTAAACATAGATAATCCAGCTCAGGGTTTGTACTAGACCGGCTTGTGGTTGCCTGCGAGGAAGGAATGCTAAAATAAACAACTGTTTCCTACGTTTTGTGGGGAACCAGATTCCTACTTCCGAGGGTCCCAGGCCCCTGGGCACAACACTACCTTCTGCCCACCCCTGGCTCAGGGTACACCCACCTTTGGGAGTCAGGTCTCCCAGCAGCCTATACAAGATGGGAGATAATGAATAACAGGTTGGAAGGTCTAAAAGGGCAGGACAAATGAACGGACTTGGCTCCAGGCAGGCTCCACTGTTTTGGAGGGCCCCAAGCTGGGGATAAGAGGCTGGGTTACAACATGAATCGTTAGCGCAGGGGAGAGCAACCTCTGCCTGCCGCCCTACTCTGGGGTCCAGTCCGGCCTGCAGAAGGTTGAGTGGCTTCCGTGGGGCCCACTTCCTGCCCTCCCCAAGCCCCTCCCCCTGAGGGCAAGTGGCAGAAAGGGAAATAGCTTTGTTGTCTCTGATCCCATAGCCCGGGAGTGGCACAGAAGGGGCTTGAGTCTGCCAAGCCTTGCAGGAGCCAGCCTCTGCAAGTCCCTGCCAAATCCCTTTCTCTGTGCAGAGAGAAGCACAGAGTTCTATGCCTCTTTCTGCATGGAGGAGTTTTCTTAGAGAGGGGCGGTGGCAGATGTCATTGGAGGGGCTTCAGGGTGAGGCCCCGTCCCTGGACATCAACCAGTCCAATGACTTGCTCGGTCCAGAGGAGTAATCTGGCCCCAAAGCCAAAATAGTTCCTCCTTCTCTGCATTAGAGAGTATTTTCCGATTTGATTTTTTTGCACTGCAACTGATGCCGTTTAAAAGCCTTTGTGGTTGCTTTTCAGATTTGCTTGGATGCCTGCATGTTTCTTTCTCGTTTTAAATCATAGTTACTAATCCCTCGGCAAGGTATCCATCGTTTAACAATAAATAAAAATGCATCGCACTGATGGGTTTGTTGTGTTCTATACCGTGAGCTGCTCTTAAGAAACTAGCTGGGTTTCTTGTTTCCTTTTTAAAAGAGAAATAATAAAGGGGTTTCAATATCTATTTGTTTAATTTATAAATCACATTTTATACAACCCAGCAGTCCAAGGCAGAATAAGAGAAAATGGGGAGATTTACACCCTTTATACTGGTTGCAGCATCCAGGTTTTCTTGATGCAAAATATTTATTTTATTTTTAAGGGCTATGCAAGTTTAGACAGAAAAAAAGACCTGCTGGGAATCGTAGGCCTTTTTTTCTGCCTAAACATGCATTGGATTGCACCTTTAATTTATTTTTTAAGTGCATGCAGGTTTCTGGCACCTTGCCTTAGAGTGCAATCGTATGCATGTTTAGACTGAAAAAGTCCTGCAACTCCCAGCATTCCCCAGCCAGTTGGCTGGGGAATGCTGGGAGTTGTTGCGCTTCATCAGACCTATTTTTCCCCCTGGTTTGCATCCTTATTTTTTACCTCCATTTCAGAAGCGCTGCAAGCACTCCTCCCTTTCATGATCGTAGCTATACCGGTGAACTCTCCTTTTGCTCTCCCGCTACTATTGCGCCCGCCCCACCCCATCCCACCCCTTCTTCTTCCCCCCTCCAGTTCATTGGTTCTTGTCATTGATGGACATTGTGATCAATGTGGCAGCCTTCCCCCTGGCTCATTGGAGCTCCTATGTGAATTAACCAAAATGCTTACATCTGCTTAATGTTTAAAGATAAAAAGATCAAACTTGACACAGTGATAGCTCTTAAGGACGGCTTTAGCCGTATTAAGTTTGAATCAGATCAGTTCATGCCTTGATTTTTAAGAATTTTTAAAATGGAAATTAACCAAAATGCTTACATCTGCGTACCTTTTAAAGATAAAGAGATGGAACTTTAGACCATGAGAGGTCTTAAGTAGAGCTTTCAGCATGCCAAGTTTGAATCAGATCGGTTCATCCCTTGATTTTTTAGGATTTTTTTAGTTTCCCCTCCTTTAAACCCTTTTCCTGATAGTCCTGTTTACATTTGTGAAGGATCGCTTTTCCTTTACTTTGATCATGCGAAGCTGTGCATCTCCAGTTCATAAAATAGAGATCTGCTGGTTCCCTTACTCCAGAGTAAATCCCATTGATTTCAACTGCATTTACATCCAAGTCATACTAAAATCCAATGCAGGCTTCCCTTTGAGTAAACCTCATTGAACACAGACTTTCTTCTGAGTAAACACATATAGAACTGACTTTTGATAGTGTGATCACGCAGGAGCTTTTTTAAAAAGTCTAAAACAGCAAACTGGAAAGAAGTGCTCTGCAACCCTATGCTTACTTCTGAGGTCTTACTTCTGTTTCCTCAGAAATAAGTCTCGCTCTGTTCAGATACCAGGCGTGACGAGAGTGTTAAACCACTAGTGTGGTGGAGCTCGTAGGACTTCTTTCTTTCTGTCTGAACATGCATACAATCAGGTCCTGACTCACTGCATCTCTAAGCCTCACTTCTCCATCTCTAAATGGGAGCAGCAACCTATTCTGCAGGGTTTCTCTGCTTACCTCATTAGAGAGTGTTTTCTTCTCTTCTTCCAAGACCCGCAACTGGGCCTCCTGCTGCTGACACTGGACCTGCAGCTCAGCAAACGTCCCGGCCAGCTGCGTCTCTTTCTCACGCGAGTGTCTGAGCTGCTGCTGCAATTCTTCCGTTTGCTGGTCCAGGAGCTTCCTGGTAGGAACGTCACACCAGTTAGAAGACAAAGCCAGAAGATCGCTGCTAATGTGCCGCAGGAGAGACAAAAATGCGGCTTCAAGACTGAAGCCCCCATTTTGGGTAAGAGTGGAACCGCAATGGTGGATGGTTTGGAAAACAAAAGCACTTTGGCACTACAAAATGTCTTCCCATTTCTACCATTGTTCGGCCTACAAAAGAGCACACATCGAGCCATTCAGAGCGAAGGCAGGAAGCATTGCCCTCACTCCAATTTAGCTTTATGACATATTTTTTGTAGTGAGTTCTGATAGGTTAGGTGATGTTGTGAGACCATAACCTGCTCTATGTGCTTCCTGATTGGCTGGGATCACCTCGGGAAGAAGGCCTTGGTTTGGTTTGGTTTAAAAAGTGGAAGTCTGAGGACAGGATGAAATCATACAGGAAAGGGGTAAGTAGGACAGGGCGGCAGATCGTGAACTTCACTCACCCAAAAATGCCTTTGCTCCGGCCCCACTTTCTGTGGGCTAAGCCTTGGCACAGCCATATGTAGGACACATCCAACGTGGCCATTTCAAGAGGAGAGGGGAGCCTCTTGATTCCTCCCTCCCTCCGCCAACGTATTGGCAGCACCATCATCCCAAGAGAGGAAGGAAGCATGCAGAAGGATCCCCTTACAGAGCAGGCACTTCCAGAGACAGGTCCAGGGTATCCCATGAGCATCACCATTGCCCGGAAAGGAGATATCCCAACCGTGAGTCCCGACTGATGCAATATTAACTGGGACGCAAGAGGATGACTGTCGATTATTCTGGGAGCTGATCAAGAATATATATTATATATACACACACAAAGCCATGTTTAGGTGTCCTCCGCCACGCAGTTAGAATTGCGTCAGTGGAGGCTGGTGGCTCTGATGTCAGTGGGGTGGTGAATCTGCTCTAAAGGAGCTCTCCAAGGTGCATCTGCCAGGCCCACAATCGGGATTCCAAATCATGGGGGGAGTCTACACCAGGCGTAGGCAACGTGGCCCCCATGGAAAACACCCTCAGATGCCTTCGTTGGCACCCATGAAGATGCCCTAAACCTCCCACTTAAAAAAAAAAATAGCAAAATGTCCTGCTGGCAGCTGCGGTCACTCCAAAGCAAAGCAAAGGCCTCTAGAGCCCATCCTCTTCCCCCATGAATATGCCTCTGGGCCACACGTGGGGCTCGGAGGTATTCTTAGAAATGAAGATGGCAGGGAGGCTGCAGGCCGACACTTTCATCGGCAGTGCAGCCATTTTGTGGTGGGGCCGAGGACACTTCCTCAAATTGTCAAATGTGCCCCAAAAGGTTGTGTGCCCCCGGCCTACACACTGTTAGAGTGCTTTGCCCACTGCAGATATCCCCCAACGTTTGGATGGCCATGGAGGGTGTGTGTGCCGGGGGCGGCAGGCAGGACCCCGCTCTATCTCTCCAGGTGATTACATTCGCTTGGAGCAGGGGCACAGAATGTCTGGCCCAGGGGCCCAATACGGCCCTCTGGCTTCCCCAGGCCACCCCCTTCCCCACCACCGTTCGTTTCGTGATTTTCCAGCAGGTTTTCCCCATTCTAGAAATCTGAAACTGAAAAACTAAGGCTTAGTTAGTGAGCCTTAAGCCCAAATAGGCTGGTAGATATTTGTTTTCATATTTCGGCCCCACCCTGTTCGCTTTTGGCTCCGCCCACCACTGGGATGTGGCTCCCGAGAGCCTCCCTGCAGTGGAATCCAGACCTCGGGCTGAAAGAGGTTCTGTGCCCCTGATGTAGAGAGCTATACGTAACCTCGCACATTTCCAGTCGCGCTGGCCTTGACCCTTCCGCCTAAGCCCCGTTGGCTCAGCCCCACTACCTTTCACACCCTGGGCTTCCAAACTACGTGGGGAGCCAGCGTCCGTGGGGTAGGCTGCTACTTCGGGCCTTTTCCTCTCCAACGCATGGAAGGTGGCAGGGCCAACGTCATGCCCTACCTGGAGGAGGATTTGTCTGATGAAGAAGAGGAGGGGGAGAGCCAGCCCCTGGAGAATTCAGGGGACAGCCCTCCCCTGGAACCATTAGAAGGGCAGCCTGGCCCCTCCAGTGCCATTCCTCAACTCCCCCAAATGCAGGAATCAGAAGCTGAGATCATTCACCCCTCTGAACGGCATAGGCTCTCACGCGAGCAGCAAAAGGGAGTTATGGCATGGGGCCTCCCTTAAAAGCAACACGCTGACCTAATTAGGTAGCTGTGCTGATTAACGACCGGCTATAAATCAGCACAGCCGACGGGAGGTCTCTGCCGCAAATAACAGTGCCCGAACCCTTGTGCTTTGCCTTGCTATTCCAGACCTTTGAAGATTCCTAGAGCCTCGGCAGCCCATCTGGACCACTCTCTCGGATACTCCCTGATTGGCTTGATGCTTGGTACGACTGACTCCTGTGTACCTGTGGATCCTGGACCACTCTGACCTCGCCTCTGCCTTCTCCCGCTAACTCCACTTGGAATCTTGTGTATGACCCTGGACTGGGCTGGTTTCTCTCTTTGTTACTCCTGGGACTATCTGAGCCTTGTCTGGGGCACTTGCCGGCCTTGAAGGAGGACAGCCAAGCTGCTTGACCCCGCTCTTCCCACGCACACGACAGGAAGCGCATGAGGGTGAACGCCCCAAATAGGGCCGTACACACGTCATTATTCAGCTTTGTGGAAGGGAAACCGAGGCACGGGCACCTCAGGGATCCGTGCTACCTTTTCCACTGCTCCTCTTGAAACTGCCGCTGGGCCTTCGTCTCGTTTTCTCTGGCCTCCTTCACGTCCCCCTCCAGTTGCTTTCTCCCCAAGATGTGGGTCTCGGAGAGCCACACCCGATGGTGGGATTCCTTCAGCTTCCGCTGCAGATCCGCAATCTGGGATGGAGAAGAATGAAATCGTCAGTGAAACATTTCAACTGGACCAGAGAGGTAACAGTTAAAAAAAAGGGGGGGGGTGCTGTGAAGAGAAGGTAGTTCTTGTAGCTTTCCAAGGCTGCTTCCCCACTCAGGCGCTTTGGCACTGCAGAGGCATGGAAACAGAAGTGTGACAGCAGTTCTATTCAACCCAGAAGATTGTGCCTTATTATCTGACAATCCCCAACCCTGTGGCCAAAAAACTTCCAGAAGTAAGTCTTGCTCAGCAAACGTCCCCTGCAACTTTTAAAGTAGAAGCTTCCTTCTTGTGGCTCCTGCTCCTAATTTCTTCCTGTTTGTATATGCGGTATATAGTGCACCTTAGTCAGTTCCTATTTCTCAGAATGGGGGCGGAGGTGGCTTTAATTGCAGGCTCCCTCTCCCTATTTTCTTTTTTTTTCTTTAATAGAAGATGAGTAGTATAAAAATCATTCTAAAAATGAAAAGAAAAAACGAGAGAAAATCAGCAATCAAAGACCATCCCTCCGGGGTAACAGAAAGTGACTAATTAAGGAGCAATTTGTCACTAAAGTCATAGTTGCCTGAACAGGAAGCTTCAGATTAAAGGCACAGTAGCCCTACTGTCCAGTTCACATGGGACAGGCTAGCAGTGCAACTGCAGATTGTTGTTTTTAAATTTTAATCACTGCAAAACAGCTGCAAAAAAACAAAATGAAACACAGGAAGGAGGCAGATTTGCCAGAGAGCAAAAAATGACAGCTGTAGACTAAATGGCTAGTGCAGAAGCGACCCATGACTTATCTTTAAAAGACTGATCAAAACAGAAAAAAAGACCTTGTTGGTATCCAAGTTTTACTGTCATGAAACCGTTCGCTTTGAACATCAGAGTTTCATCCACCACTGATCTGCTCCTGGGACTTATCCCATACTCCAGCTGCTTCTGCCATTGCAGAACGGCTGGAGATCGCAAGCTCCGCTTGGCCCACTGACCGTTTTCTCGGCCTCGGTCACTCGGGCTTTCTCTTGGGCGAGTTTCTCTTGCAAGCCGCTTTGCTGCTTGGCGGCTTGGGCCTGTTTGAGCAGCTCCAGCTCCAGCTCCTTGACCTTCTGGTGACTGAGCTCCCACTGGGAGGTGAGAGAGGAACACGCCTTGGAGGAGTCGGACAGCTTCAGCTGCGCTTGCCGCAGTTCAGCTTTGGTCTAAAGAAAAAAGTCAGGTGACAGTTTAAGCAAGCGGGGACCATTTTGAGCAAGGCAGGCTTTCCTGCCTGAGTCCACAATGACACGCTCTCCCTGATTCCTGCTTAAAGGCAACGCTGGGAAACCAAGGCCAGGCGTGGCTTCCAGGCTTCTAGAGAGAGGAAACTATCAGCCCGCCCCTAAATGCATTAGAGGGTACTGCATAAGCCCAGCTGAAGCAAAGCAATCAAGAGAATGACCTACTCAGTGGTGGCCCCACAATTGTGGAATGCTCTCCCCTTTGAGCTCCACCTGCCACCAACGTTGTCATATTTTTGGTGCCAACTCAAGACTGTCCTCTACTCCCAAACATTTGATGGCAAACAGAGGGGCTTTTGAGGCCAGTTATTTCATCAGGTCCTAGAATCTTGCTGTAAACTGTTTCTTTAGCTCTTTAAACCCTTTTTTTTAAAAAGTGGTATTTGAAAGATTTTATATTATGTTTTTAATTATGTTGTATTTTTTGGGTTGTAATTTTTGTGAACCGCCCAGAAGACTTTGGCCATTGGACGGTATAGAAATGAAAGGGAAGGAAAGGTAGCCAATAGGAGCCTTGCTATCCTTCTTGAACTGCTGTCGCTTCAGGCTCATCTCCCCAGGCAGAGCAACTTGAAAGGTAGATTAACTCTCTGCCTTTGAGGCGTGGCCTCGGGCCCCTTTCATGGCTCCTTCGGACTTGAACCTGCTACTTGCCTCTGGCCAGCTGGGCCTTGACACTCGACACAGCCACCCAGGCAATTTGGCAATTTGAGAAACTGTCCCGGGCGCCACCACAAAATGGCTGCCATGGGAGGTGTGGCTAGTTAGAAAGGGCGTGTGACCTGACCTAAGGATTGAGCACATGGCAGAGGCGGGGTCTGAGCTCTAACGTGCTAAACAACGTCTTTACAGCCAGTTTTCAGCACCAACAGAAGAACCCTATTTCTCTCCCACAGCCCCCATCTGCCTGTCAACGCATTTCTTTCTCTCTCACACACTTTGGATTAGCACCCATAGACGTGCGTTCTCTCTCTCTCTCTCTCTCTCTCTCACACACACACACACACACACACACTACACCCCCATCCATCCATCCATCCATCCACTTTGCTTTGAAGTGCTCCCAGCTGCTGGCAAGACAATTTAACTTTAAAAAAGGAAAATGGAAAGTAGGAAGGGGAGTTCACCATGGCGGCCACCAAGAAAGGTGTCCAGCGTTACACTGGTGTCCAAGGGGCACCACGCGGCCCACCACTGCTGTAAGCTATAAACATCTGGGCACCAGACCTGCCTTAAGAAATGTCTTCTTCCAAATGAACCTGCCCAGCTGTTACGAACTTTTTTTTGAGTTTTTTCTTTGGAGCTCTCCGCCTCCAGAAATGAGCCACGTGGGGACCTACGACAGGGCCTTTTCAGTGGTGGCATCCAGAATTTTAGACCTCTTCATTCTCCCCTACCCCCACCCCAGGCCATTTTTAGCTACTATGTTTTTTAAGTCCTGTATTTTAACCTGGCTTCTCTCGCTGCTCTGCTTTGATGGATTCTTTTTAATCTTTTTAAACCTTTTCAACCTTCAACCTAAGCTCTCAGCGGGGTACACAAGAAAATGACACGTTTCCCACTAGATAATGTCGCTGCCTCTTTCCCAGTTATGCCGCAACGGCCGCTTGGGGCTTCTTGCAGCTGCGAGGAGCGGAATTCCCACCTTGATGTTTTCTTGCTGGAGAAGGATGTTGTGCTTCTTCAGCTCCAGATTCTTCTCCCTCTCATACCTTAGCTCCTTCTCGGCGGAGCTGCACAAATTCTGGACCCGCTGGACATCCTGCCGGAGCTGCCGCAGCTCCTCTTGCTGCTGCAGGAGCCTCTCTCCGGGTGGGCCCTGCAGGCAGGAGACGGAACAGAAGATGTGAGGAAAGCAGCCAAAAATGCCGCAGGAGGAACGCAAAGAGCCCCCGGGGCGTGAAATGGCTCTGCCAGGAGCCACGGGGCCTAAACCAAGGCTGGTGCTCCCTGCTGGCTGGAGGAGGGAAGTGTCGGCAACACAACCCGGGTCGCTCCCAGCCATAGGTGTGAACAGTACATTTCATTAGGGTGTGCACCCAGGGAATTTTATTTATTTATTTATTTTTAAAGGTGAACATTTATCGAAAACTCAAGCATAAAGGACATTACTTTTATTCATTAAACACTGTAGACACGGATGGCCTACTCTGCATTCAGCTTGCCTGACCGCAGGAGGGCTGTTGCAAGTGAGGGGGGTGGATTGAGGAGATGCTCCTCAAGGCCCGGCATCGGTGGGGTTTTGTGGTGACACTGGCCAGAGGAGGGTCTGACGAGGCGATATTAGCCTCCGGGGACCCTCCTCCTGGCCTCTTTGAAATGCGGCTCCCGGCAGAGCAGTTCTTTTTCACTCCTGCTACTGGGAGGAATGGTGCACTGTGGGCAGCAGAGCGGCTGGAGAGCCATTCCTGCTGCGCCTGGATCCCCCTCTGGATCCCTACTCAATGGCCCCCTCAATTTGGCGCTTATTGCTTGAGGCACTAGAGTGTGCCTGGGCGCACCAGGTGTTGCATACCGGGGGTCGGTACCGTAGGCCCCCTGCAGCTGTTCTTTTAGATCACCATGGAAATGACATGCTCAGAGACCCAAAGGTTTACTTATAAGGAGATGTTTATTGAGGAAAATATCAGCACACAGGCATTACCTAAGTGAGCGGTGGAACTGAGCTGCGCGGGCTTCTGCACAAAACTGAGCAACCAGCCTGGAACCCCCGCTTGCATACGGAAACGACAGTTATAGTGTTCTGAACTTGGCAGAGGTGCGAGTGATACAATAACAAAGCGAGCGCTCTCACCCTAGAATATTATGGTGAATCAGATACTTCACTGACATAAGCAAGCGTATCTTCTTGGGAACTAGCTGATTGATGAGGAGGCTTTGGCCTTGCTTCTTGACACAATGGCCTTGGAGTGTAAGCTCATTATACTCTGTCCGGCTTGTTAGGCCAGACAGATGAAGCCCAGGTGTCTCTTGCATGAGACGTCCTTGGAGCCATCGTTCTCGGCAATTAGGGAGATGCTTACGCAGCGAATAAAGCAAAACTAGAAGGCTGTGCTGTGAGAAACAGAGACAAAGCTACTAACCATAAGCCTTTGAGAGCCACCACGGTTCACAGGCTTTCAGGCCAATGCACCAGGCACACCCCTTGTGCACGCTTATGCTCCCAGCCCAGGGCGTATTTTGGCTCATTCCGCAAACGGGGAGCCACAGCAGAAAAGGCCCTCTTCATGGTAGCCACCATTGGTCTGGTAGTTTCCAGGCTTTTGTGTCATTTCTTCACTCATTCTAAAAAATCGAAATGTCTCTTCAAAGGTTTAGAAGGTGCTTTGAGCTAAAAGATGATGGCCTTTGGGGGGGTATTTTGACCCCGCCCACCACTGAAATGTGGCTCCCAAGAGCTTCTCCGAATTCAGTCCCTGGGGTGAAAGGGGTTCTGTACCTCTGGTCAAAATTAAAGACATTCTTGAGGACCAAGGCCATAACCACAGCGGGGCCTCTGGGGGCTCGACCCACTCTGGAATATTCCATACACACACGCGCGCGAATTAAAATGTTGACTTAAAAGCAAATAACAGTCGCTATGCCTTTTGCTTGTGGAGCTGTAAGAAAAACGTACCAGCAGGATTCTACTCAATTGCTCGTTACGACATAAACGTCCACCCGCCTCTCAGCATTCTGGCCACTGAGAGCAAAGGCATTGGGTTAACTGACAAGCGGTGGAGCCTTCTGTACAAAGGACGCAAAATTAAATTGCGTTTTGTTAATCTTTAATGCATCCTCCCCCAACCTGGTGCCCACAGCTGAGTTGGACTGCTTCACCCAGCATCCCCCGGCCAGCATGCTGGGAACTGCGGTACCAAAACACCTGGAGGGCAGCAGGTTGGCGGAGGATGCTTTAATACAATGAAATCGCTTGAAGGACGCTAGGCTACCTGCGTTGATGTCGTGGTCTTCTACGAGGATCCCCGGCCTATTTAGGGTTCCCTCACCACCATTCTGCCTGGGTCGGCGAGCGGCCTTTTCCCCCCAGGGGGATCTTTCCTCCAGGAAGCCCCTTTACCTGCTTCGTGTCTCCGTCTCTGCTCCCCATGGGACTCTGCGGCTTGCAGGTCTGAATCTCCCCAAAGCCGCCCTCGTGCTCCGGCCATATGGCCGCTGCGCTGTTGGTGCTGAGCTGGTGCCGGAGAGCAAGGATGTCTTTCCGTAACTGAGCATTTTCTTCCCACAAGAGTTGTTTTTCTTCATGGCTGCCCTTGACCTGCTTCTCTAGTTCTTCTGTTTTCTTATTGCTCTCTAGCAACTTAACACTAGAAGTTTAACCGGGGGGGGGGGGGGGGAGTGGTAGGGACAGACCGATGAAGACAGCAATTAGAATAATGTAACCAATTAAACAGGTCCTACTTTACATAACTGTGCATCGGGATACATTTTTCTCCCTCTCTCATTGTACTGGAACCCAAAAGGGTCATTATCCCATGAAGCTGATTGGTGGGAGATTCAGGACAGATCAAAGGCAGGACTTCTTCACACAGCACATAGTTAAACTATGGAATTCACTGCCACAAGATGTGGTGATGGCCACCAATTTGGATGGCTTTAAAAGGGGAATGGATAAATTCCTGCAGGAGAAGGCCATCAATGGCTACCAGTCCTGATGGCTCTGTGCTACTTCCAGTAGCAGAAGCAGATACACCAGTTGCTGGGGAACATGGGTGGGAGGGTGCTGTTGCATTCATGTCCAGTTTATGGGTTTCCATAGAGGACAAGTGGGGGGGGGGGGGCACCCTCAACAGAAATATCAAGCCAGAACAAAAGGGCCACAAAAAGTAAATCACAAGGCTAATATAGTCCAGTACAAGGCTAATAGTGCTAATGCAAATCAAAGTGTAATTATAAATTCACAAGAATCGTTCTAAAGCATACATACAAATGACACTGTCTGAAATTGAAATGCAATCATATATAATGAATGCAGTTGCCTTTTCAACCCAAATTGTCTTAGGTGAAACTGTATGGACTGCTACCTCCAATACCAAAGGCAGTAAGCCTCTGTACACCAGTTGCTGGGGAACATGGGCAGGAGGGTGCTGTTGCACTCATGTCCTGCTTGTGGATTTCCATCGACAGCTGATTTTCCACTGTGTGAACAGAATGCTGGACTAGATGGAGCCTTGGTCTGATCTGGCAGGGTTCTTCTTATGTTCTTAATTCCCTGGGACCGGGGCAAAAAAGATAAAAATGGGAGATACCCAGAGCTATGCTAGAACTGGAAGGGCTGGTGACTCCTCTGCATGGTTTGCTGAACCCAGAAGAGGAGCTTTCCACCCATCTACCATCCCACAATTCTACCAGTCCTTCTAAGGTGTCAAGAGTCTCAAATGAGGGACTCAAGCATCGGGAGCTGAGCACCTTCCCTGCTGCATGGGCAGGCCAGAACACGGAACTTTTGGGCTGGCCTCAACTGCTCTTCAGTGCCACCCCGAAGATGGCAGGAAGTGGTACTGCAGCTACTAGATAGCGAGGGTCCGATGATATAAAAGAACTACAGGGTTCCACTTGATCCCCTAAAGCTTCTCACTCTGGCCTACGCTGAGGGACACAACACTGCTCTTGGACTACCCATCCTTGATTACCTCCAGGTTGGCTGGGGCATGCTGGGAATTGTAGTCCAACACATCTGGAGGGACCCAGGTTGGGGACGGCTAATCTGGGGACTTGTGGGTCAGGCAAAGACTTTGCTCTTTGAGGCGGTGCGTGGTGTACCCGTGCGGATCCGTTCCGAATTGGAAACACTTTCTTTGTATTTAATTCTCCCTCCCCTCCCTCATTCACAAACGTCTGAGAGAACACGCAGATACAAATGTGTCAGGTTTACCACAGTTGCTCGCTTTCTTCCTCCTGGCTGTGGATCTGATCTTCCAAAAGCCGCTCTTTCACCATGAGCTCAGTGCACGCCCTTTGGCTTGTCCAAAATCTTTCCCCGTCTTTTTTCTCTTCTGTAATGAGCCGGTTCAACTGCTCACATTCTTGGGAGAGCTCTGACACCTGCAAGGTTAGGAGTGTAAATCTCTGAGGTTTCCGGCAACGACGACATGAATTCAGCAGGCTGGCTGGGACCCGAAGAATCCAGCAGCCAGTCCTGTGGGCCTACGGGAGTGAGCGTGCGTATCTCAAGAAGCAGCTCTTCGCCCCATATCACACGGCAAAGTGCTCTTAAAATGGAGAAGAATTTCAAAAGCAGAATTTCAAAAGCAAATTAAAAATTGTTCAATTTAAAAACAAAGGAACCAGAAAAATGTGGCTAGTCAGTTAAGGAAGGCTTCTCGAAACAGAGTTGTTTTCAGGAGACTCCAGAAGCAGCCTAGTGTTGGCACCTGGCTGCTCTCCGGGGGCAGAGAGTTCCACAGAGAAGGGGCCACTACACTAAAGGCTCTTCTCCAGGTGGACTCTAATCAGGCCACAGGTCTATGTGGAACCACCAGGAGCATGTCCTCAGTGATCGGGCAGGTTGGCATGGGAAGGGTTTTGGGGTGGGTGGGGGTGTCTTCCTAATTCAAAGTAGGGGTGTGCACGGACCCCCCGGATCGGATCGGGACCCGGATCGGGACCTCCAATTTTGTCACGGATCGGTTCGGACAAAATCGGAGGCCCCCCGGACTGGATCGAGTCCGATCCCGACCCAAAAATCGGAAATTTTTGGATCGGCAGCCATTTTTTTCCCCATAGACTTGCATTGCAATGCAAGTCTATGAGAAAAAAATGGCGGCGGGTGGCTGAGGGGGGGCCTAACTCCCTCCCCCCCCCCGGGGCCGTCCGCTGTGGACGGCCCCGGCAGGTAAGCCCCCTCCCCCGCGCTCCCTACCCCCCCTGGGGCCGTCCGCTTCCATCCGCTGGCGCCCGCGGGCGCCAGCGGATAGAAGCGGATGGCTCCGGGGGGGGGTAAGCCCCCTTCCCCGCCACTGCTTACCTTCTTGGCCCATCCGCTCCCGTCCGGCGCCGGCGACTACTACCAGCAGGCTCCGCGGCCTGCTCTAGGGTAGCGCGCCGGGTGATGACAGCCTGCTGGTAGTAGTAGTCGCCGGCGCCGGACGGGAGCGGCCGGGCCGGGAAGGTAAGGGCCCCCCTCCCCCCCTCCGCGCGCCCCCTCCTCCCCTCCACGCACCCCCTGTTTACCTTCTCGGCCCGTCCGCTCCCGTCCGGCGCCGGCGGCTACTACCACCAGGCTCCGCGGCCTGCTCTAGAGTAGCGCGCCGGGTGATGACATCACCCGGCGCGCCACCCTAGAGCAGGCCGCGGAGCCTGCTGGTAGTAGTAGTCACCGGCGCCGGACGGGAGCGGCCGGGCCGGGAAGGTAAGGGCCCCCCTCCCCCCTCCGCGCGCCCCCTCCTCCCCTCCACGCACCCCCTGCTTACCTTCTCGGCCCGTCCGCACCCGTCCGGCGCCGGCGACTACTACTACCAGCAGGCTCCGCGGCCTGCTCTAGAGTAGCACGCCGGGTGATGACATCACCCGGCGCGCCACCCTGGAGCAGGCCGCGGAGCCCGCTGGTAGTAGCTGCTAGTGCCGGACGGGAGCGGACGGGCCGAGAAGGTAAGTGCCCCCCTCCTCCCCCCCCGCTGTCCACTTTCATCGGCGGGCGCCCGCTGGCGCCCGCCCATGGAAGCGGCGGTGGGCGCCAGTGGGCGCCCGCCGATCCGCCGAACCGGTTCGGAGCCTTTTCGGACCGGTTCGGATTGGATCGGCCGATCCAGCTGCGGGATCGGAAATCGGATAATTTATCCGATTTCCCACTGGACCGGACTCGGATCGTGGATTGGGTCCGATCCAGTGCACATCCCTAATTCAAAGCCAGGGGGAGGCACAGATGATTCATCATAAACCCTTGGGGAGACTTCGAATAGTTTTTAGATTAGTGAATGAGGCTGGGAGGGTACTGTTGTATTGATATCCTGCTTGGGGTTTTGATGTGCAGCTAGTTGGCCACTGTGTGAAAAGAACGCTGAACTAGATGGACCCTTGTTCTGATCCAGCAGGAATCTTCTGACATTTTTAATTCAGTAATAGTCCCAAAGGGTGTCACCCTATTCCCACCTACCTAGGATTCAGCCCTATTGAGCTCAATGAGACTTGCTTCTAAGTATACAGGGATAGGTCTGCCCAGTAAAATAAATATCATGGGAAGGGGAAAATGTACAAGTGGACAGAACTGAGTTTGAGGGACCAGCCGCCCGACTTAAGTCACTTATTTTGTGCGCTGTTTGAAACACAACATGCCTGAAGTCCAGACTGTTGCACTTCCTGCAAGACTCACCTTGGTTTCCAGCAGCAAATTCTCTTGCTGCAGTTTCTCATGCGTCACGTGCAGAAAATCCCTCTCCTCCGCTGCTCCTCGAAGCACCTGGAGTTCACTGTAAAGCCGCAAAAGTTCTGACTTGGAATTGTGCAGCTCCTGGTGAAACAAACAGGGGGGTTAGTGAGACACCGATCAAACATGAGCTCTTTAGCTGACCTCCTCTGCACACTCCCCTCTGCCCTGGGAGGTCCATCTGGCACCAACATTGGCGTCGTTTTGGCGCCAGGTGAAGACTCTACTCCCAGGCATCTGGCAGCAGCATATTTTTTTAAAATCAGCGCCTGATAGTTTCATTGTCAAGCTCGGAGGATGGTAACAAGGGAGAGGGCCTTTTCAGTGGCAGCCCCCCCCCCCCCCAATTATGGAACGATCTCCCCGACGAGGCTCGCCTGGCGCCAACATTGTTATCTTTTCGGCACCGGGTCAAGACTTTTCTCTTCTCTCAGGCATTTAACAGCGTATGTTGAGGGTTTTGTTGTTGTTGTTTGACCTAGAATAGTTGTTTTAAATGGATATTGTATCTGTTTTATGCTTTTTATGCTTTTTAAATTTTGTATATCGGTTTTTTAATGTTCCTTGTTTTTAATTTTTATAAACCACCCAGAGAGCTTTGGCTATGGGGTGGTATATTAATGCAATAAATAATAATCATAATAAAATTAATAGTAACTTTTAACTTGTTTTCAACCTGTTTCAACATTTTGGAAGTTAAAAGCTCTGTATTATTATTTTTATCATGCTGTGAACCATCCAGAGAGCTTTGGCTATTGGGCGGTATATAAAGGCAATAAATAATAATAATAATAATAATAATAATAACAATAACAACTTTGAACTTGTTTTCAACCTGTTTCAACATTTTGGAAGTTAAAGGCTTTGTATTATTGTATCATGCTGTGAACCATCCAGAGAGCTTTGGCTATTGGGCGGTATATAAAGGCAATAAATGAAAGACTGAATGAGTAAGTTCCATCGAACTCAACCGGATTTAATTCTGAGCAGACATGCAAAGGGCCACACTGTCAATAATCAACTGGTCTTATTCAAAAGACATTTCAGTAATGTGCAAGTTGGTATTATAATAACATTGTGACGGACCAGATATGTGAACCATCCAGGGAGCTTTGGCGGTAGGACGGTATAGAAATACAATAATGAAAATGAAATAGGTTATTTATTTTTAATTATTTGGGGAACGTCGCACCTTCTTTTCTTCTTTCAGCGCTTTCTGCGTCATTTCGAGGTCACACGCTAGTTGCTTCCTCCACTCCGTCTCCTCCACTAGTTTATTTTCCAACACTCCAACTTTCTCCTGGTGAGTTTTCAGCACCTAGAACCAGTTCATCACAATAGTCAAGTCAGACAAAAAGGCCAACGGGGACTGAGCACCCTATGGTGGGACTCAGCTAGAGATGTAAAATTTCCAGAAATGTTGAAGCCTTGGGAAAAAATGCCCCCCTGTTGTCCCCCTCCCCAGAAAACAATGAAAATTTTTGGAAAAATTGGGGGAAAAATGCAATATTAGCACTTTTTACAGATTGAAAGCCACTTTGTTACTTTAGGAACAGAAAATGTATTTCTGTACAAGTTGGTTTGGCATAAAATTATCACATTTGGTATATTAAAAGCACAGTGTATTCAAACAATTATTACCAATTTAATTTACTTTCTAATTTTTTTTTACTTTTTTGTTGTAACAAATGGAGCTACAAGCTCCTGAATTGTAAGGAACCGCTTTGGTTTTGCTAGTTGATGAGGAACAGGCAAAAAACAAATTAAAAAAAACAAACAACGGAAGAGACCATCAACATTAGTAAAAAAGAAAATTATTTGTGTCTCCAATAGCCCTCCACAATGTCAAGCAGACGTCAAGCACCCATTCCCCCAAAAAAGTTTTCAGAAATTATTTGGAGAAGCAAGGATATGAACACCCTGTCTTAAACATTTTATTCATCACGCTAAAATAAAACATTCCATAATCCAATTCTTTGTCTTCTTTTTTTCAATATTTCGTAAAAAAGCAAAAAGGGCTTTGGGGGGAAAACAGAGGGGAAACGTGTTCCCCTCTCCCCCGAATTTTTCTGGGCCTTCACACCTCTAGCCTCAGCATTCATCCTCTCCCACCCTCCTCTCCAATCTAGAGGGACCCACCCCCCTCCCAAACACCCACTACCCATTCTTGCTTGCCTCCTGGCAACCTGCTGCTTCTTTTGGCGTTTCACCATCAGCCCTGTCCGATTTATTCTTCTGCGCTTGGCTTAACTCTGCCTCTAACCGTGAGATCTGGAATGAACAAAAGAAAGACATGTTTTTGAGGAGCGCATCGGGGTTCCTTGTTAAACGGAGACTCTGGAAGCGATCCGGTAACACACACAGAGTCCCCGTTGTCCTCTCTTCCGCTCGGATGTTAAAATCGGAACGGAGATCACACAGAGAGCTGGTAGAGATGTCAGCCGAGACATCACGAGTTTGAACTTCGCTATAACCAAGCAGCGCTGTGCGTGCACTGCACCCAGTCTCAGCTGCTATCGTTTTCAGCTGCGGGCAGCTCCATTTAAAAGGATGGCAGGTAGCAGAGGCCTCTCCCTCCACAGGCAGCTGGAGGCCACCACACCAGGCCAGGCGAGATCAAGGGTCAGACTCAAGGCCTCAACAGACAAGATGTTCAATCTGCCTTCCCCAAGCTGCTGCCCTACAGATGACTACAACTCCCATCATTCCCAGTCAGCATGGCCGATGGCACGGGGGTCATAACTCTACCTCCCTACCCCACAGCCCTATCAGAAACTGCCCACCTGCGCAAGTTGCTTCTTGACCAGGGAGGAAATCTGCTATTAATGCCAATTAATCTCCCTCCTCTCTCACTGTGGCCCCAATCCCTTGCCCCCAGCTGCTATTCTCCAAGGGAAAAACGGGCACATTAAAAGCAATCAGGCGCAGCCCACGTTGTCTGTTGTAGTCCCCAGAGAAAGCCGCTTCCTGTGTTTAGAGGCCCAATTCACCTGGATTTTACCTGTGGTGGTGGCAGCCCAGAGTTTCTTCTTCCTCCATCCCTCGACCCAGCTTATTCCTGCTTGTCCCCTTTTCCTCCATTTTATTATTTGAGAACAGCCTTCCCCAACCTGGTAACCTCCACATAAGATGGACTAAAACACCCATTGTCCCCAGCCGGCAGTGCCTATGACCCCTTTGCCTAGGGATGATTTGAGTTGTACTCCACCTAGAGATGTTAAACATCTGAAAATTTTGAGGCCATGGGGGGAAAAACCAGAGTTTGTTGGGGAGGGGAGGACGTTGGAAAAACAGAAAATTTTGGGGAAAATGAAAAAAATAACCAATGCTCTGAAGACACTTTATTGCTTTAAGGCACTCTTCCCCAACTTGATGCCCTCCAGATAGTTTGAACTACAGCTCCCATCAGCCTCAGTCAACATGGCCAAAAGTCAGGCATGCTGGTGACGGTAGTCCAAAACACCTGGAAGGCCCATCTCAGGGAGGGCCATAAAGCAGCCTTTCTGTTCCTAAAGTTATTTTAGGTATAACTTGGTTTGCTTATAAACTTATCATTATGTCTTAAAATTTCTAAAAGTAAACTCGGTTAGTAAAGTTGTAATTATTGTCCGAATAAATAAGAACTACATTAAATGGCTGCAACGGCATCAAAACACAGGACTCTCTATAGAACAAAACCCAAACTGTCACGAATGCACATTTACTGTCCAGGATGTGTCGCATCTGGAGAACATTAGGTTGCGGGGAGGCTGTTTCAAAACAGGCAGCTTGCAACAAAATCTATTGTTTCATATATACACACACACACATATACCCAGAATTGTTGTTTTTAAAGGATATTGTAATTATAACTTGTTTTTATGCTTTATGGTTTTAAATTTTGTACATGGTTGTTTTTATTGTTCAACGTTTTTAATTTATGTAAACTGCCCAGAGAGCTTCGGCTATGGGGCGGTATATAAATGGAATCAAATAAATAAATAAATACACATAGCCTACTTCCGCTTTGTGACAGAACCCTAAACATCAAAACGGTCCCAGAAAACGACACTGAAAACGTTCAAATCATATAGCACAGTTCTAGTCATCCTTCCACCTAGTTGCACATTTTTTGTGGTAGCAGCCAGAGAGAATTGGGCTGACGTTGTCCTCTCTCTGTACACCCTGACGAGGAAAACCACAGCCCGTCGGGACAGGAAAATACCTGCCGGCCACAGCCTCTCGTGATAGTGCTTCACGAGGAAAGACCCAGCTGCGGCCACCACGCTGGAGGCAATACCTGTAGGCCACGTCTTCTCATGTTGTTCGCTTTCTGCTTAGCTCCTCTGAGGCGAGGCGCGTCTCTTTCGGGCCCTCCATCCATGAGGCGGTCCTGGGCGCTCCTCTGACGGAGTCCCCGTGCCCTTCAGTTCAAGAGGGTTCCAATGGTCCTTGACCGTTGGGAGCCCATCCGCCTGGCCTCCAGGATTCTACACCCAGACAACAGGACCTCCTTCCCTGCCCAAGGGTTTGTTGTGGCACCGGGTCGCAGGAGTCGTACCCCATAGCGAACCTTTTCGCCTATCGGAACAGAACTTTCGCGCACCGGATTTTAGGGTGCTGCCTCTGAGATCTCATTCCTTGAACAGCTGCATTGGGAAGTTGGGGGCGGCTTCCCTCACGCCAGCTGAAGCTTTCGGTAGTTCGGATACTCAGGGCCCGAATTACCTGACACTTCAGACAGCATGAGGTTCCCAAAGACCTTCAGAGACCGCTTTGCGCTTTTCAGAAGGATGACGTTATCGCCGATCAGCATCAGGGTTTCCACAGGGGTCGCCCCAGCCTTGTGGAATGACCTCCCACAGGCGGTCCCGCAGGGCTTGCAGAAATCTCTGTAAAGGCCATGTGTTCTGGAGAGGCCTGTTTTGGGGGGGGGAGGCGTGTTAGTTGTGAGGGGGAAGTGTACTTTGGTTTAGGTGATACAGTGGTTGGAACGTTGGCCTAAGACCAAAGAGACCCAGGTTCAAATCCCGCCTCAGCCATGAAGCTCACTGGGTAACCTTGGACCAATCTTTCAGCATAAGCTACCTCACAGGGTTGTCGTGCAGATAAAAATGGGGTATGGGGAGCCCTGCAAGCTGCCCAGATTTGCCTGGAGGAAAGACAGGGTCTACATGCCATAATAACTAAAAAATGTGATGCCGTTTGACTGGGAATAGATTTGATTCAGCTTTGAAAGACATAGTATAGAGGTTAGAGCAGCCTTGTAGGTTTGTAGGACTTTTTTCTGCCTAACATGCATTGGATGGTAGGACTTTTGCCTGTCTAAACTTGCATAGGATTGTAGGACTTTGCCTGTCTAAACATGCATACGATTGTCCTATAAACCCACCTCAGCCTCTGTGATTTCCCACAGCTCACTCCATGCCCGCCAACCAGTTCACCCAGCCATTTCCCCACACATGCATTCAAGTCCAGCAGGAAACAAGCAACGATGCCCAGAGTGCAGAGCAAAACGCGCCCAGCTTGCAATCACGTGAGTCGGACGGAAGCATCGCCTCACCGTTCCCAAGATCCAGAACAGCAAAATGGCGCCTGCACAACCCACAGAAAAGGAGGGGCGAAAAGATATCCGGATTACCTTCCTCTGCAGCCCGTCCACCTCGCACTCAAACTGCTCCTTCTCGCCTTTGGTCCGGTTCTGCGTCTCGCCCAGGAGCGACTCCAGCTCTTCGTTCCGCTCCACCAAGTCCTCGTGCTCCCGCTCCAGCCTGTGCAGCTTGTGCTGGAGCTGCGCGTTCCGGCACTCCACGCCTTCGATGACTTGGCGGCACCTGCGTCAGAGCGCAAGAGGTTGCCGGACCGTTCCTGAAACCGTTGGCGCAGCAACACGGGTCTCCACACCAGGAGCCCATGCTGGCGTAACGTGGTTAGAGGAGTCGGAATTGCCCTCTCAGCCACGATTACAGCCAATCGTGGTCCCTCACCCTTCTCTTCCAGCTGAGGGGCTCGGAGGATGGAATGATCAGACCAGGGGGCCCGTCTAGCTCAGCCTCTTTGCTCACTGCCGTGGCCAGCCAGATTGTTGGGTGACAATTCACTAAGCGGGCTTAGTGAATTGTACACTGAAAGTTTGGAAATTGTTTTGAAAAGAATTTGTCTCTGCTTCTCTGCTTATCTCAAACTATCGGCCGAAGCCTTGAGTTCTGTGAGAATGAAAGATTGTTTAAGGAAGGTGGGGGCTCTCTTGCTCACACTGTGGCGTCATCAAGAAGAGGTTGAACCGTGCCGCCCTGTTGGCACAAGAGTTTAGATTACAGGCCTGAAGCCCTGTCTGTCAAAGTAGGGTAGAATTAGCCAGCCTCCATCCTATATTAGCTACGTCCAAAGAGTAATTCCTTTGCTAGGAATTATCTCGTCTAACCTCTTGCTGCTTGTGTGCTGCTCTGCTGCTGCTGTGAGTTTTTATCTGATTTGGAATTGTGTGATGCACTCTGTACATGTTCTGCTGCTATTTGGACTTGGAACTTCTAAGAACTATGCCATGAAAAGTGCGCTGTGGCTTTTCATAGATTTGGACTTGAGATTACTGTTCTGGATTTCGTGTTCTATAGCCTGCTGTTTCTCTGCATGGAGCCAAAGTTACAGGCACAGAGAAGATAGAGGCTGATCGTTGCTGTTCTGAAACTCGTGTGTGTGTGGGACCTGCGAGAGGACCTTTCCTCAGTGCTAAAGCTACGAGATTTGGGAAAGGTCCCTAGGTCACAAAGGTTCATTCCCTGGCATCTGGCTTCCGTGGTCAGCTCAGTGTGCCCGACAGGCTGAGTGAGGATTTAGTTGCCAGATGACCGATGTTCTACTGTCAGGAGGCCTGATCCTAGAGTCTCTCTTTGTTTCCAGAGGACTCAGCGCAGCGTGGCCGCTCCTGATATCTGGGGACTGGGACTAACTCTAAATGTCATTCCCTGAGTGTGTGCTGTTCGCATTAAGCTGTTCTACCTGAAAGCTGTCTGGTCCGTCTTCAGCTTCAAGTGTCTGTTTGCAGAAATGAAACCGTCATGCTTTGAATTCCGTGTGATTTACAAATAAAAGAAATCTCACTGTTATTGTTGTGTGTCAGTGTGCCTAAAGTCATGAGCAGAAGCTTGGGGAGTTAGCGGGAGTCACGACACAGATGCCCCCAGGAAGCCCATCAGCACCTTAGACAAAGCTGGCAACCAGTGCAGCTGACTGAGCGTTGGCATAAAATGATCAGGAAGTTGACCACCTTCTCCGCTGTGGGAACTACACCCAAGGCTGAAGTGGAATGGTGATAACCAACCTCACAAAATTAAGTCTGCAGAAGCACGGATCATGGAGAACTATTATTATTATTATTATTATTATTATTATTATTATTATTATTATTATTTATTTGTATCCCACCTTTTGCCCAATGCTGGGCCTCAAGGTGGCTTCACAAAATTAAAACGTATACAGTTAAAACTTATAAATAGAAATATACAAAACTTAAAAATATAATCAAATACACTTCAATATTAAAACATTTAAAATGCGTGACAATTTTAAGAGTCCTATGCGGAGAAGGAGGTCCAGACTATTCGCCAAAGGCCTGCCGGAACAAAAAAAGTTTTTGCCTGCCTCCGAAAGCACATCAAGGAGGGAGCCAGTCTAGCTTCCCTGGGAAGGGAGTTCCAGAGCCCCAGAGCAACCACTGAGAAGGCCCTCTCCCACGTTCCCACCAGGCGTACCTGTGATGATGGCAGGCCCGAGAGCAGGGCCTCCCCTGAACATCTCAGGGCACGGGCAGGCTTGTAAGGGAGAAGACGGTCTTTCAGGTAACCTGGACCCAAGCCGTATAGGGCTTTATGGGTCATAACCAGCACTTTGAAATGTGCCCGGAAACAGACCAGAAACAAGGTGACAACATCAAAAAAGATGGTGCATTTGCAAGATTTAAGGAGCAGGCAGAAAATAACCTGTTTTTTATTACATTAGTTCCGTTTATCATGTTTATATGAATCACCTTTTGTGGTTAACTTCATGATCGGAGTCAGCTTCATCCAAAACGCTTGCCTCTTCTGCCTTTGCTGTAACCTTTCCATCCTAGAACCATTAGAAGATGCCTTATGCAAAGTCAACCCAGATGAGTTCGACCACACCTCCCATCATTCCCAGCCGGCATGGCTGAATCTTCAGTCCAGCAACAGAAGCGGTTGGCATCCCTCACTCCCCTTCCATACACACCCTGTTCATATCTAAAATTAATGTCCAAAGTTTTAATTTTTGTAAGCCGCCCAGAGAGCTTCGGCTACGGGGCGGTATAGAAATGTAATAAAATAACAATAAAATAATAATATATTAAACTCCCCTTTGAGTGACTGGCGTTGGAAGAACATGAAGAAGTTACCGGAAGAATCCCAAAGCCAGTCGGAAAGGTATCAAAACTATCGATGAGAATTGATTCCATCGTTAACTGTTAACAAAGTAATTAGTAATGCTGTTTCCATCTAAATAAGCATTAGGTCATCTTGCTTGCCTCTCTCGGTCGTATCCAATAATATCTGTCTGCTACCCAAACGGACACCAATGGCAGGATGGATTCCCCCTCCCCACTGCAGCCCCCCATGTCACCCCCAAAACCTACGCTGAAGGATTGGGGAACCCTCGGGGGGCTGCACAGGTGAGGAGCGGGGGAAGCTCACCAACATAAAAGTGGATGGAGCCCTCTGACTTGCCCTACATCTTCAAGACCGAGGGCAGATCTTGGGGTTCCTTTCTCAGGACACCCACTGAACAGGACCCTGAGAGAAAGGCCCGGCAGCTCACCTTGGAGAAAGACGGCAGTAAACAGGACTCAACGACTGCTTAACAAAGCGCTCGGTGTCTGCAGCACCCACAAGGAAAGGCATCCTTGTAACAGGGGCAACTCCACCAAAAATCAAAGAGGTGGTGCGGTTACTAGGCATGTGTTGCTAAATCTAGGACTAAAACAGCAGCAGGAACAGAGAGCAGGAGAAAAACGACGGGCAGGGGAGACAGCGGGCGTTCCCGCTTCCAAACTGCGCCCTGCCCTTACCGCTTGACCCTGACTGGGAGAAAAACACCACGCCCATGTGATGTACGGCGCCATCAGGCAAGCGTTTTATAGCACACCCATTACTGCCAACTCACGGATCATCGCAGGTCCTTTCCGTGCCAGGCGCCTCTTGCTCCTTCCGCTCGTTTTTCCGTCACAAAAAAAAAGACACGGAAAATCCGATGCTTTCGGCTGTGACGAAACGTGCCGCCATCTCCCGCTGTGTGCAGGAGAAGCAGCGCGATAAAAACGCCCCCTGAATGGGCCGCGTGGTCGTTGCTGGCTTCTTCTTCCTTCCCCGTGTGAAGAAAGAGGAAGCTGCTCGTCCCTATTGTGGGACAGGAGCAGGACGGTAGGGAAATGCGATTCCCCACCCCACCCCACCCCGGTCTGATGACGCTCATAGTGGAACGTCATCGAACCTGGAGGGACCAAGATTCAAATCGTCCACTCAGCCAAAAGGCTTACTGGGTAACCTTAAGCCAGTGGCTCTCAGACTAACCTACTTCACAGGGTTGTTGTGAAGAGAAAAGGGGGGGGAAATCTGTTTTTTGACAGTATGTGGAGTACCTGCCACGTAGGGTTAAAAAAAAGGGGGGGAAATTTTAAAAAAGAAAATACCTGAAACAAGCAGAATTCAAGCTCTTCAGCTTGACCCATCTCAGCTAATAAATTCCTCCGCGCCTCTTCAGACTTCTGATACTTGGGGATCTCCTTGTCAAGTTTTTCGACCTAAAATGCCCCCAAGGGAAATAAATTCAAGCTTTCAACAGCTTCATCCAGAAAGGGGGGGGGGGGCTGAGGAAGGATCAAGCCTGCCTTCTTGTTTCCGATGAGAACCGAGCTTTCCAAAAGGGGACTGAGTCAAAACAACGTACAGTGGAACTCGCCCACCATCCCGTGGGCCTGTTCCCCTCCCCCCTGGTTAGAAAGATCCCTTGGGGCTCTTCACTGCGTCTTGGGCTTTCATTTAGTGTGATCTGAAAACACGGGGGAACTTTCCTGGCCCAGGACATTTAAAACATCCCTGGTCACCTAACCATGGTTAGGAGACTGGGAGGCTCGCTTCACGGTGCCGAGTGGGCACAGCTCCACCGCTAAACCTCATGGTATTGGTGCGGCGGGGTGGAGGCGAATAATCCCTACTGGGGGAGGCAACACAGGCTTTCCGGCAGCTGCTGGGCCCGTCCCTCCCCCTGGCAACCAATGGGAGGTCGCCTTCCACCTGGGAAAGCCCCCAGCGCAGCACAAGAACAAGGACAGATGGGAAAAAGCCACAACCTACCTTGCTCGACAGGAAAAGTCGGGGTAAGTCCCAACTTTTCTGCTACGCATCTTCAGCTCTTTGCTCCGGGGCGGCTCCGAATCGGCGTCTGCGTCATATAACTGATGCAGCGCAGATTTGGAGCCACCCCGGGGCAAAGACGACGTTCAGACAGCCGCTGGGACCAACCCACAGGTGCAAATGCTCTTCTTCCTCCTCTTATCCCATGCAAATTCGCCCTCTCCTTACCCTTCCTGGAGTTCACCGGGGCCAAAGCTCATGTAACACTAAACCGCAGCTAAGGCTGCGGGAAGCAGTGTGGCGCAGTGGATACTCTGGTCACGGCAATCTCCCGATTTGATTACTGCAGGGGTGCACCATCTTTTCGGTTCTGAAGGCCATGCCTGGTGTTGGCTGGGGGACCGAGAGCCACACATGTGAGTGCGTGCACTCACACATAGCACAGGCACCCAAGTATCAGAGGAGGTAAGCCTATATATACACCAGGGGAATATGGGCAGGAGGGTGCTGTTGCACTGTGTCCTGCTCGGGGGTCCCTGATCAATAGCTGGTTGGCCACTGTGAGAACAGAGTGCTGGACTAGATGGACACTTGGTGCATCTTATGTTCTTCCTCCCCACACACCTCAACATGCAATAGTGGGAAGGTTTAAGCCTCCCCTCCCTGCCCGCTGAGATCTAAGGATCAGTGTGAGGAGGTGGAGGTAAATCCTCCCTTATCTCCCAACGGCCCCCAGCAAGATCGCTGTCAGTAGCAATGCTGGAGCAGCATTTCCCCCCGGGGTCATCTGGTCTATGGGGGAGAGCGGTAGGTTTCCATGAGCTTGACAGGCCACACCAAGGGCGACCAAGGGCCACACGCAGGCCTCACGATGCGGGTTGTGCACCCGTGGATTACTGCAATGCATTCTGTGTGAAGACTGCCTGAGCTTCCCGTAAACACAGCTGCTGGGATGCCAACCAGAACAGCTCACACAGAACTTCTCTCTCCAATTTTAAAAGAGCTTTCATGGACCATCAACAGAATTCTCAGCCCAATTCAAAGTGCTGATGACTCAGACTGAGCTGTAATGCCCCAGACTTACCCGTTCCAAGAATATTTTTCTCTCCGAGTCAAGAAACCGGACCCTGTTGCGCAAAGCCAGGATTTCTTTGTCCAGTCGGATATTGTGTTCTTTGGCCTTCTGTAGCTCAGACATTTCTAAAGGCAACCACAAAACCATGACCGGGGAGCTGGAGCCGAGGTCACGCTGCAACGTTTTGTTGCAGGTGCAGGCAGGGCCGAGGAGGGAGGGGGAGGAGAGCACAGGGGCTGTTACCATCCTGTCCTGTTGTCTCCTTAGAAGCATCTTGATAGTTTTTGGTCTGATTCAGCCAGGATGTTCTTATGGCTAAAAATATGCTAATGTCGTGTTTCCAAGCCCCCCCCCCCCCTGCAGGCGAGACCATAAAGAGGTCTGCCAAGTATTCCACAAAACTTTATTCAGCCAATAAACATCTCCTTGCACTTGAAGAAAGTTTAAACACTAGGAACTTTCCTCTAGGCTAAAACTTGGCTAACTAAGCTAGACAATTGTCCTTTCAACAAAAGGGAAGGTCTTTTCCCTGAGTCCCTTTAGCTTCAGGGAGGATGCCGTTGAAAAAGCCTTTGGTGGCTAGCCGAGCTGATCACCTCTCGCCTTCTTTTAGCTCTGCCCGTTTGAATCTGTGGCGGACTCTGGGATCAGTCAACTCTGAAGTCCCTTCCCCCTCTGAGTTCCCTGAGTTCCCACAGACTCTGGCTGAATTTGGACAACATGATAGTCAATGGTGGGGTAATAATCAACTTTATAGTTGTTCATCTAGGGGGTACGCCCCACACAACATGGTAATAAATAATCAACTGTGGTGTGGATTAGGATCAGCGCTGAATTGACTATGGCAGCATTCGGACGACACGATAGCCAATACAACTGACGATTGTTTCCCCCACCCCACAGTTGCTTATTGTGTCATCCGAATTCAGCCTCTGAGTTGTTAGCGTTTTTGCTGATAAGGTCTGGTAAAGATTCACCTCTGGCTGGTGAAGAGCCTGGGAGAATCTCCTCCCCCACTTCCTGTGTAGGCTGGTACATTTCTGGACATTTCTTGGTTCAGGATCTGATTCCGATCGATAGCCTGAAACTCCTTTACCACACTAAGGGGAATAGGCCTGATCATGACAGCTAAGTTGACTGGTCAGCATGCAACTTACCGCTCTCTTTCACCTTTTCCATCTCCTCTTTCAAGGTCTCTGCTGCTGATGGAGCTGATGGGAACAAAATCAAGAGAACAAAATGGTTGAGAAACGTTGTAGATTACTGCTATTTTCCTATTCCTAAACGTTTACCCAGTAGGCACTCATAAGGTGCTACGATAATTGTTCAAGCAAGCCCTGATCAGAAGATCACAGTTGACACAACCTTCCCCATGCTGAAGCCCTCCGGTTATGTTGCACTACAATTCCCTTCATCCTCAGCCAGAATGGGTATCATAGTCCAACACATCTGGAGGGTGCCAGGTTGGGGAGGGCTGGTTTACACAGACAACCAGGGCCTCCAAGTAACAATGCAAAGAATCTCTTAACTTACATTCAAGACACAAACAGACACGCACAGACCCCAACAAAAAACATCCAGCAACTGTGCACGAAAAGCACCAGGTTTATTTTACCTTCTTGTACAAAAGGGGTTGGAACTGACCTGAACGGGCCAAAAAAGTACGTAAACAGTTTGACCTCACCTATGAGGTTGTGTGCCGTATGCCTTCTCTGTGGTGGCACCCCGGCTGTGGAAAGCCCTCCCGTTGGAGGCCCAACTGGCGCTGACACTGGTTTCATTTCAGTGCCACATCAAAACATGGCTTTTTATCAAAACTTTTGTGGGCTAAATTTGCCTAAAGCTGCACATCGTTTTATTTTTTTACTGGTATTAGCCATAGGTGTATCCCATGTTGACATTCCTTCTAATGATGAACTCAGTTGGTGAGTGTCGACAGGACTGTTATAAAAATAGGACCACTAAGAAACAAAAGAAAGGTATTGGCACGCTTAGGGCAAAGCCAAGGTTTGTGGGAAGTAAAAAAAAAATCTTTAGGAGGGAAAAACCCTAAGGACGAAAAATGTCAAAACCCCTCCAATAAGGACTGAGCATGTTCAGTCGTTACAGAATGTTATTTTGGGGTGGGGGTGGGGGGAATGTGATGGAGTAACCTAGAAGAGACATGGCTGACTAGCTGAAACCCTGAACAGGAGCACTCTGCGCTGCAACATTTTGTTACAGATCCAACTTGTAAACAATCATCACTAATACACTTTGATATCTGACATTAAATCCAAATAACTTACAAATATATACATATTTAAAATAATAGCAATAACAACAGCAAGATGATTGACTTTGACTCTAACACTGAATGAATAAAGTACTTTTTTCCAAGCATAAGAGGGTTAAACGAAAATCTTAGTAATGGTTATTTATCTTCAAGAATTTACAGTGATCTATGAAAAGGTACCATGGAATTGACCTCTTCATTCCTAAAATAAATCTGGTATCCCAATTCATTCATTTATTTAAGAAGGAATCTATTACAACAGATTTCACATATATTTTTAACACACACAACTCTTATTAAGTCACCAAGAGCCCAGATTAATTGAAAAAGTATATCTAATGCAGAACAGACCTTCAAACATGAAACGCCACAGAAAGACTTGAAACTTAAGATAATAAAAGTTACCAATACACAAACAGGTGCTTAAGATGATTTGCAAATCACAGCAATTTCCTCACTGGCTCAGTGCACTCAAGGGTCATTCAGAAAAGGAATCCGGCAGATCACAGCTTTGCCTGTGATCTGGAGGCGCAGCGTTGTCAGGAGGCTGAGGCACGTTGCTCAGAACGTGCCCTCTGATGCAGGAGCTGCCCTAAAAAAAAATATTGATCGATCCAAAGCAGGGCAGGGGGGGTCGGATCATGCCAGGCAGAGCAACTGCTCTGGAACATGCTCTGTTGTGGTTTTGCAAGACTATCTGCTCTAAGAGACAGGAGTTTAGACAGTCACAGCTGCAAACCTCCAGGAAGAGACTCCTAGAAACAAGGTCGTAAGAGGAGATCTGGTGAATCACACTGGCGGCTCATCCAACCCAGCAGCCTGTTTTCCACAGTGGCCAACCAGATATCCGTGGGAAGCCCACAAGCTGGGCGTGAGCGCCACGGCCCTCAGCTGCGGTTGTTCCCAACTGACCCAAGGAATGCTGCCTCTGTTCCTGGAGTTGGGCTTGTAGCCACATCACGACTTCTAACTATTGGTTGCCCTGTCCTCCATGGAGGTGTCTAATCACCTTTCAAAGCCAGCTATTTTAGCAGCCGCCAAGCGCGTCTTTGCAGCGACAAATTCCATTTGGTTAATAGTGAATTTTTTAAGTTAATCTTTAAAATAGGGTTTCCTTTTCTCCACAGGGGCCATCCACCACCAACTTCCCTGTGGGAAGGATTCCAGAAAAGAGAGGGAGGCAGGCAAAGAAGACCTCAGGGCCTGCCCTGGTTGGACTCTATACATACACACACACACACACACGATCACCTATCAACAACACATATGTGGGAAGTAATCTAGGGGAGAGATCATAGAATCATAGAACAGTAGAGTTGGAAGGGGCCTCTAAGGCCATCGAGTCCAACCCCCTGCTCAATGCAGGAATCCACCTTAAAGCATCCCTGACAGATGGCTGTCCAGCTGCCTCTTGAAGGCCTCTAATGTGGGAGAGCCCACCACCTCCCTAGATCATTGGTTCCATTGATTTTCCTGATCTCCAGCCGGAATCTGGCTTCCTGTCACTTGAGCCCATTATTCCATGTCCTGCACTTTGGGATGATCGAGAAGAGATCCAGGACCTCCTTTGTGTGACAACCTTTCAAGGACTTGAAGAGGGCTATCATGTCTCCCCTCAGTCTTCTCTTCTCCAAGCTAAACATGTCCAGTTCTTTCAATCTCTCCTCATAGGGCTTTGTTTCCAGACCCCTAATCATCCTCGTTAACCTCCTCTTAACGCTCCAGCTTCTCTGCATCCTTCTTGAAGTGTGGTGCCCAGAACTGGACGCAGCACTCAAGATAAGGCCTAACCAGTGCTGAATAGAGGGGAACCAGTACCTCGCACAGGTAGATAAGGTAACACCACACCCACCCACTCCTGTTTCAGCTGGACTCTCTCTGCCATCAGGGTCACCTTCCACCAAGAGGTTGGTGGGAAAGTTCTCGAGGGTTTTCATTCGTCTGTTTATTTTATTCCTTAACATTGTTCATTGTTATTATTTGTATGTTATTTGAAACCCGCCTTGATAGGATCTGTGGCCTGAAAGGCGGCATATCTATAACTGTACTCAATTAACCAATGAATAAATTGTTGTCTTCAAACTGTGTTCCAGGCTTTGGGCTTTACCCTCACCCAACCCACAATGATTTATAGATGTCTTCGATGCCAGAGTGCTGCCGCTGTCCCTTCATCACTTCCCAGCCACCATGGCATGTTGGCAGGAGCTTGAATAACTGCTGAGGGATTTTGCTATACTCAGCGGTAGATAAATGCCAAAAAAACCAAGGTAGTTCGTAATGTTCTGTAAAAAAAGGGAGACCAAGCCGAGACATACCATTTGATACGGACTCACCCAACTCGCCCTGTTCTCTCCTCTGTGCATCCAACTCCTCCGTCAGCCTCCGGATCTCGCCCTGAGCCACCTGCAGCCTGTGCGCAGCTTCGTGCAAGTCACGCTCGACGCCCTCGCGCAAGGCGCTTTCTCTCGCCAGCTCTTCAGCGTGAGACTACAAGACAAACCACAACTCGTCGCGGAAGGGACATTTACGCTGTTCTGCGTGAGCGCTTGGCAACTGGAGCCAAGGCGCATTGGAGGCTCCGGGGGCAGGGGGCCTCCGTTTTCATCAGATGGACACAAGCAGACAGGATTCGGGGCCCTGAAAACTCCAGGGCCTGACAAAGTCCCTTTTTAGTCCAACTTGCAAATAGGGGACTGTCCAAAGTGGGGTTTCATTATGGATTGTGAGGATCTGATTGGAAGGAGGCAAGCCCAGAGCAGTGACTCATGCAGAGATGAAACACACAGCCTCTCCTCCCTGTGGATAACTCTGCTGTATCTTTGCATCAGGCATGACTAGGAGACCTCACCGGTGTCTGACTGGAGGGAGGAACAGCCAGAGCAAAGGAGCATGCCGAGATGCAGGAGTTAGACTCCTCCGCGGGGGCTGGAAGGGGTGCCTTCGGTTTGTTCATTAGTTAAAATACACAGAGTTCGGGTATTTAAGGGCAGCAGAGTGAGAGACAAACAGATCAGAGCTATTGGACAACTTTAACAGGAGATTCTTTGTTCTTGTGCTTCCTATTATTTAGCAAGGCAAAACGTAGGTATGTATACTCTTTCCAACGCCAGGTGAAGGTTATATTCTCTCCTCCCCCCCCAGTATTTTAACATTTTACCGTCTTAGCCTTTTAACTTTGCTGTTTCAATCTGTATTTTAAATCTCTGCACTGCTGCTTGGCTTTATTCTGGTTGTACTTTTATAGTGTGCTCTTATAGTGTGGTTGAAGTTTTATACTTCACATTGTACTTTATGGTTTTAACTTTTGTGAACGGCCCAAAGAGCTTTGGCTACTGGGTGCGGTAAAGAAACGCAGTCAAATATAAATAAATAAAGTAGGTCTGTATGTATCATTGGGAAATTCTGCCTCTGCCATCAAATTGTCTTGCTCCAGCTCTGGTTGCCCTATTCTAGCAATGACTCGGTCCAAGACCCGAGTAGAGAACAACAGCTCCCTTGACCCACCGTCGCTCAGGAGTAGAGCACCTGCTTTGCGTGCAGAAGGGTCCAGATTCAGTTCCTGGCATCTTTGGTCGTGAAGCTGGGAGAAGCCCCTGCCAAGCCAGTCAGAGCAGGCAGTGTTAGGTGACATGAAACAACGGCCTGACACTGCCCGCTGCTCAGTGGCAGAGTGCCCGCCTCGCACGCCCAAGGTACCAGGGTGTGTTCTTCGTTATCGGCAGAGTTTACTCAACGTGCTGACCCACCCAGCATGGGTTGCTGTTGAACCATGGGTTACCGTGTTGTCTGAACGCAGCACTTTTTTCCGAGGGTTGCTTGTCAACCTTGCGAGTATGGCCTGTTAGCCACCCTGAACAACCAAACAACAAGCCACGGGTTCTCCAGGTGGCGTGTTCGAGAAAAATAAACCACGCTGCACAGTTAACAAGCCACCCTGCAGAAAAGGTGCTGCGTTCAGACAAGACGATAACCCATGGTGGGTTAGCGTGTGGTGTGATCCCAGCCATTTAAAAGAGATGAAGTAACAGAGCTGAGAAAGGCCTCTATGTACAAGAACTTGAAAATCCATTTTCATTCAAAATAATAAAAAAAAATCAACTAGATGGAGAATATTGACTCAGTAGAAGGCAGCTTTGTACGCTCACACAGATCTTTATCTAGCACTGGACTTTCCATGCCACTTCCCACTTCAGTTGGTATGCAAGTTGCGATTCTGTCTAGAGAAAGCCTAGGCACACCTAGAGGAGACCACTGTAACACGCTGCCTTTGACGGCAACTTGGAAGCTTCACCTGGTACAGAATACGGCCACTTTTGCCCTTCATATTACACCAATTCATATTACACCACTAACTGTTTACATTTAAGGTGCTTTTATAATTTATTTGATACTGAATTGTGCTTTTTAGTATTAAAAGCAGTCTTGGGAAGACCACAGTTTTAAGAGGTAGTAAGTAAATAAATAAATAAATAGTTTTCTAAGACCATCCTTCGACTATAACCAGCACTGGCTCATATACTGCAGATATTCTTTTAGGTGTACTTAAAACTTCTCTAAAATACAAAATAAAATTGCAGCCCACTCTGTATACTATTACTACCACTCTGTATACTATTACTACCACTATTACTACTCTGGATCTACCCAAGACGCAACACTTCTGGATATGAAGCCACACTACATAAAAGGTAAAAAGATTGGACCAATTTCTTGCACTATTTTTCTTTTTACTTTATTCATTGTCTCTTTGGTGCGTTGCATGGTTTCCCGTTGCTCTTGGAGCTCGTTTTCTAGCATCTGGTGGATTTGATCCAATTCAACCTTGCAAAGGAAGAGAAAGACGAATGATTCAGAATGGTTGCACTTTGCTTTTATGGAGGACATTGTTCTTAACCTCTTGCTGATGGCTTTATCTTGGAATGCACATAACGCCACTTTGAAATCATGGCGGATAACTCATGTGACATAAGTGGGGAGGGGCAGAAATGCCAGCTGATCCCATGCATGACATGCCAAGACTTGCATGCCCAGGGTAAACGACTTGATCTCTGATATTTCTTGTTAAAGGAGATGATGATGATGATGATGATGATGATGATGATGATTTACATTTATATACCGCCCCATAGCAGAAGCTCTCTGGGCGGTTTACGAAAATTTAAAGACTGAACATTAAAAATCAATATGCAAAATTTAAAAACATAAACACATAAAAAACAGCTAACATTTAAAACAATTCTAAACCCTCAGCCAGGTTTAAAAAACTCAGTTAAAAGCTCAACGTAAGCTGTTAAATGCTTGGGAGAAAAGAAAAGTCTTAACCTGGTGCTGAAAAGATAACAATGTTGGCGCCAGGCGGGCCCCCTCAGGGAGATCGTTCCATAATTGGGGGCCCACCAAAGAAAAGGCCCTCTCCCTTGTTGCTGTCCTCCGAGATGAAATAACAGAGCTGAGCTCTGTCCAAGACCTTGGAAATCCATCGCCATTCGAAATAAAGAATATTCAACTAGATGGAGTCGAATACTGACTCAGTAGCAGGCAGCTTTCTACGTTCACACAGAACTTTATCTAGCACTGGACTGCCCATTCCACTTTCCAAGTAGGTACGTAAGCTGTGATTCTATCTAGGGATCGTATCGTGAATCTCTTGTCAGCCGCTTTGAAACCGTTTAGAAGCTACAAAGCGGGATATAAATGCACTCCGAAAAAAATAAAGAAATAATGATGTACCTGAAGCTGAGCAGAACAAATGTTCTCCAAACACCCGGGGGCTCCCGGCTTTTGCTCCAGCACCTCTATTTTCTCCAGCAGAGCACTCCGTTCAACCAGTAGATAGGCTACCTGTTCGCTGTGGCTGCTGTGGCTGATGTCTAATAAGCCTTCCTGCTCCAGCATTTCTTCTACTTCCTTCCGCTGGGATTCTTGGGGGGGGGGACAAAAAATAAAATGCAACTGCACACTCACACACAAATATATATATAATATATTTCTGCAGAACAAGGGTTTAATTTTGGAGAAACAGAGTAATAGTAATAATAATAATAACAATACATTTATTTCTTACCCGCCTCTCCGTTTGGATCAAGGTGGGGAACAGCAGTAAATATAGAATATGATAAAATACATAGAACTGATTATAAACATGATTACTGCGATTTCTCACAAGGCCTGATAGAGAAAAGACACATTACCCCCGACACCCGTGGCAAGATAAGAGCAGTTTCCCCTCCCCTCACCACAAAGCGTTGGGGGGCAATTTGAAAGAGGGGCCGCTGCTTTTGCTGTCTTTGCTCCTTCCACTTCCTGCCTGGGTTTTTGTTTCTCGCTCAGTTTGTCGATCTGCTGTTTAGTTTTCCGATCTGTTGCTATTCTTGCTTTAATTTCGGATTGTGACGGCCCTTTGGCCTTCGATTTCATTCAGTTCCCCTTACCTGAGCAGCAGTCACCAGAGGTGACAGTGAGACAAAAGAGACAGATGCAGACGTCGTGGGACGGGATGCCTCTTTCAACTCCCAGGTAAGAGATCACACCATGAATGCTGTCAGGCTTATTTCGGTCCTTAAAAACAACCTAAACAGCCTAACCCCAACCAGGGGGCCTCCGGATGTGGCTAGGAATGATAGGAATTGAAATCCAGCATATCTGGAGGGCACCAGATTGGGGAAGGCTGGCCTAAAGCAGCTACTGGGGAGGAGACCATCACCAGCAAACCCTGTGCTGCCTTATGAAATTTCAATCCAGTCAAGGAGAAACTTGTCCCGGCGCCTGGCTTCTCAAACACATCCAGATTGACCTGCGCTTACCAGGTGGAAAGGAAGCCCGTAAAGATGACGTCTGGAGAGGTGAATGGCGACGGCTTTGCCTACAGAACAAAAGGGGACAGGAAGCGCTGCTCCCTTGCCAGCTCCGTGGGCTCAGACCAAACAAAATCCAGGCCTGTTCATCCGAGGCCAAATTAATGGCATTTTTCCGCTCGGAAGCCTGCTGCCATCTGCTCAGGGGATCGAAAAGACCAAGCGGTTCCCACTCTGTGCCTTCCTCCTTGGTTTTAGGCCGCGGCTTCAGAAAGGGGGGGGGCATACAGACGCACGGGGACAGGCAGCAGGGTGAACGGGTGACAGAAATGGCTATGCCGGCATTACACCACACGGATGGTATAGGGGCCCTGGCCTCACCAAGCCCCTCTAGCAAAAAACAGATGTTGAGGAGCCCATTAGGGTGGGCATAGGGCAGTAATTCCAGCAGCAACGCATACGCCCCACCCACCATGTGTTTCAAAAAGGCAGGGGGAGGTAACCCATTTCTTGGGGCTAACCATAAAAGGGCAGCAAACTGTCAATCGTTTAACCGGTTATTAGATTTCACCACCATTTGGGTTTAATCCCTCGAGCCCCATCTCCACCAGGGACTACGTGAGAGAGGGCCTTCTCTTCAGTGGCCCCACACCTCTAGAATAAGTTGCCATCAGGAGTCCCGCAGGCTCCATCGCTGCAGGCTTTTAGGAAGGCCCCGAAAACCTACTACTTTACTCCAGCCTTCCCCTGATTATGTTCTATGGAACTGGGTTGTAGCTGCAGGTTTGTAGGTTTTGTTTTCGTGCTGGTGTTCGTTGTTGTTTTTAGGATACTTGCTGCTGTTGCCGTTTATTACTGATTTTATTGCCGTATCGTTTTTTTTACCGTGTGAGTGCTATTGCTATGTGCCGCCCCGGGAGGGCAGCTGCTCTGAAAGGCAGTCAAGAAATGTTTTAGATAAATAACTTAAATGAAAGGGGAATGCAAATACCCAACGGACTCGCCTGCTCCTGGAAGAGATGGAGACCCCCTCCCTAATCAGAGACACGTGTCTCTTATGCGCGTTGCTGGCTTTTGCTAACAAGAGCTTCACATTTTGTTCCCCGCCTTCTTCTCCTTCTCTTTGGCCCACTTAAAGCTGCATATATTATTCACAACTGCTGTCGGGCGCAACTGGAATAGAGCAGAGCAGAGGGATCTCAATTCGAGGAAAGGAAGTCCGCATTGCCACAGAGGGGAGGGGGTTGGGGGTGCTAATTCGTGACCTCCAGCTAAAAGGTATTACTCTTACTCACAAATATTGGTGTCTTTTTAAAGTGTTCTAGTGCCTTAAACAAACAAAAAAACATCACTGGGTGTACATTTGCCTTACTTGACTTGGAACATGGCAATTACCCTCGAATTGTCCATTTTGCTGCCCCCGGGAAGAACAGAGCCAGGAGCTGGTTGATGCCACCTTGGCCCACGTGACAGAAACTCCATCCTGTCCTGACCCGTCAGACTCAAGCGCCCAGTGGTGCTGGGCTTGTGATTGCTGGCACGTTTGCGGGAGGGCAAATATGGTTACCGTCGAAGGAACAGTGTCCCTTTGGGGGTGGAACAAGGACACTATGCCCCCATGCGACTCACTGGAGGATTTAGGTTTCCTAGTGAGTCTGCACCGCGGAGGTGGGCAATCCGCGGGCGGCATGTGGATCGCCAGAGCTCCAGGAAGCCCCACCCACTTCTCTCTGCCGCCCCACTGAACAGCCGTGAGCTGGGTGGTGGGGAAATTCTGGCACTGCTATTCCGATCTTGAGCAGGATTGCAGGGGGACGAGGGCAATGCTTTAACACACACACACACACGGCGACCCCGATGCATTTGCCATGTAATCAGACATAGGCAAACAGGGATCCGGATCAGGGTATAACCTTGCTCCTCTCCCGGTGACCCCAACAGAGGCTGCTGTTACTTCGCTGCTAATAGCAGCGGTGTGTGTGCATATATATATATATATATATATATATATGCATGGATGTGTGTATATGTGCATATGTATCAGTGCATGAGTGTACATGTATGTGTGCACATGCGATCCAACAACCGGCATCGCGCTACTGAGAAGGGAGGGTTGGAAATTCCATGTCCAGACCAAGGCTGGACATGGTTAGAATCAGAAGAGGGCCAGAAGGAATCCAAGCTCTGGCTGTTAGAGCAATACGACAGTGGAACCCATGACCTAGGGAGGTGGTGGGGGCTCTCCCACATTAGAGGCATTCAAGAGGCAGCTGGACAGCCATCTGTCAGGGATGCTTTAAGGTGGATTCCTGCATTGATCAGAGGGTTGGACTTGATGGCCTTATAGGCCCCTTCCAACTCTACTATTCTATGGTTTTATGATATTTGGGCCCCTCTTTTTCCAACCCCTTGGGGATGCCTTGAAGAGGCTTCACTGGTTTTATTGTTTGCTGCTCTCTTAGTTTCGTTCTTTTTCTTTCTTTTTTTCTTCTTGCGCTGGCCACTGACTCTTGGCACAGAATTTTAATTGCAGTAAGCCATTTTTGGAGCCTACCTTGGCTGCAGAGCCAGGCATAACTATAATAAATAATGGGCAAAATAAAAATATTTCAGAACTCCAACCCATCAAGGAAAACTACACTGATGCTAAGCCCCTTTTGCTCAGTCCGTTTGAGCCACTGAGATTAGGGCCCTGTCGTTTTGCTGCCAAATCACTCCCCACTTCTCTTTTTCATAAAAGCTGTTGATCCTGCATATCGATCCAAACATATCGATCCAAACACAGCGCATGAAGCGCAATTAAACAAGAGGCACAGAAGTGGGCTCTTCCTCAAGGTCAGACAGAGAGCAAACAGAAACCAATGAGAGCAATGGCTTGCCTGTATCATCGGGAGTAAAAACAGATCTTTAACCACAACTAAACGGTCTTATGTTTTAATGATCAGACCTGAATCCACTTGGCAGCAAAGAAGAATTCCCCCCCCCCCCCCCACACACACACACAGGGCTGGTTCACACGTTCAAGCTGCTCTTCCTTTCTCTTCCAAAATGCGGTTTGGGGACTATGACACAGGTTTATAAAATTATAAAAGAGTACACATTTCTAAAACTCAAGCTCGTCCAACGAAGGTTTCAGGCCATCTGAACAAATGGCTTTTAAAATGGTAGAGTTGGCCCCTTCCAACTCTACCATTCTATGGCTGCATTCGGACAACACATTAAGCAACTGGGGGTGGGGGGGAACAATAATCAGTTGTATTGCTTATTGTGTTGTGTGGAGGGTAATACACCGCTCACAAACTACTGACGGTATTCTATTCCGCCCAAATAAGCAACGGAGAGAAACAACTGGCTTGCAATTTGTTTAGCTCGAAGCCAGTTGTTTAAAGTGTTGTGTGGAGGGGTGAGTGTGTTAATGGCACGTGGCGAGTGGGTTAAAACACAAGCCCATAGAGGCAGGCGGCAAGAGTGACCAAAGTGGTGGCTGCCACTCTGCTACAACTGGTGCAACTTGCAGAGGCTGCTGGGATAGAACTGGGAGGACTGAGGGAGGAGGGAGGGTGGGGAGAGGGGTGGTGGCTGTGTCAGTCAAATGCTGGGCTGACTATTAGTCCACTCAACGCCAGCCCCAACCACCCACAGTTGTGTAGGAATATGTTGTGTGGAGAGTACCCACAAAATAACCAACCGTGAGTTGGCTACTCAACCCATCGTGTTGTCCGAATGCAGCCAGTGATTCTATTCTGTCAGGGATGCTTTACAGTGCATTCCTGCATTGAGCAGGGGGTTGGACCTGATGGCCTTATAGGCCCCTTCCAACTCTACCATTCTGTGATTCTATGAAAAAAGGGTAGACAAATTCACAGAGGGGAGACCGAGCCACCCTGTCTGTAAGAACAGCTCGACAGGAACCATACCTCTGAATAACAGTTGCTGAAAAGGGGCAGAGACGTCAGGGGAGGCCTGTCACCTTCCAGCCCTGCTTGGGAGCTTCTCGGAAGCCTCTGGTTTGCCACTTTGGCAAACAGGATGCTAGGCTAGGTGGGCGCTCGGCCTCATCTAGCTGGGCTCTTCTGACGTTTCTAGGGAACAGGCCTGTTGCCACAGTGCCAGCTTTGCACTCCAAACCCACCTTTGGAGGCTTTGGCCCACGGACAACGATTCAGACGGAGCATGTCTCACGACAATGGGATGGAGGTAAAGCAACCAGCTGGCCACGGGCGGACAGCCACGGTGAGGAAACGACCTTCACTTTCCTAGGAGCCTTGCCACCGAGGCATGGAGTGGGAAGCCAATGAAAACCTAATGGCTGCAGCAAGTGAAAGAGAAAAGAGACAGGGGGGAGCGAGGAAGGAACGGGAGAAGGAGCGCAGGCGGAACAGAGCGAATGGAACAGATGGATGGATGGGGATATGAATTGCCTGGTCCAGCCCACTGCAGTTACGCAGCCCAAAACAGTTTTCCCTGGATGGAATGTGGCTCTCAAAGGGGGCGGGGATGACATTCCCCACCACGGGCTGAGAGGTACAGGGCAACACATTCTTTTCCGCCAGTCCCACTTTTGAACTATTGTATCTACGCCGATCCTGCTGGATCCCAGTCTCCTCTCAGCATTGGCAGCTATCAGCCGGGGAATCGGCATCGTCCCCGGCAGAGCTTGGGGGCACAGCTGCCTCTCCCAACATCCCCCCCTCCGGAACTGCCTCGGCAACCGGAGCAGCCCAGTGTGTGGCCACGGCTCTCTCTCCAGGTTTCAGCTCAGCGCTCAGCTTTGACTGGATTATTCCCTCTCATGCCCCAACATCTGGGGAACAACCAACGGAAAGACTGCACACAATACCGTTGAGAGTGCATTATAAACTGTGAACAGCAGTTTTAACTTTTGTATCTCTCTTATTTATAGCTTTTAACTGTATATGTTTCAATTTTGTAATTCCGCCTTGAGGCTCAGCATTGGGCGAAAGTCGGGATATAAATAAAGATAATAATAATAATAATATTAATAACTCACAAAACACCGCATGCTCCATCCCAACTCATGCACTGAAAGAACAACAATCAGCAGGAAAGAAGGCGGAAGAGGACTGCTGGACATTAACACAATGCATGCTAAACAGATAAAACCACTCAGAGAATTCTTCCACACCAAAAACACCCCCATTCATAAAGCCATAGTAAAAGCAGATAAAAACTACACCCCACTCAACCTAGCACTACAAAAAAAAGATCAAACATGACCATTCACACTCGCAGAGAAAAAAGAAAAACGGGCACAAAAAGCACTCCATGGGAAGCACTACAACATGATACAGAACCCACAAATAAACAAAGAACAATCGTACAAATGGCTCAGGAAGGGTGAGCTATTTCCAGAAATCGAAGGATTCCTAATAGCTGTACAGGATCAAGTTATAGCAATCAAGAACTATCAAAAATACATCATAAAAGATAACAATGTAACAACAGACCTATGCAGGAAATGCCATCAATTCCAAGAAACAATAGACCACATAACAGGAAGATGTAAAATTCTGGCAGGAATGGACTGTACGGACAGACACAATACAGCTGCAAAAATAATTCACCAACACCTGGCCATCAAATTCAACCTTATCAAACAGCCTACACCATACTATACATACTCACCCGAAACAATCTTGGAAAATGCAGATCATAAAATATACTGGGACAGAACAATTCATACCAACAAGACAATACCTTGCTACCAACCAGACATAACGTTCATAGACAAAAAAGAAAAACACACATACCTCATTGACATAGCAATACCGAATGACAAAAATGCAGTTGAAAAGGAAGAGGTAAAGAGAGACAAATATACACCACTGGCCATGGAAGTCAAAGAACTATGGCAACAGGAAAAGGTCACAATTATTCCATTAGTCACCTCAGTCACCGGCATCACATCAAAAAACTATACAGAAAACCTTCAGAAACTGGGCCTACCAGAATACATCCACACCAACAACCAGAAAGCAGTCATACTTAAAACATGCTCAATTGTCAGGAAATTCCTGAATCTGTAAAAGACAGCATGACTTGGCAAAGCCTGTCATGTCCGTCTAGAAAAACCACCACAAGCGAGAAAGAGATGAAATAATAATAATAATGATAATAATAATGAGATGCTAATCTAGCGCATACACATACACAAAGATCTTGTTCCCTAAATGAAATCCCGCAATGCTCTCAAAGGAGGCATTTGGGCATTCACCACCGTGACCAGCCTCCAAGTAATAGAGTGTCACCTCCTAATGCATCTACACACACACCCCTGGGCTTTGAAACCTTCTGAGGAAGCATTGCTCCAGTTACCACTGTCTTTGGAGGTAAGAATTATGGTGGAAAAGTGCAGGGCCCTTCTTGTTGTGGCCCCCTCTTTAATGGAACACTTTTAGAGAGGCTCACTTGGCCAGTGCTTTGAGCAGTTAAAACCCTCCTGTTGAGGGAGGGTTGATTGGACCATCACTGCTGCAGATGCTGCTATCCCAAGTGTGACCATGCTATCCCAAGTGTGACCCGGGCGCATTACGTTGAATTATACACACTTCAGCTTGCTGTATGCGAGCAGCAATGGGAATCTTTTGGCTGATTGGCTGAACATTTCGAGAATGGCTAAAAATAAAGCCATGAAGACGACCCAACTAACTTTGATTGGCACCAGGGCTCACCCTCATGAGCATGTCATGCAAACCTGGGTGGCATCTTGAAAGTCCCAGGTGAGGGGTTTATTTCTCTAGGGCCTCAGCCTCACATCCTGAGGTCCCCAATTCCAAGAAGTTCAGCACAGTGGTGGGGGGAGAGATTACCAAGCTTCAGCTGCAGCTGTGTGAACTCCATCCTGAGCTGCTCATTTTCTCTCTCGTATTCCGTCGCCTGAGCATCCCGCGCCTCCGTCAAGGTACGGACGTGGCCCACATAATTTTCCACCTGAAAGGAGAAGGACAATCTAAGCTCACAATACCCAGCCCTTCGGGACACAGGAAGGAAAAAGGCCTTCATGGTGGCGGCCCCCTCAACAAGGTCAGCCTGGCACCAATATCGTTATCGTTAAGACCTTCCTCTATTCCCAGGCACTTGGCAGCATATGATAGGTTTTTAATCAGGTCATAGGATATTGTTTGGATGTGTGTGTGTGTGTGTGTGAGAGAGAGTGTGTGCTTCTGCCTTGCTTGTATGTTTGTAGCTAAACTGTTTTTATATCTTGCATATACTGTATTTTTAAGATTTTTCATCTTTGTAAACCTCACAAAGAGCTTTAATAAATGAAATAAATGTAGTAAATGAAATGAAATTATCCTATCAGCAGCCTTCCCCAGTCCGGTGCTGTCCAGATGTGTTGGACTGCAGAGCCCATCGTCCAGTGCAACTAGAGGGCGCTGGGATGGGGGAGGCTGCCTTCCAGCAACCCTGTAAGGTACTGGCGTTAGTACGATGATCCACCATACTGCACAGCATCAGGTGAAATCGGAAGATGGGGGATAGCAATAAAACCATAGACTCATAGAATAGTAGAGTTGGAAGGGTCCTCTAAGGCCATCTAGTCCAACCCCCTGCTCAATGCAGGAATCCACCTTAAAGCATACCTTACAGATGGTTGTCCAGCTGCCTCTTGAAGGCCTCTGGTGTGGGAGAGCCCACCACCTCCCTAGGTCATTGGTTCCATAGTCGTACTGCTCTAACCGCCAGGAAGTTTTTCCTGATGTCCAGCCAGAATCTGGCTTCCTGTCACTAGAGCCCATTATTCCACGTCCTGCATTCTGGGTTGATCGAGAAGAGATCCTGGCCCTCCTCTGTGTGACAACTTTTCATGTATTTGAAGAGTGCTATCATGTCTCCCCTCAGTCTTCTCTTCTCCTGGCTAAACATGCCTAGTTCTTTCAGTCTCTCCTCATAGAGCTTTGTTTCCAGACCCCTGATCTGGGGGATTTTCTAAAAAGTTGTTCAACTCTGCTTGAATGCCGGCAGATGGCGCTATAGCTCTTGCTGCAAGAACGATCCTGCCTAAAAAAAACAAGGGCTCCCTGTGCAATTGCCCATCGACTCAAAAGGTCATCCTCCAGGGGAACCTTCACATGCTGAGAAATCTCTGTAACCAGCAATTTGCACCCATCCCAAGATGGAGCCCAAGTCAGAACAGAGTTGTATTTATTTCCTATTACACCAGCCACAAATACTAATTCGTACAGAAGAGAACCCACCCCCCAGGAATTTGGAAGAGCTGGACTTTAGTTGAGCCACAAATGGAAAATATGCTTTGCTTTGCCATCCAGAATCTTTAAACTTAAGGGCTGTTGCACATGGGGCCTTAACGCCCCCGCCCCAAAGCTTTTAAAGATTTTTAAAACTTCAATCTATGTTTAATGAACTGTAGTGCTGAGAACGAATCTGGATCATTCATTTTAAGGGGTACCAATATTTTTAAGATTTACGGATTATATATATATTGCCAGGTATGCTTTAGAACTGTACACCATTTCATGAGGGCTTTTATGCCCTGAAAGGCGGTTGTAAAATCTTTTGAGAAATAAATATCTAAAGCAGATGTTCCTCAAACTACCTTAAAGCAGAAAACCCATTTGCACAGCTGACTCAGAGAACTCTGACGCCTCGCAGAGGATTCAGACTTGAGGCTCAATTCTCATGGATTTGAGGGCTCAGTTTGTTAACTCACCATCACGACTCCAATCATTCCCTGGCTGGAATGATAGGAGTTGCAGGCCAGGTTGGGTGGAGAAAGACAGTGGCCCAGCTGTCTTTTAGCAAAACTTGCCCACCGCAACTGATCTCCGCACTGATAACTGTCTGAGCAGGGTGTCCAGGGCATGTAGGAAACCAGTGATTTGAAGCCTGAATCCACAGGAGTTATGAGCCAGCTCATTGGTCCATCCATCTCAGTCTTGCCTGGCCTGAGCAACAGCGTCTCTCCCTAGGGTCTCAGACACAGGCTTTTCCCAGCCCTACTGGGACACACCGGACACAGAAGAGCCTCGGGCTTTCGACACGCAGAACCAGTGCTCCACCACTGGATTACGGCCCATCCCTAGCTCTGCCATGTTCCAACTGCAGGGAAATACGGAGCTGCCTCCCAAGTTTCTCTGAGACGAAAATTATAATGGGAGATCTATAGTGGACCCCCACACACATATTCCACTGGGCCCTGGTCTGCCTTGTGCAGGGGGCGGGCAGAAAGTAGGTCTTTTTAAGAATAGTATTTTACTGTTTTATTCTTTTATCCTATTTTGTATTTCATTGCTCACCCCTCCAGAATCTGTCTAGGTATGGCGCAGTATACAAATGTTATAAATAAACAAATCTCCAGATGGTTTGGACTTCAGCTCCAAGCATCCCTGACCACTGGCCACGTTGCCAGGGGCTTCTGGGAGTTGAAGTCCAAAAGGTCTGGAGCACTCCCTTCTTCTGCTTACCCCTGGCCTTGTGCACACAGCGCTGGGGTGGTTCCTGCCACGAGTATCCCTCCCTCCACCTCCTCTCCACCACGGCCTTCTCTTTTTCGGGCAGTGATGAGAGCGCCGTCTCCCATCAGTTTATAGTCCTGCCTCCTCCAACCTGGGGGCAGAGGCGGGGTTCATGGCAGGCAGCAGCAACTTCCACACTTAGCAACAGCTGGTGCTGAGCAGGGAGGGAGTAAGAAGATTCAATCTTCCTGTCCCAGTTTCAATCCCTGCCATCTATTAAAAGGATCACAGGGAGCTTAGAATAGCAGGGTTGGAAGGGGCCTATAAGGCCATGGAGTCCAACCCCCTGCTCAATGCAGGAATCCACCTTAAAGCATCCCTGACAGATGGTGTGGAGAATGTGGATAGGGAGACATTTCTCTCCCTCTCTCATAATAGAAGAACCCAAAGGGGTCGTCCCAGGAAGCTGATTGGTGAGAGATTTAGGACAGATCAAAGGACAGTCTTCTTCACACAGCACTGAGAGTTAAACTATGGAATTCACTTCCACAAGGTGTGGTGACGGCCACCCATTTGGATGGCGTTAAACATGGATTGGACAAATCCATGGAGGTGGATAAGGCCACTAGTCAGTGGCTACCAGTCCTGATGGCTCCATGCTACCTCCAATGCCAGGGGAAGTATGCCACTGTAGAGCAGTTGCTGGGGAATATGGGCAGGAAGGTGCTGTTGCACTCATGTCCTGCTTGTGGGTTGGCCACTGTGAGAACAGCTGGTTGGCCACTGTGTGAACAGAATGCTGGACTCCATGGACCTTTGGTTGGATCCACCAGGGCTCCTCTTACGTGGATTCTTGCATTGAGCAGGGGCTTGGGCTCAATGGCCCCTTCCATCTCTACTATTCTATGATCTTATTGACAACAGGAGCTCCATGTTTATCACTGAGCTGAGCCTCATTTGGCAAAAGCCAAAATGTGGGGGGGGGGGGGGCAAAGCCATACAACCCCCCCCCCCATTCTCTCACACACACATTCATATATGTACACACACACACTGGTCTTCAACTGGTCCAGACCAGAGACCCACCTCAGACTCCCAACGTGCAACATGGGACCCACTTTCACAACTTTTTCCATGCCCAACGTGGCAGCAACAGCTTTGCCGTGACCCATCCGGACTGATCTCACGACCCACTTTTGGGTTAGGGTTCAAGACCACAGCTCTAGTGCAGCCTTCACCAACCTGCGGGTGTATTGGACTACAACTCCCATCATTCCCAGCAAGCCTGACCAGGTGAGGGAAGGCTGCTCAAATGCCATTATTACACTAGAGGAAAAGAGCTGAGGTGTGCTCAAGAGGCCAGCCAAGTTATTACTGGATCTCCTCCAGACGCTGCGCTAGTTTTGAGGTTCAGAAGCCCCTTTTTTTCCAGGTTTTTCAAGTGCAACAGTCCAGGCATGCAAGGTGACTGCAGCAGTGTCCCTGCCGGCTTCCCACGCAGAGGCAGTTCCAAAGCAAAAGGCTTCTGAACTATTCCTAAAAGTCATTTCACATTCCAGGCCCTGTGGGGAGCATGGAAAATTGTCCTCTTGTCTGCAGGAGCTGGAGGCAACTGGGAAACAGGATACTGGGCTTGATGGACCTTTTCGTCTTATCCAAGCAGGACTGCTCTTACGTCCTTAAAGTCCCAGAAGTCTATTTTGGTCTTGTCCCTTCCATTACCAAAAAAGCCAAATGACAAACGAAATGTACCCGGACGTGCTCTTCATACATCCTTTGTTCAAAGCAGGACGGGGCTTACAGGGCCTGTTCCTGCACACAGTGGGGTTGCGGAGGAGGTCTTTACAGACTTGATGGGGGCATCTGCTTTATTACGTGGAAAGCCATATGTGAAAGATCTAGCTGTTGCCTCTTCAAGACGATGACAGTCGAGAAAGGAAATCAATCATCAGTCGAGAAAGGAAATCTATCATTTGTGTCAGATACAAGAAAACCTCCAACCCCCTGCTGTCTCTATTGTCTTTGCTCCTCACTTTGAAGTCTGCGGGGCGGGAAACAACCCACCCAGAATTATTCCTACAACCAGCCATATCAAAACAAAGGGGGCTTGCCCAGAAAACACAGGATGGGCTCCTGCGTGAATAACGTTCCGCCGGAAACTTCCCCATGGGCTGTGTTTCTTTTTCTTTAGACAACATACCAAGTACCTGTGATAACCAGAAGCAAATTGCAACACAAAAGCCAAAGGAGAAACAAGAAGCCATAAGAAAAATGCGCTCTCCCTACTCCAAGATAAGCAGGAAATAAAATGAAATGAAAAGATAAAGCTATGTTTATGCATCTCTTTCAGCCCACGGAGGGTACCAGCTTGGGGAAGACTGCCCTAAAAGATGCCAGGGATGTGCAAAATTCCCAATCCATGTAGTGTCTTTATTAAGCCAACTCAAATATCATCAACAATGTGCCAAGAAGGTTAGTAGCAGTGTGTGGGTGAGCCACGCAGACACCATAACTACAACATCCAGACAGCCCTTCCTTCCCGGCGCCCTCCTATTCCTCCCTCACGCCAACTTGCTTTTTGTAACATCTTGCCTGATCTCAAAAGCTTGCATATCTTTGGAGATCTTTGACTTGGCCTGTTAGAAGTATTCTGATATGTGGGTTTTGCTTATGGACAACACGGCTGCCTTGTTGGTTGTGACTCGAGAGAATACTGAATTCAGCCATTCGACGGTGAGACCCTACACAAAAGGAAGAGGGTTTTACACCATCTAAATTGGGCCCTTGTTCTCGAGGGGGGGGGGATCGTCCCCACCAGCTGCTAGGTAAAAATATCCAATTTGGTTTCTGCTGATTCTTTTTAAAAAAAATCTAGCATAGCATTTCACTCTATTCCCAGGCGTGTTAATCTAAAGACTGCCTAGTTGATCTCTATTTCTGTTTTCAACCAACCAAGGAACCTATCAGGTTCATTCACAGGATGCAGACAGTTTGGAGTTAACAGTTGAATTTTATATTTTTGAAAATGGAGGAGCGACAATTGCCTGTCACTCTCTTGTTCCCAGTGGTCTTGGCAGGACTGAAACCATTGCATCCCTTCGCAGAGCCCAATTTGAATGTCTACAAACCCTCCTCCTCCATATCTTATATACAATACGTCAGTGTAACACTTATTGCTCGAGATCTACCAGGCCTATTTTGCGCATTTTTGTTTTAAGCTGAAGCTTGCGCAGTGCAGACGTGCAGAAAATTTTGAAAGTTTAAGAAGTTCGAAGCTCGAGCTTTAATAGCAAGAAATTTCCTCCATGCCAAACAGGCAGGGCAGCCCCTCCACCAGCGGAATGACGGACAGCCCCGCTCAGCCAACCAGTGTGGCGTGAAGTCGGGCCCCGGGTGTAACTGCACAGTTAAGCTGTCGCTGCCGGCGGGAAGGGAAAAACGGACAGTGGCGGCCAACTGGGACACACGAGGGAGAGGGCAGGGCTACACCGCATGCAAATTTCAGAGAGGGATTCACTATGCATGAGCCACATTTGCATTTTTCATGAACCCCTCTGTGGTGATGGGACTGAGAGGTAAAAAAGCGAGAAAAGACTACTAGTCCTCGTGGAGACATGGGCTTTACACTAATCACCTTAATAGCCTGACCTCACAGATATGCTAATGCAACATCCAGTCAGCCTTTTCTCCCCCTCCTATCCTTGCACATTTTTGGTGATGTTTTGAGTCAAGTAATGTAAACATAAAGGGACTGACCCTAAAGGTTAATTAGCTCATATAAAAAAACACATGCACGATTATGTACCACACTGCCAACATTTCAGCCCATTTCCCCAACTTTCTGTCACTCCAGCGCAAAATTGGGGGGGGGGGCATTTGCAGCCCTCCAGATGTTTTGGGTTACAACTCCTAGCAGCCTGAGCCAAAACATCTGGCCCACCCCCTGAATTACAGGAGGCAAAGTAGCCACCCTCTGACTTCCCACAGTGTTAGTCAAATCACTGCTGCCTCAAAACCTTCTGAAAACAGTTACCTAAGGGAGCCGCCACAAAAGGTAAAGGGGATGGGATCATTCCCCTCCCCACATATGGAATTCAATCGTCCTCAAGGGCAGACATGTCAGATGAAGAACACTGTCAAATAAGCCTTGCATACCCACTAACTGTGGTCTGGCATCCACCACATTCATCAAAAGGTTGTACAACTTAATGTTCAATGCATGCATCTAAGACAGCAATTTAGCAATTTAAGAAACAGTCCTGGACACCACTGCAAAATGACTGCTATGAGAGGTGAGCCCCAACACACTATACAACCTCTTTGAAGCCACAGTTTTCAGCACCAACAAAAACTATGTCACAGCAATCCCAGCTGCTGGTAAGAAAACGTGTTAATATTTTTTTAAAAAATGGGAAGAGTTGGGTAAGAAAGATGTCTGGAGGCTCACTGTTGCCACAAGCCCCACACTGCCGACGTCTGATCTGAACTGTAGCTGTCCTCTATTTCAAGAGAGTATTTTCACTGCTGATGACTTCTGCCCTGAAAAAATTGCCCACACCCTGTTCAGAATAACTATAAGGGCAGTGATACTGAAAGGAGCCGCTTTGGGAAAACCCTTTAGAAGCCTACGGGACGACTCCACGGTAAAATTCTCTCCTAACCTCTCTCATTTCTTCTGCTTGCTGCTGCCTGAGTTTCTCTAACTCGCTGGCAGCTGAACGTAAATCTTCTTGACTGTGCAGAAACAAGCTCCATACATAACAGAGCTGGTCGTCTGCGGGAGCTGTCGTATCGACCCCTTCTTCCTTGAGCCGTTGCCTTATGTCTTCTATATGCGATTGCTCCTGTCGAAAGGAAAAAGAAAGGGGGTCAGCATGACTGGCTGGGGATGCTGGGAGTTGTAGGGCTTCTCTAAATAAGCAATTTATAGCACGCTTGTGTCTGACCACTCTAGGAAGTTCGCGGGTCGATTTCATGATGTCATCAACAGCCAGTACGTCTCCTGCAGTTCCCCCCAGTAATCCTGTGCTTTTATAACACAGAGATAATCTGGCATCTATTTATGATGGGATTTATTCCGCTACTAGATGGCGCAGTTTCATTGCAGCCTATTCTTTTCAATGGCATTCCCTTTTCAATTCAAAATCACGTGTTTGCTATCTGAAGGAGCCCGTTTTGCATACGAAGAGATCCGAGACCTGATAAGGATGCGGGATTTCTTTTTGTAATGTAGAGAACTTCAACTCATCTGGAGGTTACAAGGCTGGGGAAGGTTAATTTTTGAAATCCGCAAAACTGTGCATGTTACGCTGACAACCAACTATCTATTTCAACTTTTTTTCCACTAAAGTTGTGGGGGCACCTTCAATTTTACTTCCATTTCACACTCAGACATATATGCATGTCAATGACATACATGTATTCTTTCGTATACTTGAAAAATAATATGGAACGAAAAATTTCACACAGAAAAATAAGACACTAGAAAATTATCTGTGGGTACTTTTCTGCCCAACGTCAACTGGTTATTATCTTGATGGTATATTCTGATTGTTAATATTGTTGTAACCCATCTTGGGTGCTCATGTGGAAAGGCAGGCTACAAGTTTAATAATTCAAGCCACAATTTCACCTGAGAAACTATTGGAAGGCAGATGGCCCCATGTTCTAGTATTATGGGAGGGGAAGGGATGTTTTCAGTTGGCAGAAGAGAGATGAGAAAGCCAAGGGGAGCCAGCATCTGAGATTTAGACCAGGAAGACTTGGGTTCAAGGCTGTGACAGGTCAGGATCTTTCTTGCTGGATGCAATACATTCCCTTCCTCTATTTGGAAATAGGATGCTATATTAGCCAGGTTGTTGGACTGATCTCACAGAGCTCTCACAGAACATACCTAATAATAAATCAAGATCAGGATCATGGAATTCATCAGATATAATTCTTAGTCTATAACATATGTTTATGGAACACCTAAAGTAAAATAAAGTAGGAGCTCAGTACCTAATAAAAGAGCAAAAATACAATTTTACAGCATACAAAAGGAGCATGTGTGACTGTGTGTTATCTTGCGCGTAATAGCCAGAAATAAATAGGCAATTGTACTTGGGTGGAATTTGATCAAAAGCTTGAAGAGTTTCAACATAGGAACTCAATGGACATAATATTAAGGGTGTCACAATATCTTCCTTAAGGTTAGGATTCCTTGCTTGCTGTGTAAGTGTATACACAGTCACAGTGTCCTAAATTTTATCAACCCACTGCTCTTTAGTTGGTTGCTTTGCAACTGTAGACAATTGCTTAGGAAGGCCTTTACACAAAAACCCAGGTTCAAAAAGATGAATATATCCTCATGGCTCTATGCTACCTCCGGGTTCAGGGGCAGGATGCTCATGGACACCAGTTGCTGGAGAACATGGGTGAGAGGGTGCAGTTGCACTTGTTGGTTTCCCGTGGGCAGCTGGATTACATGGACCCTTGGTCTGATCCAGCAGGGCTCTTCTTATGTTCCTTAGAAGCATAGCTTTACGACTTACCAGTGGTCTAAAGTGAAGAAATCCCTGCCAGGAATCAGCAACCATGTTCCCAAACTCCTACACATTCACACCAAAGATGAAAATATGAGCCACCAGGATGAACACATGGCTATCATAGAATAGTAGAGTTGGAAGGGGCCTAGAAGGCCACCGAGTCCAACCCCCTGCTCAACACAGGAATCCGCCTTAAAGCATCCCTGACAGATGGTTGTCCAGCTGCCTCTTGAAGGCCTCTATTGTAGGAGAGCCTACCACCTCCCTAGGTCATTGGTTCCATTGTCATGCTGCTCTTACAGTCAGGACGTTTTTCCTGATCTCCAGCCGGAATCTGGCTTCCTGTCACTTGAGCCCATTATTCCGTATCCTGCACCCTGGGTTGATCGAGAAGAGATCCAGGACCTCCTCTGTGTGACAACCTTTCAAGGATTTGAAGCGTGCTATCATGTATCCCCTCAATCTTCTCTTCTCCAGGCTAAACATGCCCAGTTCTGCCTATCTCTCCTCATAGGGCTTTGTTTCCAGACCCCTAATCATTCTCGTTGCCCTCCTCTGAACCCCCTCCAGCTTGTCTGCATCCTTCTTGAAGTGTGGTGCCCAGAACCGGACACAATACTCAAGATGAGGCCTAACCAGTGCCGAATAGAGGGGAACCAGTACCTTGCACGATTTGGAAGCTTTTTTTGCAGCCACATCACACTGTTGGCTCATATTCAGCTTGTGATCTACAACCATTCCAAGATCCTTCTCGCTGGTAGTATTGCTGAGCCAAGTATCTCCCATCTTGTAACTGTGCATTTGGTTTCTTTTTCCTAGGCGTAGAACTTGGCATTTATCCCTATTAAATTTCATTCTGTTGTTTTCAGCCCAGCGTTCCAGTCTATCAAGATCACTTTGGAGTTTGTTTCTGTCTTCCAGGGTATTAGCAATCCCACCCAATTTTGTGTTGTCTGCAAATTTGATAAGCATCCCCTGCACCTCCTCGTCCAAATCATTAATAAAAATGATGAAGAGCATTGGGCCCTGGACTGAGCCCTGTGGTACTCCGCTGGTTACCTCCTCCCAGTGTGAAAAGGTACCACTGATAAGCGCTCTTTGAGTCCGATTCTGTAGCCAACTGTGGATCCACCTCACAGTTGTTCCATCTAGCCCACTTTTCACTAGTTTGTGAATCAGAATGGCATGGGGCACTTTTGTCAAAAGCTTTGCTGAAGTTAAGATATACTATATCCAAAAGCCGGTGCAGCTCAGTAGAACCTCCATGGGCAGAGGCAGCCTACCTGGCAAGAGCAGACGTTATGGGGCAAACAACACACAGCCAGGTACGGCACCCAAAGGACTCTCGGCCTCACCCAGCAAGGCTGGCTGTCCTCCTTAGTGTGTTTGCTTTGGTTCCCCCCCACACCGCTGAAGAAAGGGCTCTGCCGAAATCCCTTCGTCGCCCTACCCGCGCAGGGGGACACAGCCGCCTCCGTCCCCGCACCACGTACTTACCGGCCGGGCTCCCTCCATGCGGGCTCGGCGGCGCGAGGATTACGCGAGCCCAAAGCAAGGCCGCGGAAACCATGGCAACGCGGCCTACCCGCTAGGCCCAGCCTAGGCCGTAGCGGTGGGAGAGCCCCCCCGGCGGAGCCATGGCAACGCGGCAACGCCCCCCGTCCACGCCCCCCCCCCCCCATGCGAACGGGCTCCGTGACCATCGGCGTCTTTACTCCGGAGTAAGCTTTCGGGTTACCTTCCTTCCTAGCAAGCAGGCAGAGGATGGCAGCGCTGCAACGCGATCCTAAAGAGCCTTGATGAATCTCAAGCGCGCACAGGATGGTAGCCACGCGGCACAATTGGGAGTAAGTCCCAGTTGGAAGCAGCGAGACCTGCTCCCGAGTCAACGTGCACCAGCTTGCGGTGCCCTGGAAAGTGTGCGCTTGTTCAGGAATAAGCGCCACTGTATGCACTGAAGCTTGCTCCCGAGTAAACATGCAGGGAATCGCAGTGATGCAGCACGATCGTGTGCATGCTTACCGGGAAGGGGGGAAAGTCCAGAATTAACTGGGATTGCACCATATGCATAGGGCTGAAGCCTTACAGAATGCTATAGTTATATCTATATCTATTTACTAAGGGCGCAATCCTATGCATGTTTGGGGGGGGGGGGGGGAGTTCTGTAACCCAGCATGGCTGGCTGGCTCATGGCTAGAATTGCAGGACAATTTTTCTAAACATGCATAGGACTCCATCCTGAAAAAAAATGTGTCCTGTCCTCTCAAGTCTTAGAGCAGCTATAAATCTCTCCCTAGAAACATACAACCAATAGTTAAACAAGTTTCTTGAAGCGCTCCAAAGAATTGCTGGGATTTAGTCCCCTAGGAGAACACAGACATTGCAGCATGCAAATAGGACTGTAGAGTAAAAGTCCAATCCTATACATGTTTTGGAGCAAGCCCCAGAGACTTCTATGGGCTTACTCCTACAGATACATAAAGGATTGCCTTCAAAATCAATGGCTTTAGCCATTTCCAACTCCTTAAAGGATTAGGCGAAGTTTCACTGAAACTTCATACAACTTGTAAATATGGACAGGGCTCAGTTGCAAGTAAATCAGCAAAGAAATCCCAGAGATTAAACTTGCTTGCAGAGATATATGCTGTGTACTTTTGAGTTCCTGTTCTCCATACACATCTTTCTTGGAGCAAACAGTCTAGATTGGGAGAAATATGTCATCTCCCAGTTTTGCGACGTCATCAGTCCATTTGCCTGCATTCCAAACCTGAACTCTAAATGTAAGCAAATTATATTTGTAGCTGGCCTTTGTGCTGGTGCTAGGAAGTTATACCGAAGTTTTTTAATACACGCACATGTGCAACTCACTACCTACTCCTCGTCTAGTGCTGCCCAACTGAAATTGCAGGCTTAAGGGCTGGCCATGGACTTATTTCCAAGTTTGTGTGATAGTGTACTCTCTATCAGTGATGTCAGATTTGGACATATAACTTGGGGAAATCATAGGAACACACTTATGAATTCTGGCTTATCATGAACAAGCTATATGCTTCTGCACACAGCCCATCTCTGGCTTGTTTAGCCACTCCCATTTACGTGCCTTGGAGAAATCAAGCCACGTAAATCAGCATTCATGGTAACCCAGGGTGTTAACAAAAGCTTGGGTTACCAAGCACACAAACTGAGCCAATGTGTAAAAATACATCAGGACTTTAGGTTTTCTAAAAAAAAAAAATTAATCACCCCACCCATGCAGTCCAAATGCACCTAAAATGTTCAATACTTGAATAAGAAGAGGATTGGGATGGTTAAACTGGACAATCGCTACAATCTATGCACACTTACCTGAGAGCATCACTGAATTTAACAGGATTTGCTTCTGATTCAGCATGTATAAGTATGACAACTGAAATCACATTTCTCAACGCTCCCCCCATGTGGGATACTAAATCTGCAACCTGGAGCAGTATAGTCCACCCATTTAGATGGGTGGACCAGAGTTCTGTTCCCACCACTTTGAGGAATTGCTAATAGCATTAAGGCACAGGGAAGTCTTTGAATCTATTGACTGCATTTTACTGGGAACACTTCCCTGTTGCCTGGAAAGTAGCAGAAATGGATGAAGAGAAGCACAATGGATTGCCGTGTGGATCCCATCAGTGGGCCAAAGCAACGCAGACAACTTGCCTATGATGCAGAACAGCAGTCCAAAAGCACTGCGGCCGTTCTCCTGCCGACAGTCCTGAGTGAGGCGCTCACAGCAACATGTATGGGTGCTGGCTGGCAGGTGATACCCTGAGCACTAATTAGTCTCTAGTCAGAGACTCCTCTTCAAGGCTATTTGCAAACCACTATTGCAAAAGCTTCAGTGTTCATTCATAACGCAGTTTGCAAGGCAGATGGCCCAGGGGTAACAGGTTTTACTACTCCCATTTCGCCCAGTCTATCCAAACTCATAAGAAATACAGGTGACCTTGTTTTTACCTCCTGTTTGAAACTTCCATTCCACCCATCCAGGCTGTATAGTCTAGTCTCCTAAAGACCTTATGAGAAGCTAAGAGCAGCCCTGCAAGACTTGGTCAATGTTTTCCAACAATGGCCAAGCAGATGCTGGCAGAAAGCCCACAGCAAAGCATACTTCAGTATTGGAGGCAGTAAGCCTATATACATCAGTTGCTGTGGAACATGGGTGGGAGGGTGCTGTTGCAACGTGTCCTGCTTGCGGGTTCCTGGTCGACAACTGGTTGGCCACTGTGTGAACGGAGAGCTGGACTAGATGGACCCTCGGTCTGATCCAGCATGGCACTTCTGATGTTCTTACGCTTAAGTTCCATTTAGCTGTCACAGGCAACAGCCATAAATAGATCTATTTTCCATAAGACTATCTCATCTTAAAGATCGCTGAACCCAGAGCCACCAGAGCATCTTGTGGCAGTGAGTTCCGCAAATTAATTCTTTGTTGTCTGAAGAAGTATTTTCTCATGTCCTTCACTCCTTCAATTCCACTTTCAGGCATCCACTCTCTTGGAATGACCGCCAGCCAAGCTCCTTTGCTACCTCCTCATATCTGGAACTCCCACCCAGAACATCTAAATGGTGCTATCTCCACAAATCCCCTCATTCGGCTTTTTCAAATCTGTTCTGAGCCCCAAATAAAACAAAGTCTTCAATATGTTTGCTCACATTCTTCACATGTGACTCTCTTCTTTCCTGTCCCCCTAAAGCCGTCATCTTCCCTATTGCTGAAATTAATTGCTGATAGCACTATAAAACAATCTTTATTTTTTTACCTGGAAAGTGTAGCTGCACGTATCTCAAGTAGGAAATACAGTCTTTACCACATTGGCTGCATGGGAAGCCAAAACTGGATCCAACATAATTGCAGATGGCACAAAGGTGAATTTCTGACAATCAGAAATACTTCCTGTAACCTGTAATATTTAACATAGACCCCTGAAAGCTATGCATTACTAGACATCTTCATTTGATAGATTCTGGCTGAGTTCACTTAAACAATACTCCAGAATTCCAGAGAATCCTGGCTTACACTTCACAAGCAAGCATGCCCAATCACTCCTATTTGACTCCTCGCACCAGCAGGAATGGCTTCAGTAACCAATTCACAACCAAAATAAAAATGATTACATCCGAACCCAATTCCTGGCTTCCTCAAACCAGGAATCATAAACCAACTTTAAATCCTGGCTACAAACTTCGCCCACTTTTTCTTGCTGATGAATTCTGGCAGGAAGAATCAAATGGGAGCAATCAGGCAATGTTAATGTGCACCAGCCTATTTGCTGGTTAACGATACACCAGGATTCTCCCAAATGCTGGCTTGTTTTGTGCAAAAGCAGCCATTTTGTACAATGGTTTCATTTCATTATGGCCTTAATTTCTAACAATGTACTTAGGAACTGTTCCATTTTAGCTCTCTCGTGCAGTAGTGAATTGCTGAAATCTTAACCGAGAAAGCATAAAGTCTGAGGGAATGCCATTAGTCAAGACTGTGATTTGCCAGCTCACCGAAACAACTGGATCACACATGCTGAGACGAGCCATAACTCGAGAACGTTCCTATTATTTATATATATATATATATATATATATATATATATATTGAAGTTCTCCAGTGAGCAGCAAACTTGTGTGCAAAAAATAATAAAATTAAGTAGAATTTTTACCCTTTTGATCCTATATATGTAAAATCTTCTGTTTACCAGTAACAGAGAAGCCTTGCAGTACCACCACCATCATCACCACCACCTTCTAACCCACTCTTAAAAGTCTATTCTGATTTGAAGATTCAGCAAAGTCATTTGTGACTCATCGAGGGCCATTTCTCCATAAAAGCCCTGTGCTGCGACTCAAGATGGCTCACGATCTTCTCCTCGATTTCCATGCCTCCGGCTATCTCGTCGTCAGAAAGCGACAACCGGGTCTGCAGATCCCTGGTTACCACAATCACAGAGGTTCTTCGTGAGTCCAGCATGTTGGCAACCACCACCTGGTGACGATATTTCTCTAAGGCCTGCCGTGCTTTGTCAATCAGGATGGAAGGATTCGTTTCCAACTTGAACGAGATTACATATGCTTCGGGAGCCCATTCCTTAACCAGAGGGGAGAGCATTTTTGGCACCATCTTCATTGTGATCTGCACGGAGGGAAGAAAACCAAGTTCGGCAGAAGGCACAAGCATTTTCAAGACTGAACCTTGACAAAGGAATAGGATGACAGAGGGCCTCCTTGCTGAGTTCCTTCAAATCTCTCCTCAAACCTAACTGCTTGATGTCTTTGAGACCTTATAGTCCCCCACAATAACCAAGCCAACGTGCATGTGAAATAGAAATAATGCATCTCTCTCCCAACCCCACACATTTCCCTGTCCTTCCCCATGTTCTCTTATGTCCAATTTTAGACTGTAAGCTATTTGAGGCAGGGACATGCTCTTTTATTTTATAAGACATTGACGGTGCTTTATTAATGAACACAAGCACACACACATTTTCAGCCCATAACACACCTCCATGGCAATGTCCAGTTTAAAAACAAAACAAAGCCATTTTTCCCCAGCCTAGAAACCCATCTTAACTCACCAGAGGTGTACAGGAAAGTGGCTACATATTGCAACAGCAGAAACATATTTTCATACACTCCACAAAACAAAAATGCAGTATGAACACTTACTTCAACCATATTTTTAGAATGTGGATATACAACGAAATCCCCAAACATGTCTGGCGTAGGTGGCTTTTGAACAAGTCATCACCTCCTACTTTCTCAAGTGAAAATATTAAGTATTATGTGTCTCTTCGGAAACTGAGAGACAACTCAAGGGGCTTAGTCAGATACATATTAGCAGATCCAGTAAATCTTTAAGGAGTTCTTGCTTTACAGGCATTGGGAATTCTTCTCAATTGTTTCTGGACCACACTGGAGTTCCTCCACTGTACACAGGGTCAAGCCTGACACAGTCTCAGCCTCAGGGCAAAGAAGAGTAAGAGACATGCAGCACAGGGACAGCTGCTTCTGCCTCTTCCTGGATCCACTTCCTACTCTCCTCCTGCCAGAAATTCCCAGAGTTTTTGCCCAGGTCTGCTTAACTGAGCCCTTCTTCCTCTCTGACATGGTACCCAGCTTCAGAGCATATCACATTTACTCTGTTTGTTGGATCAGCTCCTGATTCCAGATATAGCCCGGAACAGAGAAATGCAGGGAAACTAATGGGAACTCTACTGTAGAGACCACACCGAAAGCTGGTGCAAAACAAGCTTGAACTGCAGTCCAGGATTCAAGTATTCTGTTACAGGCCTCCCAATAGACAACAAATCCTCTGACTTTACCTGTAGAGGTCCGTCAGCAGACTGGATCTTATGTTCAGGCATCTCTGAAGCAGGAATGTAGAAATCGGACACAGCCGCTGCCAAGTAGAACATAGCGCTGGAACCTGGTGGAGGTTTAGAAAATGAGAGATATGTGTGGGTGTCAAGGGCTGGGGGAACATGAGCATCTGGACCTGCACAACAACTCCCTCCCTCTGGAAATCCAGACAAAGCTTCTTTGCTGCCTCCGGCCCTTTAAGGTTTGTTAGGCCACCTTCTACAGTTTGGGCTGAGGACGCTCAAACTGGTATGATCTGCTCTTAAAGCTCTTTAACTCCTACACTGTTAAAAGCAGTTAAGCGAGAAGCACAAGCCTATATACACCAGTTGCTGGGGAAAATGGGCAGGAGGATGCTGTTGTGCCTGTGTCCTGCTTGTGGGTCTCTGATCAACAGTTGGTTGGCCACTGTGTGAACAGCGTGCTGGACTAGATGGACCCTGGGTCTGACCCAGTTATCAGGGCTCATAGACTCTTCTTTGAAGTAAAATGTACGCCCTCCCAGTTATTCATTGGGGAAATGACTAGGGCATACCACTGCCCCACTCATTTCTAGAGCGCCCCTCTTCCTATATATATATATATACCTTGAAGAGTTCGTTCCTCTCTAAAAATCACAGCTACATCCAGCTGTCAGTGGGGAATGGCGGTTCCAAACAGGGCTGGCTGGGGAGGATGGGAATTGTGCTTTGAACACGGATTCTGACGCGGCATGAAGCCCTGCCGGTTGGGGCCAGGTTGGGCCGGTTGGAGCGGAGGCCAGGACCAGGGTGAAGGAGGTGGCGGCTTCTCCCCAAGGGAGCCCTTACCGAGCGGCGCGAGGGCGCGGGCGGCGGCGCGCAGCAGCGCCAGGTACTCCTCGAGGCCGGTGAACTCGAGGGCCAGGAGGGCGCCGTCGTCCTGGGCACGCCGGTAGGCCACCAGCGCGGGCACGAGCCCCGGCAGCGTCTCGGCGGCGACGCGCACGTCGCTCCCGCCGTCGTCGTGCACGCGCAGTGCGTCCAGCAGGGCCGGGCCGTGCGGGGGCAGGGCGCGCGCCCAAGGGAAGACGGAGCGCGCGCGGTGTAGGAAGCAGACGCCGTAGCCGGCGCGCACCAGCCACTCGGCCGAGATCGCCCCGCGCCGCCCGCTGCTGAAGTTTTCCAGGAAGCGCACCGCCCGCGCCTCCAGGGGCACCTGCGTCCCGCCCGACGTCACCAGCGCCACGCGCCGGCCGCGCGCCCGCTGCGCCTCCGCCCAGGCCGCCACGCGCCGCGCCGCCTCGGCCTCCGCCGGGGACTCAGGCGGCGCCTCCTCGGCCATCGTCCCCGCCGGCCCAGGCAGCGCCACAACTTCCGCTTCCGGTATACGCGCCTCCCGTCACGCCGGAAGCCCCATCTCCGGCTCGGCGCCGCGTTGCCCGGCAACCGTCCATCGCTACACTCCCCGCCCACTCTATCACAGGAAGTCCCGCCCACATGACTTGTCGGCCCTATAGAAATGGCGTGTCCTATTACTCCAGCCTTCCCCAACCCGCCGTCCTGGCCTACAACTCCCATCATCCCCATTCAGTCAAACTCGCCTACTAGGGAGTAAACCCCATTGACCACCCCCTCCGACTTCTCCGTAGGCCTCCTTGCTCATCTAACTTCCAACCACAGAGAAGACGAGGGGTAGAGCGACGCCAAAATGGCGTCTTTCCGGGTGAGTCGGAAGCGTTTACCGGAAGTTCATCCTGCATGTACCTATACTGTCGCACCCTTCTCTATGGTCTCCCCCACTCCCTCCCTGTGGAAGATAACCCCTTTCTGAAACTCAATGGTCCCCGCGCCGGAAGTCCTGTCCTCCGTGGCTCCGCCTTAGCAACCGCGGGCCTAGCAACGGTAGAGCGATGCAGACGGAGCGCGTGGTGGGCCTGGCGCTGCCCCGCGGGCAGAAGCTGCGCTGCGAGTTGTGCCTCGGGCCGGCCACGGTGCGCTGCGGCGGCTGCGGGGTCACCTACTACTGGTGAGCCGTCCGTGCGGCGAAGCGGGGGGGGGGGAGTCTATAAGAAGCTGTCTTCTACTGGGTCGGACCCTGGTTCCACGTAGCCCCATATTGCCGACACTGACGGGCAGCAGCGGCTCTGCAGGAACTCGAGCAGGATTCCTTCCTCGTCCTCCCCGGAGACACTGACGGGGATCGAGCCTGGGATCTTCCGCTCGCAAAGCGCGGGCTCTCCCCTCCCACACTGAGCTGCAGTCTTTTCCCTAAAGGGCAAACGGAGGCTCTAGTCCTCAAGGCCCTGAATAAAGGGGCTGATTTAAATAAGATCCTAGGAAGCTGCTTTATACTGAATCAGACACTGGGTCCGTCTAGGCCAGTATTGCCGACACTGGCTGGCAGCAGCAGCTCTCCAGGACTGGCACCCAGGATTTCTCCCAGCGTGGCCTGGAGACGCTGCCGGGGATCGAACCGGGGACCTTCCGCACGCAAAGCAGGTTGCTCTTATCATCACACCGAGCTATGCCCCCCTCCTTTCCCTGGGGAGCCCGCCCTGCTGCAGCTCGGTGGGGCTGGTCTACGTGCCTGGGATCAGGCTGCGCGGCTGCCCCCTCTGCGTGGCCTTCGTCCTGGACTCTGCTGGCTATTCGGCCGGTGGGCGGGGGAGGAACCAGAGAGAAGAAACCTCCTCTCTTCCTCCCGTAATTAACAGCTGTACCTCGTAGGGTTGAAAGCAGATGTCGGTGATGAGACTATGAATCTGCCCCTGGGTTTCAGCTAGACCTCTGGAAAGTGCTCTCCGAGGTTCTGATGCCTGCCCCAGAAATAGCTCCAGTGCCTCGGAGAGCTCCTTCAGCTTTCTCGCTGAAATCCAGAGCGGATTCACTGCGCCACCGGCATTGGAGCCCCCAACCTCCACTGGTTGAAAGCCATCCTGGCTCATGATAAAAGCAATGTAACCAATAAAAGGCAAGGGAGCAGGTTGACTGGATATTGCAGTCAAGGTGTCTGCATGGTCAGAGTATTAAGATGATATGGAGGAGTTGGAGTGTTGCTCCTCCATTTTTTAAAATATAAAATCCAGCAATTAACTCAAAATTGCCTTCACGATGGGGGATCCAGAGAGGTTCCTTGGCTTGTGGGAAAGAGAAGAAGTAGAGATCAACAAGGCACTCTTTAGCTGAATTCAGACAACACAATAAGCAACTGGGCGGGGGGAACAATCATCAGGTGTATTGACTATCGTGTCCTCCGAATGCTGCCATAGTCAACTCAGCGCTGATCCTAATCCACACCATAGTTGATTATTGTGAAGGACATGGGTTTCTGAGGCCCTTGGCGCTTCCAGAGGAGGGAGGAGGATGCGCTCCTTTGTTGACATATTTCTGAGCTACTTATCTCTTTCGTACCAGCCGAGAAAAGCAGGTGCTCTTTTAACGAGCAGAGACTTAATGGCTTTCAGCTGAACAACCGTTAGGGAGGGTTTCGTTCCCAGGCGGTGCAAGGGCGGGGGACTAACGAGAGAGTGGCTGATAAACGGAAGCCGGAGACGGGTGGTTCATCTCTCTCTCTTCGGACCTGGATGCGGTGAAGAGGTGATCTTCGGCTGGTTAGATGGAGCCGGGTGTTAGATAGAGTTTTTATTGTTTTATATGCCTACTTGGTTTAAGGGGGCTTGACACTGTTAAGAGTGTGCCTAATTGGTGGGGGATGCCAATTGTTTTAGTGCTTGTACCTGTTTTGTGCTGCTAACCTCACCTACCTCAATTCCCATCACCCCCCCCCTTTTGCTCCCCTCTCCTACCAACCCTCTCCTGCTTTGACCAAGGCCTTAACTTAGGATAGTGTGTTAATAAACTTGCTTTGGTCCTTAATAGCTGTGTGGTTATTTCAAGCGTTGGCTCAAGCCAGCTTTGGCTGGGGAACCGGGTGGCGGGACGGGGGTTGTCCGCCACGACAGGGGAACAAGGTTTATGTTTCCTTGACATGGTTGGCAGCGGTGGGATTTATGAGCCAAGCTTGAGAAATAACGGTGAGAACAGTTACTGATTGGGGGTGTAAATTCTGGGAGGCTTCCTTAAACCAACTAGGGAGTGTTAGAGATGCCAGGAGATAAAGACACACCCGGGCCAGGGCCGCGTTGGACCCCGACGATGGGACAGACACCGTCGACAGCGGCAGAGCTTACAGTGGGCTGGGGAAGCGATGAAGGACTCATAGCTGCCCAGCTGAGTGAGGCCACCTTGGAGGAAGAAGCGAAAGTCTCCGCTGCAGAGACGGCAGGGGAGGTTAACCCCAGTCCTAGCCCGGGCGGTTCGGGCTTGATGGCGGGCTCTCTAAAAATGCCACCTCTAGATAGTGAGAGCGGAAGTGATCAAGACGAAAGTATGGAAGAATGGAGGCAAACCATGAAGGAGTTGATGAAGCAACAACGCCGAGCGCAGAGGCAGCATTTGGAGACGGTGAAACTGCAGGCGGAAACTTATAAACTACAGCTCCAAGTTCAAGAGCAGCGCTCTGGGATTAAGGGCGGCCGGCTGGATAGAAAGCTTTTTCCCACTTACAAAGAAGGACAAGACGTCTTAGCTTTTTTCACCCTGTTTGAGCTGGCTTGTGAGGACCAAGAGGTCGACCCGGCGCAGCGGATGGCGGTTCTTCGGGCTCAGGTCAGTGGGGATTTGGCTGACTTAATGGGAACTGTGCCTCGGCGAGAGGCTAATGACTATGAAAAATTTAAAGAGACAGTGAGGCTGCGGTTTGCACTCTCTGCCGAGAACTGCCGGCAGAAGTTTCGGGCGGTGAAAGCGGGGCCCCAAGAAGGATTTATGGCTTTAGCCGCTCGAGTGGAGAAATCTCTGGATTTATGGGTGGAAGCAGTGGGGGCTACCAAAGCCGCCCAATACCATGAGATGTTTGCAATGGAGCAATTTTTTGCAGCCATGCCGGAAGAGCTGGCAGCTCTAGTTAATGACCATCGTCCCACGTCTCTGCGAGAAGCAGCGTTGCTGGCTGATCAGATGGGAGTTTACCGGAGAAGGGAAGCAGCTAAGCCGGCTTGGCCGAAGAGAGGGGGAGCTCCCGCCGGAGGGAGTGGAATTCCAGCAGCCGTGGGAAAGGCGAGTGGAGCCGGGCCGTGGCCCGTGCGGGGTGAAAGAAGAGGGGGGGAAGTTCCTCCCAGACTGTCTTCCACCCCTGCCCCCCCCTCGGGCTGTTATTATTGTAAAGAAGAAGGGCATTTTAAACGCCAGTGCCCGAAGCTACAGGAGAAGAAAGTTCGGGAAAGCACTCCCAGGGTGGGAGCGATTGCGCAGCAGGCTTCTTCCAGCCAAGCCGCTGCCGCCTCCGACTGGGAAGACAGTGAGGGGCCCTCCAGTGGGGAAGAAGATGCCCCTGCCCAGGCTAGTGCGAGACCAGTTCCCAGACCACGCGCCGCATCTCGCCAGGCCCGTGAGGGTCGTGGGGCCGAAGAGGGAGCCTCGTTGGGCTTGGTCCAACCGGGACAGGTCCAGTGGAGCCAGCTGCAGTTCTGTGAGTCTATTACCCTTAATGGGAAGGTGTGTCAAGGGTGGAGGGACTCAGGCGCTTCCCTTTCGGCCGTGGACAAACAATATGTACGCCCTAATCAAATTCTCCAGGGCCAGACTTTTACAGTCACTCCCTACAGTTCCCCCCCGATTACTTTACCTCTAGCCCGGATTCCCACAGAATATCACGGATGGAAAGGAGATATGGTTTTCTTGGTCCATAGCAACTCCCTTTGGCCCATTTTGGTAGGGAATGACTTAGCCTATTTAGCGGCCACTATGGGGGCAGTCACTCGGAGCCAGTCCAATGCTCAGACTTCTACCTCCCTGACTGAACCAGGAGAGGAGCCAACAGAGGAAGAGACCCGAGAGCCAGGGGTTTCTGGATCCAGTGGGGGACTAGAGGAGAGCTTGGAGGAGCCGGTGATCCCATCAGAGGCAAATCCAGCCAACCCTAACCCCGCCTTTAAGGCCGCTCAGCGGGAAGACGACTCCCTTCAGGAATGCCGGGAAGAGGCTGAGAGAGGAGTAGTAGATGTGACCCCCCAGCACCCAGTTCGATTCTTCTGGCAAGATGGAGCCCTTTACAGGGAGTTTGCCCCTAAAGGTTTAGAGCAACCCTGGAAGGTGTGCCGGCAATTGGTGGTGCCACAGGGCTATCGAGAGCCAGTTCTTCAGCTGGCCCATGCTACGGCCTGGGGAGGACATTTGGGGCGGAAGCGTACTTTAACCCGCATCTCTAAAGAATTTTATTGGCCGTTGGTGGCTCAAGCCGTGAAAGATTACTGCCGTTCTTGTGATGTCTGCCAGAGAGTGGGATTCAATCGAGACCATCCTAATGCCCCATTGCAACCGTTACCAATTGTGGAGACACCTTTTGAACGTATTGGACTGGACGTGTTGGGTCCTTTCAATCCCCCTACACGATCCGGAAAGCGGTTTGTGTTAACAGTTATTGACTTTGCTACCCGCTATGCAGAGGCGGTTCCGTTGTCATCCATTACAGCCCCTATGCTGGCTAAAGCTATGTTGTCTATTTGTGCCCGCCTAGGAATGCCCCGGGGTGTCCTCTCGGATCGTGGACCAGGGTTTGTGTCCCAACTGTTCCAGAAGATGTGGGAGCTTGGCGGAGTGGAATATGCCTTCTCAGTGCCCTATCATCATCAGACTAACGGCTTAGTGGAACGTTTGAACCAAACTTTGGGGAAAATGATCCGAGCCTATGCTGTGGACCACCCTACTGACTGGGATCAAGGGCTACCCTTATTGCTCTTTGCGTACAGAGATGCTCCTCAAGAAAGTTTAGGATTTTCTCCTAATGAGTTGATGTTTGGGAGGGAGATTCGGGGACCCCTCACTTTGTTGCGAGAGGAATGGGAGGGACCTGTGGCCAAGACTTCTCCTTCAGTGGTGACTTTTATGCGTAACCTCCAGCGAACGCTACAGGGGGTCCAAGAAGTGGCCAGAGACCATCTTAGCCAGGCTCAAGCAAGCCAACAGGCCTGGTATGATCGGAAGGCCCGGGTGCGAGTGTTTCAACCCGGGGATAAGGTGTTGGTGTTAAAACAGCTTAAGCCGGACAAATTGGCTTTAAAATGGGAAGGACCATTAGTGGTTAAGCAGCGGGTGGGGGAGGTGAATTACCTCCTAGATTTTCCAGACACTCCAAGACAACCTAAAGTGTTTCATGTAAATATGTTGAAACTGTATGTTGATCGCCAAAATTTTGTATTTGAACTTCAACCCGAGGCGGAAGAGGTGGGGGAACCTTTGGATATTCTAGCAGAGTTTCAGCAACCGGGAGGGGTGGAGAATGTGCTTCTGCCGTCGACCCTTACCCCGGAGCAACAGAGAGGGTTCCGACCGTTGCTGACAGAGTTTGAAGGTCTGTTTTCTACCACCCCAGGTAGAACCTCTTGGGCTCAGCATTCCATTCAGACAGGAACGCATCCCCCCATCCGCTCTTGCCCTTATAGGGCGACTGGGGCTCAAGCGGCTACGATTGAGCGGGAATTGCAAGCCATGCAAGATCTGGGAGTGATTCGGCCCTCCAACAGCTCCTGGTCCTCTCCCGTGGTACTGGTGGGAAAGCCCAATGGGGAGATACGCTTCTGTGTAGACTTCAGAAGGGTCAATTCCTTGACCCAGTTGGACCCCTACCCTATGCCAAGGTCCGATCACTTGATAGAACAATTGGGAAGCGCCAAATTCATTACTACTCTAGATTTGACCAAGGGGTACTGGCAAGTGCCCTTGGATGAGGATGCCATACCCAAGACGGCCTTTGTGACGCACAAGGGGTTGTTTGAGTTTACGGTACTCCCGTTTGGGTTAAAGAATGCCCCCTCCTCCTTCATGAGGATGATGGACAGGCTCCTGAATGGGTTAGGGGCCTTTGCCTGCGCTTATTTAGATGATTTGGCCATTTTTTCGCAAACTTGGGAAGAACATCTAGGGCATGTGCGACAAGTGTTTGAGCGCCTGAGGGAGGCTGGTTTGAAAGTAAAGGCCTCCAAATGCCAATTTGGGTTAGGCGAAGTGGTGTACCTGGGACATAGGGTGGGGGGCGGCCGGATCAAGCCGTTACAAGCTAAAGTAGAGTCTATTCGAAACTGGCCTATTCCTCGCACCAAGAAGCAAGTTCAGTCTTTTTTGGGCCTGGCGGGGTATTATCGACGCTTTGTTCCTCATTTCAGTGCTTTGGCTGCCCCCTTAACGGACTTGTGTAAAAAGCGATGCCCCCTCCAGGTGAGATGGACCGGGGAGTGCCAACAAGCCTTTGACTCCTTGAAAGGCCAGATGATGGAGGCTCCCATTTTGCAGGCTCCAGATTTTGATTTACCTTTCACCCTCCAGACGGATGCCTCCGAAACGGGGTTGGGGGCAGTGTTGCTTCAAGAAGGGGCCGATCATCAGCTTCATCCGGTGGCCTATCTGAGCAAGAAACTGTTGCCTCGAGAGAAAAGCTTGGCCACCATCGAGAAAGAGTGCTTGGCCATCGTATGGGCCTTGGGAAAGCTGCGCCCCTATCTGTGGGGACGCCATTTCCATTTGCAGACAGATCATTCCCCTTTGTGTTGGCTGGATAGAGTGAAGGGGTCAAATGGGAAGCTACTTCGGTGGAGTTTGGCCCTTCAAGACTTTGATTTTACAGTGACTCATATTAAAGGACGCGACAATGTATTAGCAGATGGGTTGTCCCGGGCCTACCCGAACTAAAGAGGGTGGGGAGAGGACTCTAGAGATTCCCCTACTGAAGAGATGAAGGACTTGGAGGAAAACCCCCAAGTCTCATCTCCTTAAAGGGGGAGATGTGAAGGACATGGGTTTCTGAGGCCCTTGGCGCTTCCAGAGGAGGGAGGAGGATGCGCTCCTTTGTTGACATATTTCTGAGCTACTTATCTCTTTCGTACCAGCCGAGAAAAGCAGGTGCTCTTTTAACGAGCAGAGACTTAATGGCTTTCAGCTGAACAACCGTTAGGGAGGGTTTCGTTCCCAGGCGGTGCAAGGGCGGGGGACTAACGAGAGAGTGGCTGATAAACGGAAGCCGGAGACGGGTGGTTCATCTCTCTCTCTTCGGACCTGGATGCGGTGAAGAGGTGATCTTCGGCTGGTTAGATGGAGCCGGGTGTTAGATAGAGTTTTTATTGTTTTATATGCCTACTTGGTTTAAGGGGGCTTGACACTGTTAAGAGTGTGCCTAATTGGTGGGGGATGCCAATTGTTTTAGTGCTTGTACCTGTTTTGTGCTGCTAACCTCACCTACCTCAATTCCCATCACCCCCCCCCCTTTTGCTCCCCTCTCCTACCAACCCTCTCCTGCTTTGACCAAGGCCTTAACTTAGGATAGTGTGTTAATAAACTTGCTTTGGTCCTTAATAGCTGTGTGGTTATTTCAAGCGTTGGCTCAAGCCAGCTTTGGCTGGGGAACCGGGTGGCGGGACGGGGGTTGTCCGCCACGACAGGGGAACAAGGTTTATGTTTCCTTGACAATTATTTATTACCATGTTGTGTGGGGAGTACCCCCTAGATGAACAACTGTAAAGTTGATTAATACCCCACCATTGACTATTGTGTTGTCCGAATTCAGCCTTTCTGAATTTTAAAGTGTTTTATTGGTGTTTTATTGGTATTTTAATGATGTATTGGTTTTATGTGCTTTCAATCAGTTTTGTATTTTATGTTTGATGCTGTTCCCCGCCTCGATCCGTTGGGAGAGGCGGGTAATAAATAAATACATTATTATTATTATGCCCCCAATTCACCTGTCCTGGTTTTTGTAACATCTTGCGTGATGAAGAGTTCTGGAGAGCTTGCACATGTACTTTAAAAGAACTTTGCTGTGATTTTACAGAAATTCGACCTCTCCATTGACTGCAGCCCTGTCCCGAGGTATCTCACCACCTGACGTGAGAGCACCATATACTAACTTTTGACCAGTCCTGTGCCCGTTGGTACCTGGGGACAATTTGAACTTGCCCCAAGCAAGTTGGAGGGACCACAGATCAGTGGTAGGGTGTCAGAGTTGTAGTTTTTAGCTGTGACTGTTTTGCAGGTGCACAGTGCTTATAGCTACTGACCATCAGCTCTATGATTTCTGAAGTGTGTAACCATTAAGCGTCAGTTCTCCAGAGTGTGATGAGAAATCGAGAGTCACATCATAGAAACCCAGCTTTGTGTGTGCACAAGGGCTCAGGTTGAGTCTCTGGAATGTCCTCCAATCAGATAGTACATGATGGAAAAGTCCCTAATCTGCCTGAAAGACAGTGCCAGTCAGAGTCAACTGTTCTGGGTCACGTGGAGAAAGATTCGGACCTGGTGATAACCGATTGCAAGACAATTCTATTTATTCAAGTATGTTCCTTTGGTTCATCAGCAGAGGTCAGGCCGCTGCAGGCTAAAGGGCCATGCAGGAAGGGACCAAAGCTCTGGTAGAGCACATGGTTTTCCATTCAGAATCTCCCAGATTCAATCCCTGCCATCTCCAATTAAGAATGGGAAAGACCCTTCACTGTCTTCTGAACAGGGCCCAGCTTTCTGGCTTAACCACCATGGTTAAAGCCATGGTTTAAGGTGTCTTCTGAACAGGGCCCGGCTTTCTGGCTTAACCACCGTGGTTAAAGACGTGGTTTAAGGTGTCTTCTGAACAGGGCCCAGCTTTCTGGCTTAACCACCGTGGTTAAAGCCATGGTTTAAAGTGTCTTCTGAATGGGGCCACTGAAACCCTGGATATCCGCTGCCAGTCAATACTGAGCTCGATGGTCTAATTCAGTAAAAAGGTTCATTAAGGAGCATGCATAACTCAGCATTAGTTTCTCTCCTCTTCCCTTCCTAGTCCCTTTTTCTCCTAGAGGAAGCTTAACCCCAAATTCTGGTGCCACATGCCTTTGTTATATCCTGTTTGGACTACTGCCACGTGATCTGCGTGGGGCTGCCTCTGAAGAGTGTTGGAAAACGTTGGTTGGTGCAGAATGTGGCCAGCTGGATGATTGATGGGAGCCAGTTACATATGACTCCTATGTTACAGCGTCTTCACTAGCGTCTGGTTCATTCCCAGGCACAGTTCGTGATGATATAACCTGCAAAGCTCTAAACCAGGGATGCAGAAACACAGACAAAGGGGCCGAATATCCCTGTCTCTCCAAAATTCCCCAGAAGGTCATGCTCCCTTCCTCCAATCACGGATCATTTGCTTGTTTCCCACCTTTTCTGCAGCTTCTCACCATTCTAAATGGTTGAAACAGCAGTAAAAGCTAAGTGACTAATTTAATTAATGTACGCTAAAACCTGTTAGTATTTTTTTAAAAAAAAATGCCCTGCCCCCTTTGCTTCCAGCCCACCCACCAATGGAATCCCCCCCCCCCCCCCGAGAGCTTCCTGGAAATGGAATTCAGCCCTCGGGGTGAAAGAGGTTCTGCTAAGTGGTTTGGATCAAGTTTCTTGGAGTCCCACCTTCTCCCATATGGCTCAAATGGCACTGCCATGACTTGGAGATTATTGTGGATGTGTGTACATATTTATTTTAAATATTTCTAACCCGCCTTTTAGGGCCAGGTCCTCTCAATGCAGTTTACATCAGAAGAATTAAAACATAATTCAATAAAGTGCAATCATGTTTAAAACAACAGCTAAAACATGCCAGCACCACGCTTGTATGAAATTCATGTAATGAGAGAAAGAAAATCAACAGCATTGTGCTGTTTCCGGCGCCTCCTAAAAACAGCTCTTTTTCCAGGAAGCATTCCTCAACTGACCACCCACCTTTTTTATTAGTACTTTGTTTTAAATTGAACAGTTTCATTTGCTGCTTTAATCTTTTTATCTTTTTATAGTTTTATTCCTATGTTCACTGCTCCAGAATCTATTTTAGATATGAAGCGGTGTATAAATATTGTAAATAAATAAATAAAGGAATTAAAACATTCTGTAAAGCATCTTAACTACAAGCAGATTGGAATAAATGGGTTTTCAAAGCCTCTTTAAAAGCCAGCACTGATGTGGTCAAAATTTATCCCTTGGGAGGGAGCTCCATAAATATGGGGCTACCATTGATAAGACCGTGTATCTATAGCTCCTCTGGAGAAGCCCTTCACTCTATCCTGCCAAGATTTTATGTGTATTTGGCGAATTTGTGAGAGAGGGCTTTCTTAATAACTGTGCTGCTACCTCCTCCTTAGAGAGGTTTGCCTTGCTCAATCTTGATTGTCCTTCTGACCTCAGGCTAAGATTTTTGGCCTGTCAAATTAATCTGTTTAACTGTTCAAGATATATTTTAATTTGCCACTGTCTGGGGCTTTGCTGTTTTATCTTTGATTGGTATTAACTGGCCTGCTGTTTATATATTGCTGTGCACATTTTATGGCTTATTGTGCTTTAATTGTTAGCAACTTTGACTATTATGTGTAGGAAGGTGGGAGCTAGATTGAAATAATAAATCTCACATAAGTAGATCGGTTTGGGGAACTGGCAACAATTGACCACTAAGCATAAGGTTCACTGCAAATAACCGTATTTCTTGTCCCGTTTTAGTGATGTCCAGCATCAAAATGCCGACTGGGTCAGCGTCCACGAGAGAATATGTCAACTACTCATTCCGTTACGTACGGCGTTGCTGTTTTACAATTCAGAGAAAGAAAGGAAGCATGGCGAGGAGCAAAGGATCAGCAGAGAAGTAAGCTGGTGTGTGTGTGTGTGTGTGTGTGTGTAGGGGGTGTCATTTGGGACTTAACTCTGATAGATTGGCATGTTCAAAGCAGGAAGACCGATGATGGAGGCCTTAGAAGTTTTGATAATGAATAGGAGCAGTTTGGTTTGTTATCATGAACCACAGAAACTGATAAGAGAAAGGAAGGAAATACTGATCGATTAGGTCAGTTCTTATTGCTGTATAAATTTTCAAAGGAAATTAAACCAGTGCATAAAGGAGGGTAGGTCTTTCAGTGATTATAAGCCAGAGGAGTGTCTGTGTTCAAAAGCAGTATATCTGAGAAGATCAAATTTGGGGGGGGGGGGGGGGGGATAGCAAAGGAAGTCTTCAAATCCTGCTTGTGGGATTCCTGGGGGCATCTGACTGGCCAGGATGGGCAACAAGATGCTGGACTCAATAGACGGTTGATCTGATCCAGTAGGGCACGTCTTATGTCCTTATGCCTGCTTTTGAACAGCACACATCAAAAAGATCCGTGTCATTCAAAACTTTGTATACGCTTCAACGTCCTGATTCGGTGCAACAAAGCGAAGCTTTCTACGTTTTGGGTCTGGCCAGAATAATCCGTACATCTCTAGTTGGATTACCATGCCCATCATCCCCAGACAGTGCCAGGGCAGCACAGCACATTGGGAGGAAGTTGTAACAACAAATACCAAATCTAGTTGTCAAAATTTAACAAAATATTTGTTGGGGCCTCAACAGCAGCTGGTGATCCATCCTTGTTTTCTCGCAGAAATTCCTGGCCGAAGTGACGCAAAGTGCGGCCCAGAATTTCCTCTTCAAAGGCAAACACGAGGATGCCATTCCAGCAGCGCTGCATGCTCTGAAATTCAGCATCAGCGTACACGGCTCAGATTCTGTGGAACTGGTGCCAGCGTACCTCATTTTAGCTGAGGCAAGCCTGGGTGAGTTTGGCTGGAACTGTGCTGAAATAGCTCTGTGCAGCTTCCTACACAGGGGCAAAGTACTGCGATGTCAGCGAACTTGCTCATTGACCGCAACCCAACGGTTAACTTGGACTTGCTTGCCCATCGCTCTCTCTAATCGCGAGCTCCGGTGGTGAGTGCCGACAGAATGGTCGTCAAAATAAGGCCACTGAGAAACAAGAGGGAGCTATCAGCATGTCCAAAGTTTGCAAAAGTACCAAAAATATTTTTAAAAACTATGGAGCAAAATACCACCACCACCACTATATATATATATAAAAAACCCTCCTTAGAATCATAGAATAGTAGAGTTGGAAGGGGCCCATAAGGCCATCAAGTCCAACCCCCTGCTCAATGCAGGAATCCACCTTAAAGCATCCCTGACAGGTGGCTTTCCAGCTGCCTCTTGAAGGCCTCTGGGGTGGGATTGCCCACCACCTCCCTAAGTAATTGGTGAGAACTGAGCATAGAACTAAGCATAGGATTATGACTATCAGTTGGAAAGGAAAGAAAAGGCATTTCCTGCTTGGGTATATTTCAGCTTAGTTTATAGTACCTTGGAGGAAGGTTCTGCTGCCTTGCTGGAACCCCAAACACCGGCTGAGGATTTACTGCAACCTTTTCTTACAGTTCCCACTTGTTGTTTAAAATCCTGAAAAGCAATTGACACAGGAGTCTTTGCCCCTTGGCCTGTTGCTCAAAAATCACGACTACGCCCGCCGTCGCCCATACAGGCTGCACACACCCCATTGACTCCAATGGGAGCATAGCAGTCTAGATGCGCGCAGTACAATCCTAGATGGGTTTCTTCAAAAGTAAGCCCCATTGTTCCCAGTAAGGCTCCTGCTCATTTTTGCTTCATTTCCTAAAAAATGTTAGTTACATTTTATTTAACACAGAAGCTGGCCTACTGCAAAGCAAAGTGGTTCCCCCCCCCCCCCCCCCACAGCGCCATCTTTAATTGAGCTTTAAAGAGCAAGTTTTGTGTTTGGGCGCTCAAAATCCACCTCTGTTGTACTTAGTTTCTTAAGTGAGTTACTTGTCTTTTAGTCTCACCCATTTGCCTTCTGGGAAATTAGTGTTTTCTGACCAGCCGTGCCCATCGTGTGAATTTTGTGAATGGGCAACCCTTCCCGTGGCAGCCATTTTGTAAGAGTGCCCATGAAACTCACTCAAAATTCCAAATGTGCCCACCAGCCCCAAAAGGCTATGGATTGCTGAACCCATTCCCACACAGCTGATTTCCTCTATCCCTCATCTTCTCCTCACAGAACTGGAGAGCACTGGATTGTTCCAATGAAAAACAGAATTTACGAGTTTGCGGATTTGGAATTCTATCGCTCTTTGCTGCGATGATGCTGAGAGCTGAATAGCGCATGAATTATACCTAGAGCCCTCTAATGCTTTGTTGGCTTTCCTTCCCGCCAGGACTCGGGCATCTCTCACAAGCGGAGGAATACCTCTCACAAGCTCACTGGATTGTCCTCAAGAATTCTTACTGCAGCAGCACCATTCAGTCTAACCTGCATCGCAACCTGGGTCTCCTCCATGCGGCCAAAGGGAACTTTGAGGACTCTTTGTACCATCTGGCGAATGACGTAAGGCTCAATTCAGTTGTACAGCAGATAAAATGGTCTGTGTCATGGCCATCACAGGGCAGTTCCATCTCCTGCTGCTAGAAACGGCCGCACTGGTTTCGCACGCTAACTGGCAGGTGTCGCTGTTGAGAACGGAGCAGCAACGGCTGAGAGGATCAGCTTGCTAAAGTTGCCTGGTCAGCCATTCTGCAGATGTTCCAGGCTCTTGGTGAACATAAGAGCCCTGGTGAACCAGACGAAAGGTCCATCCAACCCAGTATCCTGTTTCCAATAGTGACTGGCCAGATGCTTCCAGGACACCCACAAGTAAGGCATGAAGCAGTCGAGGCTGGTGGCTCCAATGTCAGTGGGATGGTGAATCCGCTCCACCTTTTAGTCAGGTCTTAGGACCAGTCAGAACTCTAAAGGAGTTCTCCAAGGTGTTTCCACCCTTTGGAGAGCGCCTTTAGAGTTCTGACTGGTTCTGCCTGAAACACGGAGCGAATTCACCGCCCCACTGTCATCAGAGCCACTAACCTTCCTCTGCTGTTTCCTCCCAGCATCTGGCATTCAGAGGTAGGCAGCCTCTGAAGATGGAAGTTTCATTGAGCAGTCCTTGGGGATACTCACTGATAGACCTTGGCCTCCATGAATTTATGCAGTCCCCTTTTAAAGCCATCTAAGGTAGCATGGATAGTCACATCATGTGGCAGGAAGATCCATAAGTTAACTGTTTGAAGAAGGACTTCCTTTTGCCCATCCTAAATTCACTGCCAGTCGATTTTATTGATTGGCCCCCAAGATCTAGTGTTATGAGAGGGAGAGCCATCGCCCCAACACAGCCATCGCCCCAACACAGCATATGGAGTTGTTTTGTCAGGAGTCGGATCACTGGTTCACGTAACCCAATCTTGCCTATTCCAACTAGCAGTGGCTTCCCAAGGTCTTTTCCAGCCCAGGGAGCCGGGAGATGCCAGGGATTGAATCTAGAGCTTTGCGTGCAAACCATCAGAACATAAGAAGAGCTTTGATGCTAGATCAGACCAAGGGTCCATCTAGTCCAACACTCTGTTCACACAATGGCCAAACAGCTGTTGGCCAGGGACCCACAAGCAGGACATGGTGCAACAGCACCCCCCACATCTATATTCCCCAGCAACTGGTGCACACAGGCTTACTGCCTCTGATACTGGAAGTAGCACATAACCATCAGGGCTAGTAACCATTGATAGCTTTCTCCTCCAGGAATTTATCCAAACCCCTTTTAAAGCCATCCAAATTGGTGGCCATCACCACATCTTGTGGTAGTGAATTCCAGAGTTTCACTATGCGCTGTGTGAAGAAGTCCTTCTTTTGATCTGTCCTGAATCTCCAACCGATCAGCTTCATGGGATGACCCCTTTGGGTTCTAGTATTAGGGGAGAGCGAGAAAAATGTCTCCCTATCCATATTCTCCATGCATAATTTTGTACGTCTCTATCATGTCTCCCCTCACTCTCCTTTTATCCAAGCTAAACAATCCCAGCTGTTGTAACCTTCCTTCATAGGGCAGATGCTCCAGCCCCTTGATCATTTGAGTTGCCCTTTTCTGCTCTTTTTCCAGCTCTACAATATCTTTTTTTAGGTGCGGTGATCAAAACTGCACACAGTCTTCTAAGCGTGGTCGCACCAGAGATTTGTGTAAGGGCAATATGATACTGGCAGTTTTATCCTCAGTTCCTTTTCTAATTATGCCTAACATGGAGTTTGCCTTCTTGACAGTGGCCTCACGCTGGGTTAGCGTTTTCATCGAGCTGTCCACCACATACTCTACCATGAAGTCACAACAGAAGCTTCCATCTTTATACATCCCTGTATTTTAAACAGAGTACCCCAAACTTTCCATGCTCCTGTACCAAGAGGTCCAATAAACTGTATCAGCTTTCCTGTTTTGCATGTTCTTGTACTGGGCAAACGGATTAGATGTATTTTACATTATTACAGATATACTTTGCCTCTTGTGCCTTTGGGACAAACGACGTGGCTGCCTCGGGAGGCTATTTCCACATGGCCAACGTTTTCTTCCGTCAGAATGCCACGGAAGTCGCCGATTCCATGTACACCGAGGTCAGTAGACCGGCGCTTAGGCCTGAACTAGAAGCGAGAGTGAGCACGGCAGCCTCGTATCCTGTTCCATCTCCTCCGTATCTTCCCAATACGGAGTGACGTGATGTTCTCACGTGTGTTTCCTCACCCTCACTCTGCTTTATTGGTGGCGTGGAAGGGTGGGCGGAGATATTCTTGGCAGAATGCCACATCACCATATTTCCATAACTTGCAGCAAGGTTGCTGTCCGGCGTTTATCGTCACATCAAGTTCCGCCCATAAAGACAGGGACTTGTCTGGGACAGACAGGGACTTGTCTGGGACTGACAGCCATTGTGCTCCTCTGCATAATAATAATAATAATAATAATAATAATAATAATAATAATACACTCGCAGAGAAAAATAGAAAAATGGGTACAAAAAGCACTCCATGGGAAGCACTACAACATAATACAGAACCCACAAATAAACAAAGAACAATCGTACGACTGGCTCAGAAGAGTTAGCTATTTCCAGAAACAGAAGGATTCCTGATAGCTATACAGGATCAAGTTATAGCCACCAAGAACTACCAAAAATACGTCATAAAAGATAACAGTGTAACAACAGACCTATGCAGGAAATGCCATCAGTTCCAAGAAATAATAGACCACATAACAGGAGGATGTAAAATTCTGGCAGGAATGGACTATACGGACAGACACAATACAGCTGCAAAAATAATTCACCAACAACTGGCTATCAAATTCAACCTTATCAAACAACCTACACCATACTATACATACTCACCCAAAACAATCCTGGAAAATGCAGACCATAAAATATACTGGGACAGAACCATTCATATGGACAAGACAATACCTTGCTACCGACCAGACATAACGTTCATAGACAAAAAAGAAAAATACACATACCTCATTGACATAACAATACCAAATGACAAAAATGTTGTAGAAAAGGAAGAAGAAACGAAAGACAAATATTCACCACTCACTGGCCATGGAAGTCAAAGAACTATGACATCAGGAAAAGGTCACAATTATTCCATTAGTCACCTCAGTCACCGACATCACATCAAAAAATTATACAGAAAACCTTCAGAAACTGGGCCTACCAAAATACATCCTCACCAACATCCAGAAAGCAGTCATACTTAAACATGCTCAATTGTCAGGAATTTCCTGAATCTGTAAAAGACAGCATGACTTGGCAAAGCCCGTCATGTCCATCTAGAAAAACTGCCATGAGCGAGAAAGAGATGAAATAATAATAATAATAATAATAATTTATTTATTTATTTATTTATTAACTGCCTGTCCCTCTGGATTGAGGCCGGGAACAATATTAAATACAAACAATAGAAAATACATAAAACTGATTAAAAACATATAAAAGTAATACGTTATCAAAATAACAATAAAACTCTTAAAATTCAGCTAGGTAGGCCTGCCGGAAGAGATCAGTTTTTATGGCTTTCTTAAAGTCAGAGAGACTGTTAAGTTGACTAATCTCTCCCTGCAGGCCATTCCACAGTCTGGGAGCGGCAGAAGAGAAGGACGTCTGGGTAACAGTTGTCAGCCTAGTTTTGGCTGACTGGAGTAAGTTCTCCCCAGAAGACCTGATCGTGCAGGGTATATTGTACAGGGGAAGGTGATACCACAGGTAACCTGGACCCAAACCGTGTAGGGCTTTAAAGGTAATGAACCAACGCTTTGTACTTTGCCCGTGAACTGATTGACAGCCAGTGAAATGATTTTAAAGAACAAACCTTGTTCTGTCTGTATGTCCAGCCATTCAATCTGGCTTCATCCGAGGGAGACGGGAGACAGCAGTGCCCCCTGTATCAGCCTAATCAGCTGCCCTTCGTTTCCTAGCCCATCCCAGGACTGTCTCCTGCAGTGGCCTTGGTACCTGGCTTTGCTATGAAATCGTAAGCCATTATCTGAAACGATAAACCACTTTTAGCAAATGACACGGTGGCTGCGCATTTCTTGTGACCAGGCATGAAGCAGTTTCCCTGTTCTGAACAAGGCTGCATTCCCCCTTGAAGGAGGATCAGGTTCACAAGCCTCTTGCTTTTTTTCTCACCAGGTTGTTGAGATTTGGCTCCATCACTTCAGCCGCTTGATCGACACCCAGTTTCAAGTGTTTATGTCTCCAGCCGAACTTGACGTGTTGTCTGAAGAAGAGGAGTTGCCTGAAGATACGCTTGGTAAAGGGCTTCATTGAGATGTCTTTCCCTCCTCCCCATTCCAAAGACTCAAATTGGGTTACAGCTAGTGTGGCCATCTTTGAAGATGCATTCCCTCCTGCGCACGAAAGAGGAGTGGGAATGCCTCTTTATTTATTGCATTATTTATTTATTGCGTTTCTATATCACCCAAATAGCGGGAGGCATTCCCAACTGTTAAAACTATAAAATGCAACATGACAAAAGACAGTATAAAGTGTTTAGACATTTAAACTACAGTATAAAAGCAAAGTAAAAAGCATCAGTAGTGCAAGGCTCTAAAAATACAATAAGGGTGCAATCCTATGCATGTTTAGACAGAAAAAAAGTCCTACAACTCCCAGCATGCCCCAGGCACCAATGTGGACTGGGAGATGTTGGCAGTTGTAGAACTTTTTTCTGCCTAAATAGGCATTGGATTGCACCTTAAGAGACTGAAAACAATAAAAACTGAAGGACTAAAATGGCTTGGAGAATAAAAAAGGCCTTCACCTGGTGCTGTCAGGTGAGTCTCTCTGGGGAAAGCATTCCACAACCCGGGTGCCACCACTGAAAATGCCCTGTCCTCAGTTGCCTCTTCATTGATCTCCATGTCTGGGCAGGTACTTTGGACTGCTGTAACACATGCATGCATCTTCTAAAAAGCAAAGGATGCGTTTCTCTTCAGAGCCGTTGTTTTATTCATACATACGCAAGCAGATGCTTTAAATTCACACAATAAATCAAGATTTACTTAGTTGGGAGACCAGTCTAATTTGTAGTGTTATCCTTCTTTTGTTCTTCTCTTTCCAACAACCCTGCAAGGTTGTTTGGCGAGGCTCTTCCCTAAAGATCAGTGAGCCTGTGTTGAGGGGATGGGCGAGCGCACCCTCTCAGCTACGAAAGTCTGACTTCATCAAAGTTTCTTACCCCCCTGCAGATGAAAAGCAACGAGCGGAAGCTGCGCAGATGTTGAACACCATCTTAGATATCCGGGAGCACTCCCCGAGGCTGCAGCTGGCCAAGATAGCCAAGGTGCTCCAAGCTCTGGCCATGTTCCATTACTTGATTCACGATGTGTCCAAGGCAAGTTGACAAGCAGTTAACTAAAATAGTAATTTCTTTTTGCTTTATGTGGCAGAGGAACCTGGTGTATGCCTGGTCAGGATATTTGGCCATCTAGCTCAACTTGGTGTGCTTCAGATGCATTGGATTTCAACTCCCATCATGCTCAGCCAATGGCAATGCTGGCTTGGAATCATGGGAGTTTAAAGTTCCACACATTTGGAGAGCACCAGGTTGGGAAAGGCTGAACTTGCTCAATATTGTCTGACTGGTGTTAAACCTGCGGCCTTCCGTCCCAATCTACTCCAGGGGGGCATGACGTTCTCTAGGTGGCCACCACCTTTCCCCTTGACCCTGACTGACCATCTTTTTGTGATTCCCCAGGTTTTGCTCTTTCCCCCACCATTCTCAAAGGTTGAAACACCTCTCCAAAGGCTGGCTTGGAGCCAAACTAGAGGAGAGAAGCAGGTTCTCCGAAGGCTAAGATACTTTATTTTCAAGCCCAACATGTTTCGGCCTATGTTGTTAGGCATATTGCCTCAGAGGCCTGTGCCCATATGTAAGTTTCTTTTTAAAAAAAAAATACATTATGAAGGCTCTGGGGCCTGACCACATTACACATTAAAACTTATATAAATCATTTTAAAACATTTTTATAAAAACATTTTGAACAAAAGTTTAATATACAGATTCTTACTTGATAAGAGATGTCTGCAGAAATACTCTTTAACAGGATGATAGTCTCCTACGATAATTATTGGCGACTGAGGAAAAGTAATTTTTCCAGGACCCTCCTTATATTCTAATTCATTTTTTCTCATTGTTTCATCATTTTTATGTCATTTTTTTTGTGCTCTGCCAGGTGCTTCCAAGCAGCAATGATAACTGCAAGGTCTCAAAATACGCAAGAAACTTACATATGGGCACAGGCCTCTGAGGCAGTATGCCTAACTGACCCCTAAACTGATTTATTAATGTTATGTGTTATCCCCATAAACATAATTTAGTGTATTCTTGATGTTACAGCCCCCTGAAGATGGCCTTAAAAAACAACATAGGTCAAAACTCGTTGGGCTTGAAAATAAAGTATCTTAGCATTCGGAGAACCTGCTGCTCTCCTTTTTTTGCCCTGAGTTGGATGCTCTCCTCCTTTTGTTTTTTTGGAGCCGAACTACACATTAGGCTAATCGCACAGCATGTAACTGAGGCGTGTGTTTACCTTACTTATAACTGCATGCGATCCCAGTTCGGATCAAGACTAGTGTGCTTCGGGTGGGGAATATTAAACCTTTCTTCCCCACTTTTCTTCTCTTAAAACCTCCACCACTTTTAGGCAGCCTAGAAAGATCACTTGCGAATTGTGCGGACTCCAGGCTTTTTCCCGAAAATAACTTTTCTTCTATTGTAGCATTGTTTTGCACACCTGGACAGATCCACCCCATGCAAAAGAAACTCCCTGCATTTGAGGGTATTTTGGGAACGCTCTGGACATTTTGGTCAGCTTCATTCTCCATTCAGGAGCTGTGTGTTCCTGTGGAGGAGGGGGAATGTAATGGAGTATCCCGGATGAGGGCTTGGCTGGCTGGAATCCTGAACAGGAGAGCACCGCACAGCACAGCGTCTTATTGTGGGCTCCACATTAATTATTTTTAAGAAGCAACGGATGATCAGCTGGGCTACATCCCATGCCACATGCGTGTTTGGAAGGGAGTATTATAGTTCTAGAACTGGGCTGATGTGAATGAAGCACTTATAGTGAAATCAGTTTGGGGGTTGTTTTTCGCCTTCTGGGAAAGACCCAAGTAATTAACATTGCGCTTTGCCCCTCCCTCCTTCTCTTCCTGCTGTGCGTCATTTCAGGCTCACGAGCTTGCGATGAAAGTTCTGCAGGTAACCAAGCAGCTGCCCAGACACGTGCCGGACGAGTCGCTCCAGCGCTTGATCAAACTAATCAAATCCCAACCGCTCTATGCCAAATAGAGCTGCGATCCGGTGCTGCTTTTCAAACGGCATTGGGGAAGAACGAGGAACTTCAGAGCTGCCATCCGGTAGCCTTTCCGTTGGCCATGTCGCTATGTCTATTTCTAGCTTTCATTAAATCTGCAGTTCTTATATGTCTCCAGAATCCTAAACTTGGAAGGGTCCGGGTGTCTGTCTAGTCCAATTTCTCTTCGCTTGCTGGAGCCAGTTGTTTAGCAGACTGCGCGGTCATACCTGTCAACTGACACAATCCAGACCCTGAGAGGTGTGCCACACGCGGAGGACAGGCTGGCCATGAGATTTACAGAGCCAGTAGCTCCCGGTTGTTTAGGCAACCCCCACCAGGGGAGGCGTTGAAGTTGAAATCAAAGCGATCCTTCATAAATGTAAACCTGTCAAGCTCTCTTGGACCCATGGAAGTTCTCTGCTCTCACAACTGCTCCAAAGACCTCGATACAGAAATGTTAACTGTAAAAAAACGTGCCTTCTTGATTTTCAGTGGGTGTGTGAGTGGGTGTGAGAGAATGTGCAGTGGCACAAACGTGTACCTGGGAAGGGGCGTAGCTCAGTGGTGGAGTACATGCTTTGTAAATAGAAGATCTCAGGTGCAAACCCCGTCATCTCCAGGTAAGACTAGGAAGGATGCCCGGCCTTCCGGCAGTCACCATAAGCAGTGCTGAGCTCAATGGACCAATGGGGGGGAGGGACCCTGTATAAAGCAGTGTCCTATGTCATCCTCTCTAGAGAAGGGACCGTAAATGAGTCACAATAGCATGTGAAGACTCTAGAGTGCACTCCCCAGCACCTCCAGGTAGGATTGGGAAAGGCTCCTGTTAGAAACTGTGGGGAGCCACTGCCAAGCAATATAAGTAATACTGAGTTAGGGGCTCAGTTCAGACAACAAGTTAGTCAACACAGCGTGAAAACTCCACTTAACGTTTGAGGTTTTTAGCAGGTACTCCCCCCAGAACATATTCCAACTCCACCATTGTGCGACTGTGGGCTACCATGGAGTTGAGTAAAATCCATTGTGATGTTTGGTTGGCAGTTCCTCCACCCTCTCTCCTCCCCCGGTCCTCCCAATGGTATTCCATCAGCCATTGCTGCAAAAAAACAATCCTGGCGGCTCTCCGAGAGCGGCACTCATGCCTTTCGCCGTTCTTACCAGGGAACTCTGTAGCCAGCGGGAAAAGTCAACTCAACGGGAAACTCCATGGAGCCCACCACACAACACAACGGCTGTGCAGGAACTCTCCTCTGCCCAGCGTGGATATTCTGTGATGGGGTGTTTTCCGAAAAAAACACCATGGCGTGGAGTTTTCCCACCAGATAACACGTTTCTCAACGGTGGTGTAAAAACTCCACGGTGGAGTTCTAAAACCACCATTGAGAAACGCGTTGTCTGAACTGAGCCATAGTCTGAGTTGTTAAAAGGCAGCGTCCTATGCTTCTGTTGCCTCCTGCTTTGCCTGCAAAAGGTCGCAGGTTCAGTTCCCAGCATCCCCAGGTAGAGCTGGGAAAGGTTGCTGTCCAACTGAGCTAGATGGACCAATGGGCTGGCTCCACTGGCCTCTTGCTCAAAGCAAGCACCAACTGTTTCGTTCTCTCGCTAGCCAATCTGTTCCGGAGATACATGTCCCCCTTGGTGAGTATTTAGTTTGGACTTCCACCTCATCAACAGAACTACAGGAGGGGAAGAAGGGAGGAAGCCAGAAGCCCGATCTGTCAACAAGGCCGTGGACTTCTGAATGCCACCGGCTTTGAGGTACACAGCGGGGGAGGTGCCTTTATGTCCAGTTCGTGGGTTTCCAGAAGCATCTGGCTCCACACTGTTCGGAGGGATGAATCAGATATAAAATAGCGAATTCCCCGCGGGCAAGATCAGTGGAGTGATTCGGAGTGGGAGGCAGTGGTCTTCAGGCCTAAAAATTGCCCTCCATTTGAAAAATAGAGGCTGTCATGACCTTCCCCGACGCTCCCTCCCAGGTGGAGAATTTCCTGCGAAGTTTGAAATGAAACCACACGACACAATGCAGGGCTCTCAAACACTCGTTTCATTTATTCTGGCCGTACATCTGTCTCCTTTCTGCATTTTTCGTTTCTTTTGCTTTCCCACCCCCAGCATTTCAGAAAGGAGCTCAAACTGCCATCATATCCATACACAGCAAAAAGCAGAGTCAACAACGTGTTTGCTATATTTTTTGACTTCCTAAAAACATATATTTTCAAGTGTGGTTGTTTCTTCACTTTAAAAACACAGAAATAAATAAAAATATACTATTAAATAGCTGTGTGTGCATTTTTTTTCCTTTCTCTCTCTCTCTCTCTCTCTCTCTCTCTCTTTGTTCATTTATTCATTTTTCTGCAAACCGGCCAGGAGCTTCTACAAAACGCTAGCTCGGGGAGCCAGGGGGTACTTTTAAGGTCTTGGGTGGGATGGGTTGAATATAACAAAGGAAATCTAAAATGTCAGTGCAACAGATGTAGTAGCTACAGTGCAGGTGAGTTTATCTATACAAAAAGTCTCGTGTTACAGTCGCTACAGAAACCAGATCTATTTATCATACAGTATGACTATCACTCCATATTTACAAGGTTGCTTGTCCATCTCAAACCACACTATAATTTAGTGTACTATTAACATGGTTGAACAAAAAAATAATATATATATAATATAAATATTTTCCAGTCTATACACAGTAAGCAGGAAATGTACGCAGCCATCTTCACTGATTTTTTAAAAAATATTTTGGTTCAGTGAATCCAGGGTGTTGAGGGCAAGAGGAAGAGATCGCCAGAAATACACAATAGAACTGTGTCGTTATGAGGGGTTTGGGGAAGGGAAGGTCTCATGGGAGAAGCTGATGATATGCAAGGTTTGGGGCGTCTTTTCTGGAAACATTCCCACAACATGTAATTCAGCCTTGTCCAACTTGGGGCCGTCCAGGTGTGTTGGATTACAACTCCCACAATCCCCCAGCCAGCTGGCTGGGGGACTGTGGGAGTTGTAGTCCGACACACCTGGACGGCCCCAAGTTGGACAAAGCTGATGTAATTAATGTCAGGATTTTGCTACCATAAGGTGGGTCACAGCCACTGGATTAAGTACTTTAGAGGAATTAGATCAATTCAAGGAGGACGCAGAAGTCCATCTGTGGCTGTGAGGCCTGAGAGCTAAACGGAACCTCCTCTTTCAGAGGAAGTCTACCTCAGAATCCAGCTGTAGGACGGGCCAACCCCAAGGGAGGGTGCTGTTACTTCCTTGTAGGCTCCTGAGAGGCAATTCGCCGCTCTCAGAAACGGGCTGTTGACGCACCTCGGTCCCAATCCATCAGGACTCTTGTCATGGGCTTGGAGAAACTGATAGGAGGGGGACACATTGGAACTAAACAGGAAACCTGGGATGACGTGCTTGTCTGGAAGAGGAAGGCTGGCTTCCCGTGATGGAGGAGACGCCTTAAGCCAGAGGTGGGAACCGTTTTTCTGTTGCAAGTCAAGTTCCCTCAGGGATACAAGACAGTGGTGGAGACAAACCAGAGCCAGGAATGGGCCATTCCGTTTTCTCTCTCTGACACCCTTTTCTCTCTCTTGGACACCTTTCTTTCTCTCGCTCTCTCTCTGACACCCCTTTTGTTTCTTTCACTCCAACACCCACTGCTGGGGGAGAGACCGATAGTTTTTTGGCAGAGGTTGAACTGACGGCTTCCAGAAAGGGCTTTCAAATCTAGCTGAGGGCTGCTGGTTGTCCGCCTGTGCCTTAAACAATTTGGAGCAAGCCATTTCTTGGATGCATGAGAAGAGTCTCCCTGTCAGAGGGACGTCAAACCTAAACCTGAGTGCCAGAATGGATGTAGCTTAGCAAGTAAAGCACATAAGAAATCTCAGGCTCATTCTTCAACATCTCCAAGTAAAGGAATCTCCCTCAACAAGAAGAAATTGCCCCAGCCGTCTGGCTCCACACCTGCATGAATGGTTAGCGGCCTACTACTTTGAGAGGCGGAATGAACAGCTAAAAGATTACTTTGGGACCTCAGCTCTGTGCAGGGTGCAAAATTGCAGTAGAGGATAAAAACCAAATGAAAAATTGGATATTTTTCACTCACAAACTGGCTCAGTTTTCCCATCAGCTTTCTCGCCAGCACCCTGCAATCGTTCTCAATTTCAGAGAGATCCCCTCGTTCTGAGAAAGGGTGATTGATGAGAAGACAAAGGGTGGCGGAGATTAGATTTGGGGGCTAAAGGATTTGGGAGGTGGGGCAGGGGAGGGGTTTACATCTAGTGACCAGGTTTTCAAGAGTGGGAACTTCCGTCCTCCGCTCCTGCAAACATGATGACCTCCACTGAGCTTTCTAGAAAATATTATGGGCTGGGGGGGAGGAAGCAGCCGTTATGCCCAAGGTAGGCTCAAGCCGTGCTTTGGTGGAACAGTTATGGGAAAGATGGTGGACATCTTAGCTCCCCCCCCCCAATTCATTTAGGGGTACTGGTACAGCTCTAACAGAAACCTTTGTCATCCTCCAGGCATATTCCCCCAGGACTTTTAAAACCTAGCCATCTTAAAAGTGTAAGTACATTTTTAAAAACAAATTCAAAACAGTTTTCTTTTTGATCCCACGCATTTAAACTATTTGCTTCCAGTGTTGTAAACTTGGGCAGGGGGCTTCCTGCTTTTTTTTTTCCTTTAAAAAACACACACAAAGAGACGGGCGGGTTAGAAAAGAAAGAAAAGCCTTCCACCTCGAAGGGAGAAAGCTTGGCCTGAACGTTAGCCATCGCTTGTGAATCTTGTCAGCATTGAAATCCTGGACATGAAACCAGCTAACCGTTCCTAGCGGATGGGTATCAGTTCATCACCCGGAAATCAGGCGGCAGGCCTAGAAATGAGGCCCAAAACACCTACTTCACTTTGGACCTGGCTTCTGTTACAAGCGTTGAGAACAGGCAGGGAAGGAGTGAAGCAAAGGAGAAGCCAGCCAGCCAGTCTTCGTGGCTTAGACTTGGGAGTCAGCGCCCAAGCTGTGGAATTCATCCGGCGTCTTGTTTTCGCCCTGCCCGGCACCCCCTTGGCGGAACCCAGAGGCGATCTCGTCAAAGGTTCGGCCCTTGGTCTCGGGCACTTTGAAGTAGGTGAAGATGAAGAAGAGGATGAGCAGCGCCATGAAGATGATGAAGACGTAGGCGCCACAGAGCTCCTGCAAGGCAAGAGGAAGTGACATCGTCACAGTGCTCTAAATCGGCTCCCGAGTGGTCATACTGATTCAGGGGGCATTCTGCAACCATGGGTAACCCTGGTCCTTAAAATCAGGCCTGGTTCAGGCAGGTTGAATGGTCAATCCAACTCTGACAGCCCGAGGGAGAGGAAATGGAGCAGTAGAGATGAGGTTGGGTGACCAGAGCGGCTGCTTTGAGAACAAATGAAAGTGGCTCATCTGCCCATCCAGATCCAACCCTACTGCTCTGTTCCTCTTAGGGATGGGGGCAAAGGAAGCAACAGCGCAATGGGGTAGGACGGGGATAAATGTGGAGGGCGTTGAGTGAAATTGGGAAGGAATCCCCAGCCAGTTTTAGGTCCTGATGTGAGTAAAGAGGAGCAATGGCAGTCATTTCTTGGTCACCCTATAGAGTGATGTGACACAAATAGACCACTGGGAATGACATATGAAGTCCAGAACTGAATCTCTAGGACTGCCCCGTCCACCACAACTTTATTCTGCTGTTATCTCTTATCACTGATTGGTAATCAAAGGGTACTGAAAGGCAATCAACCTTTAAAGACCCCACAAGGAATTGAGCCCAAAGATTCTGAGTTGTGCATTTCACAGCAGCCTGGCCTGCTTACTTCTGAGCAGACATGGAGAGGCTTGGTATTTGAGGTGCTATTTGGAAGTACTGCTAAGTGATCCAATCCTCCTTATTTCCAAGCAGGCTTAAAATAGTAGGCTTCTTCTGCCTTTGGCCCCACCCATATGGGATGTTTATTCCTTTTTGCAATTTGGCCCACAGGCCAAAAAAGCTTCCTCAGCCTCGCCATAAATGAACAGGAGGTTAGTTTAGCACAAGTGAGATCTCACTCAGTGTCAGGATCAGGCCTGTTCTCCCAAGTGTGGGGAAGGGGTTTCAGACGATCAATCAGAATCAGATTCCGAATCAGAAGAAACAGGACTAGAAATTTACCAGTCAACACAGGAAGTGGGGGAGGAGATTCTCCCAGGTTCTTCAGGAGCCAGGGATGAATCTTCACTGGACTTTATCAGAGAGAATGCTAACAACTCAGAGTTTGTGGGAAACTCAGCTTTCCTCAGAGGGGGAAGGGATTTCGGAGTTGACCGATCCCAGAGTCTGCTGCAGACTCAAATGGGCGGAGCTAAAAGGAGGTGTAAGAAGCTATCAGCTTGGCTAGCTTCTCGCCAAAGGCTTCTTACTCCCTGAAGTAAAAGTGGCTCAGGGGAAAAAACCTTCCCTTTTGTTGAAAGGACAATCGTTTAGCTTAGTCACCAGGTTTTAGTTTAGAGGAAAGCTCTTAGTGTTTGCACTCCCTTCAGGTGTGAAGAGATGTTTATTTGCTGAATAAAGTTTTGTGGATTACTTGTCAGACCTCTTTATTGTCTCGCATCACAGTGGGAGGTCTCGGAATCACATCTTGGAATCACGGCACTCGGGGACCTACTAAAAACTTACCTCAACATATTGGAAGCCCATCCCCACAATGAAGTTGGACGTCCAGTTCGAGAGCCCAGCGACAGCGAAGGCAGCGGGACGCGGGCCTTGGCTGAACAGTTCCGCTACAATGAACCAAGGAATGGGGCCTGGGCCAATCTCAAAGAACGCCACGAAGCCGAAGATGGCGATGATGCTGATGTAGGACATCCAAGGCAACCGATCCTGGCATCAGAAGAAGACCGGTAAAAGCGATGCGAAGACACACAACACACAGGTGTCCATTTTTATGGCTGCCAGCATCCAATCAACCTCTGTGGCAGGTTAGCCTGGGAGAGAATAACTGAACTAATATGGTCAGTCCGCTTTGTGGGGGATTGGAACCCAGGTGCGGATGGAGCAAACCCAACACTCTGTCTATAAGGAGTTGGGACAACAATCCTGTTGGTGCTCAGTACATGAATTCACTATTAGAAGGAATGCTGGTTTTAAAACTCTTGTTATCTTCATGCGCCTATTGTTTTTTCAAAATGCTGTTAGCTGCCTCTAGAGTAAATCCGGTTTGGGACAAAGTGTCTATATTTAAGACGCAATCCTATGCAGGTTTAGACAGAAAAAAAGGCCTACAACTTCCCAGCATGCCCCTGACTCCCAAGCCAATACTCTGACCACTACACCACACCTGCTCTTGAAAAGAAAGGCCACCTGAGGCCTAGCAAATTACCCAGAATCATCCACCCATCAACAAGTGACCTCAGCCTCCTCCTCTATCCTCATTTAGCCATTCTATGAGTAATTCCTTGCTCATCGTTTACACCAATGGCTACTCACCAGAAGCGCCAAGGCGACGGTCATCAGGACTGCACAGCCCGCCATCCCAGCCAGGCCAACGAGGTGGAGGGTCCGCCGTCCGGCCCGCTCCACCACAAACAGCTGTCGGGGATTGGGGGGGGAGGAAGAAGAGCAAGAAATGAAAAGCCGCTCGGCAAAATGGAAGGAAGCAAAAGGGCCTAACATTGGAGTTCGCCCTGAGAACGAAAAGGCTCAAGTGAGCCCACGCTACCCGTCCGCAGAGGAGCTGTCTCCTTGGGCACGACTGGGGGCAGTTCATTCTAATCTCTCCTGATGCAGCAGACTTGCTCAAGAGAAGGGAAATCTAACACAGGGACTCATGCAGAGATGCAGCGGGGCAGGCTCCTCTAAGAATAAGGGGGGCGGCTCTTCACGGGCATGAGTGCCAAGCCATGCTGCCCGTTTTTCAATCAGGACTGGGTTGCCTCGCTCTGCTGGGACAGAAGAGAGACATTTGTGATGGCTGTCTCAGTCCTAGAATTCCACACCAGCCTTGGCAACTTTCAGAAGCAACATAGGCCTACCTCTTCAGGCTGGTTTTTTCAGACTTAGGTTTAAGGTAGACTGCCACAACCCGGTGCCTTCCAAATGGGAGCTTCAGTCCAACACATCTGCAAGGCACCCACTTTGGGAAGGCAGGGGTTACCTCACATCCACAGGAGAAACAAAACCTGAGCTTGTACAGTGCCATTGCTGACATTCTCCTGTCCCTCTTCCCGTTCGGTTTTGTTTGCTTACTGTGTACTCTACTACATACACGATCATTAATGTAAGAACATAAGAAGCAGACCAAGGGTCTACTTAGTCCAGCACTCTGTTCACACAGTGGCCGATCAGCTGTCGATCAGGGACCCATAAGCAGGAGAGGGTGCAACAGCTTCCTGCCACCCATGTTCCCCAGCAATTGGTGGATATCGGCATATTGGCATAGATCCTGGAGACAGCACAGAGCCATCAGGGCTAGTAGCCATTGATAGCCTTCTCCTGCAGGAATTGATCCAACCCCCTTGTGGTAGTGAATTCCAGAGTTTCACTCTGCGCTGTGTGAAGAAGGTCCTTCCTTTGATCTGTCCTGAATCTCCCACCGTTCAGCTTCATGGGATAATGACCCCTTTGGGTTCTATTACTATGAGAGAGGGAGACAAATCTCTCCCTATCCACCTTCTCCACACCGTGCATGATTTTGTACACCTCTATGATCTCAGTTTAAGTGTGAGCTCCAGTATTAAAGTAGCCCCTGCATAAGACCCAGCAAAATGGACACTCACCGAGACAACTGTGAAGGCCGTGTTTACAACCCCTGACCCAATGGTAGCGTAAACTGGCTGCTGCACCCCCGATTTTTCAAAGATGCTTGTTGAATAGTAGAAAACCTAGAAAGATTAAGGAAAACATGAACAGGGGAACCGTGCCATGGGGCAAGGGAACTTCCAGAGCATTGCATTTTGGGAAGAATTAAGACGGCAGTCACAATCAGGGAGCTGTTTATACGACGACGCTTTGCCAACTCATTCCCCCCAAACCCCGCAGCATCGCAGCAACAGGGATGCGGTTAAACGGCAGGAGTGAGCGCAGCCTATCCAGACAGGAGAAATTGCAGTGCCGTCGTCAGATGGCGGTAATGGGCAGCAAATATCAGGGGACCAGAAACCGTGAACACCTTTTTGTTTTCTGGCAACTCTGCACAACTTTGAAAGGTCACAGAATTCATGCCATATTCATAATAACTGTGCTTACTTTCATTCCCCAGACTTTAATATTACCATGGTGGCCATCACTAGGCTTGTTCAGTCTGCCCCTTGCTCTGCATTCCTGCGCTTACCCTGCACTGGAACCCGCCCCTAACTACGCCCATTCGCTTCATCTGAACTGAAGCAACCACTGACACACAACAAACGACTGTGATGTCATTGGTGCGATGTAAAAAGAATCGCAGTGGAACGACACCTTGAAAAAGCGCAGCGTCGCAGGGAAAAGCTCGATGTGGCTGCGAGTTGATAGCTACGTCATATAAACAACGGGGCGCAACTGCGCAGCTGCAACAGGATGTATAGCGCATATAGACAAGCCCCAGGAGAAGAAGCCCTGCCATGTCTCATGGCTGGGATGAGCCATGGCTGGTCCTGATATGCCTGCTAGGCCCAGTTCCCAAGGCCAAGCCCCTGGCAACGGAACGAGGGGACAGGAAGAAGACTGCTCAAACTCTTTGGCTGGCCACTGCTTACCGCGTTGATTCCCGAGAGCTGCTGGGAAAGCTGCAAGACGACAGCAATGAGGATGGGTTGGCGGTACATGGGGGAGCGGAAAAGCTCCGGGATGGTCACTTTCTTCTCCTGCATCATTTGCCGGCTCTCCTCCTTCATCTCCTGGAGGTCGCTGCTGACATCGGTCGTCCCCCGGAGCTTCTTTAGAACTGGAGAGAAAAGGGGCATCGGGCAGGGGGAGGTCAGGCAAGAGAAACGAAAGGTTCCCCTGCGGGGAACTTTGGCATCCGAGTTTCTGAGAGTCTCAAGGAGAAGAGGGCTTGGAGGAGGGTCCCTCAACCTCATTTAGTCTAAACCTACTGTTTTCTCTCCTGGGTCAAGCACTGAAATCTAAAAACAAAAAAAACCCACCACCCTTCAGATTTTCAAGGGGTCCAATTTGAACAGCTTGAAGCCAGCTATGGACAGCACCTATTGGCTAGCACCTGTGTTATCAACACAACTCCGTTCGCGCAGAAGGAGGCAGAGTCAGGGAAAGCAGACCAGTTCCCCAGAGGGCTTGATGGGGATCCCAGCTGGGCCAAATTTGGCCTGCAGACTTGAGGTTCCTGAGTTAAGGATTGCAGTCCCAATGTGAACATTTGAAGCATGCCAAGCGGGACCTGGAGTTGTGGGGGATTGAGCCCAGAGACCTCCTGCGTGCAAAGCAGGTCCTCTATGATGGAGGGGCTGGGATGCTGCAGGAGCATCGGACGCGGCCAGGCCTCTGCGCAACAGGCTGCAACTTACCGCTCTTGGCTTTGTTCTCCTCGTTGCGGTTGATGAGGAGGAAGCGGGGACTCTCCGGGGCAAAGGGCAGGAGGATGCATTGCGCCAAGGCAGGAACGAAGACAAAGCCTAGCAGCAGCGGCCACAAGCTTTCGCTCCCCATGATCAAATCCATGCCGAACACCTGCAAAGAAGGGGCAGCAAACGGGGCTCAGGAAATGGGGGGGTTCCTGAGTCGCTGCAGCCCACACCCCCCCCCGGAGCCATCTGTGCAGCGTGCTGATTAAGGCAGCATTTCCAAAACATCCCACGGCTCAAGCGGGTCCCTTTTCTGAATTCAAATGGAAGGCATCACTTGGCTCATTCGGGATGCACCCATTCTGCGATGAAGGCTTTCCTAGCTTTCATGCGTTTTTGCACATGGGTACGATCAACCCCCAAACGATCCGGGCTCCCATGACGAGGGTAGAAGTGCAGAAATTATGAGAAAGGTGTTCACGCAGCCACATCGGCACACACCTACATGGAAACACCTGTTCGAGTTGTAATCCAACTCATCTGGAGGGCGCCAAGTTAGGGAAGGCTTCAGTGAGGCTTTAAAAAGTCTCCTTTGGTGCCAGTGGAGGTGCTTAAAAAGCCCCACTGCAATGGGACAGGATAGTCAGCATGCATATGATTTGGGCAATCACACTGGGGCTCATGCCAGCAATGGGGTGGCCCCTCACACTTTGGGGCACGGCTTTGGGGCCGAAAAAAAGCTCCCCACCCCATGTTGCAGGTACATCCTTTCCTAGCCCCAGCAGAGGGAGCCACTGCGAATCCACTCACCTGGGCGATGAGGATTCCCACGACAATTCCGAGCTGATGGAGCGTCCCCAGAGCCCCTCGGAGGGCAGTGGGGGACACCTCACCCACGTACATGGGCACGAATCCCGTGGTGAGGCCAGAATACACCCCAATGACGAAGCGGCCCAGGATGAGCATCTCAAAGGAGCTGGCCATCTTCGAGAAACCCATGAGCACAGAGGCAACGAAGGCGAGGCTGTTGGACATCAGCATGGAGTTCCGCCTGGCAAGAAATGGGTCAGAGCTCAGCAGGGGGGCTTGAAGGGTGGGTCAGGATTAGGGGGAAAGATACGGTGCCTTAAAGCAGAGTGGTAAAGGTCAAAGCAGTTATAAAATACTGTGATATTGGCTTCGCCGGTGTGAAAGCATCCTTAGGCAGGCTTTTGAGATGGTGGATGAGAAACCAGCTCTTAGCTGGCTTGGAGGCTTAGTCGGAACAGCAGGTCAGGCGCCACTTTATCTTCTCAGTAGGCCTGTACCTGCAGCCTAACACAGTAAAGCACATTGGAAGGTGCTGGTGGGGGAGGAGAAAATTATAAACATGAGACTCCCCCAGATGCGGCTGATTGGACAGTAGGATAGTGGCGGTGGTGTTTTGCACAGCAGCTGCCAGGCAGGAGCCTCCTACCTCATGAACATGGGCTTTCAGCAGCAGTACCCGAGCATCCATACCCATTCTTAACTCCCCCAGACTTAGGCTGACCAGATAAAATCCAGGTCAGGGCTGATGTCACTTTAACAGTTGTAGAGAAAAGGGAATTTCAGCCAGTGTCATTTGTATGCAATTCGTTCCTGGTGAAATTCCCTCTTCATCACAACAGTTAAAGGTGCAGGCACTATACTAGAGTGACCATATACAAAAGAAGGCAGGGCCCCTGCAACTTTAACTGTTGTGATGAAAAGGAAATTTCACCAGGAACTAATTGCATACAAATGACACTGGCTGAAATTCCCTTTGCTCTACAACTGTTAAAGTTACATGAGCCCTGATCTGGATTTTATCTGGTCACCCTAGATTTACTTATTCTTTGATGGCAGTTGCCATGTTTGTCCTTTTTGCCAACTGTATAGCAGAAACGGAACGTCCAGCTGATCACCTTTGCGGAAAATACAAATGGCAGCAGAAGGAACCTGAGGGAGATGTCAAGTCACAGTGTGTTTCTGGGTCACTGTCACCAGCAGCAGAGCCTTTGGTGTCTGCCTGATCACACCTCTCATTGGTTCTGGGTCTCCTTCCAGGGGCAATGCCAGATCTGCCTGCCTGCCTGCCTATCTATTTGTCTGAATTTGTAGAGCCTATCTACACTACTGCTTTAAAATGGTTTATAACAGTTTTAAACCGGTAATATTAACCGGTTTAAAACTGTTATAAACCGTTTTAAAGCAGTAGTGTAGATAGGCTCTTTGGCAGCGGGAAGAAGAACATCAGAACATCAGAAGAGCCTTGATGCTGGATCAGACCAAGGGTCCATCTAGTCTAGGTTCACGCAGTGGCCAACCAACAAGCAGCACATGAGTGCAACAGAACCCCCCTGCCCATGTTCCCCAGCAAATGGTATATATAGGCTTACTGCCTCTGATCCTGGAGGAAACACATGGCCATCAGGACCAGAAGCCTTTGATAGCTTTCTCCTCCAGGAATGTGTCTTTTAAAGCCATTCAAATTGGTGTCCATCACCACATCTCATGGTAGTGGATTCCATAATTTAACTGTGCGCTGTGTGAAGAAGTCCTTCCTTTGATCTGTCCTGAATCTCCCACCAATCAGCTTCATGGGATGTGACCCCGTTGAGTTCTAGTATTATAGGAGAGGGAGAAAAAGGTCTCCCTATCCACATTCTCCACACCAGGCATCATTTTGTACACCTTTCACTCATCCTTTTTCCAAGCTGAGCAATCCCAGCTGTCGTGACCTTCCCTCATAAGGAAGATGCTCCAGCTCCCTAGATCACCTTAGATGCCCTTTTCTGCATATGTAAAATTGAGGCCATACTCCAGGCATGGATAGGAGGCGTGCAACATAGCCATACAAGTGCGCTCTGTACTCACCGTCCAAACCGGTTGACGAACAGCCCAACAGAGAATGCTCCAATCATCCCGCCGACCGAGAAGATGGACACAGAGAGGGACCACAACGTGGTGAGGGTGCCACGGCTAATGTACTCCCCATAACGGTTGTACCACGTTCCATTGTAAAATTCTTCTATCACCTGTAGAGGGGTGGCAGGAAGGGACCCATTGAAATACATCCATGAAGCCCCCTTTCTACAACCTGGGTGGACTACAATTCCCAGCATCCCTGAACCAGCTCTGGGGAAGGCCATAAGGTTTCCTTTCTTCTTATTCAAAGGACGTCTGGCCCACTCTTCTGGTAAAGAGATGCCAGAAAGTTAAAATGTGTAACACCAATCAATCACATCAAAGCTGTTTGTCAATTTTAGGGGAATTTATTCAGGGAAGTGTTATGTTGTGGGGGGGTGGGGGTTGCAGTGGAGGCTGGTGGCTCTGACATCAGTGGGTTGTTGAATCCTCTCCAGGTTTCGGTCAGAACCAGGCAGGACTTGGAATGAGCTCTCCAACACGCCTGCAGCCCTATATTCACAACCAAGAGGACTAGAAATTCACTTTGTTCATGTAAAACCCACGTTGCCATGTCCCAGCAGCTTTCGATACCATCAGCCAAGGTATCCTTCTGGAAAGTTTGTCTGGGCTGGGAGTTGGAAGCACTGCATTGCAGTGGTTCTGCTCCTACTGGGATGGCCAACTTGAGAAAGTGGTGCTGAGGGATTATTGCTTTGTGCCATGGCAACTGGGCCATGGGGTTCCACAGGGCTCTATTTCATCCACCATGCTGCTCAACATCGGCATGAAACCACTGGGAGAGGTTATCCGGAGATGTGGGCTGAGGTGTCATCAGTATGCGGATGACACCCAGCTCTGCCTCTCCTTTTCATCAAACCCAGGTGAAGCAATGGCTGTTCTGAATCGGTGCCTGGGCACCGGAATGGACTGGATGAGGGCCAACAAACTGAGACTCAATCCAGACAAGGTGGAGGTACTGTTTGCGGGTGGTTCGTCTGTCCGGGTAGGTGATGTTCACCCTGTTCTGGCAGGGATTGCACTCCCCCTAAAGGATCAGCTTCATAGTTTGGGGATGCCCTTGGAACCCGGAATGGTCACTTAAGGCATAGGTGGACTCAATGGTATGGAGTGAAGAAAGATCCTGTTTTGCTATTAAAGCATGAGCTTTGAACTTATATAATATTTCAAAATTTTCTGCATGTCTACGCTGCTAGAGCTTCCGTTTAAAAAAAAAAAGAGAGCAAAATCGGTCTGGTAGATCTCTAGGAATAAGAGTTACACCGACGGATTCTTATATAGATTTTTGAAGGAGAACGACCATAAAGGGATCTTTAGCATTGCAACTGGTAGGTATGCAGATGCCCTAGGGCCAATCCTCAATATAAGAATATCAGATGAGCTCTGACGCTGGATCAGACCGAGGGTCCATCTAGTCCAGCACTCTGTTCACTCAATGGCCAACCAGCTGTTGACCAGGGACCCACAAGTAGGACGCAGTGCAACGGCCCCCTCTCACCCCTGTTCCCTGGCAACTGGTGCACACAGGCTTACTGTCTCGGATACTGGAGGTAGCATAGAGCCATCAGGGCTAGTCGCTATTGATAGCCTTCTCCTCCTCCAGGAATTGATTCAACCCCCTTTGAAAGCCATTCAAATTGGTGGCCACCATTACTTCTTGTTGTTGTGAATTCCATGGTTTAACTCTGTGCAATGTGAAGAAGTCCTTCCTTTGATCTGTCCTGAATCTCTCACCGATCAGTTTCATGGGATGACCCCATTGGGTTCTGCTATTATGGGAGAGCGAGAAAAACGTCTCCCTATCCACATTCTCCACACCACATATTTTGTACACCTCTATCATGTCTCCCCTTAGCTTCCTTTCTTCCAAGTTGAACAATCCCAGCTGTTGTAACCTTGCCTCATAGAGGAGATGCTCCAGCCCCTTGATCATTTTAGTTGGCTTTTTTCTGCACTTTTTCCAGCTCTATAATATCATTTTTGAGGTGTGGTGTCCAGAACTGGGCAAAGTATTCTAAGTATGGTCGCATGACAGATTTGTTTAAAGGCAGTATGATACAGGCAGTTTTATTCTCAATGCCTATCTGGAACCTCAGAGAGGGGTTGCTGGTCATTGTGGACAATCCTAAGCAAGGTGGACAAAGTGTCTTCTCACTGGATAGAACACAGCTTCCTGTGTCTCTAACTGGCCCAACTGGTTGTGGAAATAGACAAAAGGTTGCTTTATGCTTCATAGAATCATAGAATAGTAGAGTTGGAAGGGGCCTATAAGGCCATCAAGTCCAACCCCCTGCTCAATGCAGGAATCCACCTTAAAGCATCCCTGACAGATGGTTGTCTAGCTGCTTCTTGAATGCCTCTAATGTGGGAGAGCCCACCACCTCCCTAGGTCATGGGTTCCATTGTCATACTGCTGTAACAGTCAGGAAGTTTTTCCTGATGTCCAGCCGGAATCTGGCTTCCTGTCACTTGAGCCCATTATTCTGTGTCCTGCACTCTGGGATGATCGAGAAGAGATCCTGGCCCTCCTCTGTGTGATAACTTTTCAAGTATTTGAAGAGTGCTATCATGTCTCCCTTCAAACTTCTCTTCTCCAGGCTAAGCATGCCTAGTTCTTTCTGTCTCTCCTCATAGGGCTTTGTTTCCAGACCCCTGATCATCCTCGTTGCCCTTCTCTGAACACACTCCAGCTTGTCTGCATCCTTCTTGAAGTGTGGTGCCCAGAACTGGACGCAATACTCAAGATGAGGCCTAACCAGTGCTGAATGGAAGGGGACCAGTATCTCGCGCGACTTGGTGACAGGCTTCCTCCGCTAGATGGCGGCAGGCCAGAGCGGCAGAAGTGGATGGGCACCGAGCCAACCAGGTTATGTTGACCTGGGAGGAAGTGGAGACCGTGGCTCATCCCTATCACCTGTTCCTGATCAAACCCGAAAAGCGACTTCCTGGAGATTTGGTACTTGCTGAGTCACAACAGCCATGCAGGAAAAGCCACGTGGGCAAGCAACGCCCAGCCGACCTTTCCCCGAAGTGTCTGCGTCTAAATTCTTAACTCCTCAGGGGAACAGGGCAAGCGCTATTGCTGCAGGCCGGGAGGAAACAGGCGCTTGGCCCTCCTCGGTTTCACTGGGCGGTTTCCTGTGCGCTTTCTCAATCCTCCTTGAAACGCTTTTCGCCTTAATATATGAAAGCAGGATTCCAAGAATAATTCACGAGCTGCTGTGACCTGAGGCTCACGTTGCCTGTTTGGAATAAGTAATGGATTCTTTCGCTTCAGCCTCGCCATGTGGGCGCCGTCTCAACTCCCGATGGTTTCGTACAATCCCTGCTGCGTTCGAGGGGGCACAGCGAGTGCATGGCTGTGTGTCCTGGAGATGTGTGGGTCTGCAATCCCATCTTTCCCAGCGAACGTAGCAACTAGCATCAGAGAACCACACGCCGGCACTCCGTCAGGCAGAGCTCAGTCCAGGTCCCGGAGTGCCCTGGGCCAAGAGATTCTTCATGGGCCCCCTCCATCAGCAAATCTACCTTCTCCCTACCATGGTTCCCAGCTGCTCTTGCTCTTGCTCCTCCTCTTCCTCGTAATGGGCTGCCACTTTCTTGCTTGACAGGCAGAGAGGGCAGGGAGCAAGGAGGCCGTGGCATCTTTTGCTTTTCCTCCTCACCACCACTGGTCTCTGGGCCGGAGCGAGAGGTAAGCGGACAATGCAGGTTGCAATGGGGAAGAGGATGATCAGGGGCCTGGAAACGAAGCCCTGTGAGGAGAGACTGAAAGAACTGGGCATCTTTAGCCTGGAGAAAACTGAGGGGAGACCTGATAGCACTCTTCAAAGACTTGGAAGGTTGTCACACAGAGGAGGGCCAGGATTTCTTCTCGATCCACCCAGAATACAGGACACAGAATAATGGACTCAAGTGACAGGAAGCCAGATTCCAGCTGAACGTCAGGAAAAGCCTCCTGACTGTTAGAGCGGTACGACAATGGAACCCATGACCTAGGGAGGTGGTGGGCTCTCCCACATTAGAGGCCTTCAAAATGCAGCTGGACAACCATCTGTCAGGGATGCTTTGAGGGGGATTTCTGCATTGAGCAGGGGGTTGGACTCGATGGCCTTACAGGCCCCTTCCAACTCTACGATTCTATGAATCCAGGGGGAATCTTATCACTGGGCCCCTGATGGGGTGTGCACCCTTGGCAGATGCCCAACTGTGCCTACCCTGGACACCAGAGTCCTGACATCAGGCGGACGTGAAGGAGAGATGCATAGCAGCCCCACTCTATCAGCTCAGCTGAGCAATCAGCCACTTTTAGCTCCTCCTCTTATGAAATGTTCACCATCCCAGCTGATCATTTCAGTTGCCCTTTTCTACCTTTTTCCTCCAGCTTAGGGGCAAGCACTGAGGGGGTCATGTCCAAAGGACTCCCAAATCCTGGAGTCACACCTGTACTCCATCCAGCTCAGTGTACAGCACACATCTCTACTCAGCAGTGAGTCCCATTCAGTTCAATGGAGCTCACAGCCACTAGCTGTTGGCACTTCATGAACCCAGGATTTGCCACCATTGCATGCAAGCCCAGTCCCAGGTAGCTGGGTGCAGCATCGGTGTTCACCACTTTGCAGCTGATCTCTTGCAAAGGCTGCCTTCTTTGGCAAACTTGCGGAAGAGGACTTTGTGCTACGACTCACTGGGAAGTCATAGCTTGCCGTGAGTGTGGCAACATAAACATATGGTCATTTCCCAGTCATTTCCCAGTCCTATCTGGAGATGCCGGGGATCGAAACTGGGACTTTCGGCATGTAAAGCTTGCCAAAAAGTAGAAAAGGCCTCCCGTACCAAAGAAAGCCAAATCCATAACATGATGTTTTCCAATTCAAAAAGCTATTTAAGATGTTACAGTGAGAGATTATGGCATCCTCTTAATTAGCAGCGGAGGAAGAGGGGAGAAATCTCTTTTCAGCTCAAATTAATAGCTTAAGTACCAAGTGCACAGATTAGAGAGTGTTTAAATGAGGCTTTTAAGGGCATTTCTGAGCAATACATAGTGCATTATCATATTTACTAGAGGTTTCCAACTAACGCTGGCTGGCTGTTACCAGCAAAAAGCGAATTTGTGTCTTCCTAACTTTTGCAGCTCCTGGCCATCTGCAAAGTACAATCATTATTTCCTGGGGTGGGCAGGCGAGATTCGGGCTGGGTTCACACAACATGCTAACCCACACTCAGTGGTTGAGTGTGGGTTGTTTTGAACCGTGGGGTTTTTGTTCAAACGTGGGTTGGGGTGCTGTCTGAACCCAGGGCATTTTCCGCAGGGTGGCTTGTTAAACACGGAGAGCGGCTTGTTAACCACCCTGAACAGCCCAACAACAAACCATGGGTTCTCAAGGTGGCATGTTTGAGAAAAATAAGCCACATTGCATGTTAACATGCCATCCTGCTGAAAATATCCTGGGTCCAGACCACATTCTAACCCATGGTTGAACAAACAACCCATGGTTCAAAACAACCCACACTCAACCACTGAGCGTGGGTTAGCCTGTTGTGTGAACCCTGCCACAGAGTCCTTTTGTCTAGGATTCTATTGTTCTGGAATAATCAGCAGGAGGAGAAGGGCAAATTATTTTGCCAGTTAGAAATGGCTTGAAATAAGAACAGCCCTGCTGCATCAGATCCAGTGGCTTGTTGCCCATAGGGGCCAATCAGATGCCCCAAAGCAGGGCATGGGGCAACAGCTATGCCCTGTTGTTTATCATTGCACACCTCCCCCAACATCTGTTATCCAGAGGTATACAGACTCTGAACCTGAAGGCTGCATTATGGCTAACGGCCACATTAGCCATAATGTGCCATATTTTCACACCTTAAGGCAGCAAACGCCATATATTAATTATGTTTTCTGTCGAGAAGGCCTTTCTTTGATCTCTCCCAAATCTCCTGCCAATCCGTTTCACTGGTTGACTCGCGAGTTGCAGTATTATAGGAGGAGGAGAAAAAAAGTCTATCCACTTTCTTCAAACCAGGCATCGTTTCACAATCACCCATCTAAGCCTCCCGCCACCTGGTGCCCTCCAGATCCTTTGGACTTCAGCTCCCATCAGCCCCAGCCAGCACAGCCAATTGCCAGGAATGCTGGGAGCTGTAGTCCAAAACATCTAGAGGGTACCAAGATGGGGACAGCTCCTCTGTCGTGTCCCCCCATAGTTTTAAACAATGTCATGGACAGTTATGGTGCATTATTATTATTATTATTAATAATAATAATAATAAACAACTAAAATGCTTTTTAGCCCTTGCTTATAGGGATAGTTTGGGCTGCCCCTTTTGATCCTTTTTCCAACGCTACAATATCCTGAAATAAGGGATGATTCAGTCCAAGGTTTTTCAATCACTCAAGTTAAATCACGTGTTTAAATTCCACTCCAGAATCCATCTCAGGGGCTTCAAGTATTAACCAAACAGCGCTGCCATTGATGCAGCCATCACCCAAGAGTTCTCAGCACAGAGAAAACTAATTCTCCTGGGAACACGCTTAACAAATCCCATTAGAGCCGGCAGTAAGCTGGCTAACCAGATGTGCTATTTTGGTGGGGAGGGGAGGGGAGAAGACGGAGGAGGCGGGAAGGGAGAGCTCATTCCCATCCCGCCTGCAGCATTCTAAAAACCTTGATTTGGCATCTTTTAAAAGAGAGTGTTCGTATGCCAATGTTGCATTGTAAAATCCTGCAAAATTGATTATATGTGCCCACCCATCTGGCCGCAACTAAAAAAAAAAAATGCCAACTTCTGAAAAGTTTGGTTGCTTGGGGCCAATGCTTACTCACCATAGGCGATCAGGTAAGTGTCTATGGGCAAGCCTGGTTTATACAATATGTGGCAGATGGAGATAGCTGGGTAGGAAGACAGAGTTCTATTCAGATAACGTATCCAAGGTGGACGAACGTGCACGGTGAGGGGTGGGGGATCACGGAGGCAGTCCTGCCCCCAATCTATACACAAGTTGAATGCTTTTGAGCTAATACAGAGCAGGACTTTTCCATGTTGCCATCAAATCAAGGACAGGGAGACCTGGGACTGCAAAACTCCCCAGGCAGTTTAGATGCCACTGGGGAGGGGAGCAATCTCCCTGCTTCAGTGTGTACCTTCTGCACGACGCCAATCAGCTTGTGAGATGAACGGGAGGATAAGGGGAGGGGGGGGAGAGAATTGACATGCCCCCCCCATGACTGGCACCAGGGACACACAGCCGGGTGTCGGAAGTACGTGTGACCTTGCAGGGGTGGCATTGACACATCGGGAAAACCGGGCCTCCTTTCGTTTCCGCGCTCACCTTCTGCGGGGCGTTGATGACTCCAGTGTTGTAACCAAACTGCAGAGATCCCAGGACTGCTCCCCCGACCGCTAACATCAGCCGAGCCGTCATCTGCTGTGAAGGTGGGAGTTGGGGGGTTGGTGGAGAGAGGAGGCAGGAAAGAGAAGACAGAGCAGAGTTCAAATCAGCTAGGAACAACTGGACAGGAGGGACGGGACGCACGCACACACGCCGCGGCGAAGTTACAAACGGTTAAGCCGCTCAGGTCCATTGGCTCTCTGGACGCGCTTCAAACAACCCCCTTGAGCGACGTTACCTGCAACTCAAGCCCCTCTGGGAAGCTCAGCATCAGTATCGTCCTGCCAAGCATCACTATCCTCCAGGATTCCAGACTAGACTTTACCTAGCCCTACCTGGAGACGTCAGGGATTGAATTTGGGACTTCTGCGTACAAAGCACGTGCCCTGCCACTGAGCTAGGAGCCTTCCCTTAACAATAAAAACAAAGTAATATTCTAGTCCTCATGCAGACCGGCCTCACTAAGCCTGAATATAACGACTGCGAAACAATGCGCTGATCGAGGGTGTTATACGAACGGAACATGCCAGGCTTCTAAATTGCTCCTTGGCCATAGCAAACTGGGTACTGCAAAGGTTCGAATATCAGAAGGTGCAGAGTTCTTTTCATTCTAGCCGGTTATATGCAATAACTAAAATCAGCAGCAAATCAGCAAACGTAAATCTGCGTCCTCTTTTTGGAGGAAGCATAAGGGGCCACCCTACCATTTACCCATCCGCCTGAGGGTGCCTCTACAAGAGGCATTTAAAGCTCTTTCAAGGCGCATTAAAAAAATTACCTCTACAAGAACGGAGTGCAAATCGGACGTAGAGGCGCGTTATCTCCCCGATTATGCTCATTATCGAATGCGCGTTAAATCACGAGTTTTATTTTGCTCCGTCCGTTAAAGCGCATTTTGACTGTGTGAATAAGCGCTTATGCACATTAACTACTTGTAAAGCGCATTTTGGTCATCCGTTAATGCGCTTTGCCGCCTCTCGTGCAGAGGTATTAGGTGTAAATGCGCTTCAGCGATTATGCACATAATCGCCTAACCAGGCACAAAAGCGAATCCTTGTAGAGGGGACCTGAGGTACTGTGGGTTAATTACCCAAGACAAGGGCTTCTCGGTGGCGGCGTTGCTAGAGAGGTTCACCTTGCCTCCTCATTACTGACCTAAGTCATGCTGCTCTTAACCCAATACTTTTTCCAAAGGCAACCATGAGGTTTGTATAATTACTGCAGCTGGCTATTTTTTCAGGTCTCTGCTACTTTTTCTTGGCTGGTTTTGCCTTGGAAATTGTCTGTATCTTTTTATTATTATTTTGGCATTGTTGTTGTTGTTGTTGTTTACATTTCTATACTGCCCCATAGCCGAGGCTCCCTGGGCAGTTTACAAAGATTTTGAAAAATAAAATACAGATAGAAAGTTTTTTTAAAAACCCAAAACGTTTATGTAACACACACAAGCAAACACTATACACAGAGACAACCTATAAAAATGACTTTGAGGAAAATCAGCCATAACCATGGTTTGCTGTGATTTGACTTCTTTATCCTTAGTGGCCTCGTGTGAGTTCCATAAAACAGAGAGAGGTATGACACATTTTCTTCTTAAACAAATTCATTCAAAACAGTTTGCTTGGGGCATCAGTTCCAAAACGGGGTAGGAAGAAAACAGGCCCCTGTTGTGATACGTGACAAAGAAAAAAATGGTCACCAATTTACCCCGCTGAAGTTCAACCTCAACTTTTTGGCACAGCGCTTTCCCAACCTCCTTTCTGCCTAAGCCGAAGCAACAATCGGGGTCTTGTTTGGGCCGGGCGGGTCAAGAAAGGCCGCTGCATTTGGATGCCTGCCTGAGCATTCGCGGACAGAAGGGCTCCGGCAGCTCCACCTTGTCCATTATGGGCAAGCGAAACGGGGATCCAATTTTTGCAGGCCGGCCTAAGCCGCTTTGGGACATTCTCATGACCCCCAAAGCCCCTTTCTCCCAAGTGCGTCACGATCACGCTTTGTCCCGGCCGTAGGACACAGTAGCCCTTTGGTCAGCTAACCCCAGATGGTATATTTTGAGTTAAGGAGAAAAAGATTCCAGGGGTATCCAGCCACATGGTTCAAATTTAAGTAGCAGGACAATCTGGTTATTCTTAATTGTTGCCACGGGATAATCCAGATTCATTCTCTCTCTCTCTCTCTCTCTCTCTCTCTCTCTCTCTCTCTCTCTCTCTCATACACACACACAGCCACCAAGTCTCTAGCTCAAGATCTGATGGTTAGGGATCTCCATCACTGGGAAATCCAGATGTGTGTTTTTGGCTCGACGGACTTCTGTGGCGTATGCAACTCGATTTGTGACTGTGAGCTGAGCTGTGGGCTTCCCCCCAAACTCCGGGAACTTCTTCGGCACATTATTTCCTGCGGCTTCTGCAATTTGCGCAAATTGCTCAGAAACGGGGGCGGGGGGAGGGCGTTGTGAGAAATGCCCGGAAAAAATGGAAACTGGCCCAACTTGCTGCAGACCGAGCTGGACGCTGCAGTGCAAACTGGAACGAAGAGGGAGTGTGAATCTAGGAAAACTGCTCGAATTTCACCCCCCCCCCCCCAAAATGGATTCCTCCAACAACCCTAGTGACGGTCCAGGGAAACCTGGAAGATTTCCCCTAGAAAGGCCTGATACAGAAAAATAGGAATACACAAAAGTGGGGAAGGAAAAACCCCTCTCATGCATTATTTTCCTTTCTGGAAAGTAAATTTATATCCCACCCATCCTGTAAAGAGCTCAGGGTGGTGTATCTGATTCCCCTCCCCACACACAATTTTATCCTCACAACAACCCTGTGAGGTAGGGAAGTCTGAAAGATAGTGTCTAGACCAACATCACCCAGTCTGCTTGCTGGCTGAGTTAGGATTTGAACCTACGTCTTCCTGGTCCCAGCCTGACACTCTAACTTCCACTTCACCTGTGTTATGGCAGCCTATAATGTCCAGGAAAGACACACTTTCCCCTTTAAGGCCTCGATTGGAGCAGTGGGGGGAATGACACCCCTCCAGAAAGCGCATCATTTCCCCATTACCCCGCCATGCTAATGGCAGCCTTAAAGGGGAAAGCATGTCATTCCAGGGCATTATAGAAAATTACAGAAACCCCCTCCCCTGACATAGGCTGACCAGATAAAATCCAGGTCAGGGCTCATGTAACTTTAACAGTTAGTTGTAGAGAAAAGGGAATTTCAGCCACTGTCATTTGTACACAATTAGTTCCTGGTGATATTCCCTCTTCATCGCAACAGTTAAAGTTGCAGGCACTATATTAGAGTGACCATATACAAAAGAAGGCAGGGCCCCTGCAACTTTAACTGTTGTGATGAAGAGGGAATTTCACCAGGAACTAATTGCATACAAATGACACTGGCTGAAATTCCCTTTTCTCTACAACTGTTGAAGTTACATGAGCCCTGACCTGGATTTTATCTGGTCAGCCTACCCTGACACCCAGGATAGAACGAAAAACAGGACAAATCCAGTTGGTCGCTGTAGCAGCCTTCTAATTGGATACTGTCATATTTACGTCATTTTTTAGAAGATTTTAAAAGTAACATTTTTTTATTTTTTTAAAAAAAGTTACCAGCCCTCAGTAATGTTGACTGCATTTCCCCCTAGAAACACATTTCCTCTATTTCTGCAGGATAACATCGAGGTCTACAGAGACACCAAAGTAACAGTCTTCCCAGTGTTGATATTTTGGGGGTTTGAAGGGAGGAGAGATTTCAGTAGGAGAGCAAGATTCAGTCACTTGATTAAAATCCCTTCCCCCAGTTTCATTTAAAGAGTATTTAGGATGCAATCCTATGCACGTTTAGACAGAAAAAAAGTCCTAAAACTCCCAGCATTCCCTAGCCAGGAGATTGGTTTAATCTGCACTTGTTCTTTTAAATGTAATTTTTAAGTGATGTTTTTATTCTTTTACTGCATTTGTTCACTGCTCCAAAATCCTCAGAGAGGGAGCGGTATAGAAATATTGTAAATAAAATAAATAAATAAAATATTCCCCGTTGGTTGTGCATTGCAGGGGAAGATGGGGCAGTCTGAACTCGCCGTCTTTCGGGAAAAACTTGTTCACCATGACGGGCCAGCCATCCCAAGTAACCACAGATGGCTTTCAAGGTTTCTCCCTGAACATGGTTTGAAAACTTGTGGTTAAAACGGTGTCATTTTCTCGCTTTGCCTAATGCGACAAAATTGAGCAAGTTTCAGCTAGGAGGCTACACCTGCAAATTAACCCAGCAAGATCCTAATTCAAAGGCCCACCCCCAACCCACCTCCCCCAAAAAAACCCTAGGGACAAGTCCTGCAGCAAAGGAGGGAAATCTAGGCTGATATTACCGTTTCCTTGTCTAGCTGCCAGTCAAGCAAAAAGGAAGGATCTCCTGTGGAGTTGTCTTTCCTGATCTCAAAGGCACACCTGCAGCCCTATGACTCTGGCAGTGGTTCACAGAAAATCTAGCCCGAAGGGACCACAGACATGATTGTCCCACATATTGCAATGGAAACTTTTAAAGGAATAATTGTTAGTTTTTTTAAAAAAAAAAACAGAAGAAAGCTGAGCACCATTTGGAGGTCTCTGACAGAACAGGAGAACTTGGAAATTTGAATGTATGAGAGGTGATGTAACATAGCTGCTAAGGGTGCAATCCTACGCATGTTTAGATTGAAAAAGGTCCTACAATCCTATGCATGTTTAGACTGGAAAAGGTCCTACAATCCTTTGCATGTCAAGACAGAAAAAGATCCTGCAATCCTAGGCATGTTTAGACAGAAAAAAAGTCCTACAACCCTTGGCATGTTTAGATTGAAAAAGGTCCAGCAATCCTAGGCATGTTTAGACAGGAAAAGGTCCTACAACCCTTTGCATGTTCAGAGAGAATAAAGTCCTACAATCCAGTGCATGTTTAGGCAGGAAAAAAATTGTACAACAACCAGCATTGCACCTTAAGAGACTGAGATACAAATTAGGAACACCCTGGTTAAAATCTCGTCTTGGTCGTGAGTTCACTAGGTAGCCTTAGGTAGCTACTCTCTCTTGCAGCCTCAGATCCCCCCCCCCCCCAAACTGCAGTACGGGGGTAATAATACTGACTTACCTTACGTAGGCTGACCAGATAAAATCCAGGTCAGGGCTCATGTCACTTTAACAGTTGTAGAGAAAAGGGAATTTCAGCCAGTGTCATTTGTATGCAATTAGTTCCTGGTGAAATTCCCTCTTCATCACAACAGTTAAAGGTGCAGGCACTATACTAGAGTGACCATATACAAAAGAAGGCAGGGCCCCTGCAACTTTAACTGTTGTGATGAAGAGGGAATTTCACCAGGAACTAATTGCATACAAATGACACTGGCTAAAATTCCCTTTTCTCTACAACTGTTAAAGTTACATGAGCCCTGACCTGGATTTTATCTGGTCAGCCTACCTTACAGGGTTGTGGTAAAGATAACAACTGGATCAGGTATGTGAAGTGCTATATAAACATTATGTATTATTACTATTAAATATCCAGACGGTCTGTCCGTATTTGTGGCCTGCAGAAGCTGGATATGGGCACACAGAGGAACGCAGCAAAAGGTTATAGGGCTTTAAATGCGCCATTCCTCCCTTTTCAAAAACAGAACCCCTCCTCCTGTGCAAATTTCCACAGCATAGTACTCCATTTCTATTTAACTTACACCAGCAGTTGTAACTTACACCTTCTGCCACCCCCCATGAACCACGTGAAAACTGCTGTGCGGCTCAGCTTAATTTGTTCTTGTTCTACAAATCAAAACACACACGTAACTCATTTTAATAACACTTTCTTTTCCCTGAGCACCTGCATCATCAACGCATCCAGTCCCACGTTAGGAAAGTCACATGCCTGAGGAAAGAGACCGCTTAGGAAGCTGCTGCTTTGCTACGTGATGAAAATGACAGGCCACCCAGCCTGTCCCTGCTCAAAATGGCCTCAGCCTCTGCCAGGAAAGAAGAAACATCAAGTGTAGGCCTAAGTTTGCATATTCAGATATACCAGTCTTGAAAGACCTGCATTGGTTAACAGTTGTTTTATGGGCTCAAGTCATGGACCTTTGGCCCAATTGGAGCCTACCAGGGGAAGATGCTTCAGGGTGGTGGCCCCCTCCATTTGAAACACCCTGCCCAAGACTGTGTTGGTTTCGGCACCTCCCAAAAAAGCTCTTTTCCAAGACGACTCCCTTGGTTTCACAACCATGGTTTCATTGGCCCTGTTATATTGGGCCAGTTCAGACAACATGCTAAGCCATGGTTAGGCCGCCAACCCTTTTGCAGCAAATGGTTAGTGAGCGTGTTTAAACCGTAGTTATGTAGCCACCATGGTTAGGAATGGTTTACATGACACATTAAGTCATGGTTCACACGACACACTAAGCCATAATGTTTAGCTCAAAGTGCTTAACCACCGTGGCTTAGCGTGTCATCTGAACAAGATCATTGTATCATGTTTGTATCATTTTATCTCTCGATTTACCTTTGCATTTTTAAAATCATTTTACTTTTGTGTCGTGTTATCTTTCGTTCACCACTTCGGAATCTGTTTAGATGTGGAGTGGTATACAAATACTGTAAATAAAGAAATAATAAATAAATCGAGGTGTCAGTTTTAACTTTCGAAGCCCTGAATTTCTTAGGGCCTGGCTATCTGAGGGAAGGCTTGTCTAGTTTTGAACCTGCCCAAGTTTAAAGATTCGAAGGAGAGGCCCTTTTGAGGGTAACATTCCCCACAGAGGTCGTTTTGTCAAGCACGCATGAAAGAGCTTTCTCCTGCGCTGTTTCGAGAACTACGAAAGAAAGAGCACCGGGGGAATTCGTTATGAATAGCTCCCACTCTCTTGACTTTCCAGCCTAAAAACCTACCTCAAAGGGTTGTAGTGAGTGGGGGGGGGGGGGGAGATGTTGGAGGGAGAAGTGTGTAAGCTGCCCTGAGCTCCTTGGAAGGAAAGATGGAGAGAGTAAAAAATGTAACAAAGAAATAAATAAGGCTTCCCTTGAAATCCTTTCACACTTGAGTAATTGGAATATATTTTGTCTGTTAAACCTGCCAAACAGGTACATGAAGCTCCCTGGGTGACTTTGGGCCAGTCTAACCTGCCTCTCAGGGTTGTTGTGAGAATAAAATGGAGAGGAGGAGTAGGATCATGTCAACTGCCTTGGACTGGACTGATGATGGGACAGCATCCTTCACCGCACTGAATGGCAGCATGGGAGGTTAGGGGATTCAGGGCAGATCACAACATCTGCCACCTGAGACAACCATCTTACTCTACCCAATGGTAGGGCCGGATCCCGTTTGCATTTTTACTTTGGAGTAAATCCCAATGAATATGGTGGGACTTACTTCTAAGTAAACGTGCATAGGATTAGACTGCTTGAGTTCCCGTTTGCTCTTCTAAGACACATAAATGTGCCATGCAAAGCAATCTTGCTTACTCGGAAGTCAGCGGTCAAATATTGGGACAAGAAATTATACATTGTATACAGAACTAAAATGTAGATACCGGAAGAAGCACCAAAATTGTTTCGAACTGGGGAGAACTAGGCTGTTCTCCACTTCATTTCGGAGCAGCTTCTTTCTTCCCCTCCTTCAAATAAAATTCCCCACGTTTATCAAGCCTAGATAAAATATGGGCAGTATACACACACACAATCACCAGCTAGCTACGTTTGTGTTATGGTGACATGGCAAAAATTAAACGCCATTGTAAGAAATTCTTTGCAGATTTAGAGTTCTGACTGGTTCTGACTGAAACCTGGAGCGGATTCACTGCCCTATTGACCTCGGAGCCACTGGGCTCCACTGATGGAGGCCCTGGCAAGATGGACGGCAGGCGAAGCACTTCCTGAGGCGACATGGGGAAGAGCCAAGGAGAAGCATAGCTGCTTCCAGGCCTATTTCTGGGGTGAAGTCATTTGTGGTGGTGTTGCAAAAGAAAGAGGTACGGGAGGAAACTTAAAGTTGGGTTTTCTCTCTTCCCCTGCAAATACAAGAGTTCTGTGCAAGAAGCAAGGGTTTTGCAGGACCATGGGGAGAACTTTATTGACTGATTTATCACAATGTCTTCATCCCACCCACAACGAGATCATTAGGATAACTGACAACGTAAAATCACTGCAAGAGTTTAGGGGAAATAGATTGTCAAATTGATCATCAGACAACACCGGTTCCGGCACCAAAGATAATTGAATCATTGAATCATTGAATAGTAGAGTTGGAAGGGGCCTATAAGGCCAGTGAGTCCAAACCCCTGCTCAATACAGGCATCTACCTTAAAGCATGCCTGACAGATGGTTGTCCAGCTGCCTCTTGAATGCCTCTAGGGTGGGAGAGCCCATGACCTCCCCAGGTCATTGGTTCCATTGTCATACTGCTCTAACAGTGAGGAAGTTTTTCCTGATGCCCAGCCGGAATCTGGCTTCCTGTCACTTGAGCCCATTATTCCGTGTCCTGCACTCTGGGATGATCGAGAAGAGATCCTGGCCCTCTTCTTAGGACAACCTTTCAAGTATTTCAAGAGTGCTCTCATGTCTCTCCTCAATCTTCTCTTCTTCAGGCTAAACATGCCTAGTTCTTTCAATCTCTCCTCATAGGGCTTTGTTTCCAAACCCCTAATCATCCTCGTTGCCCTCCTCTGAAAATGCTGCAGATTGTCTGCATCCTTCTTGAAGTGTGGTGCCCAGAACTGCACGCAAAACTCAAGATGAGGCCTAACCAGTGCCGAATAGAGGGGAACCAGTACCTCGCGCGATTTGGAAGCTCTACTTCTATTAATGCAGCCCAAAATAGCATCTTAAGATGTTAGATATCTTAAGGCAATGTTAAAAACACATGGGTGGAGTGGTGGTCAGAATCGGGACCAAAAAGGCAGAGCGGAAGACTTGTAATTTTCCCTTCCTGTTGTAATCTCACAGCTGCCTCTATTTGCATGGGAAAGGCAGCTCCAAATACCATCAGAGCTGCCTTTCCAATTGGAGGAGGCCTGTGGTCATGCAGGGGGCCCATGGACATTTCCTGCCCTGCTGCTGCTGCTTGCTGTTCACCTAACCAGAGCAAGGACACAGAGCATTACCCTTTCTTTGCAATGGGAACGGGCAACGGAAAGAGAAGTGAGGAAGAGGTAGGCCACCCCGGCACAGAGGGCATTTTGTGTAAGGGCCCTCGGAAACTGGGAGCCAGCACTACCAGTACAGCCAGCAGTCGCACATTTCTGTCAGGATTATCCTTGCAGTTTTAAAGAGAAAGGTGGGACGTTAAACCCACCATTTAACATCATGTGCTGTTTGGCCCTTAGTTATCTGGCATCTCCGAAACGGAGAGCCGCTCCTTGCAGGTGTTCTGCCGCTTCCTGTTTCCTGTCTGGGCCAATCCCAAGAAGTCCACAGAGAGGTAACATGTGTTTTGTTTGTCTTCCTGGCATATCTCTCGCTGAGGCGTGGATCTGCGCCACAACACAGAGACACACAGGGAGGTCACTTCAGCATGCCCGGCCACCTCACAAAAAAAGCAGACGTGACGTCAAAATGTCATAAAAATCGCGCCACTGAGGCAAAGAGGCCAGGATGCTCCCATGAGGATCTCGCCAGATCAGACCAAAGTCTCCTGTGAAGTACCCAGGAACAGAGGAAGGTTGAACCTTCACACAATGCTCTGCTCTGGCTTTGGTTCCTTCCATTCAACTTCTGCTGAGAATGCGCTGCAACAGAGACACCCAGAAATGCACTCGGGGAGGTTGCCTGTCGCATCTCTGCACTGCTCTGGGCATGCCACTTTCTCATTAGGAGGCACAGAACGGGGGTTCCTGTTGAACCACAAGGGACATGCACCTCTGAGGTGCATAATCCTCTCTCTCCCACACCCTAGCAAACCTTTTTTTGCATGTGCCTTAGCTCTCAGAAATATTTGGAAACATTAGCCCATCTAGGCCAGCATCCTCTTTCCCGCTCCCCTCCCCCCCAGCATCCCAGATTTGTTGTTGGGGCTGTTGGGGAATCTAGGCTAAATCAGCCTGGGTTCTCCACCTTTTAAACATGATGCGGTGGGCTACCTCGGCAGGCTGTGAGTGAGGATGAATCCGGCCAGGAAGGCGAGGCAACTGGGACGTGAAGACTGTTATTTTCTTTTAAGTGATGCAATGGTTTAAAAGAAAGAAAAGAAATACCCTGCTCCACCCTAAAATCTGGCTGACAGGCCAGGGTTCTGGCTTTAGCGGGGGGGTGGGGGGTGGAATGCAGGGAATTGGTCCAGAGACAAACAACGCACCCAAGGAACTGCATATTCCCCACCCCCACCCCTTGTGGGTTTCTTCCCTAGTCATGTTTCATCATCCATGCAGCAGAAGCTATCACCATATCCACTTCCTATGACTAAAGTTTTCTGAAAGCACCAAACTCCAGTTCTCAAAGTTAGGGACTGATGATAAAAAATCTAGCAGATTTTTTGGGAGAGGAGGCCAGCCCTGCGATGATGCAGTATGAGGCAAGTGCATCGGGCGGCAATTGCTGAGGAGGACCCTCTGTTGGAAGACAGAGCGGTGTATGCCAAATGACCTTCCCTGACCCCCCACCCCTAAACTATCCTGCTGCCCTCAGGTGCAACGGGGGACTGTATCCCATGGTTAGCGTTGTAGTAAAATTCAATGCCCAGACCAGTTTACTGCTATACATGGAAAGGAGAGCGAGGTAACTACCTTTGCCTCAGGCAGCAAAATATCCACATGCCCTGTACTTTCGAGATATGCACCAACATTGTTTGCAGAGCCTTTGCCATGCAGGGGGAGGATAAATTTAAGTTAAACATCAGGAAGAGCTCCTCAGCTGCTTGGGTAGCGCAGAGCTGAAATTGCTTCCTTTTGAGGTTTTCTATTGGAAAGTATGGAATGGGATGTTTTAGGATAGAGGTAGTCCCAAGATAGTCCCAACGGATCCCCCTCCAACTTGATAATGGGACCCGCTAATAACCCAATGCAGTTTATCTGGAGGAAACTACATGGCTTGCAGAGTAACAAAACCTGCCAGCCGCTCAAGACTTCGTCAAGGTGTAGCACAGGACATGGACATTGTTTATTGTTGTGCAAGTTATTTGCCGCCATCACATGCCCAGAGCTTTGCAAAAGACGTTAAGACGGCACAGAGCTGGCCCCTCCTGACAAAGCTTATGACGCTGGATTAGACAATGCTGAGAAATGCACTAGCATCGTGGAGGGAATGCACGGCTCTCTGGCAACCGGACGGCTCCAGGTTCAAATCTCGCCTCTGCCAGGAGCAGACTCAGTGGCTTTCGGTCACACGCGATCGCTCAGTCCTCGTTTGCAATATGGGGGAGACAGAGCTACCTAGTGGAAGCTGGTGGCTCCACCTTAGAGAGCTCCTTTAGAGTTCTGTCTGGTTCTGACTGAAATTCAGAGCGGATTCACCACCCCACTGACCTCAGAGCCACCTGACTCCACTGAATCCAACCCTTGCCACAACCCAAGCAGCGACATCTTTACAAGTCCCTGTTTTTTTCTATACCGTTTCTTCCTTCATGGAATCAGAGCGGAAAGGCGCTTGGAGGCCATCTAGTCCCCCCCCCCCCTGCTTGCTGGAGCAAATCCAGAGGTGCTTGTCTGGGTTGTCCTTGAAAATTTTCAGCCAGGGAGAGCCCACCACCTCCCTCGGTCATTGGTTCCACTGTCAAACTGCACTCACCATCCAGTTGGTTCTCCTAATGCTCAACCCAAATCTACCCTCCTGTAACTTAATGGATCTAATGGATCTAATCCTGCCTCCTGAAACAGCAGTGAACTCATCTTTGCCCTCTTCTGTGGCAGTCCTTCAGGTATTTGAAGTGCTCTCATGTCTCCAATTCTTCAATTTTCCAGGCTTTTTCTATCTCAATTCACAGGACTTGTTTTCCATATCCCTCATCATCTTCGTTGCCCTAATCTGAACTCGGTTCCAATTCATCGACATCCTGGAACAGGATTCCAGATAAGGCTTGCCTAGTGCAGAATAGAATGGCATTTTCCATTTTGCAACACAAACACACACACCGTTCTTATGTCAGCCTTTCCCGTTGCCTTCCAGATCTGTTGGACTACAACTCCTATGTGCACCAGCCAGCATTAGGGGATGATAGAAAGCGCTAGGTGAGGGAAGGCTGCTTTAATCTTTAAAAATCTCCCAGATGCGAGAATCTTGCTGAACAAAACTGCAACACAGGAATTCTTTAGGCATCACTTTTCCTAGAAGATCAGCGTTTATAAAGGCATGTTCTACATTGGATTTTTCCTCTCCCAAACATCCACATACATTATCTCCGTAACCTTTACAAACACCCCTTTAAGGTGGGCTAGTATTACCTCCACCATCTTACAAACCGAAGGTGGGAGAGCTGAGAAAGAGTGATTTTTAGGACGCCTCGCAGGTTCACAGTCGAAGCGACATTTCAGCCACGCAGCTCCCTCCGATGTTACTTTCTGAGAAATGTAATAGATGTTATTTCAGCCACTTCAGATTGCATCGGCTGGGGGGAGATGGTGGTGAGAGGGGAGGCCCCCCCCTTCTTTTTTAAAGTTGTTAACCAGCAAACCTACTGAACTGGAGGAAAATGCACTTTTCTTTGTTCTGGCAGTAAGGGAAGGAGAGAGGCTAAGAAAAGAGGATTAGAAGGGGAGCAATTTTGCTTCAACCCCCCCTGTGGAAATTAACTCCCTCCTCCCCTTGAAACGTGCCATGTCTCATGCGCGACGCCTGTGTTACGTGTCCCAGCTCATTCCTGCCTGCAGATGACTCACCACACTGAACAGAGCTTCTGATCTGCCCCCTCTCCTGATCTGGACCCCACACACACGCTTGTAAGCCCTTGACCTTAGATCTCAGGCTGCTAGGGGCTCGGTCCCTCTGTAGCCAATCAAGATGGAGATCCGGCGCATGGGCACCCCATCCGTTCTAAGCCAGAGCATCATGTTCACCTTTCGCCTATATTCAGTGGACTCTTTCTCCCTCCCTCCAGACAGACAGACAGGCAGATACACTTACACACACGCACGCGCATAGGGGAGGTGCTTGCACATGAGGCCACAGGCAACTTCTTTTCCAATGGAGGGACTGACTGAGGGGAAAGCAGCAGGAAACGCTTCTGACATCCTCATGTGTCAAGCAGCAGATGGGGGCTGACCTCCTTTGGAGCAAACTGAGCTCCCATCAGAAAAAAAAAGAAGCCCCCCCCCCAGTTCTCCCCTGAAGACTTAACTCTCCTTCCCACCCACCCACCCAAACTTCAGCGCGATAAAAAAATGAGGTGGCGAAGGAGAAATCATAAGTCGCTTTGGCATCTGGGAGAAATCTAGCAGAGCGATTGATGTGCAAAATGCAAACCATGTTGAAGCAAGAGAGCAAGTTTGCAAGTCACACGGAACACTTCCTCGGGGCCCCGGATGTCCTGAACTCACGGCGCACACCCCGGTACCAAAATGGTGTTCAGACGCCATGTTCCCAGTGCGCTGGTCAAACCGCAAATGTTAAAATGACTCAGTGGCAGCAGTTTTGGGCACAACCTCCTGGCTGCAATTCTATACCCGCTTTACTGAGGAGTGAGCCTCAATGAATGCAGTAGGACTTACTTCTGAGTAGACCTGCACAGGATTGCGCTGTAATGCATCACTTTGAGCTGATACTTATGAAGCTTTGGGTCTTCACCATTCCATTTCATTTTTAATGAAACAGGGGTCCATGTCTACTTAAATGTATATCTCCTGTATTTCAGACTGCCCCCCATGACACCTTCTGGGGCCAGATGATGTCAGGGAATATTTACCCTCCTCTCCTGATGTCCCACCCGTGATAGCCTCTTTCCCTTTCTCCATGCACAGTTTATGTGCTGTGCGAGATTCATCCACAATTGTGGGGTTGTTGTTTTTTAAGTTTCTTCTCAGTCTTTACTCTCCCCCTCCCATATTTCTTCTTCATAATAATAATATTTATTTATTTATTTATCTCTTACCCGCCTCTCCCTCTGGATTGAGGCGGGGAACAACATTAAAGCAAATGATATAAAATACATAAAACTGATTAAAAACATATAAAACGAATACATTATTAAAATACCAATAAAACTCTTAAAATTTGACTGGGTAGGCCTGCCGGAAGAGATCAATCTTTATAGCTTTCTTAAAATCCAGAAGACTGTTAAGTTGGTGAATCTCTTCCAGCAGGCCATTCCACAGTCTGCGAACGGCAGAAGAGAAGGTCCTCTGGGTAATAGTTGTCAGTCTAGTTTTGGCAGACAGTAATAAGTTCTCCCTAGAGGAACTCTCCTTTATTTCTGTTGGGCTTTTTTACAGGTTAACTTTAGGGTGTGTCTATAAAGTTTACTGCATTTTTATAACTGTTTACAGTCCAACAAAACACACACACACACACAGACATACAAACTCTTGGACGAGTAAAACTACCGGGGAGGGGGGAATATACTCAACACTGAGGACTAGAAACTGTTTTATTAAAAAAAAATGAAACTAAAAACTCTTATTTTCCCAGGCCTTTCAGTTTTAAAAGTAACTTTCCGTGCTGTTTAGAAATTGGGTACGACAGTTGCTAGAAGCAATAGTAAGACTCAGATTTGGACTTGAGGAGATGAAAGCAAAAAGTTCTGTGAATTGCCCAGAGAGCTTTGGCTATTGGATGGTATATAAATATAATAAATAAATAAGATATGGAAGATTTTGCTTTGGGAAAAGTCTATATCTGTTGTGAAGGTCAATGTTTAAAATGCAAATCACGTTGAAGGAAATGTTTGAGTCAAAGAGGCGTCTCTCTTCCTCAGAATTAGATGTTACAAGCTCACTAAACCTGTTTACTGTGTGTTGTGGAGGAAATGGTTTTTTTTCTAGCTGGACTGAAGACCAGAAACCTTTTTTAAAAAATGTTATTTTAAAAATACGTTTTTATTACTTAAGTGTGTTAGCATCCAACCTTGCAATGGTTACAGGCTAATAACTTTGTGTGTGTATATAATACAGCGCCAGTTCAGACAACACTAGGCCGACCATATGAAAAGAAGATAGGGCTCCTGTGTCTTTAACAGTTGTATTGAAAAGAGAATTTCAGCAGGTGTCCTTTGTATGCATGCAGCACCTGGTGAAATTCCCTCTGCATCATAACAGTTAAAGCTGCAGGACCTATACTAGAGTGACCAGATACAAAAGAAGGCAAGGTTCCTGCAGCTTTAACTGTTCTGATGAAATGGGAATTTCACCAGGTGCTGCATACATAACAGTGGTACCTGCTGAAATCCCCTTTTCAATACAACTGTTAAAGGTACAGAAGTCCTGTCCTCCTTTTCATATGGTCACCCTAGCTAGGGTGACCAGATAAAATCCAGGTAAGGGCTCATATAACTTTAACAGTTGTAGAGAAAAGGGAATTTCAGCCAGTGTCATTTGTATGCAATTAGTTCCTGGTGATATTCCCTCTTCATCACAACAGTTAAAGTTGCAGGGGCCCTGCCTTCTTTTGTATATGGTCACTCTAGTATAGTGCATGCACCTTTAACTGTTGTGATGAAGAGGGAATATCACCAGGAACTAATTGCATACAAATGACATTGGCTGAAATTCCCTTTTCTCTACAACTGTTAAAGTTACATGAGCCCTGACCTGGATTTTATCTGGTCAGCCTAATCTGAACAGGATCACAGTTAAGCCAGTGATTAGAGTTCAGGCTAGGGCTGGTGAGATCTGAGTTTAACTGCCCAGGCAGGCAGGAAATGGTCAGGGCCAGTCTCAACCTAACCTACCTTGTGGCATGGTTGTGAGTTGAAAATGGGTAAAGGAAGCATTGATGCTATTCTGAACTCTTCAGTGGCAGAGACGGACAACAGCATTATTCAGCTTTCCACAACCTAACAGCTTCTAGATTTTTTTGGACTACAACTCCCATCATTCCAGACCATTGAATTTGCTGGCTGGGGCTGACATGAGTTATAGTTAAAAACATCTGCAGGGCATCAGGTTGGTTAAATAATTAGAAAATTATCCTATACCAAGAACTGGTACAAATTTGCCTCTTTATGTATAATACAGGAAAAGGGAAGGGAATTTGAATCTCCATACATCTTCCTTGCTTGGGGATGTACATCAAATACCTAGCACGTTTTGCCAACTATCAGAGTTGCCAACTAACCAAAAAAGAGACAATGCGGCTTGGTCTTCTGCATTTAATAGCAGGGACGTTTTTCAGAGCACAATGTATTACTTCTTCCTAATACCTACAGTGCAAGTTTTTATAGTAATCTACTGACCGGAAAGCAGTAAACTTTCCCAGAACAAACCAGGTTGCTGTGAAAGGCACAGGAACAGGGGCCAGTAAAAAAAGTTGTCAGCCCTAATCTCCAACAGACCATTTCAGGTTTCAGTTGCGGAGGAGGGGATTTCAATAACAAGAGAAATGTCCAATGACTTTTGGGTTATTCCAGAATAAATCATATTGAAAAAGGAGAAGGGTGGTTTACGAATATTTGCCTTGGGGAATTTTCTGTGCATGATAGTACAGCAATGTTATCGCAACTGGTCAAGTCAAGGGCCTGCGTTCAGCATGAATAGCATGCCTAGCGTGCAAGGCCAAATACAATAGTGCCAACTCAATAGTGTGCACAAAAGTCACGCTCAGAGCAGTCGTAGGCCTACTCAGAAGTAAGAATTGCCTGGGAAAAGTAGGTTCTCTTGCAGAACAAACGCATCTATTCTGAAACTAATTGGGGGGAACAGGTAAGGGGGAACCAGGCCTCCTGCCCTTTCTAAAAATAAAAAAAAACCTCCCAATCTCCAGCCCATCACTGCATTTCATCAAAACCTTCCCCCTCCACCACCACATTTACTTCTCTGCCTAGAACAGGCTTGTAAATAACAGGTTGCCGCTCCTCGGCTACACCAACTCCGCACGGCCTGCAGCGGCTTTCGTAAACCGAAAGACACACCGCTGGGTGGAAAAAACCCAGAAAACGCCCCCGCTAGTCGAGGGCAATTGTTTTCAAAGAGGCACAGGATCTGTGGAGCCAAGGGGAATCCTAGAACAGCAAGGACAGATCACGATAACAAATAATCCCATCAATATTTATCATTAGCATCCTTCACCAACAATGATTCGGGACAACTCCCACCGGCCCGGGCTGTTCCGGTGTGTCCTTAGTCAAGGAGATCAAAGTTTGCTCCATTGTGTGTTGGGATTCTTTGATGAAGGAGCAAAAGGGGGGAAAAAAGCCCAGAACAAAACGCAGCTTGCCTTCTTCAAAAATGTTGTTTTAATCCTATCAGTTTCCTAAACTTTTGCTTTTAGGAGTGGAGGAGGAAACCGAGTGCGAAGGAGCACCGTTCCTACGGAGAGGTCTTTCCTTCCTCGCCACATCGGGAATGAGCGGCAGTGTGCTTCCAACTGTCACGTCCCATGTTCTCGTTCCAAATCCACACTTTATGAGCGACTGTACAGTCAGCTCTGGCATCGTTCCGGCCCAGCTCTTCACATCCACCCCGCCTCCACTCCGGCTGGCAAATTTCGAGACCGTGTCATTTGATTTGCAACCAGGGTGACGCAAAGGCGAGGCGAAATCACGCGCAGCCGTCTCTGCGCAAATTGTTTTAAAAAAAAAAAATAGGTAGGAAGAGATTTAAGGAGGCTCTCGCCCAATGTAAAGCAGGCAGAAGTCTCTTGACCCAGAAAACACGACCCGCACACGTTGCCTCGGATGGCCTCTGATGTGGGCCGGGCCTTCTGGCGTCTCGCCTCCTGTCTTCGCAAGAGACAAAACAAAGGGTTTGCGGTTTCGGACGCCAAAATCAAAGCGCGAACGGAGCTGAGCGCTCCATTTGAAAAAGAAAAGACGAGGAACCAGAGACCTGGATAAACACTCCATGTGTCTCCTCTGGCAACCGATTTTAGTATTGGGGGAGGGTGTGGAGGGAAGGGACTGAATCTAGAATCCATATGGTTTCCACTGAGAAGTCCATGTGATGTATAGCTCCCAACAGGAGTAGTCAACATACAACAGCCACAGTAGCTGAGGTGCTTCTGGCTATCAGAGTCCAAGGCAGCAGTTTCCAAACTAAACTGATGGGGGGGGGGGGGCATTTTGTACAGTTATAAAAGGAGGGAGTCCTTAAGACACACTGAGAAAGCGAATGGTGTAGTGGTTAGAGCAGTTTCCCCCAACCTGGTGTTTTTCAGATGTGTTGGACTACAATTCACATCATCTCCAGGCGATGGCTATGCTGCCTGGGGGTGATGGCCTGACACATCTGGCAAACACCAGGTTGGGTTAGAGCATCAGGCTGAGGAGGGATGGGTTCAATTCTTCCCTCACCCGTGAGCCCTTGGTCCAGTCTCTCTCTCTTAAGAACATGAGCCCTGCTGGACCAGATTATGGGCCCATCTAGCCAAGCACCCTGCTTCCAACAGTGGTCAGCCAAATCCTTCCAGGAAGCTGAGAAGTGGAGCACGAACAGAGCTGCCCAGCTCTGTTTTAAACAACACCCCTCCCTCGCCATTTGCAACCAGTACATTCAAAGGTACACTGCCTTTGAACATGAAGGGTCTATCCTAGGGTGACCATATGAAAAGGAGGACAGGGCTCCTGTATCTTTAATTGTCTAGAAAAGGGAATTTCAGCAGGTGTCATTTGTATGCATACAGCACCTGGTGAAATTCCCTCTTTATCACCACACTTAAAGCTGCAGGAGCCCTGCCCTCTTTTGCATCTGGTTAAGAGGGCATGGCTTCTGCAGCTTTAGCTGTGGTGGTGAAGAGGGAATTTTAGCAAGTGCTACATGCATACAAATTAAATCGGCTGAAATTCCCTTTTCTGTACAACAGTTAAAGAGACAGGAGCCCTGTTCTCCTTTCCATGGTCAGCCTAGTCTTCCACCTTCTATGCACAATTTCATAAACCTCCTCTACCGTATCCCCCTTTAGCCACCTTCTTTCTAAGACAAGCAGTCCCCAACTTCTTGCCTTTCCTCACACAGAAGACTTCAGGAGCCAGGCTGAAGAATTTCTGCCCCTTTTCTGTTCTCTCTGTCCCATTGACAAGGAATGGCCAAAAAAGGGACAGGAGACGCAACTCAGTTCTAATCTACAATCTGGTCTCTTGAGAAAGTGGCTCTTGAGAAATCAAGTTAACAGACATGTCGAATGATCCATATTAGTTAGCTATTTCAGTTGCTAACTAATATGGATCATTCGACATGACATGTCATGTCATGTTCCAATCACGAGCGTAGAAGCTATTTTAGTACAGCGGTTGTTTCCCTCTGTAAGCTGAAATATCCGAGACAATTTTGAAATACCTAGCAATCCATTCACAAAAACTATTATTACACATCTCCCTGTTTTGTCGTGGGGAAGGATTTCTATAAACATCACAGGACTGTATTTTCCTAGATAGATGAGACATTAAAAAACAGATCATTCTGACATTTGAGTTTCAAAAACTACTTTTGGAGAAGAATCAAATTACACACACAAAGGCTGAAATACTTCCCAAAATTTGGAGTTAACTCTGAATTTTACATTGCTATCAAACCTGAAAACCAGGTACATGTTTTCGCTTTCTGCTTTTATTTTTAAAAATTGGATTTCAAGAGGAGAATTTGTTAACAGAAACTCCTACACAAAACTCACAAAAACATGCATCATATGGATGCAATATCATTGTAGAAATATGTCTAGAATTTACGCTATATTTATGGCAGGGATATTTATAGGTTTATAAGTTAACCCTCCAGGCATTCAGGGAAAGAACAAAGCTTACTTGTCTGAAATAAAATAGTAGTCCCTAATAGCTAATTAAATGTATCTAGTGTTTAAATATATTTTTCATATTTATTTTTTAAAAGATACCGTATTTATATGTAGTATATTACGTTATCCTTGTAATTCGGCTTATATGTGTATGTGTGTGTGTGTGTGTGCGTGTGCGTGTGTGTATAGTAATAAGATGGAAAAAACTCTAAAATGCGAAAATAATTTTTAAGTTCATCGTGAGCACTGAAAGGAATTTTAACTATAAAAATAATTTAATTATTAACAATTTAATTATTTCTAATTCAATTAAATAAGTTAAATAATTAAATTATTTCTAAATTCGAATAGACTAGAAATATTCGAAATAAAGATTTTACAGGTTTTTTTTTTTTAAAGAAAAAAATGATTTAAAACATTTGCATCTTGGATAGTTCCTTTAGAGTTCTGACTGGTTCTGAGTGAAACCCGGAGCAGATTCACCGCCCCACGGATATCAGAGCCACCAGCTACCACTGGTTATAGGATTGTACTGTGCACTTAAAACATTTTCCATAGTGAAGGGGGTATTTCCCCTGCAATAAAAAATCCACAATTGTATTTTTCTGAGGAAAGCTATCCATTCCTCAAAACACAATGGCTTCATAACATTAATGAAGAACAGAACGAAAGCCGCAGCAGCCAAGGTATGCCATTTTCTAGTTGTAAATAACTCCCCACTCCCACGCAGGAAGCATATATTAAAATGCCAATGGATGTTTAGTGCTGTTATTTTTGTATGTTTTCATATTACTGAATTTGGGGATTTGGGGATTTCAAGGTACGGGGTATAAATGCATTCAATTAAGAAAGGAAACAAATATTAAACAGATGGAGCACACAGACACACAGAGCGGGTCTGTTTATAAACTCATGGAAGCAGGGTAAATTAAAATGAAAACCATACATGCTAATTCAGATCCCGTTGGATTTAGGGCAGTGGAAAATTTCAGGTTTCAGACTTCCTTGTCCCAATCTAGTACCGTTCAGATGTTTTAGACAACTTCCATCACCTCTGCCCATTGACAGTGGGGATGATGGGTACTGTAGTAATTAAAAATAATGAAAGGAGCACTCTGCAAATCAAAAAAGTCTATATAAGAAATAAATCACAGGCATAGGTGCTATAAATTTCCTCTTTTGCTGGTGGCCACAACTAATACCCCCTGGGATAAAAGGAGAAGTGGAGGCTTATGGTCTGGTCCATAAGCCAATGTAAAGAGGCACAATCCTATGACAGACAAGTCAGAAATAAGTCATCTTCAGTTCAATGGGGCTTCCTTCTACGCAAGTGTGGCAGAAAATAGATCTCTAAATGTTTTGAACTTCAATTACCAGCATTCCTGACCCTTGGCCATGCTAGCAGGGGCTTCTGGGAGCTGAAGTCCCAAACAATCTGGAGCTCTACCTCTTCCCACCCCAATGTATAGGATTGCAGACAGTGCAATCCTATACATGTCAAATCAGAAATAGGTTCCGTTGAGTTCGATGGGGCTTACTCCCAGGCTATGAAGATATAGGATTGCAGTCTAAATAAGTCATATTCCCATGTATTAGACAGCAATCCTACAGGAGAGACACATGACGGAAGGAGGGCTCTGACCCTTGAGATCTCTGTCTATCTTAAGCCCTGCAGTGAGGAAATTTAAAGCATTGGATCCAGACTTAGCTGTTCTTACACCTGACCCGTTCACATTAGAGCCATTGATTTACGTGGGCCAATACCAAGTCTGGCAAAGTCTGGCTCCAACCCAAAGTAACCAGTACCTGGGTGCTATGCATATTTATTCAGAACAGTGCAATCCTATAAAATCTACTCAGAAGTAACACCCATTGAGGTAAGTGTGCGTAGCATTGCACCCAAAGACACTGAGTTCGGTAGGGGTTCTGCCCACATAAGCAAGCCCAAGACTGCAGTCGAGGCCCACAATCCAAGATCCACTTACTGGAGAGGATATTTTTCCAAGTCACTGATACAAGCTGCTGGCACAAATCAGTGGGGCAGTGAATCCACTCCGAGTATCAGTCAGAATCCTAAAGAAGCTCTCCAAGATGCAGATGCACCTTGAATCACTCCTTCAGAGATCTGATTGGTTCTGACTGAAACCCGGAGTGGATTTACTACCCCAGCCACCACTGGTTATAGGATTGTACTGGGCACTTAAAACCCTACACATCAGAAGTGTGAAACCTTTTTCAGCCAGAAGGCCAAATCCCATTTTGGAGAAAATCTCAGAGGCCGCATTCTCGGTGAGCACAGCCAAAGGTAAAAGGATGACTAATAATAATAATAATAATAATAATAATAATAATGTCTTAAACAATCTTGGAAAATGCAGATCATAAAATATACTGGGACAGAATAATTCATATGGACAAGACAATACCCTGCAACCGACCAGACATAACGAGACAATACCCTGCAACCGACCAGACATAACGAGAAAGAAAAACACACATACCTCAGTGACATAGCAATACTGAATGGCAAAAATGTTGTTGAAAAGGAAGAAGAAAAGAAAGACAAATATTCACCACTCACTGGCCATGGAAGTCAAAGAACTATGGCAACAGGAAAAGGTCACTATTATTCCGTTAGTCACCTCAGTCACCGACATCACATCAAAAAATTATACAGAAAACCTTCAGAAACTGGGCCTACCAAAATACATCCACACCAACATCCAGAAAGCAGACTTGGCAAAGCCCGTCATGTCCGTCTAGAAAAACCGCCACGAGCGAGAAAGTAATGTAATAATAATAATAATAATAATAATAATAATAAATATTTTTGCTTAAAACTCTTCCTGCTAGGAATTTCGCCTTAGACATTTCAATCTTTTAGAATGGGGGGGAAATGCAGAAAAGCCAAGAAACTCCCCAAACGACTGGTGGCATAGGATCAGGTTCATATAGCTGCAGGCTTACTTTGGACTAAGCCTCAACGAACACGGTATGACTTACATCTCAGTAGACATGCATAGGATTGCACTGTGTGGCTGACGGACACAATATTTGAGTATTTAATCCCTGGCCTACACCATTCCCAAATAAAGCAAGGGGTCGGGGCTCAATTTTAGGACCCAAATAGGTCATAAAATTGTTGATGGCTGCCAAATTGTCCTCCCCCTCCAAAAAAAACACCCCAGACTCATTTTGATATCTGAGTCCAGGGCAATTTCTCCCCAGGATTAGCTGGCGAGAAACTACAATCCCTGGCCTCTTAAAATCACCCCACGCACATGCATAACCACCTCATTTTATGTACAATTGGGCAGGACCAGTTTTCCACAAATTGCCATCACGTGTCCTCTGGGCCTTAAAGTGTTATATGGGAGTCAGGCCATCTGAAGCCAGCGGGATTCGCTTTCACATCAAATGCACCCAGGATCTGCCTACACTGGTCTGTTCGCCCAGTTGAATCCAGGACAAAGTTGGCACAGTTTGTCTGCAGCCATTCGGGCACACTAATTCTAGATGCTCCCTGCGGTACGCCATTGGCGCAGCTGGAATAATGCCATTTAAAGGGGATTAAATCAACTGAAATCTATGAAGTCCCTGTTAAAGCAGCTCTAAATCCAGAAGGTGAATAGGATGTAGATCAGTCCTCTTGATGTGTTGGATTGCATCATTCCCAGCCTAATGTCTAAATTTATGACATTTAGATCCCACCATGGAGTTCAAGGCAGATAAAAGGAAGTGTTTATTCACACAGCGCATAGTTAAACTATGGAATTTGCTACCTAAGATGTAGTGATGGCCACCAATTTGGATGGCTTTAAAAAGGGGTTGGATAAATTCCTGGAAGAGGAGAAAGCTATCAAGGGTGACTAGTCCTGATGGCTCTGTGCTACGTCCAGTATCAGAGGCAGTAAGCCTATATACACCAGTTGCTGGGAACATGGGTGGGAGGGTGCTGTTGCACCATGTCCTGCTTGTGGGTCCCTGGTTGACAGATGGTTGGCCACTGTGTGAACAGAGTGCTGGACTCGATGGATCCTCGGTCTGATCCAGCATCAGGGCTCTTCCTATGTTCTTAATGTGGCCTTCCCTATTTTATCTTCACAACAGCCCTTTGAGGTAGATTAAACTGAAAGGCTGGATGGACAATTGGGGATTTGAACCCCCGCTTCTCCAGTGCTAAATCAGCACTGCAACCTCCATCTCACATTCCCTGGTTACCTTTGGGCCATCTAGTTTCCCTTTGCCTAACTCATCTTGCAGGGTGGTTGCATCAGTCTAATGGAATTACCCTCACGTAAACCCACACACTGACGGCCTTGGAGGGAGGACGGGATGCAAACGTTTTAAATAAATAAAATAAATGTCCATTAAAAATAAATGTAAACAGGCGCCAAAGACTCCAACTTCTGAATCAGACTAATAATAAAACCCCACCCTAACCCCATCCCTGCCCGCTAAGAGTCTGCAAACTTTATAACAGCCTTCCAGTGAGTCATAGCATTCAAGGCTCTCAGATTAATCCAGCGTAAATTGGTTTATCAACATTTTCAGTGGCCAGAAGCACGCCGTTTTTATGATGGGATGTTCTAAGAATATACATTAACAGAAATATCTTGCCCTCCTTGCTCACTCACTCACACACACACACACACAAACACACATTCAATGAATAATAATGGCCCACGCATCAGGTAATGTGTTTAGGACAGGAATGCCGGATCAAGACTGCTTCTAGAAATCCTGGTATTTGAAACACAACTTTTCCAGACTCTTTTTAGCTGGTTGTCAGAGAGGGGTTTTTTTTCCTTACAAAAAAACCCATAAGAAGCCATAAGAAGGGGATATCCATGAGCGTGTTCAACGCAACGCTAACAGCGTTTTGCATCCAAACATAACATTTCCAAGTCTGCAATCTTCTAACCGCTTTCCTGGGAGGAAGCCCTATTTGACATAACGGGTCTGACTTCGGAGTAGCCGCGCACAGGATTGTGCTGTCAGCCAAGGAAAACGTAGACACCAAAACCGAAGCAAAAATTGGAGCCGGTTATTTTCCTGGGGAGGCAGGACCTCCTTAAGGTAAGAACCAACTAATGACACACGAATACGCACATGCACACGCCACCAACTGGAGGCTAAAAAAAATTCCATTCTGCCTTACAAGCCGGATCTGAATTTTTGGTTTTAGACACACTAGTGGCTTAAGCTTAGAGGGGATTTCAGGATACAGGCATGGAAAATGCAGAGATGGAAATCCACCATCCCAGTGTTTATCCTAAAAGTACCACAAAACTCTTCGCTGTTTTGCACCCTTCAAACAGCACGTTGCCTTTCTAAACGGATTTACTTATCGCTCTCTGCACCCTGATCTACATCCCCAATTCAAACAGGAGGCTTTTGAACTGAAACCGACTTTACAACCTAATTGTAAAGTCCACTTTAGGCTGAATCTGACTTTCTCTGTTTACCTTAGCTGTCCGTCCTATATGAACTCTACCAGGGAACGGCGGGACATACACTTTTGCAATCCACATATAATCGATAACTCCACCAAAAGTAAGCATCCCCCCCCCCCCACTTTCTATTTGTAAGGCAAGCGAGAGCAAAGGCCCATCGATTTCCCAGGCGGAGAATTCAGTCTGTAGCACCCCAGCCTCACCTCGCCCCATGGATCCCAGTGGGGATCGCCTGGGAGCGAAGAGCTGCGCGATTAAGATATCGACCCAACAGAAATCAAGGGGACCAATCCTCTCCCGATACCCATCTAAGCGAAAAATGGCATCGACTGGTTTTCCTTATACCGGTTTTAGAATTAGGTGAGGGGGGTTGCTTTGTTTTGGGAGGGGGGGACGAATTGGTGGGAACTTAACTACTTCCCCCAGACGCCCTTGCCTTCTTTGAGAGTATTATGGGTTGCCGCACATACAACGATCGTGGAGCCAAGTGGAAAGCGAGATGCTGTGCATATATGCAGGCGATCGGGAGAAACAAAGAGGATCGGCCGGGAGGAGGGGAGCGGAGGGCCACTGCCTCCCCTCGCGAACGGCCCCTGGAAAGGCAGAAGGAGCGAGGCCTTCCCCGTTGGGCCACAGGAGGGAGCAGCGGAGGCCGCCGGCGCTCCGCGTTTCGAGCGGCACCGCGCGCCCGCGAGGCGAGCCCGATGGAAGCGAGCCGCCTCCGGGCTGGCGCGTGTGCGCCCGGCGGCGTCGGAGCTGGAGCATCCGCGGCCCGCCTGCCGCAACGCCACCCGGCCGCGATTCGTCCGGGGAAGCCCTTCGGCCGCCCCCGGCGCCGAGACAAAAGGCAGCGAGAGCGAGAGCGGATGGCGCCGGGAGCCGCGCGCTCACCTTGCCGCCGGACTCCATGGGGGTGGGGGTGGTGCGCCGTGCGCCCCGAGCTCGTGCGCCGCCCCCGATCACGCCGCTGCCGCCGCTGCCTGGGCCGCTCGCTCCCTCCCTCCCTCGGCTGGCTGGCTGGCTGTCCCTGGGCCGGCTGCGCTCTCGCCGGGTCTCTCCAAGCGGCCTCTCCAACGCTCGGCGCGCGCGAAGCCAAAAATCTCCGCCGGGCCGAGCGCGCGAAAGGGGTTAAGGGCGCCCCCGGGGGTGTGTGTCACGCAGCTCGGCCGCCCATTGGCTCGGCCGGCCGGGAGGTGTGTCGGGGGTGTGCTGGGCGCCGCCGCCGGCCGGGACAGGCGGCCCTTCCCTCCCTCTCTCCCTCCCCTTGCTCCCTCCCCGCCGCCTCCTGCGTGCGAGGAGGGCAGGCGGGGATGGCGAGCGAGGACCAGCAGCGGCGAGCGGGCGCCATCCGCGCGCGTGCTTCACCAGCAGCAGCGTCCCGCCCCGAAAGAGCAGGAGGCGCTGAATGTAAGGGGGGGATCAGAGACACGCAGATCCCGCAGCTCAGGGATCACATCGTCTCTAGCTAGATCGTGATCCTATCATATATTCAACTTCGTCAATACGTTGAATACACGCACGCAGAGGGAGAGGTTATATATGGTTTAATTCCCATCCCTATGTAGGTTTTATGTGTGTGTGTGATGTTTTACATATGAATGTGATTATATATATATATATATATATAGAATAGAGAGAGATTATATATGTGACAATTTCCATCCCTATATGTAGGTTTTATGTGTGTGTGTGATGTTTTACAAATGTATGAGATTATATATATAATATATATTGAACAGAGATGCTATATATGTTATAATTTCCATCCCTATATGTAGGTTATATTTATGTGTGTGTGTGATGTTTTACAAATGTATGAGATTATATATATAATATATATTGAACAGAGATGCTATATATGTTATAATTTCCATCCCTATATGTAGGTTATATTTATGTGTGTGTGTGTTGTTTTGCATATATATGATCTTGTATATATAACATCATATATAATATATGCACAGTTATAATTTTCATCCCTATATGTAGGTTATATTTATGTGTGTGTGTTGTTTTGCATATATATGATCTTGTATATATAACATCATATATAATATATGCACAAGTAATAGGGAGACCACAATCCATCAAACTCGTAACCACACCCCTTTTTCAAAAGTGACAGGTGCCCCGCCCCCTTTGGAGACCAAAAGTCCCGCCCTAGCCGGATGTCCCGCCCTAGCCGGATGTTCATTTAAAATACTATTGCTATTGTGTATTTATTTCTTTTGTTTTGGTTGGTTTATGTTTGGTTGTAAAGTTGCCTCACCAAATAATAAAATCGATAATGACATGAAGATGCAGCTACCCCTAAAAGCAGTTTAAAAATCCACAGGACCTGGCAAAATTAAAGAGATTTTCTTTGGCGCCTAAAGAAAAATCAATTTGTGCTTCGCTGGGGATGAAATTCAAGAGCCACCTCTGAGAAGCCCCTATTACCACCATCCAGCTGCCTTATCTCCAACAGCAGCTGGATCCAGAGAAGTTTTTCGAAGGCAGATCTTAACATACGGGCAGGTTCGTGTCGGGTAAGGAATGAAGGGAATAACCCGTTAGAGTGTTTAAAAGGGTTTATTGTTTGATTGTGTTTTGTCTTGTCTTTTCCATTCATTTGTTATCTTATGCTGGTTATTGGGGATTTTAATGTTCTTGTTAAAACTAGAATAAATAAGGGGGGGAGAAGAACCCCCCCCCATCTAAAATATCCATATATATGCTGGTGGCAGCTGGAATAATATTTGTGAATCATTGAAATGCAGTAACGAGAAACCTAACAAAACAGAATTGGTAAGTAAGGGCTGAGGTTTATATAAGCTCAATAACTGAATGCATACCAAAATAAACAAATAACCCAAACACACCCAACCAATAGCATATGCAATGTGGAGATCAGTTATACAATGCAGAAAAGAATCTTATTTTGGTACATGCTCTGACTTTGCTGATGGATTCATGAATCTACAGCGCAATCCTATGTGCATATAAACTTGGAAGCCCCATTAATTTCTCCTTCCTTCCCTTGGGTAGGCCTTTTGAGCTACCCTAATGGTGATACGCAGACACTATGACTAATACACGAATCAACCTTGCAATGAATAGGAACTCAAGAAAAGCTTTGCTGCATCAGACCGAGGGTCCAATTAGTCCAAGTTTCTGTTCACACCATGGCCGACCAGCTGCCCGCAACACCCCCCCACCCATGTTCCCCAGCAACTCACTTACATGGCCATCATGCTATCTCTCCCTCTGGCCCAGACATCCCTCTGGTGATGAGAAGGAGGAGCAGGAGATACCGCGGCCTCCTTGCTCTCCGCCTGTCAAGCAGGTGAGTAGCAGCAATGAGGAGAGAGCGGATGAGGACCAAAGAGCGGTGGGTTTTCGTATACAAAAACGTTTCTATTAGGGGAAACCTCACGGCCTCTCGCAACTCTGCCCGGGGATAGCAGAGACTGAACCTGAGAGTTTTGGCATGCAAAACAGAGCATTTGGCTGTAGTTGCTTTAGGTATGCCTATTAATAACTGGGGATGTAAATTATCCAGGTGAATAATCACACGAGGTCTGAAACAGGCGCCCCTCCCTAAACGGTCCAGGCAGGTGAAGTTAAAACCCTATTTGCTGGGGCACCCTCTACCCACGTTCATTTAGAAGTAAGCCCCAGAGAGTTCAATGGGATTTGCTCCCAAGAAAGTGTACAATAGCATCAGATTGTAGCTCTTGAATTCTCTTCTTAATTTCTTTTTTTCTCCCGGTGTTGGCCAGGTTCTCACACTTTCAGCTGTTGTCTGAGTCACAGAATATATTACATTGGGTGCTGCATCTTCTAGTAGTTGTTTTTTTAACATACATGGTGGCCCTCTGAGCATGCACGAAGGATTGGCAGGGCCTTGGGTATCCCCCTAAATGGGACCCTCTCTTTCTGGTATGGCGGGCCCCCTCACTCTTTTTACTTTGACAGCAGCAGAAGGACAGGAGGAAGAGAAGCAAAAAGACCAGCCCAGCTAACAAGCGCTGATACTGGCACCCACCTTTTTAATGCCCCCATAGTGCCTCTGGGCCCCCAAATGAACATCACTCTGGGGTAATGCTTCAGCAAGGCTCTGGATCCAGAGGCATTGTGGGGAAATTAAGATGGCAGGTGTCAATCACCCAGCACAGCCGGCCCTAGGATAAATAGCACCCTGGGGCAGGAGTGCCTTCGGTGCCTACCACCCCATTGGGTTCCTGGTCTGCAGCTGGCTGGCTACTGTGTGAACAGAGTGCTGGACTGGATGGACTCTTGGTCTGATCCAGCAGGGTTCTTCTTATATTCTTGTCTCCTACCATATTTCTTCTGCAACCTCCTTCCCAGGCACACACACACATTTCCCCTGCAATTCCGTGTTTATTTTGCTCTAATAAGTGGAATGTTGTTTGGAGAAAGGGCTTGCAGGGAAAAAGTGGTGCGCGGGAGAGGGTTAAGTTAGAGTGACCATTTGGAAAAGAGGACAGGGCTCCTGTATCTTTAACAGTTGCATAGAAAAGGAAATTTCATCAGGTGTCGTTGGTACGCATGCAGCACCTGGTGAAATTCCCTCTTCATCACAACCGTTAAAGCTAGAGTGACCAGATACAAAAGAGGGCAGGGCTTCTGCAGCTTTAACTGTTGTGAGGAAGAGGGAATTTTGCCAGGTGCTGCATGCACACAGATGACACCTGCTGAAATGCCCTTTTCTATACAACTGTTAAAAGCTGCAGGAGCCCTGTCCTCCTTTCCATAGGGTCACCCTAGTTAAGCATGCCTACTAGCCACGTTTCCATAGCAAATCACGCTCTCCCCCACCCACCAACCCACCCACCCATCCTGCTTTGCAGCACTTTACAGGGAGGCAGCCCTTAGAGCCAAAGCAGATGTAATGTCAATTGCATGAACGCAATTCATGTGCACTTCAAAAAAGAGAAGAAAAAAGTAAATAGCCGCAGGGGAGCTTGAATCACGTGCAACAGACGGGAATGGAGAATTTAACCGTTTCCCTCCCTGCTATGGTGACAAAGAAAATCCCACCCAGATTTGCTGTTTGCATCAGGAGGAAAGCCTTCAGTTGGGGCCCGTAAAGGAAGGAAGCAGGGCCAGCGTCCAGGGTAGGCCTGTCGGGCAGTTGCTAAGGGCCCACATCAAAGCAGGGGCCCACTGAGAAGAGACCTGGCGTTGCTCTTCCTCTTCCCCATGGCAACCTGCCTGCTCACCTGTCTCTCCCTCTGGCCCAGACATCCCTCTGGCGATGAGAAGGAGGAACAGAAGATACCACGGCCTCCTTGCTCTCCGCCTGTCAAGCAAGCGAGTTGCAGCAATGAGGAGAGAGCGGATGAGGACCAAAGAGCGGCAGGTGACCATGGCATTCACTATGCATACAAAAAATGTTTCTATTAGGGGAAACCGCACACGCAAAATGCCTAGATTGGTGAACATCACGTTCAAAAAGGCATTCAGTTAGGAAAAAGAACGGCAAAAACGTATTTATATATATATATATATATATATGGCAAAAATTGCATACAAAAATGCACAAATGAGGGAGAAATGCATACAAAAAATGTGCATGAATGTTCATGTCGAAGTTTGGAATGAATAGTTTTTTAAAATGATATTGTATTTATAACACGTTCGTATGCTTTTTATGGTGTTCAATTTTGTATATCAGTTTTTTAATGCTCAATGTTTTTAATTTTTGTAAACCGCCCAGAGAGCTTCAGCTATGGGGCAGTATATAAATGGAATAAATAAATGGAATAAATAAATAAATGCCTAGAAAAATGAGTGAAACTGAACTTGACCAAACGGCCCTTCCCTGCTTCCCATCACTGGGCCTTCTTTTTTACCCACCCATGTCCCCATAATAGTCTGTGAATGGGGTAGTGAAATGTGGGGAGAGAGATTTTGATTCGACCCTGTGAAGCAGGAGCGTAGGCCCCCCCACTGAAGTGAATGGGGAAGAAATGACCTAGGCTGCACATGCAAGGTATTAGGGGGTCTAAATGACCCCAAGATGGTGAAAACTCTCCTTTAACAATGTAATCCCATTTTTAAATTTTGTTTAAGTTGGAGTCATTGTTAAACTGATCTTTTTAAAAACACCTTTGACTAAATTAGAATTGTTTGGATTTTACAAGCGTGGGAACTGGCTACATATAATCAGTTAAACTGGAAATGATGGATTGATTATTGGCTCAAGCTTATTCATGTTTAGCTGGGCCATGCTGGGAGTTGTAGGGCTTTTCCCCCCAGCTAAACATGCATAGGATCACACCCTAAAATTCTTTAGTAAGTTGAGGCACATGTTTTTACAGATCTTTATTGTGTGCATATCTTTGTGCTTCAACATCAGTGAAGTGGGTTTGATTTCCTGAAGCCAGAACTCCTAGAGATGTATAACACTCATACTAAGAAAATTATGATGGAAGTGATGTGGGCAGGGAGCATGGCAGCAAGATTCTGTGCAAATATGCCTAACCTCCTAGCTCTGCCTTGAATTCTCTTGTATTGCCCCTGACAAGGCCAGTGGTTGCTCCGAAATTCATCGGAAAATGGAAGGAAATGAATCACAGACAAAGCATGCGCTCTAAATAGCAAACCCCATGTGCTGCATGCCAAAACACATGTAGCTAGTGGCAGATAAAAGGAAAGCCCAAATTTGAAGCATAGGAAAAAAAAGGACAGGCCTCCTTGCAGACCCATTGACCATACTGCCTGGGGACAATGGGACTTGTAGTCCAACACAACAGAAGGGCTCCTGTTTCCGCAAGTTGCATGAATGATCCAATTCCCCCCTTTGCCACCTAATTACTGGAAGAAAGTCAGAGGGCAGGGAGAAAGGCCTCCGATGACAAAAGCAACTGGTCGGGGCCGTTCTGTGATTTGGGCAGGCCTCGCTGCCCACACGTTGTCAAATGTACCTTTGCGCCATGAAGGCTAGGAACTTGTTTTGAAAAAGAAAAGAACAACAGTGTCATCTGAGATGCTTCGGAAGGTCAACGCTTTGCCCACATTCTGTATTCTTCCATACAGCTGTCAGATTACATAGCATGAGCGTGCGCATGCCCAGTGATTTGACTCTTTTGTACACATTACACACTCAGGAGAAGGTTCAAGCAGCTGATTTCTAGTCTAAGGAGGCCAGAGTTGGCCATGCGCTGCTGCAGACCTGCTCTGGACTATAGCAAGGAGCAGTGGATTCAGCAGGTGTGACTCAGCAGGTGTGACATCCGACCAGACTCGTTGTCATGTGAAGAAGGTGGAGAATGTCCACACAAGCAAGGTGTAGGAGGAAGGAACAGGTGACTCATGTGAGGAAACACACACCAACTCGTGCGCTCTTGCCCAAAGGAGGCCCGGCTAGGCACTCAGGACTTTACCAACCACCGTACTGGAAAGTCAACTTCTTTTTATTGCCGCAGGAGCGACTTGGAAGATATTTCACAAGGCTTTCGTGGAATTTAAACTTAGACTTCTGGCTGGTTTGGACTGAAACCTGGAGCGGATTCAGCACCCCACTGGACGTTGGAGCCACCAGCCTTCACTGGCTCCAGATGTTGCTAGAATGCAACTTCCATCACTCTGGTGCTGGATGGGACTGATGGGAGTTGTAGTCCAACCACATCTGGCAGGCCAAAGTTCCCCATCCTTGCCACAGTCAGCAACGGGTCCAGATGGGCCTTGGGCCTGATCCATCTTTTCCTAAAGAAAGCCGTAAAGCGAATGCGTCACACTTAGAGAGGCATAACATCAGACGCCCCAATCATCCAAATGTTCTGCTCCCTTTCCTTGGTAATCCAGTGTTCCCATTTGGATCCTGTTTTTGCCTTTGGGGAATGCCAGCTTAATTTTTTTCTTAGTTCAATTTGCTCCTTTCTGCATGGTAATAACAACAACAACAACAACAACAACAACAATAATAATAATAATAATAATAATATCTATTTCTCACTCATGGTGTTTTTTCTAGACGGACATGACAGGTTTTGCCAAGTCATGCTGTCTTTTATAGATTCAGAAATTTCCTGACAATTGAGCAAGCTTTAATTATGACTGCTTTCTGGATGTTGGTGTGGATGTATTCTGGTAGGCCCAGTTTCTGAAGGTTTTCTGTATAATTTTTTAATGTGATGCCAGTGACTGATGTGACTAATGGAATAATTGTGACCCTTTCCTGTTGCCATAGTTCTTTGACTTCCATGGCCAGTGGTGTATATTTGTCTCTCTTTTCCTCTTTTTTTTCAACAACATTTTTGTCATTTGGTATTGCTATGTCAATGAGATATGTGTGTTTTTCTTTTTTGTCTATGAACGTTATGTCTGGTCGGTTGCAAGGTATTGTCTTGTCCGTATGAATTGTTTTGTCTCAGTATATTTTATGGTCTGCATTTTCCAGGATTGTTTTGGGTGAGTATGTATAGTATGGTGTAGGTTGTTTGATAAGGTTGAATTTGATGGTCAGGTGGTGAATTATTTTTGCAGCTGTATTGTGTCTTTCCATATAGTCCATTCCTGCGAGAATTTTGCATCCTCCTGTTATGTGGTCTATCGTTTCTTGGAATTGATGGCATTTCCTGAATAGGTCTGTTGTTACACTGTTATCTTTTATGACGTATTTTTGGTAGTTCTTGGTTGCTATAACTTGAACCTGTATAGCTGTTAGGAATCCTTCGGTTTCTGGAAATAGCTCACCCTTCCTGAGCCATTTGTACGATTGTTCTTTGTTTATTTGTAGGTTCTGTATTATGTTGTAGTGCTTCTCATGGAGTGCTTTTTGTGCCCATTTTCTTTTTTCTCTGTGAGTGTGAGTGGTCATGTTTGGTCTTCGTTTTGTAGTGCTAGGTTGAATGGGGTGTAGTTTTTATCTGCTTTTACTATGACGTTATGAATGGGGGTGTTTTCGGTGTGGAAGAATTCTCTGAGTGGTTTTATCTGTTTAGGATGAATTCTGTTCATGTCCAACAGACCTCTTCCTCCTCCTTTCCTGCTGATTGTTATTTTTTCAATGCATGAGTTGGGATAGAGTATGCGGTATTTTGTGACTTCGATGTGATTGAGTCTGTTTATGTCTTCAAGTTCAGTGTGTGACCAGTGTATGATTCCGAATGAGTATGTGAGAATGGGTATTGCGTAGGTGTTGATGGCTTTGAAAATGTTTTTCGAGTTGAGTTTAGATTTTAGGATTTGTGATAGGCAAGTTTTATATTGCATTCTTAGTTGAGTTTTTTTCTGTGGAGTGATTGATTTTTGTGTTTTGTTGGAATCCTAGGTATTTGTATGTTTCATTTTCTTCCACGTTATCTAATATTTCGTTATTTAGTGTTTCTGATGTTCCTTCTTCTTTCCATTTTCCTCTTTCTATGTGTAGCATCTTGCATTTTCCTATCCCAAATTCCATTTTCATGTCTGTCATCAGTTCTTCAGTGATTCGCAGGAGGCCTTTTATCTGTGTTGAAGTTGAAGCATAGATAGATTTTGATGTCATCCATATACAGGAGGTGATTAATTCTGTGCATTGCTTCTTTTTGGTGTTTTATGTCAATACCATATGTGGTGTTGTTGAGGGTGTTGGATAGTGGATTCAGACACAGGCAAAACTATAGGGCGCTGAATGCGTCACCTTGGAATATGCCACGTTTGATATTTATTTTTTCTGTCTGTATGTGGTCCTTGTCTGTTATTAGGTGTATTGTCGTTCTCCATGTCTCCATGATTCTTGTCAGAAAGTTTTGGATCGAGGGATGTATTTTGTATATTTCCAGTACTTTTTTCAGCCAACTGTGTGGGACGGAGTCGAAAGCCTTTTTATTAGGGATGTGCACTGGATCGGATCCGATCCACGATCCGAATCCGATCCAGAGGGAAATCAGATAAATTATCCGATTTCCGATCTCACAGCTGGATCGGCTGATCCAATCCGAACCGATCCGAAAAGGTTCCGATCCGGTTCGGATGGATCGGCGGATCGGCGGGCGCCCGCTGGTGCCCACCACCGCTTCCATTGGTGGGCGCCAGCGGGCGCCCGCCGATGAAAGTGGACAGCGGGGGGGGGCTTCCCTAGCGGGGCTGTCCGCAGCACGCTTACCTTCCAGGGACGTCCGCTCCCATCCGGCGCCGGCTGTTACTGTGAGCGGGCTTCGCGGCTTGCTCCAGGGTGGCACGCCGGGTGATGACATCACCCGGCGTGCCACTCTGGAGCAGGCCGCAAAGCCCGCTGGCAGTAGCAGCTGGCGCCGGACGGGAGCGGACGTCCCTGGAAGGTAAGCGCGCCGCTCCGTGCGCCCCCCTCCTCCCCTCCGCGCGCCCTCTGCTTACCTTCCAGGGACGTCCACTCCCATCCGGCGCCGGCTGCTACTGCCAGCGGGCTTCGCGGCCTGCTCCAGGGTGGCGCGACAGGTGATGACATCACCCGGCACGCCACTCTGGAGCAGGCCGCAAAGCCCGCTGGCAGTAGCAGCCGGCGCCGGACGGGAGCGGACGTCCCTGGAAGGTAAGCAGTGGCAGGGGGGAGGGGGCTTACCCCCCCCTGGGCCGTCTGCTTCTATCCGCTGGCACCTGCGGGCACCAGCGGATGGAAGTGGACGGCCCCGGGGGGGTAGGGAGCGCAGGGGAGGGGGCTTACCTGCCAGGGCCATCCACAGCGGACGGCCCCGGGGGGGAGGGAGTTAGGCCCCCCCCTCACCCACCCGCCGCCATTTTTTCCTCATAGACTTGCATTGCAATGCAAGTCTATGGGGAAAAAAATGGCGGCCGATCCAAAAATTTCTGGGTTTTGGATCGGGATCGGACTCGATCCGGTCCGGGGGGCCTCTGATTTTGTCCAGTCCGATCCGTGACAAAATTGGAGGTCCTGATCCGGGTCCCGATCTGATCCGGGGGGTCCGTGCACATCCCTACTTTTTATAGTCTATGTAGTAGGTGTGGAGGTTTCTTTTCTGTTTTTCTGTTTGCTTCATGATGATACTGTCTATTATTTACTGTTCTTTGCCTCCTCTGCTGTTCTTTTTACGTCCTTTTTGTTCTTCTGTTGTTGTTATTATTATTGTTATTATTATTTAGCCCGTTACCCCAGGACTGTGGCAGTTTATTTCCTTAGAGGGGTGGATTCCTTCCCCCCCCCCTTTTCTGTTTTTACTCAAATGTGCATACTGTGGTGTGTCTCTGGGAATGTGTGCATTATGAAAAAGAGATGACAAAACGCATGCCATCACTAGGAGGTGACCACTGGTGGGATGTCTTCATGGTGTTGCTTCGGCCCCGCGTTCCTTTAAAACCCCACGGCAGCGCAGCTGTGGGGTGCGGAGAGTCAATCCCTGTGGCAGGAGGGAGTGCGGGCCTTCCAACGGCCATTCGGCTCATTGGGCCAGCCCGTGCACTCTGCTCAGCCTTCCACTCTTCTGGCAATGTATCATTGGTCATGATCTACCCCCGGAATGCCCCCGGCCCGAAGCCGAGGTGTGGTCACCACTGACAGATGGTGGGAAGATGGTGGTGACCTTGCAGCAAAGCAAAAAGCCGGGGTATGTCCCCAAATGTTTTAATCTGCAGCTTCGGGGGAAAGCCCTGTGGCGTCTGCAAATTTAGTGGCTAGAGTGCTGGACTGGGAGTCGGGAGATCCAGGTTCTAGTCCCCGCTCAGCCATGGAAACCCACTGGGTGACTTTGGGGCAGTCACAGACTCTCAACCCAACCTACCTCACAGGGTTGTTGTTGTGAGGATAAAATGGTGAGGAGGAGGAGGATTATGTACACTGCCTTGGATTCCTTGGAGGAAAAAAAGGCGGCCTATAAATGTATTAAGAGAGAGCCGTGAAGACTGATCTCTTCCGGCAGGCCTACCCAGTTGAATTTTAAGATGTTTTTAATGAAGTATTAGTTTTTATTTGTTTTAATATTTTATCTATTTTGTGGTTCTTGTGTTTATATTTATTGTTGTTCCCCGCCTCTATTATTATTATTATTATTATTATTAATAATAATAATAATAATAAATACAAAATGAACAAAGAAACACAGGGGTAAACAAATGCAATTCAACTCTCAGTCTGAAAGAGGTTTCCCAGCCATGTTATAAAACAATACTTGGGATTTACAGGGGAACATTCAAAGTGCCCCATGTACATCCGCTCAATGCATATTTACTCAGAAGTGAGTCCTACGAAGTTCAATGTGTCTCATTCCCCAGGCAAGTGTGCATAGGCTTGCAGCATCAGTAACTCTTACAACAGTCCTTTAAGGTAGGACACAGTTATGATCATCTATAAAGTGTGGGTGGAGAGAGAAGAGGCTGATGCTAAGGGACTATTAGCTTGCCTAAGGCTCCTCAGGGCACCATCCTATGCATGTTTAGTCAAGACTGGCTGGAGAATGCTGGGAGATGAAGGGCTTTTTTTCTAACTAAGCAACACATAGGTTGCCCCATTAGTGAGTTTACAGCAGAGGTAAAATTTGAACTCGGGACCTCCTAGCTCACCAAGTACCTGCTTATAAGCTGCTTGCTCCAGAGGAAGCCCTGCAAGCCTGCCAAATCTGATCAGCATTCTTTATTTGAACGCCGCCACCAGATCGCCATTCCTCTTGACGCAGGGCTAAACGTGTTGGCAAATTTTTCACTTGGAATCATTTGGCTTCTCAGGTTGCAAACGCCACCATTCTCTGGGTGTCTTCCGTTGCGGAGAGAAAGGAGGGCGGACAGACAGCGACGGTACCTGGTCGTAACTCCTGGCCAATTCCTACGCCCCATTCTCTAGCCTAGCCGTAGCATCCTTCCAGCTCAAAGCTGCTGAATGTTTGGCCGGCAAACCGCTCCATTCTTTAATGTCCGTATCGCCGTCACTAAATGAACTCCTGGTGATGGGACGTTTGACACCGAGCCAGACCGATCGCCGGCCTAGACTGTGCATCTCCAACCGCAGGGAACTCTTCTAAACAGACATAATAAAAAGCCGTTTTCTCAAGATGTGTTTTGTAAATGGGCTGCCCGTCTGGGATTGCCAGTTTCAACTTTCCAGATTCAATCTTCCTCGTATAAAGGATAAAAGTACGTCTAAAACCAGCAGGCCAGTGTGGTACAGTGGCTACAGTGTTTGACTGGGAATCAGATGATCTGGGCTCTAGTCTCCATTCGGCCATGGAAACCCACTGGGTGACTTTGGGCTAGTCACAGAGCCTATCTACACTACCTCTTTAAAACAGTTTGAAACGGTTTATAGCAGTAGTGACAACTGTTGGGGCCCAAGACACACTCCATATACAGTTTCCAAAACATTTTCAAAGTGTTTTATCCTGCGTGCGTAGATAGGCTCAATGACTCTCGGCCCAGCCTAACCCACAGGGTTGTTGTTGTGAGGATAAAATGGAGAGGAGGAGGATTATGTATGCCACCTTGGGTTCCTTAGAGGAAAAAAGGCAGGATATAAATGTAATAAATAAACATTGTTTACCTTCTTGGGAAAATGTTCAAGCTGAAAACGTTTCGTTGATGAGTTAAAAGTTGCTTGGCTGAGTTTTAATTTAAATAAAGATCACCTGCATCTGCTCTCATGTCCTGATATGACCATCAGCCTTTGAGGGTATCCTGCTCCCTCAGAAGAATTCTGCTTTTTCTCCCTTGCTGCCCCTTAGGCCTGGAATGGCCTCCCAGAACACCTGCATAATACCACCTTTCTTTCTCCGCTCCTCAAAAGCCGGCTTTCCCCTAAAACCTTAGCGCAGAATCCCTGAGAGCTGAATTCGAATTTGGAGACACTCTCGAGGGTGGGGCTGAAGGGGCGGGCCCAAAATGTATTAATTTTATTTATTAAATTCCTATACCGCCCCATAGCCGAAGCTCTCTGGGCGGTTTACAAAGATTAAAACACTGAACATTAAAAATCGACATACAAAATTTTAAAGCATAAAAGCAGACAACATACAAAGACAATGTATGTTTAAAACAACTTTGAACGCTCAGCCAGGCTAACAGATAGATCCGGGGTCAATTAAAATGCCTGGGAGAAGAGAAAAGTCTTGACCTGGCACCGAAAAGATAACAATGTTGGCGCCAGGCGGGCCTCGTCGGAGAGATCATTCCATAATTGGGGGCCACCACTGAGAAGACCCTCTCTGAAGCTACAATACTAGCATGTTTCAGCTTCAGAGAGCAAAGGCAGCTACAGTACACTAGCATTTTGTAACTAAAGGGACAGCGTTTGCAGATACTTTGGATTGCCATCTCCGAATCAGACAGTGCTCTGGTTTCGGAGCAAGGAATTGGAGCACTTACTACCAGTAAGTAAGCTGTCGGAGAGGCATTACAACGTTTTAGAAATGAGAAAAAAACTGCATGAATGCATATCTGGTTCAGGTGCCCTCTTGATCTGGGAAGGCTGCCTGTTCCCTACCAGGACTAAGCCTAAGTCAGTGTAACCGAAATAAGCACACATTCGTCCTTTGTTCACTCTGTCTGCGGTTTTCTTCCTTGTGTGAGATTTTAGACTGGAAGGTCATCAGGGCAGGGGCCTGACCCCTTGGACTTTGGAAAGTGCCATGCACATAGACAATGCTCAATAAATCAATATTTATTAATAATTGCCAAGATGAGGCCCAGTCACCCTGGTGTGGATTCGAAATCAGACTCGGCTGAAGAAGAAGACCAGCCGAGACAGGAAGCAGAGGAGGAAATTCTCCAAGACTCTCCAGAAGTCAAGGAGGAATCTTCGCAGGAGCTTATCGGACAGGAGGCCCAGGCTCAGAGATCGTCCTTCCTGCCCCCGGGAACTTTGTCAGAGGGGGAGGGAGCATTGGAACTGAAAGTCCCTAGTGTCCACTGCAGGGTCGGGGGGGGGAGGGGAGTTGAGAGAAGGTGGTCTGTTAGGCTAGCCCCTCGCCAGAGGTTACAGCTCGAAGACCCTCCCTGAAGGAGCAGTCCAGTAAAAGCCTATCGGGCATGATGGGAAACTGTCCATTTAGGTGATAGGCAACTGCCTTGCTTTGTTAGGCTAATTCAGCTTAGAGGATAGCTCTTAGCATTCACACTCCCTTCAGGTGGGAAGAAACATCTATTTACTGAATAAAGGTTTTGTGGATGGCCCAGCAGACCTCTTTATTTTACCCCCTTCGGAATGATTTGTTGGCAAATTAAACCTTACACAATGTATGGCAGAGCACAGATGTTGCATGCCAAAGGTCCCAGGTTCAATTCCCGGCATCTGCAGGTAGGTCTGGAAAAACACCTGCATGAAACACCTGGGAGCCCCCTGGGTCAGTACAAAGAATATTATTAGATGGGGCGGTGGTCTCACGGCATGGGGCTGCATCCTACGTTGTCTTGCCTATAAATAAATACTTCCTCCACCCAATGGATGGGAAAACCTTGATCCCCAAGCTCACAGTAGCTGGGATCTTGCTTAAGGGAAGTGAGAATTTGGTTCTGTCACCTAGCAGGACAAACACGCCTGACCTATTTCTGCAATTCCCCCGAGAGTTTTTGCAGATGGCCACAATATTTCTACTCGGGTGTGCTTTTTTTACAATATTTGACACAATTCTTTGCAGCACACATTTGTTTCAAGGTGGATTCAAGAACACGATGTGCTTCCATCCTTGGAATGCCTTTTCACAGAAGTGCGTGGTGTGGGTTATTATTATTATTCCGCTGTCCCTTGACGGAGGCAACACACTCAAGACGACAAGCTGGCCCTCACCTCCGCAATGTTCCAAAGAGCTGGAAGAATCAGTGTGGTGTGTGGATAGATGGATGGACTAGGAGGAGCCTTTGGTTCAAATCCTCGGCCTAACCTACCTCACAGGGTTGTTGTGAGGGGAAATAAAATCCGTTGCCTTGAGCTCTTTAGAGGAACATCAAAGCGACAGCTTTGCCTTTAAATAAGGTTGTGTGAAACACGTCAATTTGGGGCCCAATCCTATGCATATTTAGACCTAAAAAGTCCTACAACTCCCAACATACCATAGCTGGCTGGGGCATGCTGGGAGTTGTAGGCCTTTTATTTGGTCTAAACTTGCATAGGATTGTAGGGCTTTTTCGATCTAAATATGCATTAAGTCTTTAGCCTTTTAAAATAGTAGTTTTATTGTTTTAATGTAGCTTTATTGTTTAATGTTTTTTATTATTATTTTTAGTATTCTTGTTTTCATTGTTTTAAGATTTTGTTTTAAATTGTTGTATGCTGCCTGGATGTTTTGTTTATTTTAGCAGATAAAGTGATGTATACATGTTTATAATAAATGAATACATACATACATAAATACAAATTAGAGCAAGGCTGAAATGAATTGAAACCATTGCTTCAGTGGCGCAATATGACTTTCATAGAGACACTGATTGATTTATGATATTTCTCAGCCACCTGCCAAGAAAAGTCCTCTCAAGGTGGCGTTCATATAATGTGAACTCATAAAACACAAGTTCCACATCATAACATAGTTTAAAATGCAGTCTAAAAATAACAGGCATTTTGAAACCCAAGCCAGCAGCCTGGCCTATAAAACCATTTTTAAAAGCGCTGATGAAACCAGCACGAAGATAAAAGGCAGATCAAGAAAATCACCTCAGGTGAAATGCCAGTTGAAACAAGCGAGTGTTCAGCCGCCTTTTCAAAGGCTGACATTGATGGGATTGACTGTACGTCCCTTGGGAGGGGATTTGACATTCTGCAGGACCACCACTAAAAAGTCCCTGGCACTACTGCCTGCCAGTTTGAGTGATCTCAGTGGTGGGCCAGAAAGCAGAAATTTCATTGTTGTTCTTAAGGCACAGGCAGATACATAAGGATGCAGCAGTCCATCAAATAACATGGCCAGGACCAGCACTTTGAACTGGCTCAAGAAATGGACTGGCAAATGCAATTGGTACGGTATCGGTGTAATCTGATCTGACTGTCTGGCCCCAACATGCCTCTGAGCAGCCGCATTCTGTGCCAGTTGAAGTTCTGAGTCATCTACAAAAGCAGCCCCAAGTAGAGCATCTCATAGTAGTCTAGCCTGAACGTGACATCATACGTGCTCTACTGGATCAGACCAAAAGAACGACTTAGTCCAGCATTCCACAGTGGTTGGACAGGTAGATCTGGAAGCCCACTAGTAGGACACAAAGGCATCACCCCTCCCTTGTTTACCTGGCCCCCAGCAACTGCTACTCAGAGGTACACTGCCCCTGGAATGGGAGGCTCCATTTAACCACCATTAATAGACATCTTCTCCATGTCCATATCTAGTTCCCTTTTGAAACTACCTAAGCCAGGGTTCCATCTCTGCACCTTGTGGTAGCTAATTCCACAAGTTAATTATGTGTTCTGTGAAGAAGGACAGACCCTTGTTTCTGCTGAATCTACTTCCAATCAATTTCATTGGGGGAACCTCTGCCCCCCCCCCTCAGTTTTAGCTTTATGAGATGGGGAGACAAACATGTCTTTGACCATTTTCTCTACACCATGCAAAATTGCATAGACTTTATTATGTCTCCCCTCCCTTAGGGCATAACCCTATGCATGTTAAGACAGAAAAAAAAAGTTCTACAATTTCCAGCATTCCCCAGCCATGCTGGGAAATGTAGGACTTTTTTTCTATCTCAACATGTATAGTATCACACTTTTAGTCATCTTTTGAAGAGATTCTCCTGGTGGTTCCACATGGACCTATGGCCCGGTTGAAAGTCCACTCGGAGAAGAGCCTTCAGTGTGGTGGCCCCTTTCCTTTGGAATTCCTTGCCCCTGGAGGTCAGGCAAGCACCAAAATTGTGCTGTTTCCAGAGCCTCCTAAAAACATCTTAATTTCAGGAAGCCTTCATAGAGTGATCAACCCCGGCTTCACCGGCATTCCGTTTCTTTTTAAAAAGAGTAATTATTTTAACATGGCATTTTGTTCTTTTATCATGGTTTGTAGTTGTGTGCTTCTCTGCTCCAGAATATGTCTCAATGTGGAGCAGTAGAGAAATGTTGGAAATGAATAAATAAGCCCCCCTACAACCCGGAGTCAGCCTCACCCGCCAGCGCCGCACACACACACATATATTCCACGGATGAGGATGTGCAGAAAACGTCTTTCATTCATAGCCATCCATCCTGAAAATATGTCATCCCTAGACGGGGCAGCTGAGCCCCACCCCAACTCTGCCCCAGCTCTATAATAATAACAGTAAATCACTCAGAAGGGCAAACGGGCTGCCAGTTTCCCCCATTGTGTCAGCATTTATGGAGGACCAAAGCAAACAGACAGCACAATCATTGATAAAACAAATTGCAGACAGAAAGGGTGGGGAGGTGCCAGCCAGGCAGCTGGTGGTTAACCCGTGGCACCCTTGGGTGAAAGAGAAGCACCTGGATTGAGGATTTCTAATAGGGTGACCCTATGGAAAGGAGGACAGGGCTCCTGCACCTTTCACAGTTGCATTGAAAAGGGAATTTCAGCAGGTTGCATTTGTATGCATGCAGCACCTGGTGAAATTCCCTCTTCATCACCACAGCTAAAGCTGCAGGAGCCTGCCCTCTTTTGTATCTGGTCACTCTAGTGTAGCTCCCGTAGCTTTAACTGCGGTGATGAAGAGGGAATTTCAGTAGGCGCTGCATGCATGCATAAAAATTACACCTGCTGAACTTCCCTTTTCTACACAACTGTTAAAGATACAGAAGCCCTGTCCTCCTTTCCATAGGGACACCCTAACTACTGCAGAACTGGTCTCAAAACATGGGTGTGCCGAAAGTGAGACAACATACAGAGGATTTCTCTCCCACTCTTGTAATAAGGAGAACATGAAGAACATGGCCTTAGCTGTGCTGGCTGGGGGCTGATGGGACTTGAGGTCTAATTAGGAGGGATGTTAATTCGGGTGGCAGCATGCCCTAGGTTGCAGAGGACAATACTCTGTTTGAAGGACTCTCCGGTCCAGGTCTGGTTTAAAGATACAGCACCAGAAGAACTGTTGCCGCAGCATCAGTGAACACCTGGACAGGTAGGACCCCAGGGCACCTGTGCACAGCCTTCCCCCCCTGTGGTGAGCTGTACCGAATTCCTGTTTGAATCGTAGTAATTCCATCTAAATCAGCCTCGACAGATATAAATTAGCCCGTGTAAATTAGGCTGACCAGATAAAATCCAGGTGAGGGCTCCTGTAACTTTAACAGTTGTAGAGAAAAGGGAATTTCAGCCAGGGTCGTATGCAATTAGTTCCTGGTGAAATTCCCTCTTCATCACAACAGTTAAAGGTGCAGGCACTATACTAGCGTGACCAGATACAAAAGAAGGCAGGTCCCCTGCAACTTTAACTGTTGTGATGAAGAGGGAATTTCACCAGGAACTTATTGCATACAAATGACACTGGCTGAACTTTCCTTTTCACTACAACTGTTAAAGTTACATGAGCCCTGACCTGGATTTTATCTGGTCACCCTATTGTAAATATGCTTCAAATCCTTGCCTTCGTTCACCCTCTTTTGGGGGTGGGGGATGTGGTTCCTTCATTTTGGTTGATGCATTAGTGGACCAACCTACCATCAATAAATACTCTCCGGAAGGACGCACTCCTATGCACGGAGACAGGGGGAAACAATCCTCTATATTTAATGAAATGTTGTTGTGTTGCATTGTAATATGATTGTCAGAGGGGCAACCGGGTTAGCCTGTTGCAGACAAAATAATGAAGAGCCTTGTGGGAACTTAAAACTCTTTAGGGCCCGATCCTATGCAGGTTTAGACAGAAAAAAGTCGTATAACTCCCAGCACGCCCCAGCCAACATGTAAAACTGATAAGGCGTCCCTGGCAGTGAGAAGAGTGGAGTGTTCAATGTGACTCATTTTCACCCGTGATAACATTTTTATTTATTCATGTGTCCATTTATGAGTCGCCTTTCGGCCCGAACACAGCCCCTGAGGCGATTTGCCCTTAAAACGTGCATTTCGAATTCCAAAAAGAGAGAGAGAGAGAGAGAGAGAGAGAGACAGACAGACAGACAGACAGACAGACAGACCGACCGACCGACCGACCGACCGACCGTGGGGCTTGAGTCGACAACCCAAGAGGGCTGTGCTGTAAAAATAGGGGAAAGCCATATATGGGAAATGATGCCTTCTTCCACTTTAACAGCCTTCCCAAGAGGTGCCTCCTCCTATCCTGGCTGACTGCAGCTCAGAAAGCATCATCCGAATGGTCACGTAGGCCAGTTACCCTGCGGTGAGTCAGGGCACAGAACACAGCTCTTCCCACAGAAGGCTGCAATTTTTTTTTTCAACCTCTCTTTCTCTCTCTTTCTCTCCCCCCTCAGCCCCTTCCCCCCAGCATGTCATGATGGCAGAAGCGTCTTTTGCCTCTGGTGCTTAAGCAACAACGACACTGCGGTTGCTGATGCCAGCTTAGACAACGGCGCATCTCCCCCAGATTTGGCACCTGGTGGAAGGATGCGCCTCGCACGGCATGCCCAAACTTTGTCCCGTCTGACGGGGATGCTCACCGCTTGCCAGCGGGACCGCGCCCAGATTCATCTTATGCTGCCGGGGCAGGATCGCCTGCCTGGGCAAGCTGTGGAGCGTGGCCGATCCCGACCCCACTCGCCGAGATGGGCCCTGCACTCTGGGCAAGCCGTGAGTCAGCAAAGGAGCACCTTCTGGCCTACTGCAGGATTCGGGCGGTTGGAGACAGTGCCAGCTCAGCCTAGGTGAGTGCATGCAGTGTCGGCCCCTGCGATAGGCGAGGCATACGCAACCACTGGATTGGCCAGAGTGGGTGTGACTAGGCTGACCATATGAAAAGGAGGATAGGGCTCCTGTAACTTTAACAGTTGTAGAGAAAAGGGAATTTCAGCAAGTGTCATTTGTATGCCATTAGTTCCTGGTGAAATTCCCTCTTCATCACAGCAGTTAAAGTTGCAGGGGCCCTGCCTTCTTTTGCATATGGTCATTCTAGTATAGTGCCTGCAACTTTAACTGTGGTGATGAAGAGGGAATTTCACCAGGAACTAATTGCATACAAATGACACTGGCTGAAAGTCCCTTTTCTCTACAACTGTTAAAGTTACAGGAGCCCTGACCTCCTTTTCAGATGGTCAGCCTAGGCGTGACTCGCAGGATCCTCGCCTTCCTCCTAGGCCTGGTCCACGGAGCAGTGTATCAGGCTCCTGCTTGCAGTTTAACGCAGGGCACCTTTAGGCAGTTGCCAGGACCCAGATAGGGCCCACTGGTGACGCTTGCCTTGGCCCCTGTTTAACTCTTTCTTCCCTGGCCCTGCAGTCCAAGCAGTAGTGCCCTGGCAGCTGGAGCTAGACAGCCCTTTAATTGCCCACAATGCCTCTGACCCAGCATTGCTGGGGGCATTGTGGGAAATTCAAAGGGTGGCTTGTTGTTTGGTGCCACACCCAGCTACGTTTGCCAGGGCTCATTGATGGGAGGGAGCCCACGAGAGCCCGCTTTGCCACCCTCAAAACAGGACCTGGACCTGGATCTGAACGGATTTCATGAATCCTCACTAGAGGAGAAGGCGATTAATGGCTACTAGTCCTGATGGCTCTATGCCACCACCAGTATCAGAGGATGTAACATGGGCGGGAGGGTGCTCTTGCACCCGTGTCCTGCTTGTGGGTTTTCCGTGGGCAGCTGGTTGGCCACTGTGTGAACAGGATGCTGGCCATGATGGACCCTTGGTCTGACCCAGCAGGGCTCTTCTTACGCTCTTATGGTCTTAGGGATGATCCAAACTGGGGGCTTAATCCAAGCTGGGCCCTAATATGGCTCCTGATTCTGACTGGTGCTCAGTCTGCCTCATGAATCCGTCATTAACCTAAAACCATCTGTTGACATGTGACTTTACAGGGAAGTAAGCTAGAACAGCTTTCCCTAGCCTGGTGCTCCATCCAGTTCAGTTGGATTGAAATTCCCTGGCTGGGGGTGATGGGAGTTGCACCCAGCCCCTGTGGAGGGAACCAGGCTGGGTTAAGCTGGGCTAAGCGGCAGCAACAAAAACAGATCTCTGCCCCCAAGGTGAGATTGTGGCATCGATCTTCTCCCGATCTCCTCGTTGCCATATTTGACAACCGCAATCTGGTTCGCTGACTTTAAAAAAGGAAAGAAAGCGTGGTCTTTGCCCCTTTGCCACCATTTAGCTTTTCTCAGTTTTTGCACCTTGAGCAGCACCTTTAGAGTTCTGACTGAAGCTCAGAGGCAGATTCACCACCCCACTGACATCGGAGCCATCAGCCCTCACTGTTGCCACAGGGCCCCCAGAGAGACTTTGCCCAGGGCCCCCTGAAGCTGCCGCTCTGCCCCCCACCCCCGCCATGGGCTCAATGAAGGCTGAAGATCACCCGGAAAGAACCACAATATTTCTGAGTTGGATGCAACACGAGGTGGATGGAGAGAGCAGGTCCATGCCTGCTACCTCTTCCCGGACACCTGAAATGTGCTCACCTGAAGGTCTTGACTAAAGACTGCAAGCTGGCTGTGTTCAGACCACCAGATTCCAAATGTGGAGAGCAGGGGGGTGGATCCAGCAAGCACAACCCTGCTCTCCCCCCTGCCCCATTCATTCTATGTGCTTTTGTTGTGTAAATAGGGCTTCTACAAAAGCCGCTTCCCAACATCCTATCCTTCCCATGCCCGAAAGGCAGAGTTCTGGCTACGCCTATCAAAGCAGGCGAGGTTTTCAATGGCCAGGGCCACCCAGGGCAGGGGTCAGGGTTAGTCCCCATCTCCCCCCAGTGCCGTCTCTCCCCATGCGCACCGTTTTCACTTCTCCCACCTATGTGATTCGTTGCTGTTTGCTCTGCGGAAAAGCCAGAAAAGTATGATATTGAGCGATAAAGTACTAGGAAGCAGAAGTCAGGGAAAATTTAAGTTTAAGTTGTCTAAAAGTTGATTGGACAAAAGTTTGAGTGTCCAGAAGGACTGAACAAGCTAGCTGAAGTCAATGAGCAGAGAGAGAATTTTTTTTCTATGCTGCAGAAATGGTCAATCTGATAGTGGGAATGTTTCTACTAAGATAAGATAATTGAATATGCTGAGCTAGGGTCCAGAAATGTGTATATAAATCAGCCTATAGAAATGACTGTGTGGTGGGTCAAGCTGGAGTTATGTAGAACGGAGACTGGTGTATGAGAGATTTGATAGAGGACTAGTGAAGGAAAGAACAGCTGACAAAGCGTTGCTGGGAAGGCCCTGATGTGGAGTCACCTAGTTCTTTTTTTCCTCTCTATAATCTCTTTCCAGCTACATACAAGATGTTCCTGCTAGCCAGCTAATATTTCTCTATCCAAGAATATTGTTGCAGTAATGATGTAGCAGAAGTGATGTTGCCATAATGATGTTGCATTCTCACTCTGTGCTCTATTGTATTATCCTATGACAAGCCATTATGTGTGTGTGGTCTACTGTGTGGAATCATGCTGTGTCCACGTGCACAGCATTGCTAAAGATCTATATAAGCCATGTTAAGAGACAATAAATGCATGCATGCTTGCTTGCTTGCTTCCTGCCAAGAACATCTCGGTGTGTGTCTCTTCATTCCTTCAGACTAGGCTACGCTATAGCCATAAGAAAAAGGCTGTATATATCTAGAGAAACCAGTTTTGCCTTGTATATATTTTTATATTGGAACGCAAGTAAAAGACTTGTATTATACACCATTTGCTGAGTGTGAGTATTTCTTCAGCTACTGAGATTTTTCTAGACTTTATTGCTTTACTTAGCGCAGGCAGCGCCTGTCTCTTCCCCCAACAGGGTTATGGGCCCAGCCAAGAGGCAATAAAACCCAGACAGGAGGCAATAAGTGCTCTGGAGAAGCTCAGCAAGGAGTCCAGTGAATGCACCGGAGTGCATGGAGTTCCAATTGTTAAGGCAACGGTTGATGGTTTCCAGATTAAATGTTTAAACAGGAGGAAAATTTATCTGGCTCTGAAAGTTCGGTTGAGGAATCAGAGGCAAGCGGTTTGTCTGGCCAAAGTAAGGCTGTGTGTGTAAGCCAGTTGAAAAACATGGCACAGATGAGCTTGCTAGGTGGGATTCCCATCGAAAGGTTGAATAAATGAAAAGACCTACTTGAACTGGTCGTTCAAGTCCGAGATGTTTTTTCCCCCCCCCCCAAATATTTATTTTGTTATTTATAGATACAACTTCAAGTATTACAATTTCAAATATATATATATATATATATATATATATATATATATATATATTATACACACATGGAATTTCGTGACAGTCCCAAACAAAACAGAATTATACATTTCAATTTATTATTTTTATTTAGAGAGTGGAAAATAATTATCCAGTATTGACAATCTACTATCTACTCCAAATATCTATATATTGTAAGGGAGGTTTTCTCCCCCCTTCCTCTTTATTTGTGAAATCAATAAATTTGCCCCAGATTTCCGTAAAATTCTTATCCCTTAGTTGTCCTCGCACTTTCCTCACTTTCTCAGTCAATTTTTCCAAAAGAGCAATTTGCCAAACCCTCTGGTACCAGTTTTTTACATGAAACCCCTTGCCATCTTTCCAATGTTTGGTGACCAGCCATCTAGCTGCTAATAATAGATGACTGATTAAACCCTTGTCAGAGAGTTTGCTATCCAATCTTTCGTTTAAGTTTAATAGTGCTAGGTGAGGAGTTGGATGTACCCATTGTCCAGTTATTAAACTTACCTCCTGGAATACCTCGTTCCAAAAAATATTTGCCTTTGGGCATGACCACCACATGTGAAAATAGGTTCCAACCCCAGAACAACCCCTCCAACGATCTGGGGAAGTCCCAGGGTTCATTAAAGATATTTTTCTTGGTGTGAGATACCACCTATGCACTAATTTTAACATTAATTCCCTGTTGCTGCATGATACTGTATCAAATGGACCTATTCCACAAAGCATTCCAGTCTTTTTCCTCAATTTGAATTCCTAAGTCGGTTTCCCATACCATTTTAAGAGGGTCCTCAGTACCAATGTCCTGGGTCATTCTCCACCTATAAAGTTTCGAACTCAATCCTTTAGTTACTCCTTTGTAGACCAGCATCTCAAGTTCAAACACAGTTAAAGCCCTCATTGCTGCAGTTTGCAACTCTGGTTGTTGAAGGAGCGCATGAGCTTGTGCAGTTCTTAACTATTGTCCTTTCTCTTGTCCTAACTTTTTTGCCATTTCTTCTTGCCTAATCAAGTGCCTCCTTTGGAAGAAATCCCTAAGGCAGAATAGACCTTTGGATTTCCACTTGAGTTTTTCTCTGGCAGTGAGTTTATCTGCAAACTCAGGATGATAGTATATTGGGGTTAATGGTGAGAGTCCTGGTGACAATGACCCCCTCCTTATTTTCCAAACTTACCAAGTAGTCAATGTGAATGGATTCTGCATCTGCTCATCCTGTCTGTACCTACATTTCCAGAGTAACTTTGAGCAGCCGGAAGTTCCCTTGCTCCCAAAACCTTCTATTTTCACCCACTGTTTAGACCTATCTTCTTCCATCAGAGGGATGATATGTTTAAGTTGATTGGCATCATAGTATCCACTTAAATTAGGGATACCCCATCCACCAGCCTCCCGATGTTTATATAATAATGATTTTCGTATTCTCATTCGCTTCATACCGAATATAAATTCATTTAATTGCTTCTGCCATTGTTGTATTTGATTTTTTGGGATCCAGACTGGTAACGTTTGAAATAGAAATAGCAATTTAGGAAGAGATATCATTTTAACAGCGATTAAGCGTTCAGAAATGCCCAAGTGCTACTTCTTCCACCTCTTTATTTCAGAACTAATAGTTTTCCAGACTTTTTTATAATTTGCTTCATATAGTTTGTTTAAATTCTTAGTAATTTGGATCCCTAAATATCTAAAACTGGTGTGACAAATTGGGGTTCCCATTTTTTCAGCCAATAGCTTTTGTACAGAAGGAGAAACGTTTAAGCACAGTATCTCGGATTTATTATAATTTACCTTCAGACCAGCCATAGATTGAAACATCTCTAGTTCTTTTTTCAAATATGGGACTATACTAGTTGGTTGGTCTGTGGTCAAAACCATATCATCCGTATAAAGACCTAAGAGGTATTCCTCATTTTCTATTTTGATTCCTTTAATATGTGGGTTATTCCGAAGATTTTGTGTCAGAGGTTCCAATGCCAAAATAAATAACAGTGGAGTGAGAGGACAACCTTGTTTTGTGCCTCTCCTCAACTTAATTTTTTCTGAGTTAACATTATTTACCCTAATTGTTGCGGTTGAGTCGCTATAAATCTTATCAATTGCATCCAGAAATTTATTTTCAAATTTCATCTTACTTAAGACCTCTTTCAAAAATGGCCATTCCAGGCAGTCAAAGGCCTTGAAAATATCTAATGCCATGATCGCAAGAGGTATCTTATTTGCCTTGGAATAGTAAAGTATATTTAGTAACTTTCGAATAGGGTCAGCAATTTGGTGCCTAGGGACAAAACCTGTCTGGTCTAAGTGAATATATTTATTAATAATTTTCTTCAGGTGATTTACCATGACTGTTGTGAAAATTTTGTAGTCCAGATTGAGCAAAGTTATAGGTCTGTATGATTCAACACAGTCTGGATCTTTAAAAGGTTTGGGTATCACTATTATTTTTGAATGTGTCCACGTCCCAGGTAGAGGCATTCCTGTCAATATGTCATTAAATACTCTGACCAGATATGGATTTAATATTTCCTGGAAATGTTTGTAGAATGAAGCAGTGAATCCATCCAAATCTGGTGATTTCCCTATTTTAAGGTTCTTAATAATTCCCCTAATCTCCTCGAGTGTCACCTCTGTATCCATAAGTCTGGCATCCACACTATCTAAGGCAGGTAAATTAATTGTGCTTAAATAACTCCTAATGGCCTCTTCTGATGGATCGGATGATCTGTATAACTCTGAGTAAAATTCTGCAAATTTTTTACATATCTGCTCTGAATCAAGAATCTTTTCCCCATCCCTTCCCCTCAGAGATCTAATAAGTCTTTTTTCTCATTTTTTTCCACAGCTTATTGGCCATTATTTTGGAGCCCTTACCCCCAAATTCATTTTAAAAAATTATCTTAAATAAAGCATATTACATGCAATGTGGTTAATTTCTAGTGCATCCAATTCCTTGCGTTTTTTCTCCAATAACCGGTATATCTTGTTGGTACCCGACCTCTTATAATCCGCTTGCAAACATTCTATGTCTATTTTAATATCTGCTCCTATAATTTCTCTTTTTCTTTTTTGAACTGCTCCCATTTTTATAGAGTGACCTCTCATTACAGCTTTCATTGTGTCCCATAACAAGCTACTGGTGATCTTATCTACATCATTATCTTGAAAATAGTTGATTAGATCTTCCCTTAGCCTCATTTTACTATTGTTGTCCAGTAATAAATTCGAATTAAATGCCCATGTGGGAGTGGTCTTGGAGAAACGAATAGGTCCTAAGGTAGCTGTAATGGGGGCATGGTCAGTGATTTTAATTTGACCAATATCTGCTGCTTCTAATTGTTGCATCATCATTTGGGATCCTAAAATATAATCTATGCGTGTTGCAGTGGAGTGTCTGGGCGAGATATAAGTATAACTCTGATCACCTGGATGCGATTCTCCCCACAAATCCCAAACCTTCCACTTCTGGAAGATTTTTAGCAGTTTTAGTTGTTGCATCCCTTTTCTCTTGTAGGTTCCCAATCTTATTTCTTTTTTTTCCCCAGTCACACCAAGGTCCTTGCTGGAGAGACCTTTTATGTTCCAATTCAATTTCAGTTGCTCTTTATTGGGAGCATACATTGAAACCAGGGTTATTAATTTGTCCCCATCTAATTTCCCTTCCACAATCACAAATCTACCTTCTTTATTTTTTAAAATTTTTGTTATCACAAAGTCTAACTGGGAGCTAAGAATAATTGCAACTCCCCTAGATTTGGAGTTGCCTGGGGCAATCACCTGTGTGCCAAACCACTTGACTTTATTGCTTACTCAAGCGCAGGCAGCACTTGTTTCTTCCCCAACAGGGTTATGGTCCCAGCCAGGAGGCAATAAAACCCAGCCAGGAGGCAATAATACCCAGCCAGGAGGCAATAAATGCTCTGGAGAAGCTCAGCAAGGAGTCCAGTGAATGTGCCGAAGTGCATGGAGTTCCAATTGATAAGGCAACGGATGACGGTTTCCAGATTTAATGTTTAAACAGGAGGAAAGTTTATCGAGCTCTGAAAGTTCAACGGAGGAATCGGAGGCAAGCGGTTTGTCTGGCTATAGTAAGGCTGTGTGTGCAAGCCAGCTGGAAAACATGGCACAGACTAGCTTGCTAGGTGGAATTCCCATTGAAAGGTTGAATGAAAGTAATTACTTAAACTGGTCATTCAAGACCGAGATGTTTCTGAGACGCAATGGATGTTGGCATGTCGTGGAAGACGAAAGGCCCACGAGTCTCAGCGCTGACAAAAGAGCTACATGAGATTCTATAGCAACGAGAGCTAAAGCTAATATTGTGCTAAGCATAGAAGATAGTCAAATTATTCATATATCTCGCAATGACACAGCAAAACAGTGCTGGGACAAATTACGGAATATTTATGTAAGACAAACAGCCAGTTCCAAAATAAGCTTGATGCGACAGCTGTATCGCACCAAGCTCAGAGAAGGAAGGTCGATTTTGGAGCACCTACAAAATATGGGCATGCTGTTCTCAAAATTATTAGAAGTTGGACTACCCTTTGATGAGGAGAATCGAATTTATATCATTCTCAGTTCTCTCCCCCAAAGTTGGAACCCTCTGACCATGAGTCTCAAATCCATGCCACAGACGGATCTCTCTATTGAATATTTAACAGAGATTGTTACAGGAGGAGAAAAGACGTATTGAAAAGATGGAAGAACGAGGAGAGAGGAATACAGTCGTCCATGAATCACACGGAGAGGAGAAACGGCAAGCCAAAATGGAGTCGAAGCGCTTACCATTCGGTGAAGGAGAGAGCGCTATGGCTGTTGAGAGGCGGAAGTGTTTTCAGTGCAGGAAGACGGGGCATATTCAAAAGAATTGCCGAGTTAAACTTCAGTCGAAGGGAGCCTCACAGTGGCAGGAAAGCTGTTACTCGAAGGGAGACCAGGAAAGCGAGCGAAAGGAATCCAAAAGCGCTCAAATAGTCTTGGTTGCCGTGGAGACGAGAGAGGATGAGCAGAGTAATGTTTGGCTGATCAACTCTGCCTCCAGTCAAACCTTATGTCGGAGCAAGAAAAGTTTTGATAAGCTCTGGCGTGGATCTCCAGAATCGGTGTCGCTTGCAGATGGGAAGCAGGTTTCCGTATATAAGAAGGGAACTTGCTATGTCCCTCGTTTGAGAAAATATTTACCCAATGTGTTGTGCGTAGAAAATTTAGAGTTCAATTTGCTTTCAGTTGCAAGCCTAACAAAGGCCGAGTATGTTGTTACTTTCAAAGACAACTTGTGTGAGGTAACAATGAAGGGGCAAATGTGTGCACAAGGTTTCCTAAGGAATAAGTTATATGAAATGAAATCACAGGAGTGTGTGGCAAATCAAACTGGGAATGTGCCAAGCCATTTTAATTGCATTCATTTATTACATCGAAGGATGGGCCATGCGAGCTTCAAAGTGTTGAAGCAAATGCCGGAGCAATGTAAAGGCATTGACCTCAATTGGTGCAATAGGTTTCTGGATTGCAGTGTGTGTAAGCAATCAAAATCCAAACTTCAACCGATTAACAGGAAGAGTAACAGGATTACTCAAGAAATTTTTGAATTGGTGCACCTTGATTTGGTTTGTCCGTTTAAAGAAAGCGTAGGAGGTGCAAGATTTGTTCTGGTTATTTTAGATGATAAATCCCGGTTCAGTTGGGTATTCATGCTAAAGAAAAAATCAGAAGCATTTCAAATGTTTAAAGATTGAGTGACTTAGGCTGAACACAGATTCAAAAAACAGGTAATTCAAATCCAGTCTGATAGAGGTAGAGAATTTACAGGTCATGATTTTGTGAAGTAGGCTAAGGTCAATGGGATAACCCACAGGTTCTCAGACCCATATGCGCCTTGGCAGAACAGAGTCATTGAACGAAGGAATAGTTTGCTTCAAACAGTTAAAGATTCTTTGATGATCGATTCGAAAGCAGAATCAAATCTGTGGGCTGAAGCATTTTCTTCAGCCAACTATTTGTTAAATAGAACATGGTCTCAGGTGACTGAAAGTTTGCCTTTTTACCAATTGCATAGTAAGAAACCAAATCTATCTCAAGAGTTTGGGGGCACATTTGCCTACGTAAACGTTCCGAAAAGCCAGAGGCTAAAAGCTGACGATAAAGCTATAAGGGCTCGCTTTGTTAGATACAGTGACAAATCTTAGAGGTTCTACATAGGTAAAGAGAGAATTATTGTGTCAAGATCAGCTAGTTTTGAGGAACAAAACTGAGAGAAAGTACATTCTAACCCTGAGGTTTTGCTGCATTTCTCAACTGACGGGTTAGGGAGCAGAAGGAGTTAATGTCTGCTGGAGCGGAGTCTCCCAGGAAACAGCGCGTAACTCCACCTCCCATGGAAAGCAATGGAAAGACACAACCCCTGGAACCAAGTCCTTGTAAGTTGAGACAGTCTGATCGAGCCAATAAAAGAGTACCGCCTGTGAGTCTTGGGTTTGAAAGCAACAAAGAGACAGTTTGCTTGGTAAAATGTGCGCCTCAGAGTTACGAGGAAGTTTTGCAACTGCCTGTAAAAGAAAAACAGAGATGGATCTCTGCTATGCAGGAAGAGCTTCAGAGTTTCTCTAAGCACAATGTGTATGAGAATACACAACTGCCAGAAGACAAGAAGTCGGTAGATTGCCGATGGTTTCGGTGATAATAATAATGAAGTATAGTTACTAAAGAAAGCGGTTTATGGTCTTAAGCAGTCAGCGAAATGCTGGAACGATTGTTTAAATGCAGCTCTGGTGGAAAGCTTAGGCTTTCAAAGAGGTATTGCAGATCCATGCTTATATGTAAGAGATGATTGTGATCGTTTTAGTATAGCTTTAATTTATGTTGATGATATTTTACTGTCTTCAAAGTCCATAAGCCAAATACAAAGAGTTGTAACGAGTTTGGAAAAGAAATTCAAACTGAAATCAGTTGGAGAAGTGAGCAATTATTTGAAATTGCAGATCACCAAAAAGAATAGAAAATATTTTCTAAATCAAAAGCAGAAAATTGTGAATTTACTTGAGTTATGTGAGATGACTGATTGTAATTGTGTACAGAGTCCAATGTTACCAGATTTCAGATCCAACTTGGAAGAAGAAGATTTCAATAACCCAGAGTTATATCAATCTGTTATTAGAAGTTTATTGTCAATAAGCCAATAGACATGTGCTGATATTGCATGCAGTGTGAGTATTCTAAGTCAGCAAGTTATGAAGCCAACAAATGCTACTTAGTTGGAAATCAAAAAGCTGTTCAGATATTTGAAAGGTACTTTAGATCTTTGTCTAACACTGTCATCTTTTGAAACCAAGTTCTTAGAGTGTTTTATAGATAGTGACTGGGCAGAGAATCCCAAAGACTGAAAGTCCACAAGTAGAATGGCTATTCTACTTGGAAAGTCACTGATCTTTTAGAAAAGCAAGAAACAAGGCAGCATAGTGACATCAACATGTGAAGCTGAATATGCATCTTTGTCAGAAGCTTGTAGAGAATTATAATTTTTTATTCAATTGTTAAAAGATGTGCATATTATTTGTGATTTGCCTGTGAAAGTATATAATGATTCACAATCATGTATTGCTTTGGCTAATTCACATATGTTCAGAGCAAAGACAAAGCATGTTGCTATTAAGTTCTTCAATGTTAAGCAGTATGTAAAAAATAGTTTGATTAAGCTAATATACTGTGAATCAAAAGAAAATGTAGCAGATGTATTTACTAAACCATTGGCAGCTTACCAGCATACCAAATTAACTGAAAAGTTAAGTTTTGAAGTGCTAGGTGAGGAAAGACAATTTTAAACAACTTAAGTCTTCAATTTTGAAGGAGTGTCAGGGAAAATTTAAGTTTAAGTTGTCTAAAAGTTGATTGGACAAAAGTTTGAGTATCCAGAAGGAGCAGAGAGAGAATGAGCAGAGAGAGAATTTTTTTTCTATGCTGCAGAGAAGGTCAATCTGATAGTGGGAATGTTTCTACTAGGGGTGTGCATCGGATCGGATCCGATCCACAATCCGAATCCGATCCGCCCCAAAATCGGGAAAATCCGATCCGATCCGATCCGATCAACCTCCGATCCGATCCGATCCGACGAGGTCCGATCCGGATCGGACGCCATTTTGAATGCTTTTTCCCATAGCCAAGTATTGTTTTACAAAAACGCCTATAACTTTTTCATTTTTAAAGATAGAAGGATGAAACTTGGGCACATTATACACTGGTTAGGGATAGTTATCTGTCAGAAATTTCAGAAAGATTGGTGCATGCGTTTTGTGGCAATTAATTGTTTAATAAATACCAAGAAATGCCTATAACTTTGTCATTTTTAAAGTTACAAACATGAAACTTTGCCACATTGTAGGTGGTACCTTGGGACCTATCTGTGAGAAATTTCAGAAACTTAGGTGCTTGCCTTGTGTGGCAATTAATTTTAGAAAAATGGGTAGTAGTGGGGTAAATACATTTACGCCTCCCATTTTTTTATTTTTGAAGATACAAACAGGAAACTTGGGCACATTACAGGTACCACTTGCCTTGATATGTGTGTGAAATTTCAGAAACATTGGAGCTTGCCTTGTGTGGCAATTAATTTTTGAAACAATGAGGAAAGAAACACCTATAACTTTGTCATTTTTAAAGTTACACACATGAAACTTTGCCACATTGTAGGTGGTACCTTGGGACCTATGTGTGTGAAATTTCAGAAACATAGGTGCTTGCCTTGTGTGGCAATTAATTTTTTAATAAATACCCAGGAATGCCTATAACTTTGTCATTTGTAAAGTTACACACATGAAACTTTGCCACATTGTAGGCGGTACCTTGGGACCCATGTGTGTAAAATTTCAGAAACGTAGGTGCTTGTATTGTGTGGCAATTAATTTTTGAAACAATGAGGGATTCATTGGACAGCACTTGCCCATAGGGATTCATTGGACAGTACTTGCCCATAGGGATTCATTGGACAGTACTTTCCTATAGGAAATCATTGGAAAGCACTTGCCCATAGAAAATCATTGGAAAGCACTTGCCCATTGAGAAATACAGTTATGCCTCCCACTTTTTTATTTTTGAAGATACAAACAGGAAACTTGGGCACATTGTAGACTGGTTAGGGATAGTTATCTGTCAGAAATTTCAGATAGATTGGTGCATGCGTTTTGTGGCAATTAATTTTTTAATAAATACCCAGGAATGCCTATAACTTTGTCATTTTTAAAGTTACATACATGAAACTTTGCCACATTGTAGGTGGTACCTTGGGACCTATGTGTGTAAAATTTCAAAAACGTAGGTGCTTGCCTTGTATGGCAATTAATTTTAGAAAAATGGGTAGTAGTGGGGTAAATACATTTACGCCTCCCATTTTTTTTATTTTTAAAGATACAAACAGGAAACATGGGCACATTACAGGGAACACTTCACTTGATATGTGTGTAAAATTTCAGAATGATAGGTCCAGGCATGTGGTGGCTACGAATTTTTTAGATTAAAAGTTATTAACCTTTTTTACACAGAGGCTGGGGCTGTCAATTGCACCCTCCCGCCTCCCGGGAAGAAGAAGGAAACACTTTCTCTCATCTCTTTGATCCTTGCACGCTTGGCTGCAACTGAGCTAGTATCCATTACAAAAGGAGAAACAAAGTAGCACTTGGCTCGTGTCTGCTTTGATACTTTCACTCAAGCAGAACGGCTGAGCCTAGGATCACTCTCTCTCGCTGGGATCGTTACAGGAGAAATTTTCTACAGTCTTCAAAGTGGTGTGTGCAGACACCTTGCCACCACATGCCTGGACCTATCATTCTGAAATTTTACACACATATCAAGTGAAGTGTTCCCTGTAATGTGCCCATGTTTCCTGTTTGTATCTTTAAAAATAAAAAAATGGGAGGCGTAAATGTATTTACCCCACTACTACCCATTTTTCTAAAATTAATTGCCATACAAGGCAAGCACCTACGTTTTTGAAATTTTACACACATAGATCCCAAGGTACCACCTACAATGTGGCAAAGTTTCATGTATGTAACTTTAAAAATGACAAAGTTATAGGCATTCCTGGGTATTTATTAAAAAATTAATTGCCACAAAACGCATGCACCAATCTTTCTGAAATTTCTCACAGATAACTATCCCTAACCAGTCTACAATGTGCCCAAGTTTCCTGTTTGTATCTTCAAAAATAAAAAAGTGGGAGGCATAACTGTATTTCTCAATGGGCAAGTGCTTTCCAATGATTTTCTATGGGCAAGTGCTTTCCAATGATTTCCTATGGGCAAGTACTGTCCAATGATTCCCTATGAGTAAGTACTATCCAATGAATCCCTATGGGCAAGTGCTGTCCAATGAATCCCTCATTGTTTCAAAAATTAATTGCCACACAATACAAGCACCTACGTTTCTGAAATTTCACACACATAGGTCCCAAGGTACCGCCTACAATGTGGCAAAGTTTCATGTGTGTAACTTTACAAATGACAAAGTTATAGGCATTCCTGGGTATTTATTAAAAAATTAATTGCCACACAAGGCAAGCACCTATGTTTCTGAAATTTCACACACATAGGTCCCAAGGTACCACCTACAATGTGGCAAAGTTTCATGTGTGTAACTTTAAAAATGACAAAGTTATAGGTGTGTCTTTCCTCATTGTTTCAAAAATTAATTGCCACACAAGGCAAGCTCCAATGTTTCTGAAATTTCACACACATATCAAGGCAAGTGGTACCTGTAATGTGCCCAAGTTTCCTGTTTGTATCTTCAAAAATAAAAAAATGGGAGGCGTAAATGTATTTACCCCACTACTACCCATTTTTCTAAAATTAATTGCCACACAAGGCAAGCACCTAAGTTTCTGAAATTTCTCACAGATAGGTCCCAAGGTACCACCTACAATGTGGCAAAGTTTCATGTTTGTAACTTTAAAAATGACAAAGTTATAGGCATTTCTTGGTATTTATTAAACAATTAATTGCCACAAAACTCATGCACCAATCTTTCTGAAATTTCTCACAGATAACTATCCCTAACCAGTGTATAATGTGCCCAAGTTTCATCCTTCTATCTTTAAAAATGAAAAAGTTATAGGCGTTTTTGTAAAACAATACTTGGCTATGGGAAAAAGCATTCAAAATGGCGTCCGATCCGGATCGGACATCCGGTCCGATCCGATCCGACCATCCTCCGATCCGATCCGATCCGATCCGACCCCCCAGGTCCGATTCCGATCCGCTATCCGATCCGATCCGGGGGGTCAGTGCACATCCCTAGTTTCTACTAAGATAAGATAATTGAATATTAGGGTCCAGAAATGTGTATATAAATCAGCCTATAGAAATGACTGTGTGGTGGGTCAAGCTGGAGTTATGTAGAACGGAGACTGGTGTATGAGAGATTTGATAGAGGACTAGGCTATGCTATAGCCATAAGAAAAAGCCTGTATATATCAAGAGAAACCAGTTTTGCCTTGTATATATTTTTATATTGGAACGCAAGTAAAAGACTTGTATTATACACCATTTGCTGAGTGTGAGTATTTCTTCAGCTACTGAGATTTTTCTAGACTTTATTGCTTTACTTTGCGCAGGCAGCACTTGTCTCTTCCCCCAACAGAGCTCTGGCTACGCCTATCAAAGCAGGTGAGGTTTTCAATGGCCAGGGCCACCCAGGGCAGGGGTCAGGGTTAGTCCCCATCTCCCCCCAGTGCTGTCTCTCCCCATGCGCACCATTTTCACTTCTCCCACCTATGTGATTCATTGCTGTTTGCTCTGCGGAAAAGCTGGAAAAGTATGGTATTGAGCGATAAAGTACTAGCAAGCAGAAGCTCTGTGTGAGTCAAGCTAGTACACAATATCTGGAGAGTTCTAAGTTGGAGAATGCTGCTCTAGGAAGGAAAAGACTAGGGCTGTGCATGGACCCCCCCCGATTTGCTTCTGATGCCAATTTGGACCTACCGGATCTAGCCTGATTCACTTTGGATCAATTCGGGCCCGATCCACTTCAATTCGGATCTGAATCCGAATCAAGATTCGGATGTCCGAAACGTTCGGATTTGTCATGGTTCCATAGACTAGACCCGTGGCCATGCTCGCTGCACACCTGTAGACCAACACATCCAGAGCAAGCTCATTTTCAGAGAACGGATCCTTATGTAGTTTAAACTTTCCAAGCACATTGCAGGCTTGGAGGAGCCCCAAGAGTTGTAGAATTTTAAAAAAATATTTCGGGGGAGGGGGAACTCCCAAAAACAGACTCATGGGGACTAAGCACACTCAGGGGAAGCAGGATGGTTGGAATGGAACGGGGTCTCCTGGAAAGTGAGGGGGGGCATTTGAGTGGACAGGGCCATTCTGCAACATTTTGTTGCAGGTCCAGTTGGCCAATACCTTAAGTGCATCTCTGATTGCGATCCTGAATGTAAGGGCTGAGGGCTGCTATGTAAGGTAGCAGATGAAGAAGAGGCAAAATGCATTGCCATCTTGGCTCTGCCTTGGATACTATTCCGGGGGGGGGGGGGAGTTATATGCCCAGAACTGCTTGGCTCACAACAGGAAGAAATTCAACTGGCAGAGCTTCCCATCACAGCATAGAAAGAGCCCCTGTTAGATCTCGACCTGTCACAAAGCGCATGTTAACGGCCCAGAACTTTAGTGAGAAACAAGAAAGAAAAACCAACCGTGGCAAACCCAACCAGGCAGCTCCAGAACTCCTAACAGAGGCAGCCGTGGATTTTGGCATCAGGGCTGGTGCCTGGGACAAATGTCCCATTTGTCCAGTGGCAAATCCAGCCCTGTATATTCCTTCCCCCTGACCTCACTTTCATTTATCTCCTTTGTACGGGGCAGAGAGCATTCCTTCTTTGTAGGCTTTGTATTTCATCAATTGCTCATTAAGGCCTGCGCTTTAATTGCTCCAGCTGAGGCTTGATGTTATTTCCAATTTCCTCTCTTTAATTTTGCTTTTTTTTTGGAGGAACGACAGGAGTGTGACCTTGGCAGATCTTGCCTGTGCTCCATGGTAGTGTGGCAAGGGCTCAGCTGCTTAGGAAAGCAGTTTGTCAGGGGAGGTTGAAGAACAGCGACGGATGAGAAGAAAGTGTGGCTAACCGTCACAGAAGACACAGCGAATCCAGCCCAGCCCAGGCTGCAATGTTACATTTTCAAGAAAGCAGCCTTGTACAGTGATCCAAACCTTCATACATCAGGTAGAAGAAACAAGGATCTGTGACAGTCCTACCAGCAGCAGGTGGACTGTACCACCTTAGGTTGCAAGCAGGGGATACCATTTTAGGAATTTGCCTCGTTGTTATTGTTGTTCGTGGTGTTTTGTTTGTTTTTTAAACACCCTGCAAGTAGAAATCTAGCACACCAGCTCTGGCTTGTTGGGGAGAAAGAAGTCAGAATTCCTGGTTTGCGTATCACGGCAAACAACCTTAGGGACGGAGTGACCCTGGTTGCTTTAGCCCAGGGATCCCCAAGGTTTTTGGACCCACAGGCACATTTGGGAATTTGAGAAACTGCTGTGGGCACTGTTGGAGAAGAAACCAGCGCTGCCTCCGCTTGAGTAAGCAATAAAGTCCAGTAAAATCCCAGCAGTTGAAGAAATACTCACACTCAGCAAATGGTGTATAATACAAGTCCTTTACTTGTGTTCCAATATATAATATATACAAGGCACAACTGATTTCTCCAGATATATACAGGTTTTTCCATATGGCTATAGCGTAGCCTAGTCCTTCATCAATCTCTCATACACCAGTCTCCATTCTGCATAACTCCAGCCTGACCCACCACAGCCATTAATATTAAAGCTGTCTTTTATACATTTCTGGACCCTAGCTCAGCACAGTTCAATTACCTTATCCTAGCAGAAACATTTCCACTATCAGATTGACCTTTCCTTTCAGCCTAGAAAAAACTTTCTCTCTCTGCTTATTGAATTCAGCTGGCTTGTTCAGTCCTTCTGGACACTCAAACTTTTGTCCAATCAACTTAGACTTATATTTTCCCTAACAGGCACCACCACAAAATGGCTCCCACAGAGGATGTGGCCAGTCACATAATGGCTGCCGTGCGATCCTGGCTTGTCAAAAGTGAGTTAAAGAGGTCGAGGGGAGAGAAATAGAGCCTATCTACACTACTGCTTTAAAACGCTTTAAAACGGTTTATAACTGTTTTGAGAACTGTTGGGGCCCAGGACACACTCCATAACACAGTTTTTGAAACGTTTTCAAAGAGTTTTATCCTTCGTGTGTAGATAGGCTGTCCGTGAGGCTAGCGGCTGAGTGGGAGGAGGAAATATGAAGGCAAATGGGTCGAGGGGAGAGAAAGAGCAAGGCTAGAGGCTGGGAGACAGGAGAAACAGCAAGGCAAAGGGGTGGAGAAAGAGCCAGGCTAGAGCTAAGAGGGGAAGAAACAGAAAGCTAAAGAGGTGTGTGTGGGAGAGGTAAACATAGTTAGGCTAGAAAGGGAGACAAAGAAGACTGTCCTGAGATTTTCCAAGGTTTTTATTACAATTGGGGGCGGGCAGGGAGTACAGAGCTTCGTGGATGCGCAAAGTTTTTAAAATGCTGGGTTATTGTGACATGTGAACCAGGGCACTGGAATGAAAGTGGGTGGTGGAATGGGAGCCAGTGTGGTATAGCATTGAGAGTGTTGGGATTTAGGAGACCCGGGTTCTAATCCCCGCTCAGCATGAAGCTCACTGGGTGACTTTGGGCCAGTGAATGACTCTCACTGAATGAAACTCACAGGGTTGCTGTGAGGACAAAATGGAGAAGAAGTTAAGGATCGTGTATGCTGCCTTGGGCTCTTTGGACATAAAGGACAGGATAATCAATCAATCAATCAATCAGTCAATCAGTCAATCAATCAATTTCTGGATGCTTTTCTACATTTCATGTTCAAAAACAAGTTCAAAGCCTTCTTTCTCTGGACCCATTTTCAAGAGCACTAATATCTGGAAACACACAGGGGCTATGCTGCAAATCCTACCTTGAGCATCACGATGCCACAATGAAACTTGGGGCGGATCTACACACGAGTTTTTTGACGTTTTATAAGGGTTATGAAAACTCTTTGGGCCACATGACGCACTCCCTATAACGTTGTATATCTGAGGGTTTTTTAAACTCCCTTCAGTTATATACAACGGTTTCACTTTTAATAAATCGTTTTAAGTAAAATAATGTGTCCTTCCTTACCGTTTCTGATTCCTGGGGGCAGTGCTTCCTTTACTGGTGCCCAAATGCTGAGCAGTTGATTGGTGGGGAAGAAACAGGAAGTGGACCAGTGAACTACAACAACCACAATTCTTAGCCCTATACTCACTAGGGAATGACAGAGGAACTAAGAAGGAAGTGTGTAACTGAACTACAACCCCCACAATGCCTTGCCCTAAATTAATTGAAAAACGAAAGAAGAAAAGACAGGGCAGAACAGTGTGTGATCGCACACACCGCTTTAAAGACAGAAGACTGTTTCTCCTGTAACGTGAGTACTCAGTAATGTGGCCTAAGACGTTTTAGAACGCACCTATTTGGAACGTTTTAAAATACAATTTAAAACGTTCCAAAGGACTGTGTGGATTCCCCCTTGATCCGTCGACTGATGGTATAATTCCTCTGGAGTTGGAACACCAGCTTGACTGCCCTAACCTGTTTGATGAGGACGGAGGGGGGAAAGATGTCATATGCACTTGAAACGAGGCCTCTCAAAACATTGGATGTTCGTGTTTATGCAAGGGATCTTTACAGGGGGAAAAATGTCTTCCAGCCTACTATCAGAAATGATGCAGTCTACAGGAGCACCACAGGACTCTGCCGCCTCCTTCAGCTGCACATGTAGCCTCTGATCTGCTGTCCCAAGTGGTACAGTCCGTGCTGCCATCTCAGGACTCTACCACATCACTCTGCTGCATATGTAGACAAGGCCTCTGTCCTGCGGTGTGAACTAGTCATGTCGGATGCAGAGGTGCCCTTCCAGAGATTTGGCCTGGAATTCCCATCAGCCCTAGCTAGCATTACCAATGGTGAGGGATGATGGGCATTGTAGGCCAGAACATCAGGAGTCATGCAAATTGCCAGCCTTTGTCTAACGAATGTGATGTCATCATGCTGCAGGTCCATCTTCCCTGCAAGCAGCAGCAGCGAGTGAAATGGAGACAACAGCAACAGATTAGAAATATCTACCCTTTGACAGAGGAAAAAGAGGAGGAATGGTTCAGAAGGGCGGCAGATTTTTTTGTTTCAGCATCTGGGATTTGCACCAGGAACTCTGCCTGGATCCCAGGCTGGAAAACTATAAAATAACAATTTTAAGAATGCAATTTAAAAAGCCTATGATTTTTTTAAAAAAATTATAATTGATATTCTGCCCTTCTATATCCTGGTATACTCTGTGCAGTTTGGAAACAAAAAGAACAGCACTTGATGGATTAAAAAGTAGCAGCCAGCAGCAGTTCAAACCCACCAAAGACATAATTAAAACATAAGAAGAATGTAAGAGCCCTGCTGGATCAGACCAAGGGTCCATCCAGTCCAGGATTCTGTTCACACAGTGGCCCAACCAGATGCCCCAATAGAAAGCCTGCAAGTAAGACAGGAGCACAATAGCACCCACTGCTTTATATCCCCCAGCTTTCTCGTACTCAAAGATTGACTGCGTCGACCCAAAGAGGCTCTTCATATCGATCAGGACTCTTAGCCGGTGATAGACCTATCTTCCATGAACTGGTCTGATCCTGCTTTATAAAGGAGTCCTCCCTTTTGTCTGTCTTGGATCTCCTGACATACGGCCTCGTTGGATGACCCACAAGTTCACGAACTATCTTGATGTACAGGCACATTCATAACGGAAGTACTCGGAAGGCATTTTTCAGGCACCTCGGTCCCAGGGCATTCAGGATGTTCTAGCTTAAAAGCAGCGCTTGGAACTGTGCCCAGGTTAGGAGTGCGAGAAACAGCGGTGTTTGGGCTCCCCCAAATTCTCTAAACTTTACTTCAAAGCTCTGGGCAACTAAAGACCCGTTTCTGTTCGGTTCGTTCAAACGGGATAAGTGCTCATTCCAAATGGGGGAAAAAATGAGCATTTCCTAAAGGTGCAGTTTTCCCCCATTGACTAAGGTGTGAAAATGCTTCCCCCCCTCCAAAGTGCACATCCCCCCCCCAAAAAAACATGAACAGAGAAAAAATGCACCCCATTCATGTTCGGGGTTGCAAATGGGCCTAGTTCGGATGCTTTACGAATGGAAATAATATTCTTGTGGTTCCTAGTTGGCTCAGGAACAAACTGGGAGAGAAGCCAAGGAAGATCTTTCAACGCGGGTGAAATATGATCACCACAGCAGGTGTGGGTTAACCACCTGGATACCGCGTTTACTACCAGCTGCAGTTCCAAACGCATTGCATTCTAACCCAGCATGAAGAGTCATACCTGAAAACAGGCTCAGCTGCACTGCATTCATGAGAGGAGTCACTTTCGCCTGAGGCGTCTGTGTGTGTGTGTGTGTGTGTGTGTGTGTGTGTATGTGACCGGTCACTCCTGGTCATGGGATGAGCCTGTACTTTCAGACACCAGCATTCTCGGGGGCTCGGTGGTGGCTCAGCATCCCCCTCTGACTAGGAAGTGGAACTTACCACCTTTCAAAGGGGGTGATCTGAAGCAGGGCTGGCCCTGTCACGAGGCAGAGTGAGGCAGTTGCCTCAGGTGGTAGAGACTGGGAGGCAGCAGCAAGGTGACGTGGGAGTGGGCTGTGGGCTGCATGGTTGGCACTATGCTCTGCTGCCTTCAGGTGTGGGGAAGAAGGTTCTCTCATTGCCAGTGTTGAAAAAGACTCATTGGTCAGCCCATGGGTTTTATATTTGGAATACGAAAGGGTGCCATCTTGTTCCTTGTCTCAGGCAGCAAAATGTCTTGCGCCATCCTTAGTCTAATGTCCTTTTTCTGATTCCCTGAAGCGTTTTGGCTCAGAAGGTTTTGATTTGGCTCAGAAGGCTCCAGATGGTCATCTGAGGAGAATTCGTTCAGAGAGGGCATGACACTTAAGACCTAAATTGCATCAGATGTTGAATTTTGGTAATCGCTGCATTTTCTTATGGCGTTGGCTTCTTGTTTTGGAATTTGTTCATTTTCCATTTTTTATTTCATGACCATCTTGTGACGCATTATTGATTTTTTAAAATCTTTTCTAATTTTTTAAAAATTAAATTAAATTGTTAGCCACTCTGAATACAAACAGTAGAAAAATGGACCATAAATCTATTTAAACTAGTGTAAACCCTGTGTTGCTACAGGGAGCAAGTAATCTGAGAAAGCAAAACAAAAATTAGCTTAATCGGTCTGATACACAAAACCAGAACAGAATCCTGTTTTTTTCAAATGTGAAAACAAAACAGGAATGAGCAAAATCTGACTGGTATGCAAATAAATCAGCAAAGATGAAAACAAACAAAAATGTTATTTTAAAAAAAGATCATTTAGTATTTCTTTAAATTTCAAGAACGTGATGTCAGATCAGGTGGTATTTGGCATGGAGCAAATAAATCGGCACTGAGCCATAGAAGATTAGGAGATGGTTTGGTGCGCAGCAAATAAACATACTGTTTTGCTATTAAAGTTTGAATGTTGACCTTTTCTGAAGTTTCAGAATCTTCTGCATGTTTCCAGTGTTCACGGTTCAGGTTTTAAAAAAATGAGCAAAATCGGTCCAGTCAATCTCTAGCCATAAGCATTACACTAACGTATTATTATATAGAGAAATCAATAAAATTCAGTAAAATGTGGTTTATTCTTCTGTGTCTCTGATCCCCAGGATGGTGTCAGGAAAGATGATCATGGTAATCATGAACCTGAGGAATCTTTGGAGCCAGACATGACAGCTACAAGACCAAAGGTCCCCATGCCAGTAGCCTGGATTGGCCCAATCATCTCCAGGAATATAGGCAATAGTATGCTAAGCAAGAATTTCAGGGTTGCCGGTGATGTGCCCAGATGGCAATCTACTTAGAAGGAGAGGGAAGCATATACAAGCTCCTTCCCAGATCCCCTGGTGGAGAACCAGGAAGGGGCCTCCAGCTCCTACATAAGCCCTTCGGTTTCAACTGCATCATTGCTGAAGCAACAACTTCCTATAGCTCCAAGTTCCAGTACAAAGACCTCCTGAATTGGGGAAACTGACACCTGGGCTTCAGGAGAAGAAATATGGATAAGTTTTCTCAGCCATCATTTTCCTCACTGCAGCAACTGCTCCTCGCCCCTCCCCAAATACATCTTAGCACCCCTATTCCCTGTTGGAACTTTCCAGTCTGATAGTTCCTATTAACCAGCTGGACTTTCGCGGGGGGGGGGGGGGGAAGGCATTCTAGAAAGAGGAATGAAAGCTGAAACCTCCCCCCTGGAATGTCTCCTTTAATCCGGTTGCGGCTGAAGCTAGTTGCCAAAACAGTCCTGCTGGAATTGCAGCTAATTCAAAAAGCTTGCTCCAGCCTGGACAGAGAAACCCTCCGGGGCTCTCTTGAGAACAGGTCCTGCGCTCCCAAATGGAGCCATTTTCCCATTTTGGTGTCCCCATGAGAGAAGAAGTTAAATTTGCCATTGCTTGGAGATAGTGGACGTTGGTGGTTCCCATATGTTCCCTCTGAGGATGGCTAATCCAGATTTAGCTTCCAACTGTTCCGAGTCTTGCAGTTAAATAATTTTAGGCTACAGGGCTTTCAGACACTGTCGTATACTGAGAGACCCTGGGTCCATTTAGACTAGTATTGTCAACACTGACTGGCAGCAACAGCTCTCCAGAGTTTGAGGCAGCCGTTTTCAGCACTACCTGAAGATGATGAGTCCGCAATCCTCTTCACATGGTATTGCTTCACTGAATGGATTGCCCTCCTGTTCGTTTTGTGGAGCGGGGGCCCTGTCCAGCCGCTCCAAACTCTTGTCCTGAGGAGGTCACCAAATGTCCCTATTGACCAGTGACAGTCCTGCCTTCTTGTCCCTTAACTTTGGAAAATAAATGGCATGTTGAAAGTACGGAGATTTCCGTGAAGAAAAAAGGGGTCCTTAAAAAAGCTGTAGGCAGGTCACCACTTCAGTTTTTGATGCCCAGTTAGGTCAAAAGTGGTTGGGTGGTCTGGTTCAAAAATTAGCAAGGCGCAAGTAGTTTCTAAGGCCCAGAGTGATTTCAGTGGAGCGAGCAAGAGCCAATGGAAACAATCAAGACTAACTGGGCTTGTCATACATCCAGAGAGCGGGGTATCAAGTAGGGCTGTGCACGTCCCCCCCCCCTCGATTTCCTCCAGGGGCTGATGTGGAGGTTCCGAATCAGCCCCGTTTGGACTCGGGGTGTTTTGGGCCCGGGCTGACCCACTTCGAATTTGGATCAAAAGCAAGATCCAGACCCCCAAAGTGGGTCATTGTAGCTGCTCAGTGGGCGTAACTGGGAGTCCATCAGACTCCCGCGCCTTCTCCGCTTGCCTCCCCAAACCTGGCGCCGCTGTCCCCGCCTGCCCACAGGGCTTATTTGAGCCATACGGCAGCTGCCCATCCTCAGTGACAATCATCCATTTTACATGAAGATGGGGGCTCTAAGGTCTCAAACTATGGTGGCTGAAAAGGGCCATTTCTGAACTGAACCGAGGCAGCCTGAGGTGCTTCAGACTGCCTTGGCCTGATCTGGTCCCAATCCGGATTAGGACTGAGGTGGTTCGAATCCACCCACCTTACTTCAGATTTGGAGTTTGGGCCTGAACCAGTGCTCAACCCTAGTATCAATCCCTTGGAAGGCCAGGGAACTTGCCGTGGTTCTTCTCAGAGCAGGCCAAGCACCGGAGTAAGAGCGGTGCCTCAGTGTGGTGGACAGGAAACCAAGTGATTTCAGCAGGTTTGGGCCGGTTTGAGGTACTGGAACTGGAATTAGTTATGCAGCCGAGTGGGACCAGTTGGAGCTGACTAAACCCAAAGGGTTGTAGTGGAGTGAGGATCCACTGAGAGCTAGAAACCCAGGGTTCTTTGACTCAGTGAACAAAGGTCTCAAAGGGACAAAAGACTCTGAGTCCGTGAATGACAATAAGACAAACGGACCAGGGTTGGGGGGAATCTCAGGCCGAGACAATAGTGTTTTCAGGCTCACAACAACATAGGAGGGATGGCATGCCACTTAAGCCACAGAAGTCCTCAAAAGGCCAGCTTGCGCTCTGAAAGGGCAGAATCTAATCAGGCTTGTAGCTTGCCTATCGATGCTGTAATTTCCCCAAAACTGGGTTTCCTATTGATGATTGAATCACACCTGGGGAAAAACCACTCCGAGTCTGGACTCTGCATGCATATCTGCAATCTAAATATTGCCCAGCTAACTCCGGGGCCACTTGATGAAGGGCTGTTTGGATTGAGTGGTTTTGCTAAATTTAGTCTTGCATACATGACTCAGTATCACTTTGCTTCTGGCAAAGTTGCTTGGTCAGTTGTCCTGTCCTGACTCCAAGTCCTTAGATCTACTCCGTTTTCAGGCTGAGTCTCTTAAAGGGAACTCACCAAAGGTTGCCAAATACCATAGGGGTTGGTTGTGCTTGCTCTATGCCAAGAGCTTCCCAACACATGTTCCGTATACCCCCTTCCTATGAGGGAAGGTTACAACAGCTGGGATTGTTTAGTTTGGACAAAAGGTGAGTGAGGGGAGACATGACAGAGGTGTTCAAAATGATGCCTGGTGTGGAGAAAGTGGAGAGGGAGGCATTTTTCTCCCTCTCTCATAATATTCGAATCTAATGGGGTCATCGCGTGAAGCATCCACAATCCATCTCTTTTACTGAGCATCTTCACAGTCACTCCTCTCCATAACTCCTCAGAAGTAACAGTGAGAAGCAGCACAGTACAAAAAGGCAGTGTTTGCCTCTCTCCTCATAAGTAAGGATGACTGGATTACTCGGGGTAAGCATGGCCAGCAAGTTCTGAGTATCTTTGCTTGAGCATCTCCACAGCTCACAAGTAAGAAGGACTGGATGACTCAGGAACAATCTCTTCTGGCAGGCCTACCCAGTTGAATTTTAAGATGCTTTTAATAAAGTATTAGTTTTTATTTGTTTTTAATGTTTTATCTATTTTATGGTCCTTGTATTTATATTTATTGTTGTTCCCTGCATGGATCCGGAGGGAGAGGCAGGTTAGAAATAAATAAATAAATATATTATTTTATTATTATTATTATTATTATTATTATCCAAGCAATGACTAGAGATTAAATACCTACACACACACACACAGAGGAAAACATTAAAATATATATATTTTAAAATATATCATAAAATGGGAATGCAGCATTCCTACCTTCTGCTGCTGCTTTAGCTTAACTGCCAGCTTTTGGGATGCTCCCCTCCTTCCCTGGCTACATTGGTGCCCTGCTATTTTGCTCCCCCGCAAACTTAGGCCCCCTCCACAAGGATGCGCTTTTGCGCCCGGTTCGGGGATTATGCGCATTTTCGCGGAGGCGCATTTACGCCTAATCCCTCTGCACGGGAGGCGGCGAGAAGCGGCGAAGCGCATTAAAAGATGCCCAAAAAGCACTTTACAGGTAGTTAATGCGCATAATCGCTTGTTCACACAGCGAAAATGCGCTTTAACGGCCGGAGCAAAATAAAAGTCGCTATTTAACGCGCGTTCGAAAATGCGCATTATCGGGGAGATAACGCGCCTGTACGCCCGTTTTGCGCTCCGCTCGTGTGTAGGTAAAATTTATAATGAGCCTTCAAGGCTCATTAAACGTCTCGTGTGGAGGAGGCCTAAGTCAACCCGTCAGTCACTCACCGCCCAAATGGCTCCCATTCTTTTAAAAATCATTAGACAGAGCTAGCAGGAGCAAAGGTCCGGCACACCCAACAATCTCTGTACAAAGTTTTTTGGGGGGAGGGATGTAGGGGGAAAAGTTAGGAAAAGGCAATCATTTGTTCCTTCGCCCCCCTCCCCCAAGTTTTCTGCCCCATTACCGCCCACTACAAATGCCCCTCTGTTGGATGCAGACTTTTGTCATCCTTGGATTGAACCCACTGAAATCAATAGAGCAAGTTAGCTGTGACTATCGTTAAGTCCTATTGGTTTCAGTGGGTCTGCTCTAAGCATGACTAAGTCTGGATCCAACCCATTAGCATAATATGGTTGTGATGCTCAGTCTTAGCTAGCAATCTTCCAGCCATAATGAAGGTTCCGGCCCGGGCCCTTTCTGGAATAGTGTCAAAGGCATCTCCATGTGCAACATGTGGCATGGTCCATACAGGAGTTTATGGACTACATTTTAAAAGAGTTGAAAAATGGCACCAGACAAGATGAGGCGAAGCTGGCTTCTTGACATCACAGGTAGCAGCCAATCAGAGCTGTACAAGGCCACGTCATGCTGCAACCATGCCGATCAGATGAAATTTGGACGGAAGATTTGAACCACACTACTCAAATTATACATGCATTTGTTATGTGTCCTATTTAGGGGGATCAAATCGCTGAAACCCTTTTCTTTCTCCAACTTATTTTATGGATCCCTTGTAGAAAGGTCAGTTCTGATGAGTCACATGCCAGTTGCCAAGCATACCACAGTTAAATAGGATAATGACTCTGGACTGGGAACATTAACCAAATATGAACCTTGATCATAAACAGAAATACACCAATAGATCCAAAGGTGAAGAACAAAATTTCTGAAACTCTGCAAGGTCCAGCCGGGTCAGCTGCTGTGTCTTGGCAGACTGTTCCACCTCCCTCTGTCTGTGATGGGCCTCTGAGATACAAAGAGCAAAGTTTGGGTTGGTGGATTTTAGCAACCAGCTTGGAACAGCAAGTTCTGAGTTCGAATCCTGCCTCTTTAACAAGGGGGATTTGTATCCCTCGTGTGCTCGGTGAACAAACACAGTTCTAGGCCAGTAGCCCAGCAGTATTGTTCTCATAACTCAAAGACTATGAACTGAACAACCTCACCTTCAGCACCCCAGCTTTGCTAATTTTAGCACAGCATTAGTCTCTCATTGAGATGAAGCTATTGTCGCTGCCTTGAATGTGACAAATCTGTTCATGAAACACACAGGTACTGGGTGGGCATGCATCCTTTTTCACAGAGTCACCCAATCTTTCACACTATGGTGAGATATCCTCTATGTCTATTTAAACTAGCTTGACTCATGCAGACCATCTGTGTGCTAGTACTTTGTTGATCTGTAGCTGCCCAGCCTCCTCTCTGGACTCCCCACTCCCCTCTTCTCCCTTCCACTCCCTCCCAGTCATCCCCCACACTGGTTCAGCAATGATATGTTTCAATGCCAGCTGTATCAGCTGTGTTTAGATATGCTTTTGCTTAGTAACACAAAGTTCTTGTCATAGCTCGGAACCTCCAACATACAAAGTTCTTGTCATAGCTCAGAACCTCCAGTGTACAAAGTTCCATGCCATGCATTGCCATATCACCTTAGCAATATATATATATATATATATATATATATATATATATATAGTTTATAATAATAATGTCTAAATCTGAATGTAGACATATCAATTAGCACATGCAAATTTTATGCAAATCATGGGCCTCTTTTTTGGGGTGATGCATTTCCTCTTTTTGAGGGGAAATCAGAAGTGCCCACTCTACTTGTGCCATACAAATAGAAGCCACACATATGTATCTCTTTTCATTTCTAATTTGCTTTAAAACTTTCCGGGCATTCATCCTTTTAATAACCCTCTGGGACAGGACAGTCTTATATTGATCTATTTCATTGTTATAAACCACTTGGGAAGGCTCCTCCCCTGAAAGGTATATTAGAAATATTATAAATAAGTAAGTCTTACTTGTGGGGCTTTAGATAGACCTTTGGCCTCATTCAGCAGGGCTCTTATCATGTTCTTAAGGGGAGCAACAAGCATCCTATAAGCAAGGCTGATGACAGATAAAATTAAACTCACTTGACATTTTTGTAATTCCTCATTTCAGAGATAAAAAGGAGATGTTCTCTGTGTACTTTGAACCATCCCAATTCACGCTCATGGGTCACAGCTGGAAATCCCCCCTTCTCTTACACACACCCTCTTACCAATTGCTGGACATTGCATTCATTCATCCTGCAACAGCTCATCTTGAAGGGACGTCCGACGCGAAGGGGTTTTTGTGTATGGATCATAGTAATCTCATTCTGAAAAATAGAATGTTGAATCTCACAATAGGCCTGGTTGTACTGGCTGCTCAACAACTTCACTTCAAACACATCCTGGATATGTGGGCTAGATCATAACAACATATATTTTGTTTTTAATATTGTATGTTATCCTGATAGTGAGGGGAGACATAATAGGTGAGGAAGATATGATAAATGTGTACAAACTTATAGGAGGTATGGAGAATGCGGATAGGGAGACATTTTTCTCCCTATCTCATAATAGTAGAACCCAAAGAAGTCATCCCATGAAGCTGAATGGTGGGAGATTCAGGACAGATCAAAGGAAGGACTTCTTCACCCAGCACATAGTTAAAATATGGAATTCACTGTCACAAGATGTGGTGATGGCCACCAATTTGGATGGCTTTAAAAGGGGAGTGAATAAAGTCCTGGAGGAGAAGACTGTCAATGGCTACTAGTCCTGGTGGCTCTGCGCTACTTACAGCATCAGAGGCAATGTGCCTATGTACACCAATTGCTGGGGAACATGGGCGGGAGGGTGCTGTTGCACTCATGTCCTGCTTGTGGGTTTCCTGTGGGGGGCTGGTTGGCCACTGTGTGAACAGAATGCTGGACTCAATGGATCCTTGGTCTGATACAGCAGCAAGGCTGTTATGTTCCCACCTTTCAGCTTCATTGGATGATTCTAGATTCTAGTATTATGGCTCTCCTTATGTTTGTCTATAGGGCAACTCATGGAGAAAGAAGACACTTTAATATTGTGCAGTTCTGGCTGGCGGCGGAAGACTTCCAGTCTCAGCTGGCTGCCAAAGAGGGACACCATGACAGGTAGGAAGTGCAAAATGACGCCATGATCTTATATGATGAGTGAGTGAGTGGCACCCTTGAAATGTCCTTTCTCGCTCTCTCTGCCTTCTCCACCCTCCTCTCCTATACTCTCTTAACCTGATCAACGTTTTCCCACATGCGGCATTACGACCTGAATTCTTAGTCTGAACGTGATGGGTGACAAGAGCGTGAATGAGTTTCCAGCACAGCAAGATGGGATCCAAAATCTGTCAATGTTAACATTAAATAATAATAATTAGAATAGCCATAACCATAATCATATTTCTGAAGAACAACTTGAAAGCATTCAATCAGACCTGGGTTGGTGATTGGTGAGGCAGTATGCCCATCTACACCGGCTGCTGGGGAGCATGGGTGGGAGGGTGCTGTTGCATTCATGTCCTGTATGTGTGTTTCCCGTGGGCAGCTGGTCGGCCACTGTGTGAACAGAATTTTGGACTCAATGGACCCTTGGCCTGATTCATCAGGGCTCTTCTTATGTTCTTAACTCATTCAATAAATGAATCAATAATGCCCCTGATGCTGGATCAGACCAAGGGTCAATCTAGTCCAGCATTTTGTTCACACTGTGGCCAACCAGCTGCCCACGGGAAAGCCACATGTGGGACGTGAGTCCAACAGCATCCTCCTGTTTGTGTTCCCGTACGGAGAATTCCTGGCCCTGGTACTGGATTGGACAATGGCGTCCCTTTGCACCTGGGGGAGGGGAAATGAGACCGTGCCTGACCTCCTCGCCCACCTGACAGACGTGTAGGTCGGGAGAGATTTGTTCAGTTCAGCTTTTCCTGCAAATGTTTCCAATGCTGCCCTTTGCAACCATTCAATGAAGCAAAACTCAACTCCTCTTTCCAGATCCGCACATTTCCAAATTTTGTTATGGACTTCTCCACTCCAACACTGCATACAAAAATGCCTGTGTTAGGGGAAATGACATGAAAATACATTCTGTTGTGAACATGGTTTGCAAAGACATGCATGTTAGGCAAAACGCATACACAAATATAGGTAGTAGAAGACATGGGCACGAAAATGCTGCTGAATTTTCACGTGAACTTCTGAAAACAAAAAGCCGCAAAGTGAATTGAACTTTACCACAGGAGATATTCTAATCGCTCAGATGAATCCAAGTGAAGAGAGTGAAACCCGGAGTGAATTCACCACCCACTGATCTTGGAACCACCAGTCTCCACTGAGAAGATGCAAACTGGGATGCCTGGCCGCCCTAGTGCAGTAGCACTGGTATTTTGAGTCCATCTATGTGTTTTTACATGCATGTAAACTGGAGTCAAGCTGTCCGCATTCCCAAGATGCAACTTTGAAAGCCCCTGTGGGGGAAAGGATGAAAAAACCCTCTAGGGCGTTGCAGGCACCTTTGCAACATTTTAAAACCAAATTCCCAGAATCTTCGCCAGGTCATGACCGAGAGAATGATTTACCAGGGACACGTGCATCAGGCTGTCCCAAGAAATGGGGACGGTGGCCAGGTTCAAGGACTAAAATGGAACTAATGCAGGTCAGGGAAGGCTCCTGTCCGTGGAGGAACATATTTTTCTTTCCTGCCTCGGAATGGCCTTTATTCCCTTGTTGTTTTGAAAATCTTTAGGAATTACAGCTAAAACCAGGGCCCTATTTGGGAAACAAGCTAATTGGGTGCGCCAAGCTACCTCTGGGCATCTCTCTTTTATCCCTGTGTGATTTTCTTCTCTAACTGTAATCGGCTAAGCATATTAGCCCCAGCTTGGTATTACCCGGAAAGGTCAGTGTTCATGCGCAAAAGACCACATGACAAGGAGGCCCAGAGCCCAGCTGCTTTGGGGAGAGGGGGGAGGATTTATTAAAACTGATCAGCTCTAGGGGGAGTGGAGGGGGGGAGCCAATTCTCCCAGTTTAGGCAGCTTGCATCAGCTAAATTGGGCCTCTGTCGGGCAATAACTTAGCCCCTGTGTTGCTAAACAAGAACGTGCCTTTTGCTACAGGGTTCTCCTCGTGCCCTGAAGAGCAGGGGGAGGGTGGTCAGGGGGAGGAGAAACAGCACTCCCCAAATAAAAAGACGCTTCGGATTTCACAATCAGGCAGTCAGTGGCTTCGTTTATCCAATGTGCGTGCGGCACGGAGTCCCACTGCCTCCAGGATGGGTGTGGAGCAACCAAAGTAGAGCTGCCCAGCTGTGCCTGACCTATGACAAAGTGGTGCCCTTGATATGTGTTGGGCGGAGTACAACTCCCATCATGCCCAGCCGGCATAGTCATTGGCAGAGGAACGTTTTCAAATGGTGACAGGGCATTGCTGTGTTCTTCTAATACAGCTTCATGCCATCCAAAATTTCACAGACGAATATAAGGTCACACACTTAGGACATCTCTATTATTTTATTCTTTGGCTTTATTATAAGCATTTCTATACCATCATAAAAGATGCAAAATCCTTCCAAAGTGGCTAAACAGTCAAATCAAAATCCGTCCCTCAAAATGTAGACATCACACAATGAAAAAATTAAAGTAGAAGAATTCAGGATCATTTCCAAAATGTGGCTGGCATAAATTAGACTGTGGAGGGTAGACAGCTCAATCAGAGCAGCCTCTGCAGCTCCCATAATCCTCTCCCATTGGCCATGCCTGCTGGGGCCGATGGAAACTGTAGTCCAAAATGTCTGCAGGGCATCAGTTTACCAATTATCAGTGGACAAGCCTCCTCCTCACTCCCCCTCCCTGCCAAATTATTACATGCAAGAGAAGGGTATAAATGCTTATATATATATTTAAATTGCTTCTTTGTGCTTCATCCGTTTATTCTGCAATAGACTGCCCTCCATTGACTTCAAAGCCATCAGTGCCATGCTCTATGCTCAAAGCTATGCTGGCAAAGCAGAATTGTTCCACAGCCTTTGTCAGCCATTCAAAACCAGCCTCTCCGGTGCGCAAGATGCCAGGCTGCGCAGTAGCCCCCCCCCCCCCCGTTTATGGACACATCTGTGCGTTCACAAGCATGCGCGTTGGAGCCAAATGCACCCATGCTCTGCTCAAGGTTTAACTTCCAGAGACGCAGCCGGGGGTGGGGGAAATTGAATCCTGAAGGACCATTCTAGCAAGCAACTCATGGGAATGAATTTCCAATTAAGCATGCCCAAGGGACAGAAAAGAAGCAAAATGAGTGATGGGTTGCCTGGAGCTGTGGCAGCAGTAGCCCTCCAAACTATGCTCCAAGTGATGTCAGAAGACAGGGCCTAACTGCCATTTTACTCCCCACAGTGACCCGGTTCACACATCACAACAACCCAGGTTTTTTTAAAACAACCTTGGGTTGTTGCGAATGAGCAAATCTCTCCCACTGCCAGCAGGAGCACTTCGTCCCTGGGTTGTTTGCCGTGATGTGCGAATCCTGAACTCAGGCTTGTTTCTCTCCCATCAAGCCAGAGACGTAACCCAACAACCAACTCAGCAACTACAGCGCCATTCCCTGGTTGTTTAGCCACTCCCACTCCGAGTGGAAGCAAATTGCTCATTCGCAACAACCCAGGATTTAGAAAAAAGAAAAACCTGGGCGGTTGTGCCATGTGAACGGGAGCATATACCACGTCTGGGGACATTGTTAGGACACCTTGCTGTTCTAAGCGCTGGGATGGAAACTTATATATTTTTAAGCGATCTTAGATCTATGCATTTTCCCTTGTTCATTTGTGAAATATTGGAGGGCACATTATTATGAAGACAAAAAGCCGAAAGCATTATCAGGATGGAAGCTTTTCAAATGGGTAGGCCTGTTCAAGATGTTCCACTCCATTTGCGTCCGCTGCATCCCATCGCCCTTGGCAGTATCCAAAAATAGCAGCATTTCCCAGATAAGGGCCACCTGCTCTGCCTGGACAATTTCATTTTTGGCCGTGAAGAAAGATCCCATCATATAGCAACTTTCACCAGGAGATGGCTCTAATGTTAGATCCAAGATATTTCAATGTATTCATAAATAATCACGGATTGCTGGGAATTCAGTTAATGGAAAACACCATTTGTTAGCATTGTCTTTACAAAGAGTGACCGTGTGCTCCTGTTTAGTTCCTATCCGCAGATCAGAATATATTGATCATTCTGTGAAATTTCCCCAGCTGTTTCTCAGTTCCCTGGAGCTCTAAACACTGACCTGCACAGGCAAGTTTTGAGATACTTCCCCACGGCACTCAGGTCTGAACTTTGGACACTCTTTAGTCATGGGAGAGAATTCCACATCTAGGAAGCAGCCAGGCAAAACGGCCTCCTCCACATCTTTGCTGTCTGGAGCTGCTGATGCACCCATGGGTGTCATGAGGAGGGCACCCATGGTGGTTTGTGGCAAAGACTGGAAGACAAATGGCTGGATCTAGATTTAGATGCATGGAATAGGGATTTCTGAGGGGGGGGGTGGCAGATGATATCGGCATCCCTTCTAATACAAGAGCGCCAGCAATGGATGGCAGATCCTGGATCCAAGCCCCGAAAGGAGCAGCTGGGTTTCAAAGGCACATTGGGCCTCAACTCTTTGAACATAAGAACATGAGCTATGCTGGATCAGACCAAGGGTCCATCTAGTTCAGAATATGGACAGGGAGACATTTTTCTCCCTCTCTCAAAATACTGGAACCCAACAGGGTTGTCTCATGAAGTTGATTGGTGGGAGTTCCAGGACAGATACAAGGAAGGACTTTTTTTACACACCGCATATTTAAAATATGGAATTCGCTACCACCAGATGTGGTGATGGCCATCCAAATTGGGGGTTGGATAAATTCCTGGAAGAGAAGGCTCTCAATGGCTACTAGTCTTGCTGGCGAACTGCTGCCTCCAGTACCACAGGCACTAAGCCTATGCACTAGTTGCTGGGGAACATGGGAAGGAGGGTGCTTTTGCACAGTGTCCTGCTTATGGGTTCTTGGTCGACAGCTGCTTGGCCACTGTGTGAACAGAGTGCTGGACTAGATGGACCCTCGGTCTGATCCAGCATCAGGGCTCTTCTTATGTTCTTATGTTCGTTGTCCAGCTATGAGACAAACATGGACAGGAAACTGGTTGCATTCTTAGGATAATTTTGCTTCTCTGTAAGCCGAGCAGGAAGGACTTTCCCTCATGCCCCCAGGGTTGAAGGAAGGTCCCCTTTGAAACGAAGATATCTTGTTTGCCATGCATTTCGTTCTTCTAGCGCATGCATGCACGCAGACACCCACAGTCCATGGGCAGAGGCCAGAACGTGTGGCTTTGGGGATTGGATTCAGATGTATGTGAAGAGAAAGTGCTGCTGTAGCTTTCATACTGGTCCCACGTAATTACACAGTACCTTTGGACAAATGCTGAGAGGCCCATGCACACTGCAGAGCTTGCTGCAGCTGAAGCTAGCACCCCTTTACCGAATATTGTGTTTAAAATGTTTGAGGGGGGTAGACTGCCCTTTCGTGAGCCCTCTCATGCATCGTCCAGGGGTCCAACTGGCTTATTTGGCGGTGGCAGCCCCAGCATTCTGAGGCAGCCGGGCATAGGCCTTGTTTTAATTTTCCACCATGCCCCCAATAGTAGCTTCGCTCTGGGTAAGCTGACCATATGAAAAGGAGGACAGGGCTCATGTAACTTTAACAGTTGTAGAGAAAAGGGAATTTCAGCCAGTGTCATTTGTATGCAATTAGTTCCTGGTGAAATTCCCTCTTCATCACAACTGTTAAAGCTGCAGGCACTATACTAGAGTGACCAGATATGAAAAAAGGCAGGGCCCCTGCAACTTTCACTGTTGTGATGAAAAGGGAATTTCAGCAGGAACTAATTGCATACAAATGACACTGGCTGAAATTCCCTTTTCTCTACAACTGTTAAAGTTGCATGAGCCCTGTCCTCCTTTTCATATGGTCAGCCTAGCTCTGGGGCATTGTGGGAAATTTATATGGTGCCTTGGCCCAGGCCACCAGCATAGGGTGACCCTATGGAAAGGAGGACAGGACTCCTGTGTCTTTAATAGTTGTGTAGCCAAGAGTAGGCTGACCATCTGAAAAGGAGGACAGGGCTCATATAACTTTAACAGTTGTAGAGAAAAGGGAATTTCAATCAGTGTCATTTGTATGTAATTATTTCCTGGTGAAATTCCCTCTTCATCACAACTGTTAAAGGTGCAGGCACTATACTAGAGTGACCATAACAAAAGAAGGCAGGACTCTGCAACTTTAACAGTTGTGATGAAGAGGGAATATCACCAGGAACTAACTGCATACAAATGACACTGATTGAAATTCCCTTTTCTCTACAAAAGAGGGCAGGGCTCCTGCAGCTGTAACTGTTGTGATGAAGAGGGAATTTCACCACGTGCTGCATGCATACAAACGACACCTGTTGAGTTTCTCTTTTCTAAAGACACAGGAGTGCTGTCCTCCTTTCCATAGGGTCACCCTACACCAGCACCGCTCAGAGCACCGGGTCATGGCATTTCGCTGAACAGGCAGACCCAATGAAAGTGTCAGTGGTGGGCCGTGGCAAGGCACCAGAGCCCTGATGGCTGCCCAAAGATGCCAGGCGCTGGTGTCAACCCCTGCCCTTCTTCTCAGACCATCATATCTGTAGCATGGCTCTGACCGTTTTGCTGCCATTTCTTCTCAGCTCATTTTCTCACTCTCCAGGAGGTGCTTTGCAAACAACTAGGGCCCTAAATGGAAGCCGACGGCCTCTCTCTCCGGAAGGGTCCTGGCTTTCGCTTCCGAGAGACCCGCCCCGAGAGATCCAGGGCCTTTCAGAGGGCAGCTGAATGAGGAGTGGGCTTCAAAGGGAAGGGGGGAGGACCACCCTACACCCACATGAAAGCACTAGATGGGGCTGTGGGGGATGGAAGAGTGGGGGAGAAGCAAGCGGCCAAGTCTGAGGAGAGAGAGAGAGAAACCACCCGGCTCATAATGCACATTGATCACCATGGTGACTCTCTCTTTTGCCTTCCTTAGGACTTTGTTGGCTGTAGCCATGTGGATGTGACGATGCCAATTCGGGCAGGGCCGGCTCCAGCTTTGGGAGAGAGGCGAGCACGGTGGCCATCTTTCCCTCAGCGGGCCTCCTTCACTCTTCCTTCCTTCCTTGCTGCCGTTCCTTCCGCCCGTTGACTTGCTCATTTCTTCTGGGATCAATTCCAGAAAGGCAGAGGCAAGGGGAGGCCGTAACACCTTTTCAGGACCTTGCTAGTGCACTCAAAAAGCTGGATGGGGATTGGCACGAATTTGTACCATTTTTATATATTAAATAAAGAAAGAAAGAAAGGTTTTCAAGAAGAAGAAGAAGAAGAAGAAGAAGCAGCAGCAGCAGCAGCAGCAGCAACCTGGATGAGGAACTATGGGATTTTATTTATTTATTATTGCATTTATGTTATTAGGGTGACCCTATGGAAAGGAGGACAGGGCTCCTGTATCTTTAACAGTTGTATAGAAAAGGGAATTTCTGCAGGTGTCTTTTGTATGCATGCAGCACCTGGTGAAATCCCCTCTTCATCACCACAATTAAAGCTCCAAAAGAGAGCATGGCTCTTGCAACTTTAACAATTGTGATGAAGAGGGAATTTCACCACGTTCTGTATGACACCTGCTGAAATTCCCTTTTCTATACAACTGTTAAAGATACAAGAGCCCTGTCCTCCTTTTCATATGGGCACCCTAATTTATATCCCGCCTTTTTTCCTCCAAGGAATCCAAGGCGGGGTGCATAATCCTCCTCCTCTCCATTTTATCCTCACAACAACAACCCTGTGAAGTAGGTTGGGCTGAGAGTCTGTGACTGGCCCAAAGTCACCCAGTGGGTTTCCATGGCTGAATGGAAACTTTAGCCACTTTAGCCACTACACCACACTGGATCTCTGGAAAAGCCTTCCCCAATCTTTAAAGTGCGACAGAATCATAGATCATAGAATAGTAGAGTTGGAAGGGGCCTCTAAAGCCATAGAGTCCAGCCCCCTGCTCAATGCAGGAATCCACCTTAAAGATTCCCTGACAGACGGCTGTCTAGCTGATAGATTTAAATACAGTTCCAAGGTAACTGTAAAGCCAAGAGAAGCTGTATTTGGTGATCCAGTGGAATTTTAGAATGTTTTAAGGATGTTTTTAGGATTTTAGGATGTTTTAATGCAGTTTTAATAATATGTGTCATGTTTTAATCAGTTTTATGTATTTTATCATATTGTTGTTCCCCGCCTCGATCCAGACGGAGAGGCGGGTAAGAAATAAATTTATTATTATTATTATTATTATTATTATTATTATTATTATTATCTGCCAACACCATTCAAATCAAGCTCCTTTGCATATGTATTTATGCGTCATGATGCAAGCCAGCCACTACCCATGTGGTTACGCTGCTCTAAATTACCATTTGGGAAAGATGGGCCTGCATTTGGGGGCCAAGTCAACTTTGAGTTCCAGGCTAGCTCAGCTTAAGGCAGTCTAGGCGGCTGGCCAGTGCAGAACCATGTGAAGCCTTCCTGCCTGGACAGAAGCAGCATGCAAGAACGGCTACCCACACACGAAAGGAGGGTGCGTCCCAGAATCCACGGGTGGGCACCCTTCCTAGCCCTGGAGGTGGCTCAGACATTTGTGCATGAAATGTCGTGGGGATGATGTGAGCACCACCGGTCAGAGCTCACCCTGCACATTTTCTGTTTGTCAGCCTGGATTGATAGGACGCTCTCCCAGGAAGGCTGCAACTCCCTAAGACACCTTAGTGGGCGCTTTGAGGCAAAGCAGTGGGCAATTCTAGAGGTGGATGTCAGGACCATCCATAGCACGGCCCTCGTTTCCCAGCATCCTCTGTGCTGCCGCAAAGGATCCTGGGACACCCTTCTTGCATCCCGGGCATCAAGAGCTGCTTGCGGAGTGGCGAAAGGAAGGGAAAGCAAAATGTTGCGCCCTCCTGTAACGGAAAAGCATCACGGCAGAAAAGAGCCTAGTGGTTTCACCGCTGCTGGGAAAAGCGGAAGGTTTTCTGACGCTCATTAGCCAAGGGGCGCTCCGGTTGCATTGTTAGATTCCTTTGTCTTCTGTTTGTTGTTGTTGAGGCCAACTTCATGTCAGTAATGAACGGATCTCCCACATAAAGGAAGCCTTTGTTCCGTCTCTTCCTTCACAGTTCCGTGTACACCGTGGACCTCTCCGGATAAACATTCCTCACCACGCCTTCTGTGGGACCTCAGATGTTTCTAATAAGGATCAACACCCCAGCCCAGTTCCTTCCCTCATGCTCTGCCAAAACCAACCTCCCCAGCGATCGCAAGGGAAATCTCTGGGTTCAAATCCTGCCCTCAATCACAAGCCAGGTCTCAAGTCCGACTCTGGATCTCTATCAGCCTGGTTCTGGGCATATTTACTCCCACTGACTTACTCCCAGATCAGTGTGCATGGGCTCAAAGCCCGAGGGATTTTAAAAAAAGAAACATTGGTCCTATTCAGACAACATGCTAAGCCATGATGGTTAAGCTTTTTGAGCTAAACATTATTTGCCTGTTCAGACAACGCACTAAGCCATGGTTAGGCCACTAACCCTTTCGCAGCAAATGGTTAGTGAGCGTGTTTAAGCTGTGGTTATATAGCCACCATGGTTAGGAATGGTTCACATGACATACTAAGCTGCAGGAGCCCTGCCCTCTTTTATTTCTGGTCTAGAGGGCAGGGCTCCTGTAGCTTTAACTGTGGTGATGAAGAGGGGATTTCACCAGGGGCTGCATACATACAAATTCCCTTTTCCAATACAACTGTTAAAGATACAGGAGCCTGTCCTACTTTTCATAGGGTCACCCTACTTAACCACCATGGCTTAGTGTGTCATCTGAACAGGGTCTATGGCTTAGCATGTCATGTGAACCAAGACCTAGTATGGTTTAAATATGCTCACTAACTACTTGCTGCAAAAAGGGTTAGTGGCCTACCATGGCTTAGCTCTCACACACACAGAGGCTGCATTTGGACAACGCAATACTCAATTGAGGGGGTACTCCCCACACGACATGATGGTAATCAACTGTGGTGTGAATTAAGGCCAACGTCGAGTTGACTATAAGTCAACAGTGTGTTTGACTGACACATCCCCCCTCTCTCCCTCCCCTCAATCTTCCTGCTGGGATCCCATCAACCATTGCAAGTTCTGCAGATTGGATTAGAGCAGCAGCCACCACTTGGGTCTCTCTTGCCAGGGGATTCTGTAGTCACTGAAAATAACCAACTATGTGTGACGAAATAGTCAATGGTGCCCAACACATCACACAATAACCAACGGTTGTTCAAGTAATCAACTCTGCACTGCGTTGGTTATTTGTGTTGGTTATTTCGGCCAAATAACCAACCACGGTGTGAAAAAGTCCTGGCAGACGACACAATAACCAACCGTTGACTATTTAACCCACCGTTGACTATTTAGCCAACCATTGGTTATCACTTCGTCCGAACCCAGCCTCTCTCTCTCTCTCTCTCTCTCTCTCACACACACACACACACACACACACTGGATTATTCAATAAGAGGGGAACCGATTAAACACATTCAAGAATTAAAAATGTGCACTCATTAATCGAGGAAATTCACTCAGAGTGAATCAAGTTGTGGGGAAATGAGTAGAGCTGTGTGTAAACAGCGTTTTGAAATTCTCCACCGTATTTGTGGGCAGAAAAATTAGGGGGACAATTTCACCGAATTTCTCCAAAGGGCCATTCGGAGGGATTCTGGGGCTTGGTGCAGCTGGCACATTGGGGGCCCTGCTGCTGCCCCCTACAAGGACCCATGCCTATGTGTCTCTCAAATGACATCGAAGTGAAATTGGGGGGATCATACTTGCAAGCTAATTAAAGGAAGATCATTTTTGCAATCAACCTGTACCCAAACAACTTGTCGCACCTTGAAAAACGAAGGTTACAGACATGTGCTTTTTGCTACCCTAGCTCTCTGCAAACAGCACATTAAAACAAACAAACAGACAAACAAACAACAACACAGCCACTGAACTCAGCTTGGCACTCTGGGCAATCTCCCAGCTCGCCCACCTCTAAGGCCAGCCCTGCACTCTCAGGAGATGGGAAAAAAAGGTTCGGGGTGAGCTTGCCAGATTTTGGGGGGGGGGGAGAGAAAGGATTTCAAAGAGGTTTATCCTAACAGTGGGTGAGGATCAGACTAGTCCTGGGGTACAGGTGCTGAAATAAAAGGGGATGATACGACGGGATTACGAGTAGGACACACACACACCAGCTTCTTGTTCAGAGAACCTGGCTTGACTACAGCAGGGTAAAAAGAAAACAAGGGAGGGATCCCTCGGTCACCGTCCTTTCTGAGGACTTGCGCTTTGCGCCTCCGGCTCCAACTGGATTTTGTCCCAGATTGGAACACACGTGTACACTCCCGCACACACGCAAAGCATTGAAAAGCAGGCGGGGAGGCTTCAGTTAGTAGCTGGAAAACCTCCTGGGTGAAAAAAAATGAAGTGAGTGTGCTTAAAAACAGGAAATTCTCCTTTAGAGTAGAAACTAGTCAAGGAAGCAATGTTCCTTCCAGACTGGAGATTCTTCCTCAGCCTTCACATCCCGACTGTAAAACTCCGCTTGGACTTGGTAGGACTTAATTCTGCATCAAGGGAACTGATCGTTTGCAGCTAGCAAGGCTGGATTCTGCCAGCAGCATGAGCTAGGCGATTTACAAACAATTCTGCTGGTTACGAGAGACGCAAAGAATTACACTGGACCACTGCTCAGCATGCGCTGCTCTCCCTGGTGTCCAGTTCTACATTTGCAAACATATGGGCTAGAAACATTACATTTTTAAAACAAGAGTTGTGGTTCTGAGGCCGTGAGCTTCTTCCTGCACCCAGTGCTTCTGCTTGTGGGGTGCTACGGCATATACGCCATTCCCTTCATCTTCGCTGATGGCCTTCCACACTCGCAAAGCAACGTTTGCGACCTAGCTAGGCCCAGGATGTAAGCTTCCGCTCTCTGCCATCTCTGGGATACTAGGGATGACTGTTGATCACCTGTGAATCTCCTGATCTAAAGGACCACGCATTTCCGCTTGCCTGGTTATCGCCATGCAGTTCCCGCTAACCTTAATGGGACAAAGGAGGAGGAAGCTGCCGCCCGTTGTTTTACCTGGCAGCGTTCCAGGGGTCACCTGAGATATGCAGCCTTGTGGCAGGAGAACAGGACTTCTGCGTATGGAGTCTTATCTCTAAATAACAAAGGCAAATATTGGATCCAGCTTGCGGGCAGACAGGTTGGAACAGGCGGGGCCCTATGATGTTGCGTCGACGGGATATTATTCTGCCTGTGCATTCAGAGCTTTAGAGGAGGCCCTTTTCTGAACGCCATCAGTGCATTCGCAAAGGGCATGGCTATCTTTGTGGTGACACCCCAACGCTGGGATGCCCTCCCAAAGCAGATCCGACGGGCGCCCACCTTATTTTCTTTCCGGCGCCGGATCCAAACATTCCTTCTGGTCCAGGCATTTTCACATTTTTAAAAGTTTCATTTCAAAAATAGCCAGAATTGATCCTTGTGGGGTGTTTTTTGTTTTTGTTTTTTTGCTGCAGGGGGTTTACTGCTTTGTTTGTAAAGGTACAGTTTTGCAATCGGATTTGTTCATTTATTTTTAAATGTGGTGTGTGTTATCCCAGGAGCCCTTGTGGCTGAAAGCCAGTATATAAATGGTATAAATAAATAAAATCCCCCCACACAAATTCAACCTGTATGGTTAAATGTACCACACAGCTATTTAATGCTGTGTTAACAGTATCACAGCCTTCTTCAATCCACAGTCCCTCAGATAAGTTGGACAGGCTGATGTATCGTGTCTCTCCCGACATGAACCTACTAGACACTACGATCAATATGTGGGGGTCCCCTCCAAGGGCCTCCTCTGAGGGAGGCTTGGAGGGTGGCAGCAAGGGAGAGGGCCTTTTCAGTATTAGCCCCCTGACTATGGAATGAGCTCCCCACAGAGGTCCACCTGATGCCAACACCGTCATCTTTAAGACTACTCTCTACTCACAGGTATATTTAATGGCATTGTGTCAGCTATCTTCAACAAGCCTGTTATTGAAACTATCTATTGAAATTGTTTTTAGCTATATCATTGTTTTAAAGTTTGAACCTTAATATTTTTAAACCATGTTTTATTATAATGCTGTTTTATAATGTTTATAATCTCGGCATTTTGTATTTTTGACGAATTGTTGTGAATTGGCCAGACAGCCTCGGCTATTGGGCAGTATAGAAATGAAATAAATAAGTCAAATAAAAAAATAAAAGCGGGAAGGTCTCCAGAGAATCCGAGGTGAGAAGGCCCCAAATCTGCTCCCTGTTTGTCTTTCGTTTAAAAAAGGCATCGGTCCAAAGGGCAGGGATATTTGCAGTGTGTGTGTGTCTCCAGTGAAAAGATTACAGAAGCAGACAGGAAGGATCCAAATCAGCTGATTGCATTGTTTGAGGCCTGCTGAAGCCCAAATCGAAATGCCTCCAGGCAGACAGCATATTCTGTGAAAGAGACCAAGATCCTGCTGAAACAATGGACGAGTGGGCAACCCAACCGCCGTTATTAACATGGGATTGCGCCATTGCGCTAGGCATGGTCTGCTAAAGACAGGATTGTAATTTAAAAGCAATGCAAGGAAAAGCTGCTAACAGATGGATTAACCTTTGACCAAGCGGCCAAGATTTCTATTACTGTTAATCATTTTTTATTCCGTTTAGACAATGCTTTTCAATAGATGACTGGACGCAAAGGGGCTTACCGAGATCAAACAGTATCGAAAACCGTGACTTAAGATGACATAAAGTAGGCTGACCATATGAAAAGGAGGACAGGGCTCATGTAACTTTAACAGTTGTAGAGAAAAGGGAATTTCAGCCAGTGTCATTTGTATGCAATTAGTTCCTGGTGAAATTCCCTCTTCATCACAACAGTTAAAGGTGCAGGCACTATACTAGAGTGACCATATACAAAAGAAGGCAGAGCCCCTGCAACTTTAACAGTTGTGATGAAGAGGGGATTTCACCAGGAACTAATTGCATACAAATGACACTGGCTGAAATTCCCTTTTCTCTACAACTGTTAAAGTTACATGAGCCCTGTCCTCCTTTTCATATGGTCAGCCTACGTAAAGTCTAAGAGCACAGTGACATGTTTTTCAGTCAACTTAGTTAAAATGTAAACCAGCAGCACAGAAAAAGCAGCATTTAAAAACAGCAGAGTGACGGGCGGCCTCTGGAACATGGAATAAGAAGGGCAACGCCCCAGGAGATCTCAACAAGGGGCGCCTTGCCAAGTTTGTGGAGCCATGAACAAAAAGGCACTGCTGGTTAATTTTATGAAACAATGCATTTATTAAAAGAGGGGAAATGTCCGTAAAAAAATGCAATCATTTCCACCCAATGTCATCAGATATATGGGTGGTTGTGCCATAATTTGGAGGTTTGCTCTTTGCTCCCTCCGCTGCTGGTTTCCTTGCACTTTTTTTTAGGAGATCTGTGAATTTGTTTCTATTCTCCCAGAATTCCTGGGAATGGGATGGTTTCAATTTCAGTACAACATGATGGCTACCGTTGGGTGCATTTTGCCTGCTGTTTTCGAATCAATGAGAAATGGGTTTTAGATGTCGGCTGCATTGAAAGCCTTAGGGGAAGAAAAGCTACCTACCAATTTAAATCAAAATAGTACATACCAATATTAATTTAAATCATGATTTATATTCATATAAACGGCTTCACCCCTTTCCTTTGACCACTGAACTTTTGGTAGTTTCCCAGCTATTGTGTGGCATCCGTCCCCCAAATTCTAAAAGTTTGAAACATCTCTCCCAAGGCTTCGCCACTGGCAATAAGAACCTTAGGCTACAATATGTTGCTTTCTTTGGTTTTATGGTCATTTTGGCTCTTTTTCTTTCAGCTCCACCCCTTTTTGTCTTTGGCCCCTCCCACTACTGGAAGGTGAGTCCCCAGAGTTTCCTCAAAATGGCCTGAAAAGAGTCCCAATCCCCCAAATCTAAATTATTGTTTATTTGTAAGGAGCTAAATTGAATACTCGTATTTAGAAAGTTTTAAAATATGGTTGATCTGGCCGATTTGCAACCGCAGAAACATTTCTCTTGAGGAGTCCCATGGAGAAAGCATTTCATGTGTTTGGCACACATCTGGTGGGAAAGCACACTTCCATGCATCGTCTCTGTGGAGCGGACCCATTTTCCAGCTCACTGGACGGCCACCAAAGTTGAAAAACTGCCTCTCGCTTTCTTCCGATCCATGTCAGGCCTCATGTAGCTTTTGCTGGCCTCTCCGCTCGTGGCTCTGTCATGATGCAAAAAAGATGCCTCCGGTGTTTGATTCTTTCTGATCATTTTGCTCCTCCAATCGCAGTCTAGCTCTTCTCTGAGGCCTATGGGCTTTTCTACACAAGGCTGTTAATCTGCTGTCTCTACTTTCAGTTTCTTCGCAGAACTGAGACCCAAGGAATGCACAAGGAGCACTTCCTTCCCTGCTTTTCTGCTACATAACCTCTAGGTGGCACTGTGGTGGAGTGGACTAGCACAAATATGTATGTAGAAACAGTGGGTTTTTTTCACTTTCAGAAATTATACCCCATTCCCTGCTCTAAAACAAAAGCTTGCCAGAAGTGCTGTTTACAAAGAGAAGCAAAACTGGAGGGCCACAACTTCATCTAAACAGCCTGTGAACAAGTGTGAGTAGCACGCAAGAAATACCTCGTGTAGAAAAGCTCTGTAAGAGAAAATGACTGGGCTGCACTGCACCTGAAGAATGTTCAACCCACTCTTTTAGCATGAACCTTTTAAAAGCTGTAAATAGCAGCCAGGACTGGAACTGCAGGGAGGGGGAATTTACCTCTTTCTTTGCAGTCCTTGTGAAAATCCTCCCCCATTGCAAACACTTCTGTTTGGTACAGGAGGGAAGCTTCTATCGGTACTGAGGAACTGAGGATTTTGCTAGATTGATGGAACTTCCACAGCCAGAGGCTGTATATCTGGGAGAAGTATGAGACAAACGGTAGGAAAGGACTGTTGTTGCTTTTCTGCCTAGAAGCATTTGGCTACTAACTAGGCTCTGTTGGGGACAGATGGATGAATTTGTCAATATCAGTTTCTCTCAGTTTCATCCCAAACACTGAGATTCGCTTTTTAAACGTGTATGGAAATTTGTAAGCATCTTTGTACACATTTCTCCTAATTTATGCGTTCTGTGCCCATTTTGCCTAATCTACACATTTTTGGGCTAGTAATTTTCCTAACAGAATGCATTTTTTAATGTTATCTTTACCAATATATGCATTTTGGGGGTCACATTTTCCCCCTAATGTAACCGGTTTTCTATGCATTTTTTAAAAAAAATGGAGGACTCCGTTGCAAACTTTGGAGACGTGTGAATTTGGAAGGATAACTCAGTTTTGGTTTACATATTGGTTTCGGGAAATACGAATCCCCCCCCAAAAAAACATGCCTGAGTAGATGGAGGTTTCTTCTGATCTGGTGGGACTCTTCTTATGTTCTTCTAAAGAATTGCATAAACTCATAGTGGGCAGATCTAGGATCATCTAAGAACTACAATAAGCAGAGGCATTGTGAGGCCTGGGCACATAAAGTCCTGGCCAGGAACCCATTTTCCAGAAATCTAGATCTATTCTCTACAGCCTGGATTGTCTATTGATGCCAATGGAAGACATCTTTCTTAGCTTAATAGCCATGCGGGTGGCAATTTTCAAGGGGGATTTTTTATTATTACATTTCTAATCTGCCTTTTCCTCTCTACAAGGAACCGAAGGCGACTTACATGGCCCATCTCATCTCCATTTGTTCCTCACAACAACTCTGCGAGGTAGGTTAGCTGAGAGTCAGTGATTGGCCCAAAGTAACGCAGTGAGTTTCATGGCCAACTGGGGACTAGAACCCAGTTCTCCCGTGTGCCAGTCCCATGCTCTAACCACTACACCACACTCCCTCTCCCGATGGAACACCCCATTGGCATTAATGCAAGCTTTCGTTCTCAGCTTTATTGCATGCAGTGGGGGCAATTTCCTTCCAGGAAAGGGGAGGGAGAGAAGTGAGGAACGGACAGCAAGATGGCTGTGCATTCTGTGACATTTAAATTGATCCAAATAATTATTTTTAAATTTGCGTATCTAGATATACATTAGCATATAGGGAATTTACACAGATTTGTGTCCTATGGGTTTGAGACCCAAACCTTGTCAGTGCCTAGCAGCGCCCCCTGATGAGGCGTCGATGGAGCTACCATGTTCAGGGGCAGTATACCTGTAAAGTCAGTTGCTGGGGGGAGTGGGAGGAGTGGGGACAGGGGACAGGGGGAAATCTGTGTGTTTCACCCTGCTTATGAGCTCCCCAAAACATCAGTCTGGCCCCTGTTAGGAAGAAGATGCTTGTTGAGACAGATCCATTTCGGTCTGATCTGGCAGGGCGCTTTCGATACGTCGGCTCATTATCTGCACGTTAAACTGCGCTGCAGGGGGGGGAATGTCCGGGAAAAGAAAGTTGGCAACCCTGACGCGGTCTCACACTTCCACGCCCCTCTGCCTGCCCCGGCTGTGCCAGGAAAACACCGGGCCTGACAGGCAGTCCTGCCATGCCCTGGAGCTCCGTGAATCTGCAGAGCCGTGTGAGAAGCAGCGTGCTTTGCCTGGGCAAAGGGTGTTTGGGCTGCCTCTCTCCCTCTCTCCCTCACGTCTTCCCTGCCCTTGTTTTTTAATTACTTGGGGATTAATGGATTCTTGGCATGGGGAAGGCTCCTGGGGTCACGCAATCGTTTGAATGAAAGCCGCGAAGAGGGTCTGTGGCCACCCGTGGCTTTTGCCACTCTCTTTGCGGGATGCGAGGGAAGGAAGGGGGCGGGATTCCCGTTCTGGACAGGCGCCGAACCCCCAGAACCAGCAGCATCTGGTGGCTCCGATGCAGGCAGGGCTTGAATCCGCTCCGGGTTTCAGTCAGAACCAGTCAGAACTCCAAAGGAGCTCCTTTGGAGTTCTGACTGAAATCCGGAGTGGATTCAACACTCCACCAACATTGATAGCTCATTAGAGTTCTGGCTGGTTCTGACTGAAACCCGGAGCGGATTCACCGCCTTGCCGGCATCGGAGCCACCAGCCTCCACTGCCCCAAGCCCATATAATAAGAACCTCAGAGACTCTGGCCTCCTCCACACGGGGCGTTTAATGAGCCTTGAAGGCTCATTATAAATTTTACCTACACACGAGCGGAGCGCAAAACGGGCGTACAGGCGCGTTATCTCCCCGATAATGCGCATTTTCGAACGCGCGTTAAATAGCGACTTTTATTTTGCTCCGGCCGTTAAAGCGCATTTTCGCTGTGTGAACAAGCGATTATGCGCATTAACTACCTGGAAAGCGCTTTTTGGGCATCTTTTAATGCGCTTCGCCGCTTCTCGCCGCCTCCCGTGCAGAGGGATTAGGCGTAAATGCGCCTCCGCGAAAATGCGCATAATCCCCGAACCGGGCGCAAAAGCGCATCCTTGTGGAGGGGGCCTCTGAAATCAAACACTGGCCTTGGACTTGCAATGCGTCCCCAGTGGGCGCAGGTAGTTTTTCCCCTTGCACGGGCTGGTTTGCAGCCCTGTCCAAGGCGCACGAGGGATGCTTTAAGGTAGATTCCTGCACTGAGCAGGGGGTTGGACTCGATGACCTTATAGGCCCCTTCCAACTCTACGATTCTATGATTCTATGAGGCTGAGCCAGCAAACGTGCTGGAAAGTCCCAGCTGTCCGCCACTGGTGCCTGCAGACTCGGGCGGCCAGAGTTTCCACCGGCAGCTGTGGCTGCGTATTTACAGTAGCTGGGACGTTAGCGAGTGGTCGTGTTTATCTGGTGTCTGTGGAATAACCTGTGGTTTGAGGCACAAGAGCATGCCAGGCTGGCCATTTTTCTGGTGAGTTGGCAACCATACTGCTTGAGCGTGGAATGGGCAAAGAAGACTGTGACTGGAAATCACATCTCCGTTGGGGTTGTTTCACACATGACACAGTGGCAAACCTGGGTTAGTGTGCACATCTGAAGCTGCTGTGTTAGCGTACATAACTGAAGCCACACCTGTTGACTTAAAGGGCATGCACACCTATCTTTTCCTACCCCCACCTTTATCCTTAAATACTATTTCTCCAATATGGACTTCCTCTTCTCTCCAGCTCTGGAGCGCACAGGAGCACAGCAAGGAAAAAGTTGGCAACCACCACCAGCGATCGTCTTGGGGGAGGGGTGTGTGTCATTTGTAGGGTTGCCAACTGCCCAGAAAAAATACCCTGACCTGCTCCTGTGCTTTTAACAGCACCTTGTTCGGGTAAGCATTCTCAATGGCCTGTGTTTGCAGACCAACCAGCTGCCAGAGTCACCATCACAGTGCTGGGTGGAAAGTTGGCAACCCCAGGTCTGTCTCCCCCCGCTCCGCTTTGTCCCATGGGATTCTCATCCTCGTTATCCTTCATTAGCAAAGCGCCCATCTCTTGTCTGTTTGCGAGCTTGCCGACTTGGCTTCGGAACAGGAGAGGCTGTCGCGACCCATTACATGCCCGGCTTCCGCGGCTCAGCCGCCGTGCCTCCAAAGGAGACTTTGTGGCCTGGCCTGGCTGCCAAGTTCCATCGGAGCAGAATAATTTAATCATGACTTAGGGGGAACTAAGGGGTGCTGCGTCCTCAGATGCCCAGCCATCCCAATCTGCTTGCCGTTTGCTCCAAGGAAGCATGGGGAACCTCTCCTATGTTTCTCCAAGACACTGTGCGTGCCTCAACCATCTACCTCACCTTTGGTGCACATCTTAACACATTGGGTAAATCTGATATAATTCATCCTCCTTTTGCTGCTACACCCCTAGCATCTCTTCCTGGGATCCTTCGTCCTTTAACTTTTGAGACCCCACCCCGCTTTACATTTTGAGCCAGGGCTCCCGTTGGCAGAGGGAGCGCAGCCTTTTGTGTCAGCTCCCCCGGCAACCGTTTTTAGGAGCCTATGGGGTAGCTGGGGCAGAGTTTAGCTAAAATTAAGGGGTGGAGTCAGAGGGAGGGGCTCTTAGATGTCATTTAGGGCCCCCTGGCACACACCGTGCACCTCTCAAGCGCTGCATGGAGGCAGTTGAAACACGCATAACAACCGTTCTGATTTTACTGATGGAGGTGCCTATGGATCGAATGGAGGCCCTTACCGTGGCCAAAAGCCTCACAATGATCCAAATGCCGTGAATGATTTCTTGAACAAAGCAATCAATGTGATCGGAACGTGGATGTTCTGGTAATGATAGTTCGTTGGTTGTGGGGGGGACACACATGCACGGAAATCTTTGCTTGATATTGCAAGCTCAGGTTGGTGGGGCACATCTATTACCATGGCATCACCTGTCTGGCATCATCTGGCCTGCAGGGGGGGCCTGGTTGGGATGTGTGGAATTTGGCTGATTAGCAACCCCAGTTGTAAGCCTCTCCACTCTTCCAGAAGGGGCTGGGATATAGGAAGAGAGCCAGTGTGGTGTAGTGGTTAGAGCATTGGTCTGGGAGTCAGGAGATCTGGGTTCTAGTCCTTACTTGGTCATGGAAACCCACTGGGTGACTTTGGGTCAGGCACAGACTCTCAGCCCAACCTACCTCACAGGGTTGTTGTTGTGAGGATAAAACGGAGAGGAGGAGGAGGAGGATTATGTATGTCACCTTGGGTTTCTTGGAGGAAAAAAGGCAGGATATAAATGTAATGAATAAATAAGAAATAATATTCCAGAACAAGAGGGGTAAGAAGTCTCTGGTTTGCTCCCGAGTTCAGCTTTCTTCCAAAATTATGCCCACTGGCACTAATCAGGGTATGAGTAACTCAGGACTGTATTGACTAGCTCTGCCCCTGGCATATGAACATACAACGCAAACCTCTGCCTCCAGGAAGTCCTCTCAAATACAGGGGTACGTACTGTACGGATGCCCCTATCAGGGTACCTGCACACACAGCTGTGCACACAAATGCTTCCGCGCAATCAGGAATTTAGATCAGGCTGGGTTTGTGATCACGGAGAGCCTTGGGGCGCACAGGTGTGTATGTGGAGGCTTCCCTGTTGTGGCTAGCGGTACCATCTGTGCGGATGCCAGAGGATAGGGCCATTTGGGGTGGCCATGCTTACGCCTCGCTTGAAAGGGTGGCCCTAAATTCCTGAAGAGGCGAGTAAGCAGCGTTGAGTAGGGAATGACCAGCGTACGAGAAATGCCTCGTACAGAAAAGCTCTAGGATTGGGCCGAACGACACGTGAAGGATGCTCTACGCCTCACTTGGGATTGCGTGATGTCAATAGCAGCCGTTGATGGGGGCAGGCCGCAATGGCAACCCAAGGCCTTTGGCTAGATGGCGCCCCCCCTTCTCATGCCATGTATAAAAGCCAACTGGTCTTCCACACTGCTCATGGGGCAGTATCCTCCCTGCCCCTGAAGGCTTTAGTCTAACATAGAGGACACAGAGCAGGCCGCATGGCTCACAGGTCCCTACTCCAACACCTTGCTGCCGCCTCCCTGCATCTGCCACCTGAGGCGACTGCTTCACTCTGGCTGATGGTAGGGCCGGCCCTGGTGGGCAGAGCGAATCAGAACTGGAATGGCACAGAGGGAGAGGGGGTCATCCTTTCCTTGCAGTCCCTGTGAAAATCCTCCCCCCCCCCTTGCAGAGGCTTCTGTTTAGCATGGGAGGGAAGCTCCCTCCAGTACCAAGGAGCTGAGGGTCCTGCTGGATTCGATGGAACTTCCACAGCCAGGACTTCCATTGTGAACAAATGGTACGTGAGGAGCTCTGCAAAGTCCTGCAATTCCCGCCCCACCTTCCTTCCCTGTTGGCTGACTAAGCCCCCCGCAGGCTTCCCAGGGGCTCCCACCTGTGGTCAGGACACCCTGGGAATGAACTGGCCCCCACTGATGAAACGGGACTTAGATGATCTACCCTGTTGGGCTTGGTTAATAATTACCTGGGGAGCCCCACACAGGGTGTGTGACATTAGCCCAGCCTTTTCCAACTCCCATCATCCCTCAGCCAGTTTGGATCACCTACTGCTTGAATCGTGGCCAGTTGCATCATCGCCATTTGTCCGCTCCTCTCTGAGCCATGGGAATGAACGTGGGTCTACAAAAGAGTCACGGGATTGGGATGGAATTGGGATTCGGGTGTGAGCACATGACTATCCACGAATTAGCTCATTGAGAGGGATGATCAGGGAAGGAGATAACTGATCACACAGGGATGCGACTTGACTTTGGCCCAGGCATTCTCCTTTTGCGATTTGTACCCGAGAGCTGAGATTTAAATCATAGAATCATAGAATTGTGGAGTTGGAAGGGACCACAAGGATCATCTAGTCCAACCCCCTGCAATGTGCAGGAAAACCAGTGGCTGTCCAGCCTCTTCTTAAAAACCTCCAGAGATGGAGAACCCACAACCTCCATAGGGAGACTGTTCCACTGTTGTACAGATCTTACCATCAGGAAGTTTTTCCTTATATTTAATCAGAATCTAGGTAGCTGTAACTTATACCCATTATTTCGGGTCCTAATTTCTGTGGCCATGGAAAATAGTTCTTGACCATCTTTCCTCTGGCATCCTTTTATGTACGTGAACGCTACTCACATGTCTCCCCTCAGTCTTTTTTTTCTCCAGATTGAACATCCCAAGTTCCTTCAGCCTCTCCTCAAGTTCCTGGATCATCTGCCCTCCTCTGAACCTGTTCTAACCTGTCAATGGCCTTCGGGAAACGTGGTGCCCAGAATCGTACGCAATAGACCAGGTGTCGTCTCACCAGTGCCGAGTAGAGAGAAAGAAGGACTTCACACGTCTTTGATGCAACACTTCTTCTAATGCAGCCCAGAACTGTGTTCGCCCTTCTAGCAGCTATTTCACATTGCTGGCTCATGTTCAGACTGCTGTCGAGGACCACACTCAAATCCTTCTCCCATGTAGTGTTCCCAAGCCATGTATCCCCCTTCCAAGCCATAATTAGGAGGGACCCATTTGACTCCTAGAAGACCTTTTAACTGGAAAGCTGACTTGGCTATTACTTCTTTTTTTTTTCTAGCCCAGAACTTTGGGCTGCAATCACACACCCTCCCTCTCTATAGGATCATCTGAGGTCACTCTGGACCTCTGGAAACTGGGTTGGCAGGGCACGTGGCTGTGACCACAGGTGCAACCAGCTATGCTCCAGTGACACAGCCCCTGTGTTTGCAAGAGCTGCTGGGAGCGGATCACGGAGAGTGTCCTCATTAGGGCAATGGGATGTGCAGGCCACCCAGGTTGTCCCTACAGTGAAGGTTCCCAGATGCCTTCTGTTCCAAGGGTCCCTCTTCCTTTCAAAGGACAGTGCTGAGATACTGGAGAGTATTCTTTCTGTGTGCATGGCTCCCCAGTTCCCTGAACAGTCGGAAGCTCTAGGAACAGCCACTACGGGGTTTCTTTCCTTGCAAGGCTCAGGAAAGAGAAAGCAGAGAGGGGTTGGTGTTTTTGTGACCCCTGTTTATTATTTGAGCCCTGCCAATGGATGAAGGAAAACTTAGGGTGCAATCCTAGGTGGAATAAAGTCCTGCAATTCCCAGCTGGCTGGGGAATGCTGGGAGTTGAAGGGCTTTTATCTCTCTAAACCTGCATAGGATCGGGCCCTTCATCGATTCATCACATCCAACCAAAGTACATGGAAAGTCCACCAGAGCTCGGAATGATCTTGTTGTCCAGGTATGGCTCGACCCCAACAGGAAGTCCTCCTTAGAGTCATAGCGTCATAGAGTAGTAGAGTTGGCAGGGCCCTGTAAGGCCATCAGTTCAACTCCCTGCTCAATGCAGGAATCCTTCCTGTCTAGGAGGCTCCGATGGCCGGCTTGGGTGAATAGGGCCAATCAAGTGCTTGAGAATAGTTACCTGTAAGGCTGGGATGGAGCACCTGTGTTTCAGTGTAATTTCATATGGTCCTAACTCTAGCAGAGATAGGGTGGCAGAGAGCAAGGGGGAGAGGGGGGGAGGGTAGGAGAGAGAGAGAGAGAGAGAGAGAGAGAGAGAGAGAGAGAGAGGTCTCCTATTGCTAAAAATTCAGAGTGCCTGTTCATTTTTGTGCAAGCTCAGCATTGCTTCTTCCCAGCAACAGGTATTCAGAGGTAAACTGGCCCCTAATGGGGAGACTCCATTTAGCTACCATGGCTACTTGCCAGCCATTGACAGGGAAGGGGGAACAAGGCATGCCCAAATCTGTTGAAATTCTCTTAACTTTCCTACTTTCTCCCCATTCTCAGTTGCAACCTGTTTTTCAGTTTGTTCGAATGGGGAAGGTACACATTTTTTTAAAGGTGCACATTTCTCCCTCCCCCCAATTGATTAAAGTGTGAAAATGTGCACATACACACAAAATGCACACCTTTTAAAACACACAATTTAAAGCGTGTGTTTTAGAAGCTGTGCGTTTTTAAATGTGCCCTTTTTTTTAAAAGTGCAGGTATTGCGAACACAGGAGCTGCTTTCAGGATTTGTGAACACCTTCGGAGATGTTGTGCCCCCACTTGCGTTTCGGGATTGCGAACGGGGCTTTTTCGAGCAATTTGCGAACTGAACTGAGATCCTCGTACACCCCGAAGCCGGAGCTATGAGCCTGCATGGATTTGTCTAACCCCTCTCTTCAAATCCATCTTGGGCAGAGGCCTGCATCAGCACCACATCTTGTGGCAGAGGATTCCATAATTTAATTACGGGTTGCACGAAGGACTTTCTCTCATCTCTCCTGCGTGGGTGTGACTTAATCAATCGTGAGTCGGCTTTAATTCGTCCTGCAGATGCATCCAGTTCCTCTAGACTAGAGGTGAAATGAGGCTTGCCTTGGCGCCTGTCTTCCAGAGGCTGTTCTTGCGCAAGCCATGTGGATTTTATTTGTTTGTTTGTTTTGCAATCCCCAGGTCTGTAATTACATTTGTTTGTGGGGGGGAGGGAAATGGCTCCTCTTCTGTCTCTCCCACATCCAGACGTGATAGCATGTCAGGGTGTAAGGCATTCTTGATGTGTGCGTTTTCTGAAAGCTCTCTGCAGTGGTGATTGGTGCTTTCTCCCATTGGGCTCCTGTTTGCATTACCTGCTAACGATGCTCTTCGGGCTTCTTCGAGAACAACATGCCCGTGCCCAGAATGTTACTGTTCTCAGCTTTCTCTGGGTCCTTTATGCGGAAATGATTGCGCCTTTGTGGTTATTATTCAGTATTAATCGAGTATGCAATGAGTTCCAGCCCTCGGATAGTACACATGCAGCCAATTCGGGCAGATTTTTTCTGCGAACTTCTGTATGGTGTGTAACCTTCCCTTTCAGAACAAAGTATTTAGAACCATAGGATGAGCAAGCCGGAAGGGCGCCTCAAAGGTCATCTAGTCCAACCCCCTCCAGGCAACCCACTGCTAGAGCATCCTTACAGAAGGATATTTCCAGGGCAGCTTTAAAATGGTTAAAAATGAAGACACGCATAAAACACCGTAAAAGTAAAAAGAGCAAATTAAGGGCCAAAATTAGCAACCAGAACTCACTCTCACTGTGTGTGTTTCCTTAATTAAAAGCGGGCAGAGAGGACCCTATTTTCAGTGAGATCCCGGAGCATAGAGAGGGGAAGCAATTATGCTTTCCTTCCGGGGCTAAGAGCTGTTTTCCAGATGTTGCAGGCCAGGTAGGCGTAGGATCCCCTGCAAATTGGCACCGGGCTTTCCGCTCCGTGTTGGAGGCCTTACTCAAAGGGTTCTGTTGCCACCTAGTGGCGAAATCTAAGAAGACTGGGATAGGAACTAAATCTGACTCCCAACCTGGTGCCCTCAATAGGCGCTACACTACAATGCCCAGTATCCCCAAGTCAGATTGCTGCACATTGTAGTCCAGAGCAGCTCGAGGGTCCCATATCAAGGGAAGTGCTTTAAACCCTCATAATCCTAGAACCTGATTTTGCCCTCCTCCTATTTGCCCCATAGAACTGAATGGGAGCCATTGAGAACCAAGGCTGGTTTTATTTGCATGCATTTTGGTTCTGTCTCTTGGTCATGCCCGAGTGTGACAGAATATTTGGAACTGGCTTTTAGATAGGGGATAAACTGGGATGGGGAACATGGGCCCTTGGGATGTTTTGGGACTGCAACTCCCATCACCTTCACCATTGGCTATGCTGGCTAGGGCTGATGTGGGACGTATAGAGAGCGATACGTTCCGCACCTCTGTAGAAGGTGATAAAAAGTGGAAATGAGGCAGCATGACTTTCCCCTTTTCCACTTCCCCCTTTGCCTCAGATAAGCAGGCATGGCAGGTTTTTGAATGGTTTCAAAAACCTGCTTGACCAGAGGGATGGCAGGATGAAAGAGATAGGTGTGCAGATGTGATGAGATCTCTTGAACCCCTCTCAACAGCCTCCAACTCGACCCTTTTAGTGAGAACATGGTATGTAGTGGTTAGAATCGTGGCCTAGCACTAGAGAGGGCCGGATTCAAATCCCCACATGGCCATGGAGCTTGCTGAGTGACCCTGGGGCCTCTCTCTCAGCTAGACCTACCTCACAGAGCTGTTGTGACATTAAAATGGGAAAAGAAGAGGCCCAATCATCAGCTTGAGCTCCTGGGGCCCAAATATAATGAAAGGACTCTTTAGAAACGAGGGTCTGTCTCCAGCTCTGACCGCAACTTGGCTCACCTGCAAACAAAAGTGGGCATCGCACTGGTGCTGAATTCAGTGTCGCCACCAGAGGGCGGTAAATTCATCATCCCAGGGCCTCCAAGGAGCTAAGAGAGCAGCACATGGCTCTCTTGCCTCCTTCATCCCCACAACGACCCTGTGAGGTAGGGCAGGCTGAACGAGAGGGAATGATTGGCCCAAAGTGATCTAGTGCGCTTCACGGCTGAACACAGGCCTCTAAGGCTGGATAAATTCCTGGAGAAGGAGAAGGCTATCCATGGCTGCTGGTCCTGATGGCTATGTTCTACTTCCAGTATCAGAGGCAGGACATCTATGTACACCAGTTGTTGGGGAACATGGGTGGGAGGGCGCTGTTGCACCTGTGCCTTGCTTGTGGGTTCCTGGTCAACAGCTGTTTGGCCACTGTATGAACAGAGTACTGGACTAGATGGACTCTCGGTCTGATCCAGCATCAGGGCTCTTCTGATGTTCTTATGCTCTGATGAGATGCTACTTGCCTGCCAAGCAAGCCAGAGGTAGCAATGACGTGAAAGAGGAGGAGGAGGAGGAGGAGGAGGAGGAGGAGAAGTTTGTGATAGTGGCAGGGAGAAAGTAGACTCACTAGGGTCAATGGGCGTACCTGGGGCAGGTGGACCATCTGCTCTCCCGTTTGGCTGCAGAGAACCTGGTTGATCGGTGCCCACCCGTTTCTCTAGCCCTGGAGAAAGGAGTTCAGAAGTGCCCTGGAAATCGGCTTCTTTATTCTAAGCTTCCTCTGCCACTACTGGACACGGAGCCAAGACAACACACAGGCACGTGCCACGGTCTGTCCACTCCTAGCTGAGCACGCCCATCTGTATTGGAGGCCCCGATCTCTGTCTCCGGCAGGAGTGTTGAACCTCCGTGTCCCAATTTCCCACATGGCCACACCCCCTTTCCTTAGCTCTCCCCAACCGAGAGACTGTTGGAAATAAAACTGATTATTGAGAAGATGATTAAAGTCAATCCCCAGTGAACTTGTAATCCAGTCTGACGTAAACAAGAGGAACAAGCAGATAGGGTGGGGGATAATTCATGAGAAAGAAGGAGGGACGACAGAAGAAATCTTCTGCTCCCACCCCAGCCTGGGTAAGATCCTCAAAAGAGCGCGGTTCGGATCGTACCTGGCAGAGATTGACGCGCCTGGAGGAGCAAAACATGCCAGACATTCCAGATAAGAAGACAGCAAAGAAGTCTCCAGTAAAAATACCAACTGCAGACCCAGTTGTAATTCCAAAGACTACCAGAGGAGGGCAGCCAGACCCAATGGACGAGTTAAAGGTGGATATAAATAAAATGCTTGTTGGGCTTGAAGAGCGCTTGGCCAAGCGCATTAAAGACACGCAAGAGGAACTTATGGAGGGCTTAACACAAGTGGTGAAGGATGTTGGAGTGCTGCAGACAGACACAAGAGCTCTGGCTGAAACTAGCAAGAAGCATGAGGACCAACTTTCTCAACATGAACAACGCATTATCGCTATGGAGGATCGGGACAGACGAGCAAATCTGCGCATAAGAAAATATCCGGAACAAGAAAGAGAGAATTTAAAAGATTTAAGAGATACAATTCTGTCGTGGTTAAAAACACAATTTCCGGAGGGGGCCTGGGAGGAAGATGATCTTGAACGGGTGCATCGAGTTGGTTTCAAAGGTAGAGGAGTGCTTCCAAGAGACATAATTGTTAAATTTGCAAATTATTATAAAAAAGAAAAATTGATGCAAGCAATCAGGAAACAACCTCAACCAATGATTCAAGCAACAGCAATTGAGATTTTTCAGGATCTTTCCCCGCAGACCATCCAGTGGAGGAAGAGTGTCAAGATATGTACAGCAGCATTGAGGAAGAAATCGATAACGTACAATTGGAGATATCCAGTATTTCTGAGATTTGCTTGGTGTGGGAAGCAAGAAAGAATAACATCGTGTGAGCAAGGAATTCAGCTGTTGGAGAAGTTGGGCATAATCGATCCCAACGACCCGGGAGAAGTAGTCCAAGAAGAAGGAGCGGTTGGAGGGGCTAGTCAATGAAATGGGATCAGTGGGGAAAGGGTAAAGGAGTGGAGGTTCGGACTTTGCTCTGAGGGTTGGGCCGGTTCCCCCCCCCTGAAGAGTTCTAAAATAATTGGGACCAGTGCCCAGAGGTCTGGTGAGCAGGGGGGTAAAAGGAGGGTAAGTGTAGGGGGAGGGAAGGGAGGGGGGGATGGGGGGGATACTGAGGGTCTGTGTGGGGGGAGGGAGGGGAAGGGGGGTATGGGGTTCACCGACCGAGATCAATGGATACATATGGTTGAAATTAAGAGATGGAAAATAAATTGAGATGGGCAACTTTAAATGTGAAGGGGCTAGGAACGGTGGTTAAAAGACGAAGAATTGAAACAATGTTGAAAAGGGAAAAAATTGATATAATCTTCTTGCAGGAAACTCATCAGACAAAGGAGGGGGTTAATGAGTTGCGAATGAGGGAAATAGGAGTGTATGAAAAGTCATGTGGTACTTCTAAAGCGAGAGGTGTGGCAACCATAATCTCGAAGAAATGTGGTATTGACATTCAAAGTGTAAAGAAAGATAAGAATGGAAGGATCCTTATAATCTACTGTACGATGGAAGGGGAAGAATTTGTGTTGATTAATGTCTATGCTCCAAATGGGAATCAAATGGAATTCTTTAAAGAAGTGTTTGATATGGGGGGAGATTTAGGGAACAAAAATATTGTGATGGCAGGAGATTTTAATATGGTAATTCATAAAGGGAAAGATAGGGATAATATTATTAGAGATGCTAGAGGTGGGGGGAAGACGGAATTAGCTAAATTAATGGAGGGGAAAGAATTAATGGATGTATGGAGAGTATTAAAAGGAGAAGAGAGGAAATATACCTTTTACTCACCTAGATTTAAGAGTTATTCAAGGATTGATTATATATTTATATCAAAGAATATGCTATCAAATTTAATAGATTGCGATATAGGAGTAATAAAGATCACTGACCATGCATTAATGTCGATGGAGATGAAGAGGAAGAAGGATTATAAACAAGCAAAGAGATGGAGAATGGATGGAAGAATTTTTAAAAATAAAAATATAGTAGAGAAATTTAAAAAGGAAGTACAGGAAATATGGCAGATAAATGAAAAAGGAGTTAATGCGCAAGGATTATTATGGGATACAATGAAAGCAGTAATAAGAGGGATGTGTATTAGGGAAATGTCCACACTTAAAAAGCAACAGGAAGTACGTAATAAAAACGTTGAAGAAGAGATAAGGAGACTAGAGGAGAGATTAAGGGAGACTAAAGATAAGCGGTTATATGCTTTAATTCAAGCTAAGAAAAAGGAATTGGAGACAGAAGAATTAGAACAGGCTCAGAAGAACTTGTTGTATTTAAAGAGAGATTTTTTTGAATATAATAACAGAAATTCCAAAATGCTGGCTAGATCCACGCGGTCAGAGAAGGCTAAGAATATGATAGGGACAATTAGAGATAAATTAGGGAATAGATGTAATTTAATGAAAGATAAATTAAAAATTTTTCAGGAATTTTATAAAGAATTATATGCATCAGAGGCGGTTACAAATGATAAGATACAGGAATATGTAGAAAGAAATTGGAAAATAAGACTGGATGATCAAGATAAAGAGAGTATGGAAGCCTTGGTTACTGAGAAAGAAATTGAGGGAATTATTGCAAAACTAAAAGGAGGTAAGTCTCCGGGGATTGATGGACTGGGGCCGGAATTTTATAAAATATTTAAGGATATTTTAATACCTAGATTATTAAAATTATATAATAATATAATAGAAGGAGGAAGGACCCCGCCATCTTGGGATCAGTCCATGGTTATTTTAATACAGAAGCCAGGCAAGGATATGACGGATCCAGCATCTTATAGACCAATATCTTTAATAAATCAGGATGCAAAAATATTTTCAGCAATAATGGCTAAAAGAATGGGTTCATTTATTTTTAAATATATTAAAAATGATCAATGTGGATTTATTGTTGGTAGGAAAATGCCAAATTTAATTGGGAGGGTTATAAATACAATAAATATTATAAAAAGAAGAAAGTTAAAAGCAGGATTAGTAGCTTTGGATATTTTCAAAGCCTTTGATTGCGTGGAATGGCCAGCGTTAAAAATAATAATAAAAACGTTTGGGTTTGGAAATAAATTTATGGGAGTGATTAATCAGATGTATAAAAATAATAAAGCGGAAATAATGGTTAATGATGGGTTAACGCAACAAATAAATCTAGCTCGAGGAACCAGGCAAGGATGTCCACTTTCGCCGATTTTATTTGCAGTAGTTATAGAAATTTTAGCAAATATAATTAGGGAAGATGATAGATTAAAGGGGATAGGTAGTAATGATAAGATTAAAGTAAATATGTTTGCGGATGATACGTTGCTGACATTAGAAGATCCCCTTGAAAGCGGGGATCTGATTCAGAAACATCTGAGAGAATTTGGGGAAATTACAGGATTACAAGTTAATTGGGGAAAGTCAGAAATGATGTTGTATAATTATAACAAGGAAGAGATGGAGAAATGTAAAGCTAATTTAGGATTAGGATATAAAAACATAATACGATATTTAGGAGTTAATATAGATAGAGAATTAAATAGATTAGAGGAACTTAACTTAGTAAGGTTAAGAAAAGAGGTAGGGGAGAAGTTACAGATATATAGAAAATTAAAACATTCTTGGTTTGGTAGAATAGCGGTTATTAAAATGAATATATTACCTAAGATTAATTTTTTGTTTAGAATGTTACCTATTAGAATATCAGCAGCTGAGATTAAAAGTTGGCAAAATATGATTAATGCTTATTGTAATGGGGATAAAAGAGCTAGGATAAATAAGGGGTTATGGTATAAGGCTCAAAAGAAAGGAGGTCTAGGACTTCCGAATATTAAGAATTATTATATTGCGAACCAGTTAAGATATGTTATTCATGCTATTTTAGGGGAACAAGACATGGAATGGTTAGAATCGCAAACAGTAAAGGTGGAGTATAAATTACGAAATATATTTTTTACTAAAATGCAAAAGAAAGAATTCAAAGTACTGGACAACCCATTGTTGGAAAATATATTAATGATCTGGGAGAAGTATAGAGGGAAGTTGATACCAGGGGAGTCTCCGCTTGCCCCAGTTGTAGTAGTGGGTAACTTCCCAAGTGTATTAAAATCAGAGATAGAAGGGAGTCTGAAAGAACTAGATATTATTAAATTAAGGAATTGGATGGAAAAGATGAAGGATAGTGAGCATATTAAAAATTTATTTAAAGGACAAAAGCTAGCGTGGTTCAAGTGTTTGCAGCTGTTAAAATGGACACAGGATTGGACCACAAAGAATAAGGAATGTAGAAACAATACTAGATTTGAAGATTTAATTGAACAATCGTGGGATAAAGAAGAAGCTAGAGCTAAGAAAGGACTCACTAGTGAGATATATAAAATATTAATAGAGGAAGAATTTCAGGACTCACTTAAGGTTATAAAAGAGGTTTGGGAAGAAGATATAAGGGGGAAAATTAATGAAGATAATTGGGGGAGGATATGGAATGGAAGAATGTTAAAGGTATTGTCGATTAGAATTAAGGAGAATTATTATAAGACAGTTTGGAGATGGTATTTAACACCTGTTAGATTTCACCAGATTGATAAAAAATTGCCCAAGAATTGCTGGAGGGGGTGTCAGGAGGTTGGGACATATTTTCATATGTGGTGGAGCTGTGAACAAGTACAAAAATTTTGGGTAAGGGTTTGTAAAGAAATAAGTGATATAATTGGAAGTAGGTTGGAATTAAACCCGAAGCTAGCTCTACTAGCAATATGGGATAGTAGGAATAAGGATGTAATAAATAAAGAATTGGTAAACAACCTCCTGGCACCTGTTAGAATACTGATTGCTAAAAATTGGAAAGGGCAACGAAGTTATACAATAGAAGAGTGGTATAAAGAAATTTGGGATTTAGCTTTGAATGATATGTTGACGTGTAAAATGAAAATAAAGAGGGGAATGTCCAGGAAGAGTGATTTTGGGGAAATATGGACGCCCCTTTTGAATTACGTTTTAAGATCGGGGAAGGGACAATTGCCTTCAAAAGAATCATTAAAATTTTGGAAAGAGGATGAAGGATAATGAGACGGTCTCGGAAGGGGGGGAGCACGGGGGGTAGTTGAGGGGGGAATTGGTTTTATGTTATTGTATGTTATATTATTGTTTATTTGTGTATGTGTTTGTTGGAAAAATTAATAAAAATATTAATCAAAAAAAAAAAAAAAAAAAAAAAAAAGCTCTCCCCAACCAACCAACCACCTGTGATTTTAATTTGCCAAGCTGCTGCATCCTGCTTTTAATTTGGCCGGCGTGTGAAGGTGCCTGGTTTGATTGTTGTTGAAAAGGGTAGCTTTGCGCGGTTTGCCCACAGTACCGTTTTCATTGCATGTTTGGACTTTGGTCAGCGGCTCCGCATTGCTCTTAAACCGGAAAGCGGAGCCACAAACCTCTGCCAGGGCTTCCTGCAACCCTGGGGGGACGGAGGGGCCACGGAGAGCCGCACATCTGCCTCGTGCAGAAATCAAGAAACGGATGTTGCGGATAAAGCAGATCAGCTCTACCCTGAACGGCCCTCTGTTTCACCCCTCGACAGGAGCTGCCACTGTGGAGAGGACCCTCCTCGGAAGTATTTATGACCTCAGCAAAGGGAGATGTCAGGGCTCCTCCTCCTCCTCCTCCACCACCACCACCACCACCACCTTCCAATCTGTCTCTTCTGCCAAGACTCTTGTTCACGCTTTGGTCATTTCTCGGCTGGACTATAGGAATCTTCTCCTGACCGGCCTTCCTTCTTCTCACCTTAGTTTGCTGGTTTCCATTCATCATTCTGCTGCTCAGATCATCTTCTTGGCTCATCGCTTTGATCATGTTACTCCACTTCTGAAATCCCTTCATTGGCTTCCAATTCACCCTCAGCATCCAATATAAGCTTCTCCTGTTGACTTTCAAAGCTTTCTAGCTCCTTCCTATCTTTCTTCTCTTATTTCTCATTACTGCCCCGTTTGTGCTCTTCGCTCATCGAACGCTATGCTTCTTACCTGCCCAGGTGTCTCTACTTCCCTGGCTCGGCTTCGTTCATTTTCTCTCGCTGGCCCCCTATGCCTGGAATTCTCTTCCGGAGCATTTGCGGACCACGAGTTCAATGACAGTCTTTAAAGCCCAATTGAAAACTTTTCTTTTGTCTAAAGCTTTTAGAACGTGATTTTGATCTTACTTTTACACTGTTAGTTTTATTGTCCCCTATGCCTGTCTGGTTGTTTTATTGTGATTTTATCAGAATGTAAGCCTATGTGGCAGGGCGTTGCTGTTTTATTGTTTTTCTATGTACAGCGCCATGTACATGGATGGTGCTAAATAAATAAATAAATAAATAAAACTAATATACCAGATATATCCTGCTGAGCTTCTAGTCCTGTCACCAGGGTGGTGGGGCTCCAGTAAAATGAATATGGTAGCCCCAGAAGCAGTGCGTGAGGGGAGAAGAGAGAGATGGGGTCTGAGCCTCTTGCCCCGTCCTCTGACAGGCCTCCTGGGGCAGAAGCTTTTGGGGTGGGTGAGTAAGGGGCTTGGGGAGGGAGATCGAATTTTGGCTGCCCAGGTGGAGAACCTCCGCAGGCCAGATTAGGCTGGTGGGCCAGATGTTCCCCATCCTGGCTGTAATGAATTACATCCATCAATTATATTGCTTAAAGTATTCTCTTTATGTGGGAAGACAGCTAAACCACATTCAGCCCTCATATGAAAATAACCGCTGCCTTGAGATGCCCCCCCCCCCGCTTCATTCTCCAATCTCACACTATGGAATTCGCTACCACAGGGTGTAGCAATGGCCACAAATTTGGATGGCTTTAAGGAGGGGGTTGGATCAGGAGAAGGCTATCAATGGCTTCTGGTCCTGATGGCTATGTGCTACCTCTAGTAACAGAGCCTGTAAGCCTATGTACACCAGTTGCTGGGGAACATGGGTGGGAGGCTGCTGTTGTATTCATGTCCTGGTCGTGAGTCCCTGGTCGACAACTGGTTGGCCCCTGTGTGAACAGAGTGTTGGACTAGATGGACCCTCGGTCTGATCCAGCATCAGGGCTCTTCTGATGTTCTTACCTATTTTATCAGTAAGACGGCAGGCCATCACTAAGGCAATCATGAAGGCCACATTTAACTTTAATATTTGTTATTACCATTTATTACATTTCTATACTGTAAAGGAGAAAACGCCCTGGGGCCAATCTCCTGGCAGAAGTGTGCAGAATGCAGAGAATCAAACCAAGACTCAACTTAATTGAGATATAAGACTTTATTAGATTAAGAGCAGGTTAAGTAGTCTGAAATTCCAAAATCTACAAGACCCAGCATGCTAATAATAAGAGACAATATAATTCAGTTACCCAGCCGGACCTGGCCCCATGGCCACGTTTTCGTCAGCCAAAGACACACCAAGCTGTTTCAAACTCCTGGCTTTATTCCTCCTCCGGCCATCTCCCCTCCCTTCTCGACGTCAGATTCCTTCGCGTTTCACACCTCCCTCATTCAGCCTTGAAGTTTATGGCTTGAGATAAGCCAGCTCTTCCTGGCCTGGATCCTGTCCTTGGACGATCAATCTCTCCCCAGGTGGCCGAGCCAAGGCCCTTTGTCATTTTAATTTCCCCGTTCCCAAGCTAAAATAAACCCTTACTAAACTCATGCTTGCTCTATGCACTATGGTACCACAAAACCCACTATTCACTCAGCGCAGTCTATCTGATCTCCTTTACATATACCACCCAGTAGCCAAAGTTCTCAGGGCGGTTTACAACCCCCTGACCCAACGGTGGCACAGAGTAGCTGCTACCCCTCGGTTTTTCAAGAGTGCTGACAGAAGAGAAGGACACCGCCGTGTGAACATGGGTAGACAGATCAGCACTGCACGTTTGTCGATTCTGCTTGCATAATGCAGTTGCTCATGTTTTTTTCTTGTCGTAGAAACAAATCTCCTTCCATTATCTCAAAGTTACTGCAGGTTTCATGTTCAGGTGAGGCACCCAATCACAGGGTGGCCGTGTGTCCTCTTTTATGGTGGGCCCTCCTCTGTTTGAAAGTGTTCTCTGTTTGAAAGGCTGTTCTGTCCAAATCCAGTTTAAAGATAAACCACCATCAGAAGGAAGACCTAAAGGGGTTTGAAGTTGCCCATCTGAACAGAGGACTGAACAAGGCACACAGGTCACTTGTGCACATCTTCCCCATTATTGTGAGCTGTATTCCTATTTAAATTCTACAACATGTTTTAAATGTGCTTCTCTATAGATATAAATGAGTCCATGCAAATGTTATGGGAATAGATTTCTTCATTCTTCTTTCTGGCAATTCATAAGTAGCCACCATAGCCCAGAGGGCAAACAATTACCCATCCCCCTTTTGGGTCCTGCTTAGTTAGGAAAATGGAATACACTATGTCATATTGGGAATTTTGGTGTCAATTTATACCAGTGCAGGATGGTGACTCTGAATTCGGCGGGGCAGTGAATCCGCTCTGGGTTTCAGTCAGAATTCTAGAGGAGCTATCCGAGGTGTTAAAGCCATTTTGCATATTGGTTTCAGCACCTTGGGTAGCTCCTTTAGAGTCCTGACTTAAACTCAAACTGGATTTACAGCCCCACTGAAATTAGAGTCACCAGCCTCCACAGATTGAGGGTTATCATGGTCATTGATGGGAAGAAAAAAAGGAGACATCAATATGGCTTCCAAAATCCAAAACAGAATGGTTCAATATTGATATGTTTGGCTCCACTGCTTTCTCGATTCTCAAAGACTGCACATTAATTTTCTGCTCAGGAGGAATGCAGATTCACGCCTTCTGTCATGTCATGTGAGGAGTTCTTAATTGTCCTTCAAAGGGTATCTATTCAATTTTAGTTGAACAGCGATAGCAATAATGCATTCAAAAAATGAGATATTTGGGACATGTCAGTGATCCTGCGCATTAAGAAGGGATCATAATGGAGAAATTGGCCATTGTTATTGCAATGCTTTTAGAATGGAATCTATTTCATGAAATGTTGTTGCACTGTGATATTATTGCTAGAGGAGTAACTGTGTGAGTTTGCTGAAGACAAAACCTAAAAGAGTCTTGTGGAATCTTAAAGCTTTTTAGGGTGCAATCTTATGCCTGTTTAGACAAGAAAAAGTCCTACAACTCCCAGCATCCCCCAGCCAGCATTGGGGATTGTAGGACTCCCCCCCCCCCCCCCGTCTAAACAGGCATAGGATCGCGACCTTAAATCTAAAAGCTGTCTTGCATTTAGTGGCACCGTTGCTGTGTGTATGAATACAAGTTTCGGCGGAAGATCATATTTACAGATGTTGTTGTGTGTAGCAGGAGGTATGTTATACAAGCTGTCCTGTCCCTGTGGAATTCACAGCTCTTGCTATGATTTTGAATTCTTGTTGAGAACACCCACGGCACACAAATCCTGAAAGGAAAGCCAGCTGTTAAGCACCATGCTAGCTAGAGTTACAACGCTCTAACGTAAGAGAACCCCAAGGGTCATCTAAACCAACCATATCTACCTTTACAACCTCTACTGATAAATCCACACGATCCTGCAACAACTAATGAGTGTGTTAATTGCATAGTGATGCCCATTAGCATCTCCCTCCCTCCATACCTTCTCTCTGGGAGGTGTCCTGTCTCTTTAGTGGCTGTGTGCAAGCAAAGCTTTGCCTGAAACAGGACCTGCATGACTGAGAAAACTGCTCCTGTTGAATTTCTACCTGCTCTGCAACAGATTCTGCAAATTCACGTTCCCTAAACTGTTGCCCCCTAGAGGTGTACAAAATTATGCAAAATCATGCCTGGTGTGGAGAATGTGGAAAGGGAGACATTTTTCTCCCTCACTCAAAATACTAGAACCTGGGGTCTTCCCAGGAAGCTGATTGGTGGGAGATTCAGGACAAATAAAAGGAAGGACTTCTTCACACAATGCATAGTTATAACTATGGAATTCACTACCACATGATGTGGTGATGACCACCAATTGGGATGCCTTTAAAAGGGGGTCAGATACATTCCTGGAGGAGAAGGCTATCAACGGTTACTAACCCTGATGGTTTTGTGATACCTCCAGTATCCCAGGCAATAAACCTGTGTGCACCAGTTGCTGGGGAACCTGGGTGGGAGGGTGCTGTTGCACCATGTCCTGCTTTGTTGGTCCCTGGTCAACAGCTGGTTGGCCGCTGTGTGAACAGAATACTGGACTAGGTGGACCCTCAGTCTGATCCAGCATGGCTCTTCTTATGTTCTTATGTTTTAGACTACCACCTGTCCCATAATGCCTGACCACTGGCCATGCGGACTGAGACTGATGGGAGTTGGGTGGATGAAAAGGTGGACCCAGCCAGTATGGGGGAGGGGGAGAGCAGATTCCATGTCAGAGAGCTTTAGTCGAGGAATTGAAAATAAAACTGCCAACATCAGAACCAGCCTGTTCTGGTTGCAGCATCTCACAAAAGTGTTGCAGAGTTGGAAAAAGTGCAGAAAAGTTGGAAAAAGCACAACTGAAATGATCCAGGGGCTGGAGCATCTCCCCTTTGAGGGAGGTCACAACAGCTGAGATTGTTTACCATGGAAAAAAGGAGGTTCAGGGGAGAAGACCTGATAGAGGTATGGAGAATGCAGATAGGGGGACATTTTTCTCCCTCTCCCATAATACTAGAACACGGGGTCATCCCATGAACCTGAATGGTGGGAGATTCAGGACAGGTAAAAGGAAGTGGTTAAACTATGAAATTTGTGGTGATGGCCACCCATTTGGATGGCTTTAAAAGGGGGTTGGATCAATTCCTGGAGGAGCAGAAGGCTATCAATGGCTACTAGCCCTGATGGCTCTGTGCTACCTCCAGTATCAGAGGCAGTAAGCATGTGTACACCAGTATCAACCAAACCAGATAAGCAATAATATATATTTCTAAAATAGGGGCCCCCAAACGATCCTCCATCAGTGGCAGCATTCGGATGACACGATAATCAACGGGGGGAGGGGGAGGGAACAATCGTCAGTTGTGTTGATTATCGTGTCGTCCGAATGCTGCCAATAACTTAGGCCCCCTCCACAAGGATGCGCTTTTGCGCCCGGTTCGGGGATTATGCGCATTATCGCAGAGGCGCATTTACTCCTAATCCCTCTGCACGGGAGGCGGCGAGAGGCGGCGAAGCGCATTAATTGATGTCCAAAAAGCGCTTTACATGTAGTTAACGCGCATAATCGCTTGTTCACACCGCGAAAATGCGCTTTAACGGCCGGAGCAAAATAAAAGTCGCTATTTAACGCGCATTCGAAAATGCGCATTATCGGGGAGATAACGTGCCTGTACGCCCGTTTTGCGTTCCGCTGGTGTGGAGGTAAAATTTATAATGAGCCTTCAAGGCTCATTAAACGTCTCGTGTGGAGGAGGCCTTACTGTCTGTTGCCTCTTCCCCCCTCCGTTGCCTAAAATGTTGTCCGAATGCTGCCGATCAGCAACACAACGGACGATTGTTTCCCCCCCCTCCAGCCCTGTGTGTGTGTGTGTGTGTGTGTGTTGCTGTCTGCTCAACCTTCCCCCCTACCGGCAATCCAGAAGCAAAAGAAGGACGCGGGAAGGAAGGAGAGGTGTTTAAAAATGGTACATATGGGCAGGGAGTTCAGATCTTGGCCCAAAAGTAGCTGCCCACCCAAACTAGTCACTGACCAGGAATTAAAAATGTCCCCTTTCCTTCTCCAGCTGCTGTTGATTAAAAAGAACACCACATACATGATTTTCAGAAAATGCACAGGCATATACTTTGACCGATCTCCAGAGGGAGGGAATTGTAGGCAGGGATTCGTTGAGGGTGAGAGGACTGATCTTTCTGTGCCAGCCCAACAGAGGGGGAAAGAAAGATTTAGGGCAGCAAAATGGGAGATGATCCGAACTAGTTCTTGGAGCATAAATCGACCAGCGTGTTCTCCTGGATGTGCATTAAAATGAACAAAGGCTGCCTAGGCCACCACGGCGCTCCACATGTTTCATGCGTTATGACTCTTTAATTAGCGGAAAGGGGGAGAGTAGCATTTGCTGATCCTCCCCTCACCCTCTGCTAGACCAGCACCGCATTCATTTCCACCCTAACAGTCCAGATGCGCCAGATGTTTCAGAACTCGTATATCACGGCCTTGAACGACCGCGTGCATTAACCCTGCGGTTCTTTGCGAAAGGAGGCAGATGTAGCCAGCCGGGGGTAACCATTAAAAGTGGGCCCACCGTTTCATTTTCTCTTGCCTTGCAGAAAGTTTTAAAACAAGAGGTAAACGGCAGAGCAGTTTGTGGTTGTGCTTGTGGCTGGCCACAGTGAGAAACAATTTCCAGAGGGGGTAGTCATAATAGTGTGATGCAGCATATATATATATATATATATATATATATATATATATATATGACAAAGAGTCTTGTGTCACCTTAAAGGCTGACAAATTGTTCTGGTCTAAGCTTTTTGCTTTATCAGGTGCAGCCTTCCAGCAGGCTGCAAATGTGGGAGATGAGCAGGGTCATTTTACCAGCACTTCTGGAAGACAATATTTTTCCTCTGCCTTTCCTATTCCTTCTTCCTCATATGTCTTTTGAGATTGTAAATCTACGGGCATTTAAATCTGTAATTTTTTTAAACTGAGTATATGTAAGCTGTTCCAGGAAGCTTTTTGGATGAGGAGGGGGGATAAAGATGCTTAAATAAATAAGCAAACAAACTGTGTTGTCGGTGGGAATTGAAATGCAAAAAGTAGAGACTGCGATTATTACCTTAACAGTTGACATTGTTGGGTGAACATTCCAGAAATCATTGATGAGTCGATTAACATATGTAGAGGCATTATCCACCACGGAAGGCACCACATTTAGCACTGTGGAGCAGAAATCTATCCACCTCATGAAGAAATGTACCCCAAAATGCAAAATAATAAAATGCAAAACAGCAGGACTCCATTCTTTAATGGACTGAAGGTGAAAAACGTTTAAGTCCACATGCCATATAGACAATGGTGATTATGCAACTCTCTCTCTCTCTTTCAAAAAAAGGTACCAATTGACAATTATAACAGGACCTCAAAAATCAGTTCATATACCTGCTGATTTTCCAACCTGACATAGGCCATAATTTGCCAGGGATTCCCCCCTTTTAATGGCATTTTATATCGGACCAAACTGACATCGGGAATGGCAAAGTTCAGAAACCAGAGCGGGGAATGGAACATTTCAACCTGCCCCAGGACATTAACCATAAGGTGGTCATTCTTGAACAAGGAATTTCAAAGAAAGCTATCAATGGGAAATGGTTGAAGTGAATCAGGACATTCAATTCTATTTCTTGTGGTTTGAATAAAGACAAAGGTCTTTTTAAAAAATAAATAAATAAATCACACTCTATATGTTAATCGTATGCTAACCATTGATCTCTGTGTTATCACTGAAGGTTTTGTGAACAGCAACCATTTCTATATTTTGGCATTTAAATGCCCTCTGATGTTACTTCACCCTTCACCCGAATTTGAGCTTCCACTGAAGTTTATACCAAAATAAATTTGTTATAGCATTTTAGGTGCTGCAAGACTCTTTTGCTGTTTATTTTGGAAAGAAGATGTTCTGTGAACAGGCTTTGGGTCTGATCCAGCAGGGCTCTTCTTATGCTCTTGGTGCAGCCGGGCACTATGCACATTTTAAATCCCACCAAATTCAATTGACTAGCGAAACAGTGTGTGGCGTGGTGGTTGTACTGTCCTTCTCAGACCAGGGAGGTCTAAGTTCAAATCCCCACTCAGCCATGCCGTCCACTGGGTGACCGGGGTCCAGTCATAGACTCTCAGCCCAGCCTACCTCACAGGGTTGTTGTACAGACAAGAAGAGAGCATGGAAAGCCACGTGCGCAGCTCAGCTTTCCTTGGGGCAAACCAGCTGGCTAATCAGTTCACAACGACCTAGCCCAACCTAGCACTATCCACTGGTTGGACTACTACAACTCCCATCCTTCATGCTCAGTGGCCATGGTGGCTGTTGGTCATGGAACTTGTAGTCCAAGGCACCTGGAAGGCGCCAGGTTGATTCATATCGTGCTAACAAATATAAATAATTGAAAGTAGACATTACTAAAAATATTGTTATACCATCTGATGGGGGGGAACCGATTTGACCCAGCATGCAAAAATTGCTTTTTATTTTATTTTTAAAGACGTACCAAGGAAGAAATCATACCAGCATTTATCACGAGGCCTGGCTTTCCACATCATGCCCTATGAACAGAAGATGACCCTAAATCTTGGATCGACTTGATCCCTTCTCTCCTATTTCCATACAACGCCCCCCCCCCAAAAAAAACAATCCTCAGCCTCAAAGACTCCCTCCCCCCCACGCCAAAGCCAGGACTGTTGGTTGACGTCGCATGCATGTACTTTAAATATATTTGCATTGCAAGCATAATTTGCATATATTGGCTGGAGAAAGGAGGAGGTGGGCCACAGGGTGGGGTTTCCCCCCTCCCCTTCCCAGTTGCTATGGAAACTGTCTGGGACTTGCATTTCCCCTCTCCCTTTGCTTTGCATGGCTGGTGGGGAAGGGGTGTCCAGGGAGGGGAGGGGAGGGGCGAGAAACCCGGGCAGCCTCTGCTCTGCCATTGGCGGCGGCGCGCACGTGACGCATGCTGGAATGCTAATGAAACCTGGCATCGCTCTCACCCTGCTCCAGCGCGCGCTGTCTGGCTTGGCTGGCACTGCTGGGGCGCGCGCTTTCGCTCTCGCTCTGCTTTGCACGGGGGGCGCTGATTGCGCATGCACGCGGAGGCCAGGTAAGCGGGGGGGCAGGCTGTCAGGGGTGGGGTGGCAGCCCTGGGTGGGAAGGGGGTGCCCTTCCTCCCCCTCCTCCTGGGCCTGAGCCTTGCAAAGACCGGGCTGGGGTCTCTCTCTCTCTCTGTCAATTGCAATGCTCCCTTGCAATGCTCAATGTTCCCTTGCAATGCTCAGTGCAAGCGAGGCAGACTTTGGAGCACAGCCTTTTCCCAGACTGGGCATGATGGGTGTTGTAGTCCGGGAGGATTGCCAGTTGGGAACGGCGGAGCTACGAAGTGTGCCTCGGTTGCAGCTGAGCATTGAACACTGCCACCAGAGCATTGTAAGGGAGCATTACCTGGGCAGCATTGCACGGAGTGGGGGTGGGAGGGATGCGGCGTGGGGGGTGGGGTGGGGTGCAGCCAGTATCCTGGATTTCTTTGGCGATGTGATGTAGAGGCACTCTGAATTTATTTTGGGGTCTCTGGTATGGTATTGGTTAGATATTGTACAGTGCCCCTTTTCGAGTATTTCGTTGGATTGTAAGCTCCTTGGGGGCAGAGCATTCGATTCCATAGAAATAATAAGGCTTGTTCAGAGGAGCTCCTACTAGATCCAAAGTTTTCTCCAACTCTGTACTCTCTGGGTGTTTTTTACTGGAACTCCCACATTGTCCCTGACTATTGTCCATGCTGGCTGGAGATGATTGGTTTTGTAATATAAAAAAAAATCTGGAAGGGCTGGTAGGCAATCGGATTTGTCCAGGTAGACCAGAGTTAGTGCAAAAAGAGAACGTTATTACTCTGTTGCTTGTCTCATTGTTCCATTGAGTTAGAGTGCAGTCCTATGCATGTTTAGACAGAAAAGGCCTACAATTCCCAGCATGCCCTAACCAGCATGGCTGGCTAGGATATGCTGGGAGTTGTAGGCTTTTTTTCTGTCTAAGCATGCATAGGATTGTAGAACCTCGTCTAAACATGCATAGGATTGTAGGACATTTTCTGTCTGAACATACGTAGGCTAAGAGCAGCGGATCGATGTGCCTGCTGTGAATTTAAGTAATATTTTGTAAGTGTGTCGGAACAGCACTACCGGATTGTATCAAAGTGGCCCTATCTAGCACAGGTTTCCGCAATCTGGTGCCCTCCAGATGTTCTGGACTGCAATTCCCATCACACCTAGTCAGCATGGCCAATAGGAGAGCAGTGGGTGGATTGCTTGAGGTGCCAACTGAGTCCGAATCAGGACCGCATTGCTCTCAGGCTCTTAGCAACTTGCAACTCCTGTGCTAAGAGAGTGAGGGGGGAAGCGTTGAAGAGTTCCCCAAACATGGAGCCACCCCTTCTGGAAGGCAAATGAAGAGGAGGGGTTCTATTTAGGCCCCCATTCCCTCCCCAGTTCCATATGGACCCCTGCTGCCTCTGGGCCTGGAACCGAAAGCTGAAACTGGCCCACTCTGACGCTACCGGAACTACTGCTAGTTTACATCAATCACATGTGGCTTCCATAATCTTTGCGATGATCCCTTTGACCTAGAGAACGAGCGGAGAGGGCCCTTGCTGGGCCTACCTGGCAGTGCTGGTGGGTAGTAGCAATGCTCTCACTTTAATTTCCCACAATGCCCCAGAGTGATGTTATCTTGGGGGCATTCTGGGAAATAAAAATGGCTGCAAGTCCTGGCCGCTCGAAGCACTGAGCTTGAATTTCTTTGAAATTGGGGCAGGTGTCAGCGCTGGCCCTGCTAGGGTGTTGGAACCCAGGCACTTACCTGATGATGCCGGATGCTGGTTCCGACCCCCTGACTTTGGGAATGAAACTTGGGGTGTATTTACAAGCGCGTTCCTGTTTTTCGTCTGTGAAATGCCGGAGGGTGTGGAGTGAAGGGTACGCTGATCCTATTTTGTCCCAAAAACTGGAGACTGGTGGGCAGCAGCCACTGGAGGAGAGGATTTCCGGACAAGGGCTAGATCGGGGACAAATGCCTAACAAAAGGAGTTGTCCACTTCCAATGAAGACCCCCCCCCCCCCACACACACACACACAAATATATCCATGGAGCTTGTGGCTGGGATTTTCACCAGCAAACCAGTCAAAATGTTGCTCATGTAAAGTCAGCTACATCATAGCTGGGGTATGTTGGGGAAATCCCTAGGCATTTTCGTCTGAGCCCCCCACCCCCGCCTCTTCCTTCCCTCTTGGCAAAGGGCCAAAACATACTCCTTTCTGCAACTTTTGGCCCAGCATAAACTGGGCTTTTTAGCTTGCTTGGAGTATATTATGATGGTGGTTTTTTAAAACCTATAATTTTTTGACCATTAAAAAAACAACTGGATTCTGACGTCGCCCCTTGAGGAGGTAACTAGGCCGAAAAAGAGGATAGCAATGTTTTTAATAAATTTCCTGTAGTCCTGGGTTCATTGAAAAATAAAACACAGTGCATCAGTAGAACTCTTGTACTTCAATAGGCCTGCCACCCCAATTTTGTAGTTTATAGCTTTCCGTAGGGATCAGCAGTGCAGTGTGGTGTAATGGTTAGAGTTTTGGACTTGGATTGGAGAGACATGGGTTCAAATCCCCAAACTGACAGCCTCCGGATGTGTAGTCCAGCACATCTGGATAGGGGAAGGCTGCATAACCCACCTCGCAGGGTTGTTCTGAAGATGGAAGGTAGGAGAAGGTATGTACATCAGACATGGGAGGCAGGCTAGTTGGATGTAATGTGGTTTCAAGCGGCAGCAAGGGCACTCTATTAAAGTGCTTATTACTGAAAAGACGAGCGTCCCTTGTGGGAGGCTGTCCCTTGAAATGGAGATGAGATTAGGAAGCATGTGTGTGTCAGGGGAGGAATGTAGAATTCTTAATTTTCACTTGATGTCTCCCCACCCACCTCCAAATATAGCAGGCTGATTAACTTCCGCCGAGGGTCTGTCCTGGCTCCTTCACGGCTAACGATGAGCCAAACAGAGTCTGGCTGGCTGGCTGCGATGAACTGATGGCTCCATGGTGGGTTGCGGAGCTGTTGGAAGCGTGGCGCTTTCTTGGGCGTCTGGGTTGCATGCTCTTCGAACCTCCCCCTGCCCTGCACATCTGGCTGCCGGATAGAACCGTAACCTCGGAGTGGTGTCCCTTCTTGCATGGGAAGCGGCGCATCGCAAAAGCAGTTGGGCAGTGATTAACTGGTGATGGAAGTTAGGGGATGTTGCTTCCTTCACTGCGCACGTTGGCTTCTGTCAGGGTTCCACCTATGACCTGGACCCCCTGAGCAACCCCTTAAAGGATCGTTTGCCTCCTGAAGAGTCCCACCTTTACCTTCCTTTACCTTCCCCTTCCCAATAACATGGGGTTTAGGCTGTACTCGCATGAGTTGAGTGACACTCCAGACACTTTAGGTTTAACGAGACAGTTTACTAGTATATTAAACAATCAAATTACAAGTAAAGGTATTTAGCCAATAGAGCCAAGGACTTCAAAAGCAAAGTTGCTAATTCTTTTCCCCTAGCTGCACCTAGACTTCTTCAGGCTGCTTCTTCCTGCTCTTTCCTCATGGTCTGGTCTCTCGCCCTCTTCCCCAAAAACAGAAAGTACTGTTTCAACCTTGAAGAAATGAATCTTAACAGGAGAAATGAAACAACTTCTCTCAGGGATTCCCCACCCTCCTAACAGAAAAACTCCAGGCCTCTAAACCTGACTTTATTAGCTTGCCTCCGTAGGCCTCAAACCTTCACAGCTTAATTCTGTAGCTTTGCTTTCATTCCTCAGTCCTCCAGAAGATCAGGAATTTGAGGGTGCATCCGATTCCACAGAAACTGCTCCTGGCAGGGTGGATTTGATTTAAATCATGATTTAAATCACGACTTTAATCACCACTCAGAAAGACTCGATTTAATCATGTGACCCCCCCCCCAAAAAAGTGCACTCTTCCTCGCTATAAGCTTAATACATATTTTACACAATTCAAGAGTTACCAAAGACTCATTCTTGTTGGTATAATCTTAATATTTACTAGCAGATGCAGGTTTCATTTTTAGCTTCTTGTGTAGATCTATTTCAGTCCCAATAAACTATTCATTTAATTTTTTGGAACTTAGCACTTAAGAGGTAAGGGGTTGATTCTGTGTACATAGATTTGCAAAGGAACAATGGGATTGTGATCTCTGCAGACACAAATTCACAGTTTTGAGAACTGTAAAACCAAGCATCTGTGATAATATCTTCTAGATAGAAAAATTGCCCAATACTCTTACAGAAACCTCTGGAAGAGCATGACATTGTGAATGGATTAATGGAATTCATTTACCAAAAAATGTAAACATTGCATGAATATACAGCCTCATGCTACATAATTAAAAACTAATCCTTATTTCATGATGAATAACCTTTGGGCTATGATGTATTTTTAGATAGATTTTTCCTCAAAAAGCATTTTATTAAAAAAATCTGATTTAAATTTTAAAAAATCCGATTTAAATTAAAAAAAATCCATCATTGATTTTATCTACCCTGGGTCCTGGGTTCCGCTACAAATTGTTGTGTCTCTTTAAACTGTCAAGTGTAAAGGTACTACTTCTAAAATATCCGAGTTCTCATTTCTTTGCTCCTGATTGAAAGCTGCGGTGCAACCCCTATGCTGTCTGTGGTACTCAGTGGTTTGAATGTATTGTACTGTGTTAGGCTGGGGTGCATTAATAGAAGTATAGCTTCCAAATTGTGCGAGGTACTGGTTCCCCTCTATTCGGCACTGGTTAGGCCCCATCTTGATTATTGCTTGCAGTTCTGGGCACCACACTTCAAGGAGGATGTAGACAAGCTGGAGTGTGTTCAGAGGAGAGCAACAGGGGTCTGGAAACAAAGCCTATGAGGAGAGACTGAAAGAACTGGGTATGTTTAGCCTGGAGAAGAGAAGACTGAGGGGAGACATGATAGCACTCTTCAAATACTTGAAAGGTTGTCACACAGAGGAAGATCAGGATCTCTTCTCGATCATCCCAGAGTGCAGGACACGGAATAATGGGCTCAAGTGACAGGAAGCCAGATCCCGGCTGGACATCAGGAAAAACTTCCTGACTGTTAGAGCAGTACATCAGTGGAACCAGTCAGTGGAACCAATGACCTAGGGAGGTGGTGGGCTCTCCCATACTAGAGGCATTCAGGAGGCAGCTGGACAGCCATCTGTGAGGGTTGCTTTAAGGGGGATTCCTGCACTGAGCAGGGGGTTGGACTCGATGACCTTATAGGTCCCTTCCAACTCTACTATTCGATGATTCTATGTAACAATCTTGGCTTCATAAACCTTGATTTGCAAAGCTGAGTATGAGTATTGGGCCTGCATGCTCCTTTTCTGTGCTTTGATCCTGGTTAAAATAAATCTAAGCCATCTGAAACTGAAGACCGCTGAAACTGGGTTGCATGGTGGGAGGAGGGACGAGCGGTCACGTCCATTGCTCGTTCCCAGCGTCTTTTTTAATCCAGTCTGAATCATTGAGAAGCAGTGATAACTATGTCGTTCTGATGCCCTCACTAAGCCTCTGAGCAAATGAACACTGGCTTTTTACTCGCTCTGACTCACTAGATGAGTCTAGAAGCACCTTGGGTTAAGCAGCTGGCTTGGTTCAAACAAACCGTAGTTAAGATGAACCACAGTTTAGCATGCCGTCTGAGCCCTAAAGTTTGGTTAATGGGAAGCACGGTCTCCTCCTTGTAGCTGAAGTGGAGGGGAGGGAGAGCTCACAGGCCTGGACTGGGAGCTTTGCTTGTGCCCATCACAATAAATCATAGTTTATTGTGATGTCTGAATGCAGCCAACGTCTATTGGAATCAGAAAACAGAATTTAAGCGCTCACACCCTCCAATTCTCCATTGCAAACGCCCCTCCCAGGCCCTTGTGTTAATTTTACATAGCATGGAGGGAGGGAAGATACAGGCACTTTTAACTTGGTTTTCCCCGTTAAGTTGACAGGCAGTTGATTCAGGACAGACAAAACCCGTGTTCTTTCTTCCATAATTAACTTACAGATTTGTCTTCGCAAGATCCAGTGATGAACATGGCCTTGAAGTGGCTTTTGAAAAGTGATAGGCACTTCGGAGGAGGAGGAGGAGGGGTCTTTCAATGGCTATTATTGCTAAATGGAACCTCCACCTACAACAGTAGTATACCAGTGTGCAGAGATCCTTAGGGAAGGAGTCAAAAATAAAGCTGCCAATATCATGCAATCTATGGTGCAAATACACTTTGATCCCATTGTACAGTTCCGGTCATCGTGCCTTAAAAAGGCTATTTAGAGATGGAGAAAGTGCAGAAGGTGATCAAGGTGCTGGAGCATCTCCCCTATGAGAGAAGGTTGCAACAGCTGGGATTGTTTAGCCTGGGGAAAAGGAGGCTCAGGGGAGACATGATATAGGGAGACACTTTCCTCCCTCTCTCATATACCCAGGTCATCCCATGAATCTGACTGGTGGGTGATTGAGAACAGATGAAAGGAAGGACTTCTTCACACAGTGCATAGTTAAACTATGGAACTCCCTACCACAAGGTGGAGTGATGGCCACCAATTTGGATGGCTTTAAAGGGGTTGGATAACTTTCTGGAGGAGGAGAAGGCTATCAATGGCTACCTCCAGTATCTAAGGCAGTATGCCTATGTGCACCAGTTGCTGGGGAACATGGGTGGGAGGATGCTGTTGCACCCATGTCCTGCTTGTGGATTCCTGGTCCACAGCTGGTTGGCCACTGTGTGAACAGAATGCTGGACTGGATGGACCCTCAGTCTGATCCAGCAGGGCTCTTCTTATGCATTCTGAAAATCAGATGTTGGGGACGTTTTGCTGTGTTTGTGAACTTCCTGGAAGCAGAGGATGCTGAGCTGGATGGATCCTTGTTCCGACTCAGCAAACTTTGTTCTGATCCATTCGTACTACTAACTGAAGTTTGCATTTTGTAAAGATATATAAATGTCCCTGAAATTGCCTCTTTCCCATAAATCCAAACCTGCAATGTCAGTGGGATTTCACCCAGATCCAACTTCCCACTTCATCCTTCATGCCTCCATTTTGGCCACTTCTAGACTTTTCTAGCTGTTTGGAGTGCCTTGAGCTGCAAATATACCAAATTTCTGTTTCCCAGGTGATCTGGAAGGACCATTTCAGTTTATGGGAACACATACCCCCTTTCAGACTTATCATAGTACTTTGGGGTGTTCATTTTAGGGTTTGCCAGGGCATGCTGTCACTTCCCTCTGGCTTCTCTGTGTTCCCGTTTTGACCCCATTTCTATCGGCACTTTTGCCTCGTGAGTTTGCTATTAGAGGGGGATGTTTAGGAACATCTAAAAGGGGATGTTCATACTTGCAGGGGAACGTGAAAGCAGGACTTCTTGGGCTGTTTGCAAGGTATTCTGAAGTTACTTGTTTTCCAGATTTTATTATTTTTAGTGAGGGGATGTCTGAGATTATAGGCCCACCAAATTCCAGGCTCCAAGCTCATTGGTACCGTAATATTTTTTGTACCTGCATGAGTTTCTTTGTGCGTGTAGATGTATAATTTGTGTAAGAGGGGTGTCTTAGCGTCTTCAGCCTAGTGTGAGGAATTCAAGCTTCCTGTTTGGCCCATCAGCCGCTAACCTGGGTGAGGAGGGACATTTCCCCCTGGAGAGATGTTTCGTCTTATTCTATTGTCTGTTGGCTTAGAAACCCCCGGCTGGATGGTTTTGATTGATGGCAGATGTCATCGGCAGATTCCTTGAAATATATTTACTAGAGAGCAGACCTGACCTTTAAGATGATGGGAGGGAAATTTCGGCCCTCCCCTACTTCATGTTTGTGTTTCCTGACGAAATGGGTGCTTTTCTGGAACAAATATGTTTTTAAATGCTTGATAGATGACATCTTGCAGGAAATTGGTGGGCTAGGATGCTGGCAGCAGTTAGCAAGGTAGCTGTCCACTACACTTTACACATATGTGGAACTTTGGGTATTTGGATGTCGAAGCCAAAAATTGAGATACTTGGGCTTTTTTTTAAAAAAAAAAGAACAAAGTTTCTAGTTCTTATGGCTGCATATAAATCTAATTTCAAGGGTCATGGCTTTCATGTGCCTTGGATGGCTGCTCACTGCCCTGTAGGAGTCTTGGTGTTTTGCTCAAAACATGCTGATATTTTGTGCATTACTGTTTTTAGGGGGTGGGTGGAGTGAAATGCAGCCTGGAATGCAGCCGTTCTGTACTCGGTACCCGTAAAAAAAAAAAAAAAATTGCCCGCTTCTGTTCAGCATGTTCTAGATATTGTGAGTTCTCAAACTCTCATTTTGACTGAAAGGATGAGTTGCTGCTTCGTACATGCCTCCGAGTTGGAAATAAGGCAAGCCCAGAACAGGAACTCACGGCGAGGTGCGGTAGGCAGCCTTCTTTGGGGCTGGACTGTGTGTCTGCAGCAGGAGCGAGCGGTCCAGTTGCACCTGATGGAACAATGGGTTGGTTAGACGTTTCCTGCTTCACCAGAGGCGGCTTGCAGGAGGCATGGAAAGACAAGAGCAGTGAGTCATACAGAGAGACTATGGGCAGCCTCCTTCGGGAATTTCTGCTCTAACATGGGGGCCTTTTGGGGAGTGAATCGGGAAACAGACCCAATGTTAGAGTCCCTTCTGACCTTGCTTAATTCAAAATAAAGTCCCCATTTGTGTTTTCAATAGTTGCTGACCAGCCCTGCCCCCCGCCCCAGGTACGTTCTCATGTCATCAGCAAACATGATCACGTCCACTGTCATGTGCTATGGTAAGCTGAATGACAGCAAACTACACTGAAGGGCTTTTTGACCCGATTTCTTTATCATTTGGCCACTGATGCCGTTGCTTATTTCACTGTAAAGAATGACAAAATATAATGGACACCCTTGTAGGGAAAACAGCGGCACAGGAATAATTGGGGGAAGGGGAGAGGCAGGGGTCTGTTGTGGCTCTGCACGAGTATACCCTGCTGAGAGGCCCCTACATAATCAGTGGCACCCGTCTTTCCTTGTTTTTCCTCCTCCCTTTCCAACCTTTTTTCCTCTTGTGATCCAGAGCTGCCTTGTTTTTGTTCATCTCACATAAGCCACTCTGGATGCCTTTTTGATCAAACAGCAAAAAAACCCTTTAAATAAACAAATAATGCTTTATGCGGCCAGGCATCGCATGGGACAGCTAAGATTCCCCAGGCCGGCCAAGAAAGTTTACAACACTGAGTGGGTTTCCGTGCACTCGTCCTCAGCTCTGGCTGCAAGTGAATTCTAATTGTTTTTTAATTTAAAAATCGCCAGCCGGCTTGGCATCGGGAACCCGCTGTAAATGTCTGTGTTTTTAATCATGGTCATTAAGTTGCAAACGCAGCAGCTGGGGATGCCCACGTGGAAGGAAGGTCTTGGCTGTAGAGAACACCCGATGGAGCCTGCGTTTCTGCGCTTTTTCCAGAAGATTTACAGCAACGGAGTCTGTAAGCAGAAACGGGGTTCTCTGTTATAGCATTTCATGGAAGCTTCCTGGCGGGGAACCCAACCTCCAAGGCTTTAAAGAAAAATTATAGTGGCAAAGGGGAAAAGCACCAAAATATTTGTCTGGTCACTGTTTGCTAAAACCTTTGACAACAAAAACCTGCAGCGCAGATCTCTACTGATCAAGTATTGCTGGGGATCAAACGCCGGAGCGTTTGCATGTGAAATATTTTCTCTACCGCTGAGTTGTGGTTCTTCCCTGAAGAATCTAGGGTAGTTGGCTAGGGGTGTGTGTGTCTGTTATACGCTGGAATTCCTTGTTTGTATGGCTGGAGATTGATGGTCAGGGTGGATAAAAATCAATGATTTTTTTTAAAATTAAAAATTGAATTTTTTTATTTAAATCGGATTTTTAAATTTAAATCGGATTTTTTAAAATAAAATTCTTTTTGAGGAAAAATCTGTCTAAAAATAGTTTTCTATTTGAGATACATTATTGTCCAAAGGTTATTCATCATGAAATAAGGTTTAGATTTTAATTATGTAGCATGAGGCTGTATATTCATGCAATGTTTACATTTTTTGGTAAATGAATTCCATTAATCCATTCACAATGTCATGCTCTTCCAGAGGTTTCTGTAAGAGTATTAGGCAATTTTTTGTAAGATCATTGGGATTTTTTTCTATCTAGAAGATATTATCACAGATGCTTGGTTTTACAGTTCTCAAAACTGTGAATTTGTGTCTGCAGAGATCACAATCCCATTGTTCCTTTGCAAATCTATGTACACAGAATCAACCCTTTACCTCTTAAGTGTTAAGTTTCAAAAAATTCAATGAATAGATTGTTGGGAGTGAAATAGATCTGCACAAGAAGCTAAAAATGAAACCTGCATCTGCTAGTAAATATTAAGATTATGCTGAGTTGTGTAAAATATGTATTAAGCTTATAGCGAGGAAGAGTGCACTTTTGGGGGGGGTGTTGTGTTTGTGTGTGGAAAGTCACATGATTAAATTGAGTCTTTCTGAGTAGTGATTAAAATCGTGATTTAAATCATGATTTAAATTTAAATCAAATCCACCCTAGTAGTGATTTAAATCGTGATTTAAATCAGATTGATTTAAATCAAATCCACCCTGTTGCTGGTACAGGGATTTCCTAAATGTTAGCCGAAATATTTGGACCACGATTGTGTGTGCGCAAACCCTAACGTGCAGGACATTTTGAATTTCCTAAATGTTGGCTGTAGCTCTTGGCTCTAGCCTATAGTAAGTAGCTTAGCGTGAGGGAGGGGGCGAGTTCTCCAGTTGAAATCTCCGCCTCTGCTACTAATGCTTGAAGCGGCCACAGAACTTTCCTGACTCTTAGCCTTGGATGTCCTCTTATCCCAACTTGGAAAGGTTAAAGCACTTCATGCTTTTCATTTGAGAGAAGTGTGGAGTGTGGCAAAGACAACTTAAAAGGGGAGACAGGCCAGAATTTATAAAATGTAATATTTTTGAGTAGAGAAAGCAGACGGAGCTAACGTTTCTTCTCCCGCTTCTGCAATTCTAGAATTCAAGGCCACCTTATAAAATTGATTGGTTCACGACAAGGTGGAAGAAAGTCCTTCTTCACATATCACCAAATTGGCCTATGGAACTGTCTGCCATGGGATGTGGTGATGGGTTTTAACGTGGTGTCAGAATGGGACTATTAAAGCTTACGGAGGATAGGTTTATCTACAGCTATTAGCCATGGTAGCTGAATGAAATACCCAGATGCAGAGGCACCAGTCTACCCCTGAGTATCAGAGGCTGCAAAACAAGTGGTGTGGGAGGCATTCCAGGAACATCTGGCTGGCCTTGTTTGGAAACAAGGTAATGGGCCTTTAGTTTTAGCCCAGCGTGGTTCTTTTTATATTCTTATGACCTGCTAGATTTATCAAAGAGCTTTAGTTGAGGGACTTGAAAAGCCTGGGTATAGGCTGTCTACGAGATCATCACTATCAACATTCTTGTCAGCTTCAAACACTAAAAATTCTAAAATATTTTGGCAGATAGTTTCTTATGCTACTAATGAAAGAAATAACTCCCCCAAATGTGTCATATCATCAGGGACTTGGGGAAACTATTTTTGCAATTTATATAATGCAAGTTGTGCAACTATCACAGCTTTGGGGTTTCCAATAGACTCTTCAGATTGGCCTGAAGTTGACCCCAATTATATTGAGGAGTTGATAATTGGATTGAAATCGGGCAAAGCACCGGGACCTGATGGCATCCCAGCTGATATGCTAAAGAGCGACCCGGGATGGTGGGCCCCACTACTTGCAGTACTCTTTAATGCAATAAATAAATCGGGATCTATTCCTAAAGACTGGCGGAGGGCTGTAATAGTCCCAATATATAAAAAGGGAAGTAGGAGCAACCCAGAAAACTATCGCCCTATCAGCCTCCTGTCCGTTATTGGTAAACTATATGCTAAGTATTTGAATAATAAATTGACAGAATGGAGCAATACCAATAATATTTTGGGACCGGAACAAATTGGATTCAGGCCTGGCTGTTCAACTTATGACCACTGTTTGACATTGCTTCACTTGGCTTATAAATATACGGCCCCAAAGGGAGGGAAATTATATGCCGCTTTTATAGATCTGAAGTCGGCATTTGACTCAATCTCCTGCTCCTCTCTCTGGACAAAACTAGAAAAGCTTTCTATTAATAAGAAGCTACTATTTTTGATTCAATCACTGTATTCTGATGTTTCAGCTCGAGTTAGGCTCAGTAAACAGGGCCATGTAACTAATGAGTTTAGCCTCCCTGATGGAGTTAGGCAAGGATGTGTCCTAGCCCCACTGTTATTTAATCTATATCTGTCAGATCTTCCAGGTTGGCTTGCTTCGCAGTCCCATCCGCCTAAACTAGGCCCTCTAAAAGTCTGCATACTTTTGTACGCAGACGACGCAGTGTTATTATCCCAAACGCGATTGGGCCTAAAGAGGTTGCTAAATGGCTTCGCAGATTACAGTCTTAAAAATAAACTAACTATTAATCACCAGAAAACCAAAGTAATGGTCTTTGCCAAGAGAAAAGTGAGGTTTGTATGGAGGATGGGAGGTATTAGAATTGGCCAAGTTGATACCTATAAGTATCTTGGCATTTGGCTGCAAGAAAATCTGAAATGGGATGTTCATGTTAAATATATTAAGAATAAGGCAGCTCAAACAGCAGGTGCCATTTTGAGATTTTATTTTTCAAAAGGGGGGAAATTTCTCCCTGCAGCGATGCAGGTGTATAAAGCGAAGTTGATACCTCAGATACTATTTGGGGCCCCGATCTGGTTCCCTATGATTAAAGACACATTGGAAGGAGTCCAATCATCGTTCCTGAGGCAAATTCTTGGGGTGCCTAGGTGTGTGGCTGGAGTTGCTTTAAATCTTGAAGTTGGTAGCAGTACATTAAAATGCCAGGCCTGGATCCAAACATTACAATACTGGTTCTGTAAATATCATAATCTTACTATCAACTCCCTGGTAGCCCAGGTTTTTACAGACTCATATGTATCTCCATTAGCATTGAGCATTAGCGCTCAAAGTTAACTCAACAGGGCTTTCCCCTGGCCTACTGCTAACACAGACTTTTGAATGTGTTAAATGGACAATCAAGCGAAGACTACAGGATATTGATTTCCAAGATAGCTGTGGGGCTACTCCTGGCCCGTGCTCTCCCCGGTCGTTGGGGATATCAAATTTTGTACCTAATGAAGGGATGGTATACCTAAAAAGGTTAACTGTTCCTAAATATAGAAAGGCCTTTACTATGGCACGATTTAATGTACTGCCATCAAAATTGTTGGAAGGCAGGTATAAAAAAATCCCTCTGGCCAATAGATGCTGTCCGTGTAATGGCTCTGAAGTTGAGAGCATTGAACATGTATTGTTCTCTTGTACTTATTACAACCAAGTTAGGGAAGAATTATTGAGACCACTTTTCCAAGATTGCCAAGGGTACTCTAAAGAATCCCTGTTAGTTTGTCTCCTTGAAGGTACAAATGATTATATTACTAGGCAAGTAGCTAAATTAATTAACAGAACAATTGGTTGTAGATCACAGATGGGGGTAGAGAAATACTATTAGCTGTCATTGACTGAGTACATTTTTTAATGTTATATTGTAACTTGTTTTCTAATGGTCTATTGACTGTCAATAAAGATTGATTGATTGATTGAACATTCTTGTCCACAGACGAAGGATCCAAAAAGTTGATCAGGCAGGGCTTGCCTTTGCAGAAGCCATGCTGATTTCCCCCTAGCATGGCTTATCCTTCTATATTTCTAACAATTCTTGCTTTAATTGGTTCCATCTCCTCTCCATCTTGATTAAAAAGAACTTGGGTTCTAGAGCCTGGAAAGATCTCTAGCATGAGGACTTCCCAGTCTTGCTAGATATTACAGGTCTAAATGGACCAATTAATGTTTTCTCCTTGTCTTAAGGAAGCTTCCTATGGGTTGGCTAGATTTGAGCTGTATTGAACAGAAACTGCTTTTTCTATCCCAACAGGGGGCTGGAACACATCTGGATTCCCCCCTTTTTCCTACCCTTTTGCAAATGGACTATTTACCTCCAAAGAGCTACCAAACTCTAATTAATTTGTGTCTATTACTTCTCTTTCTTCCTCCTTGAAATGGCTAATTTATATGCTAATTAGCTTGATGGAAATCGATGTTGCCCACAGATCAATAGGGGATCTTAATGGGTACCACTGATCGCCCAGCTAATGGAATCCTTTCGAGGCCGGCAATGCAAATGGAACAATTAAAGGAGAGTAAATGGGGCTTGGGTGCAGCATAGGATGGGGTTGGGGTATGGCTGAGTGCCTCACGTTCTCTGTGTATGCTCTCTCTTTTTAATTTTCCCCTCGGGGTTTCCACAAAAGCATGACCAGGTAGTGAACAGGGGCTCAGAAAAACGTTCCAAGTATCCATCAGTTCCAAGTAGTGTGGCTGCTGGATCTAATTTCCTTGGAATCTGCAGTTTTGCCCTAAAACGAAAAGGCCAAGTTTCTAGCCCTGAAGCTTCTGCAGATAGGCTTGAAAGTGGGGGGGGGGGGAAAGGGAGGGGGAAATGGAATAAATTCTGCGTGACAGCAAGATGGGGTTGGGGGAAACCAAACTGCGGCTTCTTTCTCTGTAATATATTATATACAAGGGTTCAGAATTTGATTTTTCAGAGTTCAGGACTTGGGTTATGTTGGTGCAGGATTTCCGAGTCTGAAGTTTTGCTCAGAGGGCATACAGCGTCCTGCTGGAACTTGGAGAAAATTCCTCCCTGGTTTGAGGGGTGTGTGTGTGTGTTCCGGCGTCTGGCGAAATGCGTGACGGTGTGTGTATGTGTGTGTGTGTGTGTGTGTGTGTGTGTGTACATGCACCCTCCTGGAATAGGATTGATTACAGCAGCTGGTGGGCATCTCGGCTTCCCTTCCCCACAGCTGCGTCTTCCATAGGCTGCACTCTTGGTTCTCTCTGTACGGGATGCACGGAAACCTCCCAGGCTGATATCCCTAACCCCTAATGCGTCCCTGGGGAGTGGCGCTAAGCCGCTTGCATGGCTGACCCTGTGAGATTAAAAAAAAGAAGAAGAAGAAGAAGAAGAAGAAGGGGAAAAAAAGAACCCAACCCTCCAAAACTATTTGCATGAAATACTGCAGGCAAAAAGCCAAGGCCCTGATTGGCTGTTGCTAAGCGACATCATAATCATCAGGAAATTAGGCCCTCTTCTTTATTTCTCTCTCTCCCCCTTCCTCCCTTTCCCTCCCAGCCTCGGAGAATGTGCGCGATTGCCGGTTATGCAGAGGGGGAGGGCGCGGAACAAAGGCATAGCAGCAGGATGCGCGTGTGAGCATGGAACCTCCTTTCCCCCAATGACATCCTCTGAGAGGAACGCAGGTAGCGCAGCTCCAACGGCCGACAGCCGCGCACTGGCGCGTCTCTACCTTCGGCCTTGTGACCCGTGCCTTGCCCCACGGCCAGGGTGCCAAAAGGACCCCCTTCAAAAGCGAGTCTGAAGAGGATGCTTTTGTATGTGTTTGGCCATGTGCAGGCTTGAGGTATGGATCGCGGAGCTGAGAGGATGCTGGGATGGATGGGGGTCCGGCCTTCTGAGCTTGCCTTCCGTCCCGCACCGCAGATATTGGTAAATGCGGATGTAGCGGAGGTAAGTGCAGAGCATGTGAGCAGAGCAGCGTTGGAACACCATGAGCTGTTTTGCTATGGAGGAAGATGGTGGTGTGTGAGAGGGAGTGAGGGAGAGCGCATGCGCGCATGAAAGAACCAGCGCTGTGTTTACTTGCCACGTAAAAAGTAGCTTCCTGGAGAGATTGGCATCCTTAATTGGACAAAGCAAGTTTCTAGACCTGAAGGTCTCAGAGGACTGAATTTTGAGGGGGTTGGAGGGTTTTTGAAACTGAATAGGGCTTGGTTATTTGGGGACTGGGGCCCAAATAGGCCTTCGGTCAGGGAGGTTCTGAAGTTTTTTTCCTGCGGTTCTGGAGGGTGATATTTTGGGAGGCCTTGAGCACGGCTTGTAAAAAATGGCCCAGTGTTCCAGCCCCTTCCAGCCCCTTCCCCATGAAAAAAGGCTCACAGGGTCTCTTGGCACTTTAAGGTTCAGGAACAAAAGGGGGATGAGGAATATGACAAAGGCTTTCAAAATTACAAATGCTGCGGATAGAGCAAAACGTTCTTCCCTTTTCATCGCCCTCCAACCTGGAGGCCTCTGGACGTGTTGGTGCTCAGCTCTCCTATCCCCTTCAGAATAACAGGTGCTGAGATGAGTGTAAATAACAGGGTCAGGCCTTTCCCCTTCTGGCCCCACTTGCTTTGCATGGCACAGGTCCCAGGTTCAAGCCCCGTCATCTCCAGTCAAAGAGGTCGGAGGACTCGGAGACCCTGGGGAATGTCTGCCCATTGGAGTAGACAGTACTGGTCCAAACAGACCCAATGGTCTGACCTGGTCAGACAGCATCGTGCGTGTAGACCTCTTGCGCTGATCCAGCAAGGTGCTTAGGAAGAAATCTGCAGCTAAATAGAACCTCCATAGGCAGACTTGGTCTACCCCTGGACATTAGATGCTAGGATCCAACGGGGAAAGGAATCACCCCCTTCTTGTTCACTTCCTGAGCTTCCAGGAAGCATGTGGCTGTTGGAAACGGAGTGGGGCTGCTATGCATCTTTCCTTCACCTCCGCCTGATGTCAGGGCTCTGTTGTCCAGGGTAGGCACAGTTGGGCACGTGACAAGGATCCACACCCCAGCAGGGGCCCAGTGAGAAGATCCTCTCTGGATTCATAGAATAGTAGAGTTCAAAGGGGCCTCTAAGGCCATCGAGTCCAACCCCCTGCTCAATGCAGGAATCCACCTTAAAGCATCCCTGACAGATGACTGTCCAGCTGCCTCTTGAAGGTCTCTAGTGTGGGAGAGCCCACCACCTCCCTAGGTCATGGGTTCCATTGTCATACTGCTCTAACAGTCAGGAAGTTTTTCCTGATGTCCAGCCGGAATCTGGCTTCCTGTCACTTGAGCCCATTATTCCGCGTCCTGCACTCTGGGATGATGGAGAAGAGATCCTGGCCCTCCTCTGTGTGACAACCTTTCAAGTATTTGAAGAGTGCTCTCATGTCTCCCCTCAATCTTCTCTTCTCCAGGCTAAACATGTTCAGTTCTTTCAGCCTCTCCTCATAAGGCTTCGTTTCCAGACCCCTCTCACTTCTTCTTTCCCGGCCTGCCCAAAGCTCATGCTTTGAACTTTTTCGAACTTTCAGAATGCCACTGTATTCTTCCATAAGACATGTTTTCCCTTTTAACCCTTCTGTTTTTTATACTCTTTCCAAAAGTAAATAGCATTCCTTTGCTCTGTTTTTTTTTTTTAAAAAAAAAAATCGAATAATCCGATTTACCCTCTTGATCTGACTTGTCATTATAGCCATGTGCCTGATGACTGGGGATACTGGGAGTTGTAGTTCGACACATATGGAAGATTGCTGGATCTCATGAATGCATGGACCAGTTTTTCATGTCGTTGGAACTGCTCCTTCCTTCTGTATTTTGGCCAGGCAGGATGGGCCAATCTCTGTAGCTGGTATTTTGCTCTCTTTGGGGAGGGGGGCGCAAGACCCCTGCCACATCGCCCTTCAAGATTATCCGGGGAGTTCATCGCCGGGCCAGGATTTGCATCTCCTCAAAAATGAATCCCTTGGTGTCTCCGCTTCTGTCTCCTCACAGCTGTAGCCTGCCGACCCTCACCGCCCCCTCCGCCATCTTGGCCTTCTCCCTTCCTTTGTGGCTTGTTTGCTGCCCTGGATGGTTACCATGGAGAACGAGCAGTTGCAGCCACCTACCCCGATGAGCAGCGCCAGCACCACAGCCACCACCAACAGCAACGGGCGCCAGGCCGGGCCCCAAATCTCCGTGTATGGCGGGATCCCCGACCGCCAAACTGTCCAGGTAAGTGGGAGAGGGTGGGTTGAACAGTTCTACATTTGGGAGTCCTCGGGAGAGGGACAAACCGGTATTTCTGCACCTCCACCCTGCGAGGTAGGCCAGGCAGCTAGGCATCCTTTTGTTTGTATTCATCTGAGGTGCTTCTAGCCTTGAGAAGAGAAGGTTGAGGGGGGATGTGATGGCATCTGAGGGGTTGATGCGTGGAAGAGGGACGCAACCTGTTCTCTGTCATCCAAGACTGGGACAGTTAATGACAGGCCTGGGTTACAGGAAGGCAAATTTCAGTTGAACAATCCAACTGGGGCTGGCCCTACCATTAGGCAGTGTGAAGCAGCCGCCTCAGGTGGCAGATGTTGGGGTGGCGGCAGCAAGGAACTGGAAGAGGGTGGACAATGCTGTTGTGCTGTCAGCGTTGAAATAACATGCAATTGCCAGTCTTATTGCCTTTTGTACGTGGGATGCGAGGGGGTGCACCATCTTGTCAGGCGGCAAAATGTCTCGGGCCCCTGCAAGTCCTCCTTCCAGGCTAGGCAAGACAATCAAATCAACTCCAGTTTCAGTATATTTATGAAAGAACCAGCCAATGAAGCTGATGGATGGAAGATTCAGGACAGAGCAAAGGAAGTATTTCTTCACACAGCTACCACAAGATTCCAGTATCAGAGGCAGTAAGCCTATATGCACCAGTTGCTGGGGAACATGGGAGGGAGGGTGCTGTTGCACCCATGTCCTGCTTGTGGATTCCTGGTCGACAGCTGGTTGGCCACTGTGTGAACAGAGTGCTGGACTGGATGGACCCTTGATCTGATCCAGCATCGAGGCTTTTCTTATGTTCTAGGGAAAGAAGTTGAGAAATAGCCAAGTGCTTTTAAAAAATAAAATGAAGCGCCAAATTAGCTCACTATAAACCTTACTCATCACGATCCTAAGTATAGTTCACCAAAGTGTGAGTGGGGTATGGGTTTGTCTCCTTGGGCCTTCAGAGCATGGAAGAATTTTACCTTGACTCTTTGACCGGGTTGTACCACATGGCAACCCAGCATGGCTTAATTTACCTGCGGACATCTGTAGCCACCATTTTTGCATGGTTCTTGTAGGCACCTGGCTTGCTGTGTCATAGGAACCCAGGCGGTAGGGGTTGTTTGAGGATTGTTTGAGAGTTAGGCTACTCACAAATAACTCAGATAAAATGGCACTCGCAGGCATTGAGCACGACTCAACAGCCCCCGCAGGTAAATTAACCTATAGAGGGCTGCCGTGATGTGTGAACAGGGACTTTGCCGCACTTGAAAGACAAAAGAAAAATCTTAAAGGGTCACCATGCAGCTGGGCAGTTTCCAGAGAGGGCAATTCAAATTGACCTGTCCTTTTCTTGGTCGTGATGTCTTCAATGCTTCTCTTACATAAGCTGATTTAGGGAGGAAGAGGAACATAACAGGCCTAGTATGTATAGCGATGTAAATTTGGGTGTCTAGGTTGGCCATGTTCTGTGTTCAAAAATCTTTCTTTGGTGCAAATTGCTTAGATGTATTTTAGTTCAGATTCATGGGACTCTGTTTATTTTAATAGTTTAATTAGTCCATTGTTTTGTTTCTGTCTATTTTGTAATTTGATGTAGGTAATGTTCATGGCCTTTGGCTTGCAAATAAGTTATTGCCTGACTCAAAAGATCTTTCTAGAAAGATGATTGGGGGAGAAGATGTTTCTTTCATCCCAGAGAAAAATGGACAGGAGGCTGGCGACTCCGATACCAGCGGGGTGATGAATCCGCTCTGGGTTTCAGTCAGAACTCTAAAGGAGCTATCTAAGGTGCTTCCTGACTGAAACCCGGAGCGGATTCACTGCCCCGGTGACATCAGAGTCACCAGTTTCCATAGAATCATAGAATCGTAGAGTTGGAAGGGGCCTCTAAGGCCATTGAGTCCAACCCCCTGCTCAATGCAAGAATCCACCTTAAAGCATCCCTGACAGGTGGTTGACCAGCTTCCTCTTGAATGCCTCTAGTGTGGGAGAGCCCACGACATCCCTAGGTGAGTTTTCTTTCACGGGAGGTATTTAAGGCGAATCCTTGCATTGAGCAAGGGGGCTGGACTAGATGACCTCGGAGGTTTCCCAATTCTGTGACTATATGAGAAAATCTGGTATGCTGACGTAGTTTAACCAGCTCTCTGTGTCTGTGTGTTCTACCTAGGGTGGTGTAAACACAAGAAGCCTGTAATCATAGGCCGCCTGGATCGTTCGCAGTTGTCCCTACAGGGTGAGACCAAGTAGTCTAGACAGATTCAGGCTGGGTATCACAGATAGAAATCTGCGGACCTGTGGGGTTGGATTTCGTTGAGGGTCTTGTTTTCCTACCGCTCTTAAACTCGTATGTATTTTTGTGGCCTTTTTCCCAACCTGGGCGTTTCTGTAGGCGTTCATGCTCATTTTGGAACCATGCACAGGTGTCCGGTTCTGGGAAGAGTGAATCTGGTAAATCCGTAAAAAAAGATAAAAATAAAAATAAACCCCCGACGGAGTGAGTTTCTCATCTGGCATCTGCTACTCCAGAGGAACTCTGCCTCTCACAGCAGTCCTTTTGGGTTAAGTATCAATGGAGAGCCCTGTTTGACCGGAACAAAAATGGCATCTTTTTCAGCATCCTCCTTCCTGGAATGGTCAATCCCCAGCCTGGCGTCCTCCAGGTGTATTGGGACAACCAATCCCATCATTTTGCCAGGGATTATGGGAGTTGTAGTCCTGATGACACCCCCCCCCCCGGGAGGGACACGGATATCGCTTGGAGAGTTCCTATAAGGCAGAATGAGGGGGAAACTGAGGAAAGAGATTTAGGTGGGCATGAGCTTCTTGAACACCCATCTTTTGGTTGTTTCCTGCCTTTTGTGTAGTCTCCCACCCACCCCCATAGGCTGGTATTTTGGGTTTATATTGGGACCGCCCCTTTTTCCTTTAGCCCCGCCTACTACTGCAGTGCGGCCCCCTGAGACCTTCTCCAAAGTGGCATTCAAGCCTCAGCCGCTTCAGCTGTCAAACTTCTTTTGAAGAAGTCACAAGAATAAATGCGCCCCGTCCAACATGAGAGAAAAGGGAGGGGGAGGACACACACACACCTCTTCTAAGATGGGCTTTGTCACAGGCGGTTCTATTCATAACGACTCGTATTAAAAGCAAGTATTTTGACTAAAACTATGCCGCTGATCTCTTTTAAAAAAAAATTGAATCGGAAGACTTTTAATTGGTTTTAATCGAATGTTGTAGGCCGCTTCTTGGAACAGCTCCAGATCAGGGGCTTGGTGTACAGTTCCCTGGCCCCATTTGTTGAATTTAGAGGACGTCATAGTTTTCCCTTGTAGAGCTTCGGCTATTGGGTGCTATAAAAATGCAATAAAATAAATAAATAAACCCAGGGACTCCCAACTTTAGTGGGGGCCTGTGGGCACATTTGGGAATTTGAGCAAGTGCTGCGGCCACGGCCACAAAATGGCTCCCATGGACGATGTGGCTAATCACATCATGGCTCCTGTGGGGGCCTGGATTCTCAAAAGAGGACAGTGTGAGGGGGGAAGATAAATAGTGAAGATAGAAGGTGGGCTTGAGGGGGAAATGAAAAGAGTCGCTTCTTGTCTTGACCAATCTCCTTCCAACCACACAGACCTTTCCCCTTTGCTCTCGCCTTTTCCCTCTCTCTTCACTAATTGCCTCTGGCCTCACTACTTCTCTCCCTTTCCCTGTCAATACCTTCCCCTTTCTCTCCCTTCCCAGGCATTAGCCTTGCTCTTTCTCTCCCATTCATCTGGCTCTTTCTCTCCCTCCCGCCTCTTTATCTCGCAGTTCCTCCTCTGTAGCCTCGCTGTTTCTCTCCCGCAACCCTGTCTCTCCTTTCCCTGTCCCCAGCCTTCTGCTTTCCCTGTCTTCCTAGCCTGGCTCTTTCTCTCCCCCCCCCCCCCCCGCCTTGCTTTCTCTTCTTGCCTGCTGAACAGCTGATCAGCGGCAGGCTAAGGACCAAGGAGGCAAACCTAGTGCGCTAACCATTTCCCATTTTTTATTTTTACTATTGGAGGTGCCCGTGGGCTGCGTTGGAGACCCCTTGCTCCTGTGTTTCCCCCCTTCCTTTCCACAAAAATCCTGTCCCCTCCCACAGTACAAGCTTGGGTCCCTTTTGCAGGCGATAGCAAACATGTGGCCTCCTCAATGCAGCTCACTAGAGAATGCAGCGGCATCCAAGCCGCGTCCAGCATGGAAGCATCGCCCTCTAGTGGCCCTCGAAGAGAAGTGTCGCTCAGCCGATGTGGCAGGCTGCGCATGTGTTTGCCATGAGAGAATGGCCAATGTGCCCAGCAAAATGAGCTAACAAACCAAAGGCACCTGGAGCAGGGAGGTCAGGCCTCCTTTCAGCTGGCCAAAGAAGTTTGGGAAAGGAAGAAAGTGACCCACCCTGAGAGGGGCTCCTTGCCACTCATGTTCCTGCGTGAATTACTGTTCTGAGCACGTCTGCTGATACGGAAGAGACCAGCTTGAAGCTCCCGGTTCTTAATTCCTCGGCCTTTACATTTCCCCATGTCTTCGTCAGATAGCTTGTTCCTGTGACTGGCGTTGATTGCGTTGGGTCGTAGAGTTGGGAGGGATCTTAGAGCAGTGGCAGCTGGTGGCTCCGATGTCCGTGGGGTGGTGAATCCGCTCCGGGTTTCCGTCGGAACCAGTCCGAACTCTAAAGGAACTCTCCAAGGTGCTTCCGACGTTCTAAGCTAGCCCGCCATCCTCGGGTGTGGTTGAGGATGCTGACCCATCACCGGTGTCGAAGTAAGATGTAACTGTCTATCTGGTTGGCTTCTGTAGATGGAATTGGGGGACGGGACGGGGGCAGACATCTTGGCCTTTGCCACGGGCAGTGGAACGGCTTGGGCCGGTTTCGTAAACACTGTGCGAACAGGAAGAAAAAAACCGATCACAAGTGAATGCCAGAAGGAAGTCCTAGACCAGTGTCTGAAAGGTCCGGTGTGCGACGTCGCCGGCGGATCTGTGCGTGTGTTTAAAAAGTTTTGCGGCCGCTGTAACGGCTCTTGTTGAAATCGGCCCTAGGGGATTTCCTTGAGTGGGGAGGGGGCTGGGCTGGGAGAGGTGAGCTCCAATCCGGATTCTCCTGCACCACTGAGCCGGTTGGCTGAATGGAAACCCTACCCCTAGTCTCCCCTCCTCCCCCTCCCCCTCCTCTCACTTGTGGGTTTCGGAGACAAAAGGCCAGAGGTCATCTCTTTGTCCTGCTCGACTTGGGAGAGGCGGAGAGGACTTCAGACAGGAGGGGATCTGGGAGCATGGGTCTTGTGTAGAGACGGAGCGAGTGAGAAACCTCTCATCCTTGGGACCATCACAGTCACACGAGCTGCGTTCGGGCATCTCCGGCTCTTTGGTGTCGGAGCTGAGCCTGTGCCTCCCTGCCCGCCCGCCTGGGGCCATCTCTCCTCCCTGTTTGAGGTCTCTCCATTTTGCTGCCCCGTGGATTGAGACCCGAGTCCTCGTCCAGGCGTAAGTACCCCATTTCCAGCCTGAGCTTTTGGTGATGGTTGGCGGAAGACATTCACGCCAGTCCGGCATCCCCTGTTGGGGAGGGCGTGATTTGAAGGATCCTTGTCACTGCATGAAGTTGGGGCCAAGTGATATTCTGTGGTCACCAAACCCTGCCAGGGGAGGTGTGTGTGTGTGTGACAGACAGACAGACAGACAGACAGACAGACAGACAGACAGACAGAGATTAGAAAAGTTATTCCACTACAGTGGTGAGTTTATTGGCCCATCTATGTGTCTCCTTCTCCGACGTGCATGTCTGGTTTGTTGTTACTCGGTACCAGCATTTCACAATCCTATATGCAAGCACAGGAACAACATGGGAACTGCACTTGGGCTCAGAATTCAGCCTTGTGAGGATCTTGGCTTTTACTTTTTTAAATCAAGTTTCTGGTCCCTGTTGTCTGCGAAGGCTGGTGTGTGGATAGTGGGAGCATTTGGGGTGAAACTGAAGGGGGTCTGCATGCTTGGGGGATAATGATGGTTGAGCTATAATGGTTTCTCAGCAGCTTTCCTGCTCTCCCTTTTCCTGCCTATAATGGCATCTCAAATCTGCGGCTGCAGGCCCCCCCTCTGTAAGGTTCCGGAAAGCTGCAAAAGACTTGCGAAGTCCTTCTTCCTCTCTACTCAGCACTAGTGAGACCACACGTGGAGTATCATGTATGGTTCTGGGCACCTCAGTTCCAGAAGGCCATCGACAGGTTAGAACAGGTTCAGAGGAGGGCAACAAAGATGATCCAGGGACTTCAGGACACACCTATGAGGACAGGCTGAAGGAACTTGGGATGTTTAGTCTGGAGAAACGGAGACGGGCGCCACAGGGAAGATGGTCACGAACTATTTTCCACAGCCACAGAAATTAGGACCTGAAATAATGGGCATAAGTTACAGCTACCTAGATTCCAATTAAATATAAGGAAAAACTTCCCGACAATAAGATCTGTACAATAGTGGAACAGTCTCCCTACGGAGGTTGTGGGTTCTCCATCTCTGGAGGTTTTTAAGAAGAGTCCGGACAGCCGTGTCTCATGGTTGGTTTAATTGGCATTTTTGCACATTGCAGGAGGTTGATGATCCTTGTGGTTCCTTCCGACTCCACAATTCCATGATTCTATCCTGTGATGAATGGAGGAGATGGAGGAAAAACAGGGGGGAAAGTAGCCCGTTATTTCACATCGACTTGAACTCACCAGCCTGTTTTCTGCCTGTAGGTTTTTACTAACTCTGTAGTTAACCTCCCGCACAATGAGTGTTTCTTGTTGCAATAGTCCCACTGGCTAATCGTAGCAAATCTCGTGGCTTCATAAAGTCTGCGCATGGATTTTATTGCTGAATTCTTAACAGATTGTCCAAAGGCTGACACTTTCTTTGCGTCGATTAAATTTGGTAAATTAACTTGTGGAGCAAATTGAACTCTGTGTGACAAATGGCGTGGTTGAAACCAGTTTACAAACAAGATGTTCCATCGTTTTGTTATTGGTGTTTAAGGGGAGAAAGACAAAACAAAAATGCAGGTAGGCTCTTGAGTTATTTGTAGTGGTGTGTTTGTGTGTGTGTGTGTGTGTGTGTGTGTGTGTGTGTGTGTGATTTAAGACCAAAACAAAAGTGTAGACTTTGTTGCAGAAATGAGCGGGGTGGGGATTCCATCATGTAACTTCTTTCTTCCCTGTTTAAAAAAGAAAACTAAATATTCCCCCATCTCCTTTTTCAACTGCCTTTCATGAAATACTCTCTGCTGATTTGATAGGAGATTTTGGCATCTTTTTTATTATTATTATTCATGCTTGGAGACTTGATGCTGTTTCAGCTGTACTTTATCTTTTGTGGTGGTTTTTAATTTTTATTTCCCTACAAAGGAGTAGCTAAGTTAGGTTAAGTCATAAAGTATCAGATGTTTTTGGCAGCAAAATCTACTAGATGCATAACGTGGGGTGGGGGGGGGAGGCGGGATATTCCATCTGATGAAGGGGAGACATGATAGAGGTTTACAAAATTATGCCTGGTGTGGAGAATGTGGATAGGGAGATATTTTTCTCCCTCTCTCAAAACACTAGAACCCAATGGGGTCATCCTATGAAGCTGATTGGTGGGAAAATCAGGAAACATAAAAGGAAGGAGTTTTTCACACAGAGCATAGTGAAACTGGGGAATTCCTTACCACAAGATGTAGTGATGGCTACCAATTTGGATGGCTTTAAAAGGGGGTTGGATAAATTCCTGGAGGAGGAGAAGGCTATAAGTAGCTACCAGCCCTGATTGTTATGTGCTGCCTTCAGTATCTGAGGCAGGAAGCCAGTTGCTGGGGAACATGGGCGGGAGAGTGCTGTTGCACTTATGTCCTGCTTTGTGGGTCCCTGGTCGACAGCTGGTTGGCCGCTGTGTGAACAGAACGTTGCAAAAGATGGACCCTCAGTCTGATCTAGCCTGGCACTTCTTATGTTCTTAAGTGAACTCTGGCCAAACCAAACCTCTGCCCTAATATATTGGTTAAGGTAAAGAACCGGCAAGAGGGAAAGGCACTGATTGCACCCCGACACAGAAGACCGTGGTGTGAAATGGAAGGAAGCATTAGCACACTTTGCAACACATGCGCAGAAAAAGACAAATAGGACCCCGTGGAAGGAAATAACGTTTCCAAAACACGTTGGGGATATTGCAGCTTTTTTTTTCTAGCGCTCTTCTGTTTTTGCTTTTCAGGGCCACAAACCTTCCTTGTTCCTTTTAATGTTTTTATTGCGAAGGGTTGTAACATCCTGCCTTTCAAGACACAAATGACTAAAATGAATACGGCTTGTTCTGCCGCCCTATAACTGCAGTTTTTAAAAGGTTACCGGGTGAGGGCGAAGGGGGCGTTATGTATTAACACCCCCCCCTCCAACCTTCCCCCCCCTCGTAATTCGCACATGAGGGAAACCTTTCCCCAGGGTTTTCTCATAAGCAGGTTCCCTTCCGGTAGCTGCTGGGACGAGGGGGCCTAGATTGTGTGGTGCCCCCCCTTAACAAAGACTTGGGGTGGGTGTTTCTCCTGCCGCCATGCGTGGTGCGAACCCAGGGCTTTTGCCCAGCAATGCTCCGCAACGTCCTTAGGGTAGCCCTCTGGTTGTGCGTCACTCTGTAAAGCATGGTCCCGTTGCAGCTCTTTGGGTTCTCGCTCCGGCACTATTGTCTTCCTGAAGCAATTTGGGACGGGGAGGGGGGGGGAGGTTTCCCGAACGGTTTTCTTCAGCCCTCGCCCCGGGAGGGGGGCACAAGGGAATGTTGACAGAGGCAGAAATGATGGATTAGTCCTCCACTGCCTGGCCAGCAGGCTGGAAATTCCCCGCAAGGTCAAAGTTCCCAGACCCTTGCTGACGCCGGTTAACCTTTGACCCCCAACTCTCTTCTTTTCTCTCTCCCCCCTTTTGGGGAAGCAAGGGGGGATGCTTAGACAGGGGCTTTCTCTCACTCCTTTCCTCCATCTTCTCCGAATGTGTGGATTCCCAACCCCCCACGCCCCCCCCCCCCATAGCCCAAGAGCTTCTTTATATAAATACGGCAGCGTTCCACATCTCAAGCGGCTGACAAACACCATTATGCACGGTGTGGAGGATGTGGAGAGGGAAACATTTTTCTTCCTCTCCCATAATACTAGAATCCCATGAAGCTGATTGGTGGGAGATTCAGGGCAGATCAAAGGAAGGACTTCTTCACACAGCGCAGAGTTAAACCGTGGAATTCACTACCACAAGATGGAGTGATGGCTACCCATTTGGATGGCTTTAAAAGGGGGGTTGGATAAATTCCTGGAGGAGAAGGCCATCCATGGCTACTAGTCCTGACGGCTATGTGCTACCTCCAGTCACAGAGGCAGTAAGGCTATGTACACCAGTTGCTGGGGAACATGGGTGGGAGGGTGCTGTTGCACCGTGTCCTGTTTGTGGGTTCCTTGTCAACAGCTGGTTGGCCACTGTGTGAACAGAGTGCTGGACTAGATGGACCCTCAGTCTGATCCAGCATGTTTTGGACTACCACCTGTCCCATCATGCCTGACCATTGGCCATGTGGACTGGGACTGATGGGATTTGAAATTCAAAACACCTGGAGGGTTCCAGGTCGGGGAAATGCTATGTACTCTTCATATCATTGGTCTAATCCAGCATCAGGGCTCCTCTTAAGTTTTTTTTTTTGAAATGCCTTCGTTTCATGATTGTTTTTAACAGCATTTTTATTTTAAACTTTGGGTTTTATTATCATCAGCCACCGTGATGACAGTTTTCTTGGTGGAAAGGTGGTCTAGAGGTCAAACAGATATATAAATACAACTACATCCCAAAGAAGGTGGATGAGGGAGAGGACAAAAATATAAAATAAATGAAAATTCATGGGGGGGGGGGGAGGAAGGGTTTGGAATAGCGATAAATTGGCCACACTCTGCAGGTCTCTCCTACTCTGAAGTGACTGGGAGCTTTTTTGTTTTGTTTTTGCTAGCTTTACAGCAGGGACGTCGTAACATCTTTCAGACCAACAACTGAATTCCATTTTGGAGATCCGCATTCTAGGGCTGGTTGGGGCTCAGTGGGAAAATGGGGGGAGCCAAAAATAGAGAAATGCCAGCGTATTGTAGCATCGAGCTCTGGCCGTAAGTCACTGAGCCTTAGGAGAGGATTTTCAACCTTTTAGAATGGGGGGGGGGAGAAACGGCACAAACGCTGGGAAAGCGCTAAAAGATCGGTAGTGGAGGGGAAAGGGGCGGAGCCATTGGGGGCATCCAGGAGGGCTGGATTTGTCCTGCAGGGCTGATGTTCAACGCCCACCCCCCTGCTTTACGGTTTGCTCTCCTTCCCTGGCAGGTGATCCAGCAGGCCTTGAACCGGCAGCCCAACACGGCCGCCCAGTACCTGCAGCAAATGTATGCCGCCCAGCAGCAGCACCTGATGCTCCAGACGGCCGCTCTCCAGCAACAGCATCTCGGTAGCACTCAGCTTCAAAGCCTGGCTGCCGTCCAGCAGGTATGTCTGTGGGGCGAGAAGGGGGGGATGCAGGGATGCAGAGAAGCCTCCTTTTATTTATTCATTTATCACAAAAATGTCTCATAGAATCATAGAATAGTAGAGTTGGAAGGGACCTCTAAGGCCATCAAGTCCAATCCCCTACTCAATGCAGGAATCCACCTTAAAGTATCCCTAGCAGATGGTTGTCCAGCTGCCTGTTGAATGCTTCTAGTGTGGGAGAGCCCAAGCCCTCCCTAGGTAATTGGTTCCATTGTCGTATTGCTCCAACAGTCAGGAAGTTTTTCCTGATGTCCAGCCGGAATCTGGCTTCCTGTCACTTGAGCCCATTATTCCACGTCCTGCACTCTGGGTTGATCGAGAAGAAATCCTGGCCCTCCTCTGTGGGCAGGTCCTTGAAGAGTGCTATCATGTCTCCCCTCAATCTTCTCTTCTCCATGCTAAACAGGCCCAGTTCTTTCAACTGCCCGTCATCCACAAGGGAGGCCAGGGCACACTCAAAACCCCACACGCAGTAGGACAAGCACGCCACGAAACCAGTCGCAATAAAAACAGCACGGCTATCTATTTATTTGCCGTATTTATACTCCGCTAGATATGATCACGCCTCAAAGTGGTTGGCATTGACATATTGAAATCATGTTTAAATTATTATATTTAAAAGCATAACCTTAAATATTTAAATCACGTTCAAAATACAACATTGAAAAACGTAACCTTTAAATGTTAAAAACCTATTTAAAATACAATGTTAAAAATGCATCCTTAAAAACAAATTCCAATCACCATAAAAGCAATACGAAGAGCAGTCTGAAGAAGCAGTGTGATTTTCCAGGAGGCTTTTGAAAGATGTCCCATTTCCTGCCTCTCAGACTGCACGAGGGAGGGTTTTCCAAAGGGCGGGTGCTGCTACCAACAAGGCCCCGCCGCTGGGGTATTGCATGGTGATGTTCTGTTTCTTTCTAAATGACCAGCAAGGCCTCCTCTGATGGTCTTAACTCTATGGGATTCTCTATAATTTATTATTATTATTATTATTATTATTATTATTATTATTATTATTTGCATAGCGGAAGCTCTCTGGGCAGGTTACATAAGATTAAAATACTTAAACAATATACAAAAAATTAATCTGCAAAAACATGCAATATACACATACATTTAAAACCACTATAATAACTTAAAAAGCTAAAGAAAAAACAGACCCAGGCTCACCAAATATTGCTAAAATGCCTGAGAGCAGAGGAAAGTATTGACCTGGCGCTAAAAAGATACCAGTGTTGGCACCAGGCAGGCCTCGTTGGGGAGATCATTCCACAGTTGGGGTGTCACCACAGAGAAGGCCCTCTCCCTTGTTGCTGATCTCCGAGCTTCCCTCAGAGTAGGCACCCGGAGGAGGACGTCAGATGTTGAACGTAGTGTTCGGGTTCATGTTGGGAAAGGCGTTCCGTCAGGTATTGTGGTCCCAAGCTGTGTATAACTCCATAGCCCCCTCTTTTTGCAAATGCAAAATGTCCTTCTCTCTCAGAGATGGAGCCTTCCTTGCTATCGTCCTCCCTGGTGTGGCATCTGATGGGTTTCCTCTTTAACTCTTCCCCCGTTGTTCCTTCCAGGCGAGCCTAGCAGCCAACAGGCAGAGCAGCACGTCCAGCAGCAATGGTCCCACGCAGACCACAGCTCAGCAGCCCACGGTAAGGCATCAAGGATCTCTACGCAGCTGCCTTTGTATGTCCCCCTTGCCCCACAGTGTTTGGGTTCTGGTGCAGTGCTTTCCATCTAGGGCAGGGGTCCCCAATGCAGCACCCATGGCACCTGCAGGGACCTCTAGCAGTTCCCACGCAGCTCTTGCTTCCCTGCCCACTTCAAACAAATTGATTGAAGAAAATCCTTGGAAAATGTTATGGCAGTCTCCTTTCTCTCCCTTTTTAGTCTCTGGCCTTGCTCTTTCTCTCCCCTCTGCCCCTTTGCCTGGCTCTTTCCCCTTTCCTCCCAGCCTCTAGACTCCTTAGCTCACTATTTCTCCTCCTCCTAGCCTCTAGCCTTGCCCTTTCTTTGCCTTGCTGTTTCCCCCTTTCTTCTAGCCTCGCTTTTTCTCTCCTCAGACAACTCTTTAGCTCACGTTTGACTAGCCAGGCCCCATGACAGGTGTTACATGACTAGCCACACCTTCTGTTGAAGCCATTTTGTGGCGGTGTTCACAGCAATTTCTCAAATTCCCAAATGTATCCACGGGGACTCCTGGCCAATGGATTGGCTTTTCTGGGGGCGGGGGGAACCAGCCGTGCTCCCTGCCTTCACGCTGTTGACCCAGGCTCGCCTCACCTGTTCTCCTGTTTCACTCCCTGCCTCCCCCCCCCCCAGATAAACCTGGCTACATCCCCAGCTGCCGCCCAACTCATCAACCGGGCCCAGAGCGTGAACTCTGCCGCCGCCTCGGGCATTGCTCAGCAAGCAGTTCTCCTGGGCAACACGAACAATCCTACCCTGACCGCCAGCCAGGCCCAGATGTACTTGCGTGCTCAGATGGTAAGTTGCTGCGCCCTGCCCCAAAGTTTTCATTTTCGTTTGGGTTCGAACCGCAGATCCCAATGGTTGCTGTACCGTGAGCAACATCTGATTTCTGCTATTGCCTGGAACGCATCCAAGGGAGTTAGGTTGCTTCTAGGTTCTGCCCAAGGCAAAGGCATCTTGGCGCTGAAACAACATTGCCCTATAGGCCCCTTCCAGGGTCTTCTTCGAAACCATTGTATGCAAGCCTGGTTTTTTTCCACTGTTTTGATGTGGCAGTGAGGAGATACTCACTGTGTCAGACTCTGTGCCCAGTCTTGCAAGAGACCTCATCAAATACGTGGTTTACAGCGGACCCCATTTAAAGGGCCCGTGCACAGACATCTTCCAATTCTGTGTCTGATAGGGCACAAGATGCCTGTTTGGATAGTGAGCTCCGCATGGTTCTGCATGCCAAACGTGAAAAAAGTTTGTTCTATTAACCACAGCATGCTCTGTTAGCCTTTTTGTTTCTTTTTTAACGGCCATAATCCTGCAATTAACAAAGCTACGTCTCTGTGTCTAGGTACCCTTGTAAAGATGTTGTCTTTCATGCGTTGCAATACACGTTGTTTTCCTCACATTAAAATCTCATCTCGGAGAATACATGCCCACACTCACACATGACCAGCGCCCAGACTCTAGCTAATTAAGAACATAAGAATAGCCATACTGGATCCGACCAAGGGTCCATCCAGTCCTGCACTCTGTTTGCGCAGTGGCCAAAGAGCTGTTGACTGGGAACCACGAGCAGGACAAATGCAACAGCATCTTCCTGCCCATGTTCCCCAGCAACTGGAGTATATAGGCTTACTGCCTCTGATACTAGAGGTAACACAGAGCCATCAGGGCTAATAGCCACAGATAGCCTTCTCCTCCAGAATTTATCCAACCTCCTTTTAAAGCCATCCAAATTGGTGGCCATCACTGCATCTTGTGGCAGCAAATCCCATAGTTTGACTCTGCGCTGTGTGAAGAAGTCCTTCCTTTGATCTGTCCTGAATCTCCCACCAATCAGCTTCATGGGATAATGACCCCTTCGGGTTCTAGTATTTTGAGAGAGGGAGAAAAATGTCTCCCTATCCACATTCTCCATACCAGGCATAATTTTGTACACCTCTATCCTGTCTCCCCTCAGCCTCCTTTTTTCCAAGCTGAACAATCCCAGCTGTTGTAACCTTCCCTATAGGGGAGATGCTCCAGCCCCTTGATCATATTAGTTGCCCTTTTCTAATTGTTGTTTGTATTCTCTTTTCTTGCTTTTCTTTGCAGGATGCAATCTTTGCATGTAAAATACCTTTGTTGAATAATTGAGATGGGGTAGATCTATCTATCTATCTATCTATCTATCTATCTATCTATCTATCTATCTATCTATCTATCATTTTATTATTTCATTTATATACCACCCCGTAGCTGAAACTCATCTATCCACAGACACACACACACAAACACAGATAGTTTTGAATTAGTGGTCACCTCAGAGCAGTCCTGATCTCCTCACTATCCCATCAACATTTATTTATTCATTGGACTTCTATCTCTGCCCCATCCTGCAATATCCCAAGGCATGGTTAACTTTGAGATTGCCTCGTGCCCTCCAGACGTATCGGAAGCAAATCTCATCCTGCTGGCTGGGGATGATGAGAATTGCAGTTCAACACATCTGGAGGGCTGTCTTGAACAATTATTTGATCCCTAACCACCAAAAGCTGGTTGGGTAGTAAAAGCATCTTCCGGGGAGACAGGCAGGCTCACACTTTGGCGCACAAGCGTCAAGAAGAGACAAACTCTGGTGCTTTGAGGAGCTGTAAAGACGTTATTATTGTAAAAAGCTCTTGGAATTTTTAGAGAATTTATTTTCTAAAAATTCCAAGAGCTTTTTACAATAATAAAGTCTTCACAGCTCTTCAAAGCACCAGAGTTTGTCTCTTCTTGACGCTTCTGTTCCTTGGTGCTCTTTTCCCTCATGTCTCACTCACACTTTGGCGCACCTCCAGGGAGGAATAGCATTCGGAAGCGAGGGAGCCCCTGAGCATGCTCCGTTCACACTGTGTCTCATTGGCCTCCGCCCCGCCCCGCATGGGTGTGGTTCTAGGCACTGGTTGCGTTTTACCTTCCTTCCCACCAGCCACCCCACTGCCCTCGGCTATGATTCCTCTTCCGGGATGGCCACGGGTGATGTATAAGGGGACCCCTTTCCTGTGATTTCCAGGCTCAGCAGAGCAGTCTTGTGCAAGTAGCTAGGAGCCTAGGCCGCCCTGTTCCTTTATCCCCTCAGCTCATCTTCACGCCCACAGCCACGGTCGCGGCGGTGCAGGCTGAGGGTGCCCCACCTACAACCACCACCCCATCATCCACCACCACAGCTCAGGTAAGAACTGGGAGAGAAAGTGTGTGCGTCGGGGGTGGGGCGGGGCTGTGGGTTGTGCGCTGCGTCCCAGGAGCAAACATGGCGGAGACCAGAAGAAACCGCCGCAGGCAGAGCAGCATCAATAGGCTGGAATCCAGGATTTTCATATCTCGTCTTGTGCATACTCAAATAGTTATGTGATTTATAGAGTGGTCTATTAATTGGGAGAACTTTAGAATTGAAAGGGTCCTTTGAGGTCATCTAGACCAACCCAGGATTAGCAGTGCAGCTGCAGCTGCCGCCCCCCCCCCCCCAAACTGGTGTCCTCCAGATGAGTTTGACTGCAGTCCCCGTTTCTGACAGATGGCCTCTGCTTAAACGCTTCCACCAAAGGAGAAGCCTGACACCTCCCAAAACACAGTTCATTGCCGGACAGCTCTTACCATTCCGAAATTCCTCCAAATGTTTCGCTGAAATGTGCTTCCCCGCAACTCCCGCCCTGTTGTTCGCACGCGACAGTAAGTCAGGATTTGGGCAAATCCTGGCTTACTGTGAACGAGCTGCCTTCTCGGTCGGTACATGCCTTCTGTTCACACCTATTTCGCTCACCCTGCTCGCGAGAGCGGCTAAACTAACCAGGAAACTTAGCTGTGGTGTTCGAACCCTGAACCCTCTTCTTGTCCTGCATCGCAGGTGCAAAACTCTGCTCTCCGCACCCAGCCGGCGGCAACCCAGGGCCAGCAGCTCCCCACCTTGGCCATGAAGCCCGCCCCGAGCAGCAACAACCATTCCTCCTCCTCCTCCTCTTCCTCACCGGCTTCTCAGGGCAAGGCTGCCGGGCCGGCTCCTGGCGCCAAGGCGGGCATGGCCGAACACCCACCAGAGCACCATAGGAAGGGAGAAGGTGGCAGTGGCGGCAGCAGCAACGGAACCTTCAGCAGCTCAGACGGGCGGGGGAACGGCACGAGCCGGACAGTGACGCCCGTCACGACGCATCCGTTGATCGCCCCAGGTGAGGCGCTGGCAGTGTTGCGGCGGGGCTGGGAGCCCCTAAGGGACTGGGCCCAAGCTGGAGCAAGCGTCTGGCCAGGGCACTGCGGCACCCGGAGCGGAATAGGCTGCTGCTGCGGTCAATTCGACTTTTGCAACCAGAACTATTTCTGAACGTGAAGCTCCTTCTTTCCTTCGCGAACGTCCTGTAGTGAAGGGCTGCTGAGCCTCAGGTCCGTGGGCCACATCCAGCTGGCTTGGGGGTCCCGATCCACCTCTCTGGGATTCCCCAAGCGCCCAGGCCCCCTTTCCCCGCGCCTGCTGGTTGGTGGTTCCCCACTTTGGTCCCGTCCCCCCCTCCCCATTCTAAAAAACGGAGGTACCTCTCTGAAGGCTTATCTACTGACGATCAGAGCTTTCAGCTAAAATAGGCTGGCTTTTTGGGTGATTTTGGCCCTACGCGTTTGGCCTTTACTGTCAACCGCATGTAACAGCGGTCCGTGAAAACTTATCCAGTGTGGAACTCCACCCTCATGGCAAAAGCGGTTTGATCCCACCGCTGTAGCATGTTGAACGTGTAGGTGTGTAGATCTGGTGCATAGTAAGAGAGCAGTAAACCCACCCTCTGGTTTTTTTGCTTGCTTTTACTTTTCTTGTCCTGTAAGAACAGAGATCAGAAGTGCTCTAGGATGATGCATGTGTAGGGAGACCTTATGGAAAGGAGGACCGGGCTCCTGTATCTTTAACAGTTGCATAGAAAAGGGAATTTCAGCGGGTGTCATTTGTATGCATGCAGCACCTGGTGAAATCCCCTCTTCATCACAACAGTTAAAGCTGCAGGAGCCCTGCCCTCTTTTGTATTTGGTCCCTCTAGTATAGCTGCTGCAGCTTTAACTGTTGTGATGAAGAGGGGATTTCACCAGGTGCTGAGTTCATACAAATAACACCTGCTGAAATTCCCTTTTCTATGCAACTGTTAAAGATACAGGAGCCCTGTCCTCCTTTTCATATGATCATCCTATAGTATGTGTGTACATTTTTTTTTTTAGCCATCAAAGTATAGAATTGCAACCCATGAACAGCTATAGAGGATGGATTATTCCTGGCCAAAGCCCATTTGGTGCCATGCAGTAAACCCACAGCGTTTGGTTTGATGCCATCCAGTAAATTTGGAAGTGCAGGACACGGAATAATGGGCTCAAGTGACAGGAAGCCCGATTCCGGCTGGACATCAGGAAAAACTTCCTGACTGTTAGAGCAGTACGACAGTGGAACCAATGACCTAGGGAGGTTGTGGGCTCTCCCACATTAGAGGCCTTCAAGAGGCAGCTGGACAGCCATCTGTCAGGGATGCTTTAAGGTGGATTCCTGCATTGAGCAAGTTGTTGGACTCAATGGCCCTATCTCTACTGTATGATTCCTCATGATGATCATGGCAGCTACGCCTCCAAGCAGAGTCCAAAGTTGCTGCCAGCTGCGTTGATCTGCACAGCCAACCAGTTCTAGCACATTTTTTTTCCTTCTGCCCCAGGAGCCGGACTTTTGTTAAGCAAATGGTCCTTCATTGCTCATTCAAGTCCCAGCCAGCCCAAAATGCTTTGCATGACAACAGGAAACAATCTGTTGTGGTTGGGGGAACCCATTTCCCTCCCAGCTTTGCCCGGAGGGAGCAGGGAATTCAAAACCACTGGCATCGCTTTTTTTCTTGCCTCTTCCTTGAGGCTGAGAAATTTGAGAGATTTTGCTACCCCCTCCCCAAGTCCTGTAGGGCCAGACGTCTGGGGTTTCTCATGCATTGCTGCCCTCTATGGCAAAGTGGTATCATTGTCCGTAAAAAGCAGGCCGGGAAATATGGGATGGGAACTGTAACCCACAGGGAATCAAAGCCCCAGTTCAGCATCTAATGTCGCGCACAGCCTGCTTTGACAAGCATGCGTCTGAAGGCGTGTTATTTTGGAGCGGTGGTGGAGAAACTGAGAAAATGAGGCTGTGTGCCCGGCTGGACGCTAGAAACCAAAGTCCTGCGCGCTTGGTTGGCACTTGTGCGCAAACCCCGTAAGCCAGGGCTGTTGACCCTCTTTTAACTCAGTTTCAGAGAAGCTCTCAGGATGAGCAGGGGGTGCCCATCCCAGTGACGGGCGGGGCCAAAGGGAAAAGGGCAGAGCTCAAAGACCCACAAGTTCCAGCATATTTTAGCTGAAATCTGTTACTGCCAGTAACTAAACCTTCACATTTTTCTCCTGTTTAACTATCTGCTCATTTGTCTTCCCCTCCCATTACAGCCTCTCTTTTATGTTGAATTTTGGATTGTAGGTTTCTTAGGGCAGCTGTGCTGGCTGGGGGATTATGGGAGTTGACATCCCACACATCTGAAGGGGATTCGGTGGGAGAAGGCTACTGTCAAGCTCCCTGTACATTGATGACAATATATACATTTAAGATGCATAATGTTACGCGGGTTGCAGAATTTGTGGGGGGTTACTCGAGTTGCGGAATTTGTGGGAGGAATACGCGGGTTGCGGAATTTGTGGCGGGTTACGCTGGTTGCGGAACTGAGCATCAGATTCTGGGCATTAACTCTCCGATCCTGCGCCCTCTTGCCTCTTCTCTCCCCTCCAGCCTATTCCCAGCTCCAAACCCACCAGCTCATGCAGCAGCAGCAGAAGCAGCTCCAGCACCAGTTTGTGATCCAGCCGCAGCTGCAGCCCCGTCCTCTGCAGCTGCAGCCCGTCCCCGTGCCGACCCCGAGCCTCGGTGCCCCTCCCGGCCTGCAAGCCCAAAGCCATCTGCCAAGCCAGGGTCATTCCGCCCACCTGCCGCCCTGCCAAGCCACCAGCCAGCACAAGCCCAGCTCCAGCCAGCCGGCCCAGCACACCGTACACCCTTCCGGACCCCTGGCGCTGGGGCCCCAGAGACCCGACGGCAGCCCCCCCGGCCGGCCCACCGGGTGCCCGAACCACACGGCACAGCGCAAATTCCAGCACACCTCGGCCGTCATCCTCCAGCTGCAGCCCTCCGTTGGGACGGTGAGTTCGGCCGGCCGTTGCACCATGCTTCCGAAGGTGGGGGGAGGGCTGGCTCACAGGACATGAATCTGCATAAAATCTGCATATGCTAATATAGAGCTAGGTATGCCAATTTAGGGATCGTATTGAGGCTTGGTTTGCATTTCACGAGGGGGCAAAGCCGGGTAATGGATTTCTTCCTCTCTCTCTCTCTTTTAATAATTTTATTAATTGTCCAAAACAAAATCAACCAAAAGAACTAATGAAAAATGTTTGCACAACATTTAAGGTTGCGTAAATGGGGCCTTTACGGACGCCATTTTTGGCAGCTTTGAAAATGCGCAATTTCCGGAGCCGCCATTGTTGCGCGCAATGGGGGCTCCGGACGAGGGTGGCCGGGCAGTTGCTGAGCCATGGGCCGGCAAACACTCTGGGGCTCAGCGAGGGAGGGGCATGGGAGTCCAGCAGACTCCCGGATCCGGTCGGGTGCCTACAGCATCCCTAGGTGTGACTGCCTAGTTCAGCGATGGATTGCAGCGAGTCCCAGGTTCAGTGCTAGGCGTTTCCTGCTAAAACACAAAGATCTTGGGTACCAGGGCTGAGAAAGGTTCCATCCTTGCCACCCCCTCAGCCTAGGTCTTTGGAGAGTAGCAGCCCGTTGAAGTAGATAGGCCTGACTTGCTATGAAGGTATACTAAAGACCCTGTGGCTCAGCTGCAGAGCATGTCCTTTTTGTGCAGGAGGTCCCAGCTTCAGTCCTTCACATCGTCAGTCGAGGGATCTCAGGGGATCAGGCCGGCCAAATTTCTCTCTCCGCCTGCCTGCCTGAGACCTTCCTCACTGCTTTTTCTTTTCCATCCACCTGCAGCCACCGCTCAGCATCCAAGAGAACTCCAGGAAAGATGCCTTTCCTGTCGAAAAGCCGCCGGTGGAATCCCGGGGGGCACAGCCGATTCTGCCATCCCCGGCCACCACCACCACGACAACGACAACGGCCCCTCCCGAACCACAGGCTTCCGAGTGCATTGGGAGTCCACCCCACGGTAAGCAATGTCCCCTAAGTTGGGACAGGGAAAAAGGGAAATGGGTTCTTTTTCATGCCTAGGAATCCTTACATCCCTTACCCTGCCAGCCTTGTGGGGAATGGCCCACAGAGAGGTGTGTTGTGCCATCAGAAACCCTGGTTAAGGCTGGCCTCTGCTCCCAGGCACTTAATGGCACACCGTGGGGCCTTCACGCCAGCTGCCTTCATCAGGTCTAGCATCTTACTGAAATTGTTTTGCCCGTTTAAAATCGTTTCCAATTTATTTTTGCGTCAACAACTTTATGCTGCATTTTATGATCTTGTTTTTGTGGTTTGTCGTTTTTTGTGAGCCGCTCAGAAAGCTTCGACTTTTGGGCGGTATAGAAATGAAATCTGTGATGATGGTAATAATAACACCGCTCCAGGAGTGTTGGCTCCGGATGCTCAATGCAGGAAGTGCTTCCAGAAGGGGGTTGGGGGATCATAAAGGGGGGGAACAGGAGCAATCCGAGGCTGGAGGGCGTTTCTTTCTATTCTGTGAGCTACGAATACTCTGTTCCAAATCATGGGGATTTAGCCTGGATCATTCAGTGGAGCCTCCACATTCAGATGCAGTGTACCTGTGAATACCAAATGTTGGGACAAACCATAGAGGAGCCTTCCTCAACCTGGTGCTCTCCAGATGTGTTGGACTACACATCTGGGGAGCACCAGTTTGGAGTTGTAGAGGGAAACAGTTTTTGCAAAGGGGCTTTTGCAAACATCTCTTGCAAAGCACTCCCTGACTGTCTTGCTTTCTCCCTCCCTCCAGTTTGAGCAGCAACAGAGCTTCTGGCAGGTTCCTGTTAGCAGAACTCGGGCTATAGGTCACTGAACCTGGAGCTAAAGGGTTAATGTGTACCTGAACAAGGTGGGAGGGGATTACTGGGATGCTTGATCCCCTTTTCCCATTTTTCCTCTCTCTACTTCCTTCTTCTTGATCCCCCGCCTCATGAACTGATGAGTGTTGGCTGACCTGAGCCATCCGGCCCTAGGATGGAAAGTGACCTGTTCCTAAAGTAAAGTTTCTTTTAAATCACCACGGAGTGCTTCTTTCGTCAAGACGCGTGGCTACTCACATGGAGCTGGTTCAGGCGACAATAGCTTCCCCCCCTAACCTATCTCTCGGCTGCTATGTATGCACGAAGCCATGCACGAAGCCACCTAGAAGAGGAACCGTTCCGCCAGAACCTTTCGATGCTTCCAGACGGACGGCTCCTAGTTCTAACTGTGTACAGTTCTGGTCAGTATACCTAAAAAAGATATTGTAGAGTTTGAAAAAGTGTGACTAAAATGATCAAGGGGCTGGAGCATCTCCCCTATGAGGGAAGGTTACAAGAGTTGGGACTATTTAGCTTGGGGGTGGGGGGGGGGAAGGCTAATGGGAGACATGATAGAGGTGTACAAAATTATGCCTGGTGTGGAGAATGTGGCGAAGGAGACATTTTTCTCCCTCTCCCATAATACTAGAATCCCATGAAGCTGATTGGTGGGAGATTCAGGACAGATCAAAGGAAGGACTTCTTCACACAGCGCAGAGTTAAGACTATGGAATTCACTACCACAAGATGGAGTGATGGCCACTGATTTGGTTGGCTTTAAAAGGGGATTGGATAAACTCCTGGAGGAAGAGAAGGCTATCAATGGCTACTAGGCCTGATGGCTCTGTGCTACCTCAAGTATCCAAGGCAGTAAGCCTATATACTCCAGTTGCTGGGGAACATGGGTGGGAGGGTGTTCTTGCATCATGTTGGTCCCGGTCGACAGCTGGTTGGCCACTGTGTGGACCCTCAGTCTGATCCAGCATGGCACTTCCTATTTTCTTATGTTTTGGACTACTGCCTGTCCCATCATGCCTGACCATTGACCTTGTGGACTGGGACTGATGGGAGGGTGCTGTTGCACCTTGTCCTGCTTGTGTGTCCTGGTTGACTGTGAACAGAATGCTGGACTAGACGTACCCTTGATCTGATCCATCAGGGCACGTCTTACTTTCTTAAAAGCCGCTTTTCCGTCTTCTTCTCTTTAATGGCACTTGTTTTGTGCACGGTAAGGAAAAAGATGGAAGAGGCGGTGAGTAAACGCAGGAAGGTTACGAATGGAAATGACATTGTCTGGAAAGACACCCACCCGTAAAGTTCAGTGAAAGAGGCCGGCCCCTGGCACGGCAAGCTACTTGCATAAAATCCTCGTCTGGAAGCACCTTCTTACTGTTTCATTACCGGATGAGTGGGTTAAAGATCCCCCTACCTCTGTCTTGGTAGCTCACAGGGGAATGATTTCGGCTTCTTGTCGTTAAAAATGGGGACCTGTTTTTGTTTTTTTAAAGAAACCTGTATTGTTTCTTGGGAAGGGAGGGGAGCGTAAGGCATGTGATTTTTTAAATATAAAGATTATGGTGTGTGTAGCGTTTTTCCTAAGCCTTCGAAGCGCTCGATGTGCATTTTATCTCGGCAGTCCTCACAACAGCCTTGTAAGGTAGGGCAGTATCATTATCCTGCTATGTGAAATTAGGAACTGAAAAAGAGAGAGAGAGAGAAGCCCTCCAGTGAGTTTGTGTGTTTGTTGACTTTTACAAATTATTTTAGGCTGCTTTTTAAGAGTACCGTTTTCTCGTGGTTGAAGTGAGGTTTGAATTGAGGACTTGGCGTGCAGATAGGCAGCTGCAGAGGAATGTCTAGGCAAGAGACCTGTTACAGACTTAGGGATTCTCTTCTGCTCTGCTTGCAACTTCAGAGGAATATGATGACTTCTCTTGGCCTTCCCCATCGTGGTGTCCTCCAGTATTTTGGACTTACTTTCCCATCTGCCCTAGCCAGCATGGCCAGGAATGCTGGGAGTTGAAGTCCCAAACATCTGGAAGTCCCTCCAGATTGAGGAAGGCTGGCATATCTTGTTAACCGCTCTCTCACCTTGGTCTGTGGCTGAACATTAATGAAACAGGTTTGGGCTACTCTGTTTTCCCCTCTCTGCTACAGACCCTTTTTCAATACTGTCAGCTCATCTCCCTTGACCATGAATGCTTCGGTTGGAAAGTGCATTGGAATTAATTGGACAACAACGAAGTGCGCTGATTGACCTTGGAAGGTGTTTCTCAGCAATGCTTAGCAGGGGGTGTTATTGTCTTGTTCAAGGAATGCCAGTCCTTGCTCTGAATTGGAGCAGGGGAAGAAACTCATTCTGCATGTGTAACCCAGCGTGGTGGGACAGCCAGGAGCTCTCTTCCGTCATCTCGAAATGGCTGCGTCTTCTCTCTTGCCCATCCTCCTTCTTTCCGCTGTGGTTTCCCCCCACCGTTTCCTTCCGCACCAGACACGGCCCCAAACCACAGATCCAGAATAGCTTGCTGGGTTTGAAAGCTGCATTCCATAATTTTGCTCCTGAGAAAACAAACTTCGAAGATAATTTTAGTCCCCCCCCCATTTTTCTCAGTCGCGAGCTGCTTTGGTGCTCTTCATCTCTCGGCTCTACAACCTCATCTGGGGCAGGGGTGGGGTGGGGGGAGAAGAGACCCCCGCAGGTCCATAATTAGCCATTTCTATCCCTGGTTCCTTCAAACGGACTGCCTGAGAGATTTTGTGCTTGAGAGAAGTGAAGAACTTAAATACATAAAGGAATTAACTCTGGATTAACACCTGTGGGGAGAGTAACTGGTCAAAGTCACAGTGGTTGTAATGCTTCCAGGGTGTTATGGCTGAAAATCATAAATCCTTGGTGTTCAGATAGACTGCGCCTGCTTGGGAGTACTTTGTGCAACTTCCTTCCCCCAACCCACGCAAACCCACACCTCTACTGGCAGCTGCTGTCCAGTGAGCTGCTGGAAGAGTTGCATGTTTATCATTTTCTTCTCCCCTCCACACCAGTGTTCAGTGGCCGAATGCGCTTGGCTGTGCTAGGCTGCAGGTGGTGTCCACCTTTTTTCATCCCTCTCCAAAACATGAAAATAGGACGGGTCTCAGAGTTCACCAACCTGATGCTATTCAGGTGTGGTGGACGACAACCCGTAGAACTCCTCAGCTGGCACAGCTGAATGTGAAGAAGTGCTGGAATAGATGGACCCTCGGTCTGATGGAGCACGGTCCTTCTAATGTCCTCATGTACACATTCCTCTGCATCTCTAGTCCCTCCTTGCTGGCAGCCAGACTAAGAACGGGGCTCTGTAGAGAAACCTTCTATGCATCCAAGTTTATCTTAGGGTTCCTTCTCCGTCATACAGCTAGAAGTGCAGGAAACACGGCCTGCCAAGGATGGAGGACGCAGCCAAAATGGAGAACAGATCCACCCGTTCCTCTGGGTGGAGGAAAAAGAGGCAATTTTAGGGAACACACACGCAGCCTTTCAAAGGTCCCCTGACCAGAGCCCCAAAGCAACCGCAGTCTGTGTGTCCCCCACCCCCACCCCACCCCACCCCTTCCTTGCTGGCCCTCCCTGTGCATGGGAAGCCGGCAGTTTAGGGTCGCAGAAGGGAGGGGCGTTGCACGCTCTCCCCCGTGCTGATGTGCTATGCTTCTCTTGGGAATGAAAGATGTTTCCCCCCCCCCTCCCCGCCTGGGGGAGGGAGTCTTGCTCCGGGCCTTTTGTCTAGCGGTGTGGCCCCACAAAAACTAGGTTTCTTTGCACGGGCATAAGTGCGCTATATATATGTGCTCCAGTTTAGGGACCCGCCCAGCATGGCCAAAAGCAGTCCCACCCCTCTGGTTGGGGAAGGCTGGACCAGCACTCCTTCCAGTGACTTGCAAACACTGCTGCTGTAGAACCTCCTTGTTCAGGAGCAGGATACCTCTGAACGGCAGGGGCTGGGCACGGAGCGGGGGAGAGGCCTGTTTCCCGCCTTGCAGCATTCCCAGAAGCATCGGTTGGATTCAGGGCGTTCATCCCAGTGCGTCAGCTGGCGTGGGAGGTGGGGGTGGAAATGTCCCTTCTCCTCCCCCCCTCCCCATGTTGCGTGCTTGCGCAGTGCGCCGGGTTGCCTTTTCATCCCTATGCTGCGGGGGCGGGCCCGAGCGCTCCCCGCTCCCTTTTTGTTATCTCCCGGGAAGTTCGGGGAGGCACGGCCGCCTGTTCCGGAGACAAAAGGCGGGCCGCCCCCTCGCCACTGGATCTTTGACCCGGCTGCAAATACCCTTCAATCAAGTTAAATGGGGACCGGGTGGATGGGTGGGGGGAGGCCTCACATCTGCATTGGGTGGTGCGGGGGCTCCCTAATCCCCCGGCCGGCCGGCCGCTGGCATGCCTTTCGCAGGCCCTTCCTGAGTACCCTTTGCCCCTTTGTAATGAGCGCAGGGCCCCCCGCCGGGGAAGGAGGGGGGGTTCTTGGGCCACACAGACACACACCTGCTCCCCACCCCACCCCCCGTCTGCCTGAACCCCTCACAGCTGCTGGCTTCTCATGCAAGCTTCCCACCCGTTTGGGCTTCCTTTTTTGCTGGGTCCTGAGCACCCGAGAGACTCACCTCCCCAGAGGATGCAGCCACAAAACAGCCGCCAGGCGTAAGATTCCAGCATGAGGGGTGCAGCTGACATGGTTTCCCTTGAGTGAAATAAGAAAGGGGATTGACATGCCTCCGAACCCCCAAAATTTGTTTTTCAGGGGGAGGGCTGCCCCAGATCCTAGGGCCGGGAGGGACAACAGAATTTACACACCTTGAACCCCCGGAATTAATTTAGGAGGCTGCCCCCAGATTCTCTGTTCCTCTGAACCCTCAAGGTTAATTTTTTAGGTGGCTTCCTCATCTTCTATACCACCAGGACCAAGAGAAAAGAGAATTTACATACCTCTGCATCCCCCAAATCTATTTTTTGGGGTGGTTTACCTCAGGTCCTACACTGCCAGGCCTAAGAGGAATGGGATTTACATGACCTTGAACCCCACCCCCCCCAAGCAATATTTTTGGAGGAGAACCTCAGCTCCTATACCACCAGGACCAAGAGGAATGGAATTCACATACTTCTGAACCCCCAAATTATTTTTTTTGCGAAGGGTTATCCCAGGTCATACACAGCCAGGACCGGGAGTATGCCCCATCCAAGACGTGGCAGTTTTAACATGTGTTTCTCTCCCCCGGCCACCGCCCCAGGCCTTTATTTATGGACAGGGAAGAGGTGTGGGTGTTTTTCATTTAATATTTGAACCCTAAAACCAAAGAATCAGTCTGTGCATAACAAAATGCTTCATTTCTAAGAAGGTACCTGCTGTCAGTGCGTGTGCAGCCTTCCTGAACGCAGCACACACCAGATGTGTTGGACTACAACTCCCATCATTCCCAGGGGCCCTGCGGGGTTGTAATTTGACACATCTGGAAGCTACCAAGCTGGTCAAGGCTGTGTTTGTGCGTGGCCATTTAAAAACGGAGGTTTGGGCTGCTTCAGAATTCATTGGGTTTGTTCGCGCGTAAATGTATGAAGATTTCATCCGTCAACCATCAGAGTTTTTAATCAATTCCCTCATCAACTTAAGAGCAAGAGGTGAGAGAAATAGAGGGAGAAAAGGGAAGGAGAGATGGAGTTGGGAGAAGAGAAAATCCAAGGGATAATGTCTTTGTTAATCCTTCTGACCAATTGTTGCAAAATGAGCAGTGCAATCCTATGCATGTTACACAGAAGTAAGTCCTGCTGTGACCCCCAGGTTGTTGTGTGGTGATTGGAGCAGAGATAGGTGTTCCTTGCAATTTGCCACCTAGGGCATTCTATATATAGGCGGGATATAAATCATCATCATCATCAAATAATACGCAAATAATCCTATGCATGCTTAGACAGAAAAAAGGCCTGGTAAAGAAACTGGAAACCTTAGATGATTGTGTGCAGATGCAGTTTCCTGTGTTTAGCCTTTGGTTTGGTTCACACATAATGCTAACCCATGGTTTGTTTAATCCATGGTTTCCCTACCCGGGGTTTGCCTGGCAGACTGTCGAACAAACTATGGCTTGTTTTCTCAATCACTGCGTGGCTTTATCCTCCTCCTGTATGCCCTCCATCCCTATATCTGGCAAAACAGTTCTGGATTCACATGTAATGACAACTCCTGGTTTCGAACAATCCGGAGTTCACAACTCAAGAACCAACCCATGTGCTCTCATTCTGGGTTGTTCGTGGTGAATACAAACCATGGTTTGTTAGCGCGGCCGCGCATCAGGACAAGCCAGAATTTGGCATACCATAGGGTCACATTCTGTGCACACAGGGCCTTTGATTTGTTTGGGGATGAGATTGAAAAGCCTTTGTAGGAAAGTTGGGTTTGGAGGTGAGGTTTGAAAGTTGCCAGGAAGCTTGGTGGCTGAGGTCAAAAGCCCTTAGAGCCAGAGATGAGTTTAAGGAAGGGCTCGCAGCCAGAGATAAGTTTAACCAGGTCTCAGCCCTGGATGTCTTAAACCTTATTTTAAAAAATTGTAGAGTGCTTTTCCGTTAAACGCTTGCAGCGCTCAATAATAGCGGCGAAAGCAACAGTAAGATAATACCTTTTCTTAGGCCAAGCTAAAATGTCACAGGCATGAATGAGCAAGCTTTCACATTCTCAAGATTTCAACCAAACAACAAAAGGTTTGCGGCTTGGGGGGGTGTCAGAGGGGGGAGAGAAAGCAGGACCTGATGCTGAATCCCAAACGGCTGTCTTCTAGGGAGTGCAGGCAGAGCGATCGGCAGACTTAATGAGATTAGACAGGCAGCTGGGACAAAGGAACAATAACGGCCATCCCCCCCCACCCCCCTTTATTTATTTTATTTTGAAAATGGCCAAATCGGTCACCCGGCCTCCGTCTAGCACAAAGCCAGACAGGCGAATCCGGAAAGTAAAACGGTTTCAACGTGAGTGCTGGAAGATGTGATTGCGAAAACAGCTCGACAAAAACGCCAGCGGTAAACCCTGCAGCAGGAACACTCAGTTGCAAACCGCTCAGATTTGCAAGGTGCCATCTCCCTGGGGCGAGCAGGATTATCTCCAGGTGAGCGGATAAGAACGGCTGAGAGTTCATTTTTCTCCCTGTAGCTTTTAGACCTGAAAACAACAGCTCTGAGATGCTCCTGCCAGTATTGAAGAGGCAGAGGGCACTGGTTTGGACAAAATGCAGATGGGCATATTTTATATTACTATCCCACTGTTCTACCCCTCCTTCCCACGTTTCTGCCCTCACAACAAGCTTACAAGGTAGGCCGGGCTGAGAGAAGGCAACTGGCGTAGCGTCGCCAGGGGAGCTTCAGGGCAGAACCGTGTGCATGCGTCTGTCTCAAGGTGTGCATTTGTTTCAAATTTAAAGGTGGGAGAGAAACATAGCCCAGGTTATTAATGGACAAAGAAAATTGGTATCTTGTTTAATTTCTCAGAGTTGCCAATTTAGTTTGAAGTTACACAGGGAGCAGTTTTTACCTAGTTTTAATTCATGACTTCTGCACCAGTAAGAGTGACCCTACGGAAACGAGGACAGGGCTCCTGAATCTTTGTATTAAAAAGGGAATTTCAGCAGGTATAATTTGTATACATGTAGCCCCTGGTGAAATTCCCTCTTCATCACCACAGTTAAAGCTGCAGGAGCCCTGCCCTCTTGATCAGACCCAAAAGAAGGCAGGGCTCCTGCAGCTTTAACTGTTGTGATGAAGAGGGAATTTCACCAGGGGCTGCAGGCATACAAAGGACACCTGCTGAAATTCCCTTTTCTATGCAACTATGAAAGATACAGGAGCCCCGTCCTCTCCGTAGGGTCACCCTAGCACCAGTGTGGTATCCACACAAAAATTAAGCCCCCAGGTTGTGTGTGTGTGTGTGTGTTTTAAGTGTGTAGCACGGCCTAATGCCAACCCAACCCGGCCTAAGAGATCCATGCCTGAATGTTGTTAGCTAAGTTAGAGCCAAACATCTCACCAGGCCTGTTCCTTGCAATTTATAGCCTTTGCACTGAAGCCCAAAGGTGGGCGGGGTGGAGGAAAGCAATTATTTCTCCGTTTGTCTCAAATTTCACTGTAACCTTAAGGGGACCTCTGCGGAAGCAACTGTAGAACCAGCAGGGTTTATCAAAGCGGGCTTCTCTTAGGCTAGGTTAAGAAGTTTCTTTGGAACAAGCCTGGGCCTGTAAGTGGCTTTCCCTCTCCAGGGCTTTAAAGTCCCTTTTTACAGGGACTTGGACCAATCGGTGCTTTCGATCTGTTAGATTAACCTTCCCACCTTGCCCTCTTCCAACGAAGGCTCTTCTGCTGTTCTCCTAAAAACCTCCTTCCCCAACCCTGGAGCCTTCCAGCGGTGGGGGACTGCAACTCCCATCAGGGATGGGAGTTGCAGTCCCACACCGCTGGAAGGCCCCAGGTTGGGGGAGGCTGATCTCTTCCTTCCAGGGAACTTGGAAACTACACGTCTCGTTTTGGCGGGTGGCTCAACATCATCCTTGCTGGGGCTGCGGGCGATGGGAATTGGAGTCTGACAGCACGGGGAAGGCCGGGATCAGGGGAGGCTGTCCTAACAAGGAGCTCGTGTAAGAAGGAATGGAGTGTCCTTCTACCGCCGTGGACTCTCCATGGACAGGCCGCCTCTATCTGCCTGGCCGCTGTGGGCGCGGGGGGGGGGGGGAAGAACGAGCTCCACGCGCGCACGCGCGCAAACCTCTCCAGGCTCTGGTGGGGCGGCGCTCCGCCCTTCCCCAGGCGGGGCCGCCTCTCTGCCCTTCCCGGCCCAGGCGCTTGGGGAGGGAGGGCGAGAGAGAGGCGGAGGCTGCCGGCGCAGCCAATCGGAGGGAGCGGGGACGGCCCGGGAGCTGCGCCGGCCCCCGTCCCGCCTTCCCTCCCTCCGGCGGGCGGCATTGTTTGCGCTCCCGCTGCTCCGGCCAGCGCTCTCCGAAAGCGGCCGCGCCGCCGCCGCCGCCGCCTCCTCCTCTTCTCCTCCCCTCGGGGCTGCGGCGAGGCGCGCCTTTGGCACGCGCCCAGGGCGCACGGCGGGCGGGCGGGGCGCCTTTTGGCACCGGCACCGCGCCTCCCCTCCAGGCCGAACAGGTGCGCGGAGGCGGAGCGCGGCTCCCCTTCCCTCTCCCTCCCGCTCGCCATCCCTCCCGGCCCATCCGCTTTGTCTCGGCCTCTCCGATGCTGCGTGGCGGGAGCCCCGAGGCCTGCCCGCCGGCCCAGCTGCCCTCCCGGCGGTAAGGCGCAGCGCGCGCCTTGGGGCAGGGTCGGCCCCCTTTGTTCGCGCGTCGATGGGGCTCTGCTGGGACTCCCTTCGGGCTCCGGAGTTGTTGGTGCGCTGGTGACTCAGGTAAGCGGCGCGAGCTCAAGGGGATCGGGATCGCTGCCTTGTTTTTATGTTATCATTATTGTTATTATTATTATTATTATTATTATTATTATTATTAATTTTATGTTGTTATTATTCCCTCCACCTTTTGCATGCTCTTTCTCCAGCGGCGCCCAAAGTCCCAGCCAGCTGCACCCCATCGCCAAGCAAACGAAGTCCCAAGCGAGTGGGGCTTATTGGGGGGGGGGAGTTGGGGGGGCAAATTTTGTCACTGGCCCCGAGCCGACAGTGGCGGAGACGGGTGTTATTGGGATGCAGGGAGGAGCTTGGCTGTCAGTCGGGTGCCTATCAGTGCGCGGGAGTGCAGCTCCCATCATCCCCAGAGGCACGATGCGGTGGTGGTGTCCGGCAGCGGCACACCTGCATGTTGTTTTTAAGCTCACCTTTGCAGCATGTGAGGTTTGCGCTCCTGCACACACTTACTGGGCAACAGGCAGCCCCGTGAATGCCCCTAGAACTGTGCCGCATGGTTATCTCATACTTTTGGCCCTGATATTCCCCATTCTCCGGCAGGCTCTCTGGCATGCCAGATTCGGGGACAAAGGGCCAGCTTCCTGGGGCATCTGGCCAACTGCAATTGGAAGGGGAATACTGGCCTGGAAAGGCCGGGGCTGCTCTTATGTTCCTGTTTTGGGAGGGGCCGTTCTGGGATTCCCCCGAAGAACAGGTGCGTCTCGTGAGGCCAAGGTGGGGCACGCTGGAATAATCTGGATGTGAGCAGGACAGAGTCAGATCTGATGCCAGCATGTTGGAGCAGTGCCAGGAAGGCTGGTCCAAGGTCTCTTCTCTCTCCTTTCAGGCCCTTCGGATGTGAGCTCTCCTGAAAAACGCGAATCAAATCTGTGCTCCTTCGCCATTGAATTGAGTGTTTTACGCCCCTATTTGAAAACATCAATCAATATGGGATGAAACACTTCTGGGGACTTTTTTCTGGCGCCCCAACGTTGCAATGGGAGTAAGCCCCATGGAGCGCCTTGTGTCGGCTCCGGCTCCGTGGCTGAGCCAAAGGGGGATCTAGCTGAATGTTAAGTTGATCGGTTTCAAGAGGATACGGGAGCAGTTCAGATTCGATTGGCATCTTTTGGCTGCCTTAGGGCTTCATGGCTCACAGCTGAATACGTGAATTCCTCCCCCCCCCCCAAGAGATTCTGTTTAAGGCGTCATCGAATGATAATGCACAAGTTTCATGTGTGGTGTTAGATAAGTGGCATTTCACGGGTGCATTCAAGCTGTCGCTTGATGTGGCTTAGGGTTGGAGTGTGGAGCCTTTCTTCCCCAAATAGCTGTGGGTTTGGGAAAATGGTTCCCAAGCCAACAACTGACCGGTAGTTCTGTGCCAGAGGTAGGCTTTGAACCCAGATCTTCTGTTTGTTTGTATTTAAAAAAAAAATAACTAGGTTGGAAGATTTGGGGGAGAATTGGGAAAGGTTTGGTCGATTGACAGGTCTAAGGTGACCAAATAACAGTCAGATTTTTAAAGCGTCATGCAAGCATCAAAGAAGATGCTTGAGTAATCAGTCGTTTTGGAACTTAATATTAATTGCAACCGCAAATTGGTTCATGTTCAACGTGGAATAAAAAAACAATGACAACAGACAGACCAACGATCATAGCTTCAACAATGTGAAGTAAGGTTTCTATAAACCACAACGATTCACTGAACAGATCTTTGGCTTTTATCCTGAAATGCCAGGGTCAGGCTATAGTTCCGTTTCTCGTGCGCGCGTGTGTGTGCGTGTTGAAAAAGAAATTAAAACAAAAGCAAAGCACTGGCAACAATTCAAAAGCGAAAGTCATGGTTTAAAGGCATTTGTGCTAAGGAGGTCTTGTGGGATTTCATGGGTCTCCAAATGTATTGGATTCCAACTCCCATCATCCCCAGCAGGAATGATGGGAGCTGTACGCCCAAAATATCTCCAGTGCCCCGGACTGGGTTGTGGCCTGAGCTAAGGTGAGTTGCAAAAAAGGCTTGGGCTGAAGACCCTTTTTTGGCTCCCAGAAGGTCTGGGGTGAAGGGGGCCATGAGTAGCCCAGGTCTTTCTGGTGTGGAACAGCCACTACTCTCCATGGTCTCGGGCAGAGAGTCCTCTTGCCCGCCCACCTGTGAATGTCACCTGTAGATGCTGCTGGGGATTTAACCTGGCACCTGCTTCTTGCAAGGCAGGTGCTGTAGCACCTGCATTGTGTTTGTCTCCTGCTTTTCCTCTGGGGTTTTGGTGCCGACGCATTTTAGCTGTGCAGCAACCCTGTGGGGTAGATTAGCTTGAGAGCCTGACTGGCCCAAAGTGACATTTGTGGCTGATCGGGGAATTTTGCCCAGGCCTGCTGAAGCCCAAGGCTGGTCAAAAGAAGCAGAGTAGTCAAATTTATTTTAGATACAGAGTGGTATATAAATATTGTTAACAATAACAACAGCAGAATAAGCTCTGCAAAATTAAGAACAAAGACGGTCTATTTTAGATCCTTTTTACTGGTCACGGAAGCTGGTTTTTCTCGGCACACCATCCGGACCGTCTGAGTCCCAGAATTTTAATCCCTGGAATTTAATATTTGAGACCAACCCTTGGAAGCTGATTGGCTAGTTTCCTTATTTCTGTGTAAGACCTTGTAAAAAAAACATGTGGGGTACTGCAACAAAATGTTGCAGTATGGTAGCTGGAACCAACCTGGCGGCTTCCAGAGGTGTTGGACCACAACTCCCAGCATCTCCCAGGCAGCATGGGGGTTGTAGTCCAATGCCTCTGGAGGGCACCAGGTTGGGGAAGGTTGTTCAGTGAGCTGGGGTTTCTGGGTCACACAATTGTATTGGCACTGAGGATAACCACTCTTCATTAGGCTGGGTGTTTTGGAGGGGCGTGTGTCCCCTTAGGGGTTTCTCCCCTACAGATTTTTTCTGTACTTCTGCAAACCATCATACCTCATCTCCCAGATTTCACTATTAGTGTGTGTATGTCGAATTTATTCTTAGCATTTGCAAATGTGGTTTGTAGTATAATACCTTTTTTTGCGCTTGCTTGAATGCCGGCAAAGGCCTTTGGCTACGAGCTTGAAAAGCCCGACCTGACTTGACCTCACAAGCTTAGTACTACAGAAGGAGCTGGTAGAATTTTGGATTGGGGGGGACTTGTGTTTTTTGTTTTTTTGTTTTAAATTCCCCCATGTAATAAAAGAAGACAAATATCTGGGTGCAGGTAGAAGACAGCACAGAGGGAGGGAGGAATATTCAGCATAGCTCGCTCCCTGATGTGCTAGTTGACTACAAGCAGGGATCATTTTTATTGTATTGTATTTATTTGTTTACATTTCTATGCTACCCAATAGCCAAAGCTGTCTTTTTTATGTGGGGAGCATTAAAACTATGATTTCCTCCCCCTTGCATCCATGGAGTCTTGTAGTAATACAGTCCAGAATTCTACCATTGCCTTTTTTACAATGTGTACCTCAACCAGATGCTGTGCCATGCTGGCTGGGCATGATGGGACTTGTAATCCCTGGATATCTGGAGGGCACCAACCAGATAGAGAAGGCTGGTGTTGCCAGCTTCCTATTCACAGACTTACATTTTTTTGTTATAAGAGCAGCTTCTCCCTCATTTGTTTCTGCACGAGTCACTGTGCAGGATGGGTGTCCTGAGTGGCAGGGAGCAAGGTGACTGCAGGAGTTCATGCATAGATACAACAGCCAGCTCCTTCCGAGGCCAGGTCATTCTGCTGCGTCTCTCAGGAGTGATCAAACGATGGAATCGCACTGTACACATGCCTTCCCAGTGTGCGCAAGGGTAGAACGTTGAGTCATGCAGGGACACAGCGGGGCAACCTCCTCTTACAAATGGGCACTTGGAACTCATCATGGCCTGCAGTTGGGATGTTGCTCATTTGGACGGGGCTGAGAGGTTGCCGGAGCGTTGACGAGGGCTTCCTCTGCAGGTAGAAGTGCAGAGACTGGAGTTTGGCGATTGTTTTTAGCATGTGAAACTTGGCTCATTACTTTGAGCCCTCTCGATTATTCGCAGCACCGTTCCTAGGAGAAACATCCAATGCTTGCGGCAGAGTGTTTGCTCCTGGTGGTTCCTTGGCGTGATGTAAGTAGGACGAGGTGGGCTAACTTGGGGGAGCAATTAAAAGGAGATGGATCTGGCTGTGAGGACGAAAGGATTTAGCCAGCGTTGTGTAGTGGCTAGAGTGTTGGACTGGGAGTCGGGAGATCCGGGTTCTAGTCCCACTTGGCCATGGAAACCCACTGGCTGACTTTGGGCCAGTCACAGCCTCTCAGCCCAACCTACCTCACAGGGTTGTTGTGAGAATAAAATGGAAAGGAATGCAATTATGTACGCTGCCTTGAGTTCCTTGGAGGAAAAAATGGTGGGATATAAATGCAATAAATAAATAAACAAATAAATAAATAAATAAGAGTTGCTTGCTCCGTCTGTGGGCTCCTCAAATCTGCTAGGCCAGCACACACAGAGACACACACACACACGTTTCTCTAAAAAGTTCAAGCCCACCTAACATGCCAGGGGGCTGGATAACTGGACTAAACTGCAGGGTTGTCATACACTATACCTTCCACTGCAACAAAATGCCTTTAGGACTTCTACCTGTCTTGCCAGTCTTTCCCACTATTCCCAATTTGGAGGACTTATTTATGTGCAGCATCCCTTGTTTTCTTTCTCCTCTCCAGTTTATCCTTGCAACAGCAACCCTGTGAGGTAGGCTAGGCTAAGAGCCATTGGCTGGTCCCAAGTTGCCCAGTGAGCTTCATGGCTGAGCGGGGGGACTAGAACCTGGGTCTCCCTAGTCCCACACTCAGTGATCGGATTTGATCTTGTGATCTTCCCATTATTTTCTGGTGCAGGATTTCAGTGCCTCTGGCCCATGTGTATTCTGGGACTTCCTTCTGGGAATTTGGCGTCTAGATCAGGACGAGAATCTGAGTTTGCAGGCGTGCAAAGGACCTGCGTTTTGCAGGCTAATGATGGTTTATAAACAACCCTATCGCACGAAGGGCCGCTGATAACAACAGTTCAACAGGGGAAGTTGTTCAGCTTGGAAAAATGGGGGCTTGGGGAGACACGATAGAGGTGTTCAAAATCATGCCTGGTATGGAGAATGTGGAGAGTGAGACATTTTTATCCCTCATAATACTAGAACCCAGCAGAGTCATTCCATGAACCGGACTGGTGGGAGATTCAGGACAGATCAAAGGAAGGACTTCTTCACACAGCGCATAGTGAAACTCTGGAATTCACTACCACAGGATGCGGTGATGGCCATCAATTTGGAGGGGGTTGGATCAATTCCTGGAGGAGGAGAAGGCTATTAATGGCTACAGTCCTGATGGCTCTGTGCTACCTCAGAGGCAGTAAGCCTATATACACCAGTTGCTGGGGAACATGGGTGGGAGGGTGCTGTTGCACCTGTGTCCTTTATTTTATTATTTGTTATTATTTATTTATTTTACTTACTGCATTTCTATACCGTCCAATAGCCGAAGCTCTCTGGGCAATTTACAAAAATTTAAACCATATGAAACCATTCAAAATATAAAACAACAACAGTATAAAATCATAAAATACAGTATAAAAGCACAACCAGGATAAAAACCGAGCAGCCATGCAGAAATTGATAAGGATTTAAAATACAAATTTAAACAGCAATGTTAAAAATTAAACTGAAGAACTGTTACAACGCTGTGAAAATATAAAGGTCTTCACCTGGCGTCTAAAGGAGTACAATGTAGGCACCAGGCGAACCTCTCTGCGGAGCTCATTCCACAGCTGGGGTGCCACAGCAGAGAAGGTCCTCCTCCTGGTAGCCACTTGCCTCACTTCCTTTGGCAGGGGCTCACGGAGAAGGACCCCCGAGGATGATCTTAGGGTCTGGGCAGGTACATATGGCGTATCTTCAGATAACCTGGCCCCAAGCTGTTTAGGGCTTTGAATGTTAATACCAGCGCTTTGAATCGGGTCCCTGGCCAACAGCTGGTTGGCCACTGTGTGAACAGAATGCTGGACTAGATGGACCCTCAGTCTGATCCAGCAGGGCTCTTCTGATGTTCTTAAATTGAGTTCCGTTTTAATCTAGGTTACATCTCATTGCTAGATAACCTAGATTAAGGTGTAATGGAGCGGCAGATAGGCCCCTCCTGCCCAATCTGCCCCCCAGTTGCCAGTCCAGCTAGGTAGAGAGTAGGCAAGCATTCAATCTAAAGCAGAGATGAGAAACCAACTTCAGGCCAAGGGCCGGTGAAGATCTTGGGGTGGGGTGGGGTGGGGTGGGGGCGCATTCTATTTGTGGCCAGGCCAGAGGCAAAGGGAACAAGGCCCAGAGAACAAAAGAGCCCGTTGTATTTTAGCTTAAAGCTCTAATGCTGCCAGTAACTGAACTTTAGGGTAGTTTTTTCAGCCTTTCAGAATGGGGGCGGAAGGTGCAAGGAGCTGAAACCTGGCAAACGATGGGCGGCTGGTGGAGGGAAGGGAATGTGGTCATTTGGGGAGGCCTGGCAGGCAGGATCGGGCCCCTGGGCCTGAGGTTCCCACGCTAAAAGGAATTCCCTTTCATCCCCTACTGTTGTTCGATGCAGAGGAGATTGAAACGTGGTGCTTTTCTGGGAATGGCGTGGAACGCCGGCTGCCTGTCAGTAAAAAGGGCTGGATTTGCTTTTAATCTTTGGGATTACCGGAATGCATGTCGTTAGCAATTGCAAGGTGCTGGCGGGGTGGGTGAGAATCCTGCTCGATCGACGAGAGAAAGTGGGAAAATACGTTGGCGTTTTCTCCCTCAAAACACATGCACGCAGCGGTGTGCGAAGGGCTTTCCGCTGAGACCCGGATTGTAAGGAGGCGCGCCCGCTTGCAGAACTCGGGGGTTCAAAGTCCGGAATTCCGCCCTGCCTTCCATGCAGAGGCCTTATTAACTCCCCCCCACTACTGTCTTCCCTTCGGTGGAGGGTGTGTCTCCCCCCCCCCCCCCCCGGTTCAAACGCATGTTTTCTGGCCGGGACGCATGGGAAATCCCTGGATCTGGACGTGGTGGATTTATTTCCTCCCGGGCTCCAGCTCGTGCCCGGTCCTCTCTGGAGTGGAGGGCCCCGTCCAAGCTTTCCGCGCCACTGTGTCCTCCTGTGGCACAGCGACCGTCCTCCCTCCCTCGCGTCAGCTGGGCGCAGATGCTGTTTCCTCCCTCCGCCCCCCTCCCATGGAGGAGAAGGGCCTTTCTCCGGAGTGCAGCTGACCATGCCAACTGGTGGCCCTCCCCGCTGGGGGGTTTCCAGAGCTCTGGGCCGCTCGCTGGTTGCGCCGTTGCTCTCGATCCCGTGGCGTGAGTGGGGCCTTGGGTAGGGGGCCTGGAACACGTCTCGCTTGGTGCCTCGGAGCATCTGCGAGCCAAGATCCTTGTTAGCGGCTCGCAGTCCTTGGGGAAGGGGGGGGTGGCGCTGCCTTCAGCAGCTGCTGCTCTCTTCCCTGCCGACCCCTCCGCTGCCGCACGCTCCCCCACCCCCAGCGTACAACGTGCTGCTCCGCGTCTCTGCTCTTGTTTCTCCTCCTGCTGGAGAAGACAAAAAGTTTCCGGCAGGATCTACACTACTGCTCTAAAGCGGTTTATAACATCAGTGACAGCTGTTGGGGCCCAGAACACAGAGCTCCATATGCAGTTTTTGAACCGTTGTCAAAGTCTCGTATCCTGCTTGATGTAGATCTGGCCTCCGTCTTCCCAAACGCAGCAGGTTTTGCATCCCTTTCTTTGGGCTCCGGGCGCTCCCTGGAGAGGCGCCTGCGTTCCTTTCTGGATGCCACGTGTCTCCGCTGTTAAGATGACCTGTGTCGTGCGTGCGGTCAGACAGTGCTCCCGCGTGCTGAAAGATACGGTACCCACCGTTGTTTGTTTTGGAAAGGCCTGCGGCAGTCATGAAGCTGCAAACGGCGTTGCGTGTGAATTATGTCCTCCCGTCCTTCTTTTCGGATTGATTGGCAGGTGGCCACGGGATAGACAAAAGGAAGCGCTGTTTGCAGGCCGGGCGCCACTGGTGCGGGGAACTCTCCGCCACAAAACGAGGCGAAGGGCCCCCGGCGTCAGCACCTATGAAACAAGACACGAATGCCACCAGGAACCCCTTTGCCGTGGATTTGCTTCTGCTTGCTAAAGCAGCGTTTAAAGGCCTACAATCATTGGGACTTTCTGAGGGCCAATTCTGCGAAAAAGTTTCCACGAGTTCAGCTGTGCCTATGTAGGCCCGCAAGAGCTGTGCAGTTGCCGTGCAATGAACCCCAAGAAAAGCAGCTTTCATGGTGCTACAGTAAGATTAGAAATTAATGAACAAAGGACTGGATAAATTTCATTTCATTTTATTTATTTATTACATTTATGTACCACCCCAAAGCCGAAGCTCTCTGGGCAGTTTACAAAAATTAAAAACATTGAACATTTAAAAACCAATATACAAAAATTTAAACCACAAAAGCCTAAAAACAAACTACGTATAATTTAAACTATCAAGGGGTCAGTTAAAAAAGCTCAACATATGCTGTTAAATCATAGAATCATAGAATAGTAGAGTTGGAAGGGGCCTATAAGGCCATCGAGTCCAACCCCCTGCTCAATGTAGGGAATGCCTGGGAGAAGAGAAAAGTCCTAACATGGCACCAAAAAGAATAACAGCGTTGGTGCCAGGCGAGCCTTGTCGGGGAGATAGTTCACAGTTGGGGGGCCACCACTGGAAAAGGCCCTCTGCCTTGTTGAAAGTAGGAAAGGTCTACTGACGGCTGTTAGCCGTGACTGCTGAATAGAACCTCTATATGCAGGGGCAGTCTACCCTTGGATGGAATGGAAGGCGGGACTAGATTGGGCCTTGGTCTGATTCAGCGTAGCAAATCTTGTGCTGTCTCAAAGGCTGCCCAGATTTGATGATCTTCCTTTCGTGAAAATGGCAAATGGGGATCGTGTACCCACAGCTCAAGGGCTCTGGGAATGGGATGACATGCAAAGGCAGGATGCGTCGTTTGCATGAGAGACGCATGTTTTTGTCCAAATCATTGAAGAAGAGAGAAAGAGAGCGTGTTGGATCCGAACCGCCCCAATGGGTGGACGCCGCAGCTGGAGCAGAGGTAGCGAAGCTCAGACCTAGGGTTTCGAAATGGGTCTGCCCCCTTTTCTTTTTTGTTTTGTTTTCCCAACTTCCGTGCAGTCCGTCCGTCCCCCAATTCTATAAATGTTGTGCTGGCTGTCCAACAGCATAGTTGCAGGCAGTAAAGAGCCTTACGCTACATTATGCTGGTCTCTTCTTCATTGCATTTCTACGCTGCCCAATAGCCAAAGCTCTCTGGGCGGTACACAAAAATTAAAACCACAAAGCACAGCATTAAAAAAACATGCATAAAATATAAAAGCATAAAGCTGCCGTGGCAGCTCCAATAGATCAGGCAATCAAGAAAATAAGGATTCCGTGAGGTGAAATGGAAATCGGGGGAGTTGGTTGTTTTAACCTCACCAATCTTTCTGAAAATTATATCTGCCAAAGAGAAATGGCTATTTTTCATATCCTCCCAATCTGGATTTGGGACTGAAAGACCCAGGACAAGTGTGGTTGCATGGAGGGTAAGTCGAAAGCAAGCACGGTTTGTGACATTGCACGACATCGTGACTGATCACAGGGCACGTCAGACAAGCTTCCAATTTCCTGGGCTTTGTGGAGTTTGGACCAAGGTGAGAAAACCTTCTCTTTTAAACCGGCAGGGTTTTTTGTTGTTTTTGATAATTTAATAAAACTACAACCAGAATACAACCTAGCAGTGATGCGGAGATTTAAAATACAGATTTAAAACAGCAAAACTAAAAGACTAAAATGCTGGGAATGTAACAAGGTCGCCGGAAAGAGCATAATGCAGGTGCCAGGCGAGCCTCTCTAGAGAGCTGATGCCACAGCAGAGAAGGCCCTCCTCCTGGTAGCCACCTGCCTCACTTCCTTTGCCAAGTGCTCACGGAGAAGGACCTCTAAGGATGAACTTAGGGTCTGAGGCAGGTACATATAGGAGGAGGTGATCCCTCCAATAACCTGGCCCCAAGCCATTTACGGCTTTGAATGTTCATACCAGCACTCTGAACCGGGCACTTTTTTTGTATCTGTGGCCCCGGGTACTACAGGAGCGTGGCCCTTGAGAGGCACTTGGAAACTGGATTCAGCCCTCCCCGCCCCTGAGCTGGAGAGCTCTGGCCCACTCACCTGTTACAAAGGATCACTTGAGATAAGCCTTCCACCGGATGTGTTGGACTGCAGTTCCCATCATACCCAGCAGGGAATGGGTGCCAGGTGGGGGAAGATTGCTTGCCATCAATGCTTCCTTGATGCCTGCTGCTGGCGACGTTACTTGTGCGCTGGGTTGCAGAGAGTTCCAAAGACACATTGAGCATCGCTTGGGAAATGATGCCGGGGCGGGAGACCAGGTTGTCCTGCTGCGACATGCTGGATCTCTGTCCGCTCGGTCTCTGTGAAGCATTATGCCAAACTGATGGCGCTGGACACAGACATCATTGAAAAAAAAACGGCCAGGTTTTATGTTTTTTAAAAAGCGTTCGCCTTGTTAGAAAAACAGCAGCAAAAAGAGGCGTTTGTTACCCTCCATGGTTTCAGCATCGACAGCTTTGATTCGTATGCTCATTGCAAAAATGAACGGGTGGCTATTTTGAGAATGGACATTAGCAGAACATGCCTGTGCGGGATCCAGCAGTGGGGCCCGGGGAGGCTCAAATGGACATGATTGCCCCCTTACTTTAGGAAAAAATGCTAACGAGAAATCATAACTCTTAACAACCTTAGATAAATTATATAAATGTGAATAATTCACGGAGCGATTGTTCTCTTTGGGTTTTATCTCACACTGCTGGGGTCAGCCTTCTCCAATTTGGGCCCCTTCAAATGTTTTGGGCTGCAACCCCCAGCATCCCTGACTGTTGGCGATGCTGGCTGGGGTGGGTGGAAAGCATAGTCCAAAATATCAGGAGGGATCCAGGCTGGGCAAAGCTAGCCAAGAGTTACGATTTTTTTAAAAAAAGTAAAGAAAAATAAACGTCAAGTGTTTTTAAAAATGTTTTTCAAAGGCAGTTAGTTCATTTCTTTACAAAATCCTGCCTTTCCTCTGAGGAGCTCATTGTGCTTGGGTTTACACAACACGCTAACCCACCCAGTGTGGGTTGTTGTTGAACTGTGAGTTATCCTGTTATCTGAACGCAGCTCATTTTCTGCAGGGCGGATCACAGTGTTGCCTAAACAGTGCTTTTTCCACAGGATGGGTTACTGTGTTGTCTGAACGCGGTGCGTTTTCTGCAGGGTTGCTTGTTAACCATTCCAAACAAGCCAGCAACAAGCCATGGTTTCTCAAGGTGTCTTGCTGGAGAAAAATAAACCACACTGCACAGTTAACAAGCCACCCTGTGGAAAACGTGCTGCGTTCAGACAACACGACAACCCCTGATGGGTTAGCATGTTGTGTGAGCCTGGCCTCTAGTTTACAAGATCCTGCCGCTGCGCCGATTTTCTCCACTTAGTCACTTACTGCCCAAATCTGAGTGAGTTTCAAGGCAGAGTAGGGATTCGAACCCAGATCTCTGTAGTCTTCATCCAGCGCTTGAACTGATACACTGAACTTGTTCTCTGTGTGCTCCGTCCACAGTCAAATAAACGATCAACGTGACTGGGCAGTGCCGGGTCTGCCTCAAATATTTCTCCAAATCCTCCCAGATGGCTGCCTGGCTGTGTCACATCCATTTCCTTTCTCATCCACATTGGCCCAGATAGCCTTGGAGACGTTTTCCCATGGGCGCAAGAGAGAGAATATGACCACATTGGAGGATTGGAGGTCCCTGATGTGGCACCTATGAACAGCTCTCTTGGGGTCAGCCAGGCCAACGTCATCTTTATGTGGATCCTGATTCTGGTTTTGTGTTTTGGAGCTCAGAGCCCCCACCTCGGCCTCACACTTCGTTAAGATTACTTTTCTCACCGGTTTACCTTCTGGGAGGATGGGTGTGTTGCGACTGGCCGTGGCAGCCATTTTGTGAAGGGGCAAGCCCCCTTGTGGCAGCCATTTTGTGAGAGTGCCCACAGCACTCTTCCAGGTGCGCTGCCCCAATTGGAAAAGTTGGAGACCCCTGTGAGGTTATCCTCGACCACTTGCTGCTGCTGCTGCTGCCCTTGTCTCGCTTTTACTATTTAGGCTCCACAGCACCACAGCCCAGCAACCTGGCCTCCAGGTAACTTCTTTGTTCCGCTGCCACCAGTAGCTTCTCAGGTACACCCCCAGACCACACCAGGAGATGGAATTAACAATAATTTATTAATAAGAAATTGCGTGTCTGCAAACTTAATGGTTACTTCAGTTCAATTGCGAATCGTTTACAAGGTTTCAGTGCTTATTGGTTTCAGTCAGAACTCTTATACTTAACAAATTGTTCTTTATTCAATTTATGCTCTAAAATCCTCTCTCAATCTCTCAATCAAACACTCTTCTCATCTAATAATCCTGCTTCAATCTCTCTCTCCCTCTCTCCCAATATTCTCAAATCTCCCCTCAATCAACCCTGTCAGCTCTCTTTGTCAGACACATATATACACTCCACTCGCTCTCTAGCTCCTCCCACTCTTATACAGCCAGCCAATCCAGGCACTCCCCCACAGCCAGCCAATCACTCTATACTTACCAAGACCTATATCCACAATCATTAAGTACATTTTGGCCTAGTTATTTACTTTACCTGTTATTCTTCTTAACCCTTTTTAAAGATATAAACAAATGCATATCACAAACAATAAACTTTGCAATATATTTACAGCCACAAACAGTAGAACATCACAACCCCCAGTGTGGATTGAGTGGGAGAGACCTACATCATCAACCCTGTGCACGGGTTTGCTAGGTATTCACATGCGCACTTATCCTGAGCACTCTGCAGTTGTACCATAGGAAACAAATTTTGCACTGTTCTCTGCACATGTGGTTGGCAGGGAGTACGTTAAGGAGCGATGTAAAAGTCAATGTATTGCAAAATGCTACAAGTTTTGCTTAAGTTTGAAGACACATGTGCATGACCAGGTGTTTAGAAACAAAAAGGAGCTGTTTGAAGTTCAGTTTTAACACCCTATTTCTAAGATGATTATTCTTGTTGTGGCACACAGTAATCTAATCGCCAGTCTAAATGGGGAGACAGATTCCAATTTCCAGATCCCAAATGAGCCTTGGAGATGCTCTGCACTTACGCCCAGATAGATTTGTGTGTAGAAGGGTTCAATCCCGCCTGCAGTGCTTCTGTATGAGTTGCTGATCTGGGCGTGCCCCCTGATTGGAAGGCGGTGGGGCCAAAACATTGATTCATGCAGAGATGCAGCGGGCACCCTCTTCTGAGCTCACAGGAGCCTTTCATTATAATGTAGCTGTCATGAGCCACAGATGTTCCTTTGGGGAAAAGCTAGAGGCTATTTCTGACACCCAGGTAGGGCGACATTGAAGCGAGAGGCCGGATTGCACGAAGAGGGCATGATAAGCGCCTGAAACAGTTGCCTTTTTCCCTTTGTTGGGCCTTGCAGGATAACTCCCAGCATGCCTCGCTTTGAATCTTGGGAGTTGCATCCTCCCGAGGTGGTTAATATTTAATGCCTTGCCGTCCATGGCCGCGAAGGAGGGGCGGAGGCTGGAACGGCCGGAGATCCCAGAGATGCCAAATGCCGGCTCTCCGAGGCCTCGAGCAAACTTTGGTGGGGCAGGAAGAGTCGGAACGGAGGGAATGCTCCGGGGGCCGTGCGCTCCAGATAACTTTATCCGTGCAAGCTGCGACTCTGCATTGTCCCTTCTGTGTAATCGCAGCTGCGCTTCCCGGGGAGGCGGATTCAGATTCTGGGACCCAGACGATCCGGATGGTGCGCCGAGAAAAGCCGGCTTCCTTGACCTCTAGAGAGGATTAAAAAAAAAAAGACTGTCATTGTTCTTCTTTTTGCAGAGCTTATTCTGCTATTTTTACAACTCTTCTGCCTTTTTTCAGCCCTGATACCAACCTGGTGCCATCCAGGTGTGTCGGACTAAAATTCCCATCATTTGGCCATGCTGGCTGGGAATGATGGGAGTTGTAATCCATCACATGTGGAGTGCACTACTCTTGGAGAGGGGCAAAGAATTACTGTGTAGACTAGAGGATGGGGAAGCCACTTTCTGTCCATTATTGGATCTCACAGAGGACCACGGCGTACGTGTCATCAGGATGAAGATTCTGATGTCCTATTTGAAAATGTTTTGGCAGTCTCCTCAAAGGGATGGGGGTGGGACAAGGAAGGGCACGGAAGAAGAAGCAGAACCACGAAGAGACAAGGGACGCTTTGTGGGGTAATCCCAAAGGTGCCGGAAGTTCACCCCGTCTCTCCTGCATCCTCCCCAAATCGTGAAGCTTTTTCTCTGTACATCACGAGATCTAGGAACTTGGTATGTTTGCTTAGCAAAGGGATTCTGAGTACGTGTTCAGGAGTCCAGCTGGAATTGTTTAGCTTGGAAAACAGGAGAGTAAAAAGAGACACGATAGAGGTGCTCAAGAATATGCATGGTGTGGAGAACGGGGAGACATTTTTCTCCCTCTCCCATAATGCTAGAACCCAACAGGGTCATCATCCCATGAAGCTCATTTGTGGGAGATTCAGGACAGATCAAAGGAAGGACTTCTTCACACAGCCCAGAGTTAAACTATGGAATTCACTACCACAAGATGGAGTGATGGCCACCAATTTGGATGGCTTTAAAAAGGGGGTTGAATAAATTCATGGAGGAGAAGGCTCTCAATGGCTACTAGTCCTGATGGCTATGGGCTACCTCCAGTATCAGAGGTAGTAAGCCTATATGCATGAGTTGCTTGGGAACATGGATGGGAGGGTGCCATTGCATTCATGTCCTGCTTGTGGGTCCCTGGTCCACAGCTGGTTGGCCTCTGTGTGAACAGAGTGTTGAAGTAGACGGACCCTCGGTCTGATCCAGCGTCAGGGCTCTTCTGATATTCTCCGTTTCTAGTGCAGAGAGGTCTGCATGCTGTGCTCTTTTGGCAGAACTCGCGCACTTGGGCTCAACTGTGAGAGGGGGTGACGCAGCCCCTGGATGGACTCCGGAACATTGTCAGACAGTCCGTGGGTCCTTCATCCTTAGGGTCCAGTCTCTTCTCAGATTCTGCCCTCCGATGGTTCAAAACTTTATATCGGCCTTTATGCCAGTCTTAATGCTCTTCTGATGTGTTGGACTGCAGCACATTTCCAGCCAGCGTGGCCAGTGGGCCGTTCACCCAGTGGCCACAGCCATGTGTAGAGGTCTGTAGCCCCTGCCCACGTTATGGGGAGGATTTTTCCCCATAACTAATCCCGCAATCGTAAACCTGCAGCAGCGGAGGGAGAAATCGCGCAATCAGATGCTGCAAAAAGCGCGCTTTCCTGTCGTTTGTACGCCCGCCCTGGCAAGTTATCCCTCGGAATCTCAAGTTTCTAGACCTGATTGTTTCGAAATAAGCCCATCTGTCTTTCCTCTGTGATCCTTCCCCGGCTTTTGTGGGAAGGTGTGTTCGCAGGTGCCTTCTCCTGCAAACGCAGCCGCCAAAATCTCCAGTGATCCGTCCCCCCGCATGCCTACCCAAATCTCCTGGTGAATCACCTCCACCCCAATTACTGTGTGTTTTAGCCACCTTTGACAGCTGATCCCTGTGAGGCAGGAGACATGTTGGAATAGGTGATGCCTCAGACGGCAGTGTGTCCTTCAATTACTTGCCGCCTGCGGTCGGTTTCTCTCCTAAATTCCAGCGCTTCATTTGCTCTCTAGTTATGCTCGGTGGTGGTCTTGGTCTTGGTGACTGAATGGGGCTGTGGTGGGCTGGATGGACCCTGCCATCGTCAGTTGAACTACCGGCCCCTTGTGTTTCGCGGGGGCTCCTGGAAACGGTTCGGATTTGGAGATGGGCAAAAGCCACGCTTGGAGGCCATGCTTTCCCTCCCTGGTGCGGCTTTTCCTTCGGCGCACGTGGTGGTCTTTCATTTGGTCCAGTGCTGCAAAGGGGGCTGCCAGCCGTTTCTCAGGCCTTAATTGACTTAAGGGACGGTGGCCCTGCGTTCTTAAAAAAACGATAAATCCGTTGAGTGTCTTGCACGGCAAATTGGGCTACGCTCTTTTGGGGGGGCGTGGGGCTGCCGTGGCTGAGCAGGCGTTCTTAATTACACCTTAAAACTGGCACCCAAGGTTCTAGCTCTCTCTGTTTTAGCGTCGGAGGGAAGTCCAGTTTAACACCCACCCACCCCGTCTTGTTCCTTTCCCAACCCCAGACAACCTACAACTTCCAACAAGCACGGGAATTTGTGCGAGTTATAGAGAGGGGAAAGAGTATCCGAAATTCGGTTCGACCCCACCCACTCCGGCTGCTGTTGCGTCTAGACTCGGGTTGGGGACTGAACCGCATGGCGTTGCCCCTAGATGGGCTCTGCAGAAGCTCGGACACAGAGCCTGTGAGCCCAATGCCTTTATTGATGCGGCCGGACTCCTGTTCTGCGGGAGGCGGGTGGAGTGTTCATTTAAAGCCAGGGACGCTTCGGGCGGTCTCCGAATCAACCTCCATCTCCGCAAAGGCCGCACGCTGCGTCCCTCCCCCTCTGTTCTTCGTGCCCCTGAGAAATCTAGCTAGGTAGTGCCAGGTCTCTCCATTGCCTGGCAAGACCGCCCCCCCGCGCCTCCTCTCTGGTACAATCGGCCCTGTGTGCGCTCTCCCCCCGCCGAGGGGGACGTCCCACGCGGCTTGGCGGCCGAGAGCTCATTCATGGACAGGCACAAGTCAGCTGTATGGTAATGGGGGGAGGCGGGGGGGGCAAGGGGCAGGGCAGGTCCACCCTCGGCACCTCTGCCTTTGTCTGCCGGCCGCGCTTCACTGCTCCGCTCTCATCCTCCCATGCAGAGGCAGGCCAGGAACGGGTTCGCTCGCCGCCGGAGACCAGCGCCCCCGGCATGACATCGGGGAACGGGAGCTCTGCCTCCACCGTCGCCGGCGCCGCCCCCCACAACGGTGAGAACAAGCCGCCCCAGGCCATTGTGAAGCCGCAGATCCTGACCCACGTCATCGAGGGCTTTGTTATCCAGGAGGGGGCTGAGCCGTTCCCGGTAGGCAGCGGGCGGGGGGGGACTGGAGCTGGGTGCAGGGGGGGGGCTGCTTTTTTGCTGGCTAGGGGCAGCGTGAAAAGTCCAGGGCGAGCAAGTTGTGCGTTCAGGCAAGGGAGCGCCTAACGCTCGCTCAGCAGTGTTTGGGGTAGGGCATGAGCCGTGCTGCAGTGGAGACAAGGCAGTGGGGAAATGGGTTTGAGAGCAGGGCATGAGAGGGGCCCGGGGGGTGGGGGTGGAGTTGTCCCTCAGCTCCCGAAGGCTGATCCCACTTGTCAAGGGTGTTGTTCTGAGATCCCCGGGAGGTGTACGTTGCTCTAGGGCAGGGGTGGGCAGGAGGGAGATCTCTCCAGATGTTTTGGACTCCAACTCCCAGAAGCCCCTGCAAAAACATCTGGAGAACAACCTGACGCCTGAAGCCAAGCAATTTGTTTGTTTAATTAATTTAATTTAGAAAGAGCGTACAAATTACCATTAAACCCACGGACACAGCAACAAGAAGAGCATCTAATGAGTCTTAAGCGCCAGATGCAGGCTGAAAGAAATGCATCTTCCAAGTTACCTTTTTTTTTTAAGAAGCCACCAGTGATGAGGCCCTGCACCTCCTTCCCTGGGGAGGGAGTTCCAACGACATGGGGCCACCACTGAGAAGGCTGTCGCTGAATACCCTGCCTTGTCCATCTCTCACCAGGTGGGGCGCTCTTCGCTGCTGGTGGGGAGCCTGAAGAAGAAGTATGCTCAAGGCCTCTTGGCCGATAAACCTCAGCATCAGGACAACACGACCACCACTGACTCTGAAATGGAGGACCCCTATTTACAAGGTGGGTTCCGTGGGCATGGGGTGCCTTCAGCACTGGGGATCGTGCAGTAGCCTACAAAAGCGAAAGGCGAGAGGGACACGGAACATGTGCAGAGTGCCGTTCCTGCCCTCCCTCGCTCCTTTCCTCTGTGGGCAGGGGCAGCCTGTCCTAGAACATGTCTGTGTAATTGAAATAATTGCACCCTCTCCTCCTAATTGCCCTGCCTCCATCTCCTCCCTCCCTTGCCTCCTGGAGTTGAGTGTCAGATCGTAACCTCCTTGGGGCAGGAACCTGCACTCTGTATTTTGTGTGTTTTGGCAGGCTGGGTTTCCCACTCTGTGGAGTTCTGGAGGCCTCTCCAGCCGTGATCCCTTTGCTTTTTTACTCCACGTAGGCTTTTGTCTCCAGTGTATAATCCACCTATGGAACTCACGGCCACTGGCTTCTCCTGGCTTTAAAAGGGGATTAGACACATTCATTTTGAGGGACCTCCTAGCCACGACCGCTGGATTTGGAACCTCCCTGGCCAGGGCCAGTATACCTCTGAATGTCAGGTGTTGAGGATCCTAAGTAGGGGATACGTCTCCCCTTTCTCAGCCTGCTTGCATCTTCCAAGAGTTTGTCCCCTGTTGGAAGCAAGATACTAGGCTAGTTCTGACAAAGCATTCGTTGCCCCTTTTGCCATGCGCAGGGTGGCTGCAGGAAGGCTCTGCATTAAACTATTGTTCCCTTTAATACGGGAGGTGGAACCCAGGGGCTGCTGAATATCTTCCCCGTCTCCCCTTTTAAATACAAGCCTACTCCATACCTGCAGGACAGGTGAGGCAGAACGCGGCGGGTTGAGGGGTGTGATGCCCAAAGGTGTCGTGGGTGGACGTGCTCATGTGTGCACGCCTGCCTGCCTTCTGCCTCAGATGTGTCGTGTGGTCTTTCGTCACGGCTGGCTGCCTTTCTGTTCCCCGCCTGTAAAATGGGCACAGTGGCGTTGTATGTCGCTGTTCTCCGGGCCCAAAGCTGACACGACAAAGGCCCCCAAGTGGCTTTCAGCACGATCCTGTGCCCATTTCCTCAGAAGTAAGTTCTGCTGGTCTTGTGACCATAATAAATATTGACTGACTGACTTCTCCACAAGTGTGCAAAAGATTTATGGCTATTTAAATGCATACCTCACCTTTCTGTACCAACGCCACCCATGATGGCGGCTAATAGTTATTAATGTACAGTTGCAACATAAAAAGTAGTACCAGAAACAAATAAAACTACATAACCTAAAAGCAAGAGCAGTTAAATGCAAGAATATTTTTTTTTTAAAAAATCCCCATGAGGGTCGTGATTTAGAAACAATGGCAACTAAAACAGAGAAGTTAGGAGAGAGCAGTGTGAGAGAGGTTTTTCTCTGGCATGTATAATCCTAGAACGTGGAGCCTGAGACAATTAAAAGTAGAGCAGCAGTTGGTTCAGGAGAGACAGAAGGGAACTGTTTTTCACACATTGTTGAATGTGTTAGCCACAAGATGAACGGCAGCTCAGGTGGTTTTAAAAGGGGATGAGGCGCTTTAAGGCGGTCAGATCTGTTTGTGGCTGACACAGATTTGTAGTGGCTCTTTATTCAGAGCCAGTAAACTTTGGGGGTGGGGGAACAGGGGTAAAGCTTCATACCTTCCTGTTATATCCTTCCGGCAGGATCTGGGCAGGATGGATCTTGGGTCTGATCCAGGCGGGGAATTCTTCGATTCTTACAGGCAGCATGGCTCTGTGTGTGTCCCCGTCTCTTTGGGGCGGGGGATAAGAGGGCCCTCCGTGGGCTACCCTCACCGAAAACTCTGCTCTCCCTTCTCCAGAATCCAAAGATGAGGGGTCGCCCCCAAAGCTGAAGTGTGAACTCTGCGGTCGCCTCGACTTTGCATACAAATTCAAACGGTCGAAACGCTTCTGCTCTATGGCCTGCGCCAAGAGGTACCTCCCCGGCCGATGTCCCATCGCTTGCGTTCCCCGCCCCTTATTAACCGCGTGCTTGTGGGGTGGGATCTCCCACCTCCAGGGTTAGAACCTGAGCCAGGCACGCCATTTGACCTGTTCTTTCCCCTCTCTCAGATACAACGTGGGCTGCACGAAGCGTGTGGGGCTCTTTCACCCTGACCGTAGCAAGCTCCAGAAGCCGAGCGCGCCTTCACATGGCCGACGCCGGACCTGCAAAGGCACTCTCCCCCCGCTCAGCAAAGAAAGCAAGAAACAGGTAAGGGCTGAGACGGTCCTCTGTCTCTCCGAGGTGCTGGTTCCTCAGAGACGCAGAGCATTTTGACATCGTGGGAAGCATGTAAGCACCTTGGGTTTTCTTTTTACCTGCCTGCAGGTAAAAGGGATACAAGCGCCGAAGGGTCCGTGTAAAGTGTGTGGGGTTTTCTGGATGGGAATCTTTCTGAACAGTTACTTCCCCACCTGTGAAATGGGTATAATTGGACCTTGTGCAGATGTGTGCGACTACGTTGATTTTGATGTTACAAATAAACTCTGCGCGTGTGTTTATATTACATGATGTTTTGTTTGGTTATGCAACCTGCTTCTAAAATAATTTTACACATGCATGTATGTGTGTTTTAACCAGCCTCAGTTTTTTAACCAGGGCTGTGTGTAGTACCCGGCCCCAAGAAAATAAGCCGTCTGTGCTAAGAGAGGCTGGATTCTGCACTTCATTCTGCAATCTGTTCTCTCCCAGCCTTCTTCAACCAAGTAGTGATATGTAGGACTTCCATCTTCCAGTGTTCCTGACCATTAGGCATGCTGGCCAGGGTTGATGGGAATTGAAGTTCAAAACATCCAGAGGGTACAGGATGTGCCACGTTTTTTTGGGTACAGCCATGCTGGCTCGGGTTGATGGGTATCGTAATACTACCACTTGGGAAAGGCTGGACTCTTCTGTGTAATTTACACTGGCTTTGCTTAATAAAGGGGAACTGTGAGGTTATCCTCGACCACTTGCTGCTGCTGCCCTTGTCTTGCCTTTACTATTTAGGCCTCACAGCACCACAGCCCAGCAACCTGGCCTCCAGGTAAATTCTTTGTTCCGTTGCCACCAGTAGCTTCTCAGGTACACCCACAGACCACACCAGGAGATGGAATTAACAAGAATTTATTAATAAGAAATTGCGTGTCAGCATGTTTAATGGTTACTTCAGTTCAATTGCGTATCAGTTACAAGTTTTCAATGTTTAGTGGTTTCTGTCAGAACTCTTACACTTTAACAAACTGTTCCTTATTTAGTTTATGCTCTAAAATCTTATCTCAGTCTCTCAATCAAACACTCTTCTCATCTAATAATCCTGCTTCAGTCTCTCTCTCTCTCTCTCTCTCTCTCTCTCAATACTCTGAAATCTCCCCCCAATCAACCCTGTCAGCTCTCTCTGTCAGACACATATATACACTCCACTCGCTCTCTAATTCCTCCCACTCTTACACAACCACCAGTCCAGGCACTCTAAACAACTAGCCAGTCAGCACTCACTTTCCATTCGGGCACACAGCTAGCCAATCCAGGCACTCCATACTTTCCTAGACCTTTAACTACAAACAGTAAGTACATTTCGGCCTATTTATTTACTTTACCTGTTATTATTCTTAACCCTTTTTAAAGATATAAACAAATGCATATCACAAACAAGAAACTTTGCAAATATATTTACAACTACAAACAGGAACATCCTGGAATTGTTCCTCCTGACGCTTTGACACCCCTCACAAATGTCACCTTCTTCATTATTAGTATGGTGCCTTCTCTATGCATGTCACTTTGCAGAGAACAGGAGTGACAGCTCCCTGCCCTAACAGGGTTACAATCTAGGCAAATGAAGAACACGTTATCTGGGCTTTCAACTCAAGCACGGCAGAAAAAAGTCTTTGCAAGCTTTTCTGTAGCTACAGAGAATAATGTCGGCTAAACAATAAGGTACCTAGAACAAATACTCTCTTCCCTGCAATTTAGAGAATAGCGACGTCATCTGTTCTTTCTTAATACCTGGTAGACATTTCAATTAAACACGACATGCGTTACAGTCTCCAAATCCTCTGAGCAACAAGGAGGATAAGGTTGCAGTGAAAAATCCTTGTTGAATCCTTTCCCTGACATGGCAGATAGTAAATTATACAAATGAGCCAATGTAAACTCAACCCAAAGCTTAAATAATTTGCCCCTCTACTCCCAATTGGGAATTGAATGCCATAAATAAATAAATAAATAAATAAATAAATAAGAAAATTTAGCTGCCAAGGATATCAAATCTTGCTGTTAAACGTCATATTGCCTTATCAATAGAACATCCTATAATCTTATCAACAGAACCTCTTTTGCCTTTTCCTCATCCTGAGGAAAAAGATCAAATCCATTATTTTACATTGTACAGCTTCCAGTAGCGATGTACGAGGATTTTCTTCCTATTCGCAAATCATGCGAACATGTCCTGTTTGGGACACTGAATGCAAGCAGGAATGCAGTTCTGGGGTAATTTCCACATGTGTGCAAACGTGCAGCCCCTCCCCCGAAATTGCATTTTCACTCTTTAGCCTGTGGCGGAAATGCCCATTTCTGAGGAGGGGGGAAATGTGCAGGATTTTAAAAGTGCGTTTTTCCAATTTTTTTTTTTTAAAAAGACACATTCGGGAACGCGAATGGGCAAAACAAACTTTGAGGAAGAATTCAGGGAGCCGTAACAAGTAGAAACACCCTAACCTTCTGCCGGGTATTTCTATAGGAATCTTGCCAGGACATGGAAGATTAGCAAGAGTTCTGTTGATCACACCAAAATTTAATCCATCTGCGAAAGGGCAGATGCCCGAGCTGTACATGTTAGGGAGTTTTAAGGGCACAATCCACCCTTAATACTTGTAGGCCTCAGAACTCGACAGCTTGCAAGTACCTTAAGTAGAGCGAGAGACACGCTTTACCCCCTGCTCTGCAATTTAACTAGACGGGCATTTTTGCCCATCTAACTGAGGCGTTCGGAGGGGGAAAAAAGAAGGCTGGGGAGGGCTTGGGATTCAGTGTAAGCCACTCCCTCCCCCAATCCAAAGAATCCTATGTCCTCCCCCCCAGAAACTGTCTAGGGGTCATAGGATTGCTCTCATCCCAGTTTCCAAGCCCAACACTGCATTACTCACGCACCTCAGGACCTGAAGAATCCTGCAGGAAAGCAATCGCAATCTTTCCACCTCCTTATGTACGCCCTGTATCCAAACGGCTACCCCATATAGCAGCAGAGTTATAACCTTAGCATGATATGACCTCATTGTCGTCGTGCCCCCTCCCCCCACTTTGAGAAAGAAAATCTTTGAGGTTTTCCGTGCCAGCACGTGGGAAGAATATCTTTGGAGGCTCCCCTTTGCAATCACGCTTCCCCGGGGCTGGGGTTTCCCTCTTCCTCCGTGTCCCCCTTTTGCAAACTAAACGGGAGGCACAGGGACACTGGAGGAATAGGCGGCCGTTTCAACCACACCAACTGCAGTAAGGGAGCGGGGATTGACGTAAAGGCTACCTGGGCAAGGTGAGTTTTGAGGAGGGTCTTGGAGGAATCAAGGGAAATGGTTTCTTTTGGGTGGTTCCAGGCGTCGCGGGCAGCAATCTTGAGGCGCTGAGGGTAGTGGACTGGGACATGCCCTGGATTCAGTATCAAGCTTGCTAGGGCTAGGAATCTGCTGCCAGTCAGTGGGGACAGCGCTGGGCTGGATGGAGGCCTCCCCCCCCCCCCTACCCCGGTAGAAGACCCAATTCCTGCGCTGCTTGTGTCCGCAGGCGCCAGTTTCGCTGCCGCCCGGCTCAGGGCCCATTTCGGTCAGCGGCTCGCTGCAGCTCGCCCACACGCAAGAGGACTCCAGCCGCTGCTCGGACAACTCCAGCTACGAGGAACCGCTCTCTCCCCTGTCGGCCAGCTCGTCCGCCTCCCGCCGGCGCCAGGGCGAGCGGGACATGGAGCTGCCCGACGTCCGCGTGCGGGACCTGGTGGGCATGGGGCACCACTTCCTGCCCAGCGAGCCCACCAAGTGGAACGTGGAAGACGTCTACGAGTTCATCCGCTCCTTGCCAGGTAAGGGTCCATAGTGCCAAGGCACGGCAGGCCCGACTCGCCGGGAGGGTGGGGGTGTCAAAAGGGAGCCCCTGGGAGGCGCCGCTGACAAGCCGGTCAGTTTCATGCCTGGATGGGGGAAGCTCAGAGCCTGCTGTGGAAACCCTGTGCTTCTGCCACGCTGCGGAGGGTTTGGGGATGCGCTGACGAAGCAACCTCCCCGTGTGATTGCGGGAGAATGTCTTTTAAAATAATAATAATAATAATAATAATAATAATAATAATAATAATAATAATATTTATTTGTAACCCGCCTCTCCCTCCGGATCGAGGCGGGGAACAACAACAATATAAACACAAAAATTCACAACAGTTAAAAATTTTAAAAACAAGAGAACAACACAACATTAAAAATATCCTAAAATTCATCTGGATAGGCCTGTCTGAAGAGGACAGTCTTCATGACTCTCTTAAATTCATGAAGACTGTCAATTTGTCTAACCTCCTCCGACAGACCATTCCACAGTCTGGGAGCGATGGAAGAGAAGGTCCTCTGGGTAACACTCGTCAGCCTAGTTCTGGCTGGCTTGAGTAAGTTCTTCCCAGAGGACCTAAGTGTGCGGGGCGGATTGTACGGGAGAAGGCGATCCCGCAGGTACCCTGAACCCAAACCATGTAGGGCTTTAAAGGTAATAACCAACACTTTATACTTCGCCCGGAAACTAATTGGCAGCCAATGAAGCGATTTTAAAACTGGTTAAAAAGATACGGCAGGGTTGCAAAAAGCGCAGAAAGGGGCAACGGAAACGATCCAGGGGCCGGAGCATCTCCCTTATGAGGGAAGGTTACAGCAGCTGGGATTGTTCAGCTTGGAGAAAAGGAGGCTCAAGGGAGACCTGACGGAGGCGCTCAAAATTACGCCTGGTGTGGGGAATGTGGCAAGGGAGACATTTTTCTCCCTTTCCCATAATACTAGAATCCCATGAAGCTTATTGGTGGGAGATTCAGGACAGGTCAAAGCAGGACAGAGTTAGACTATGGAATTCACTGCCACAGGATATAGTGATGGCCACCCACTTGGATGGCTTTAAAAGGGGATCAATTCCTGGAGGAGGAGAAGGCCATCAATGGCTGCTAGCCCTGATGGCTATGTGCTACCCCCAGTCTCAGAGGCAGTAAGCCCATGTACAACAGTGGCTGGGGAACATAGGCGGGAGAGTGCCGTTGCACTCGTGTCTTACCCGTCCCATCTTGCTCACCAGGCGCGTGTCGGCCTCCGCGAAACGGAGCCAGCCGTCCCCCCGCTGGTTCATGGCTTGGTCTGTGGCTACGGAAGGTGTCCCTTTCTCCCCTCCGCAGGTTGCCAGGAGATCGCGGAGGAGTTCCGGGCGCAGGAGATCGACGGTCAGGCCCTCCTGCTGCTCAAGGAGGACCACCTCATGAGCGCCATGAACATCAAGCTGGGACCTGCCCTCAAAATCTACGCCCGCATCTGCATGCTGAAAGACACCTAAGGGCTCGCCGGCTGGATGCGTTTTTCAAGGGGCGGGAGAGCGAAGGCGGACTCGACTTCCTGGCGGCGGGGGCACTCTGCTGCCCCAATCCCACGATAGACCTTGAGCACAAAGCCCCCTGCCGACGGGAGGGGCGAAGACAGACAGACACCCCACCCTCTTCGGGGATTTGATGTCCCGACGGCCAACTTAGGGGGCTGTACATAATATGTAGTGTTAGTGTCCCTTTCCACCCTCCCCCAGTGGAGCCACCGTGGTGGTGGAGATGGGGTGGGGGACATCCCGGTGGCAGGCAGGAGTGTGTGATTTGGAGGGGGGGGGGAGGACACACAGACGTCTCCTCTCCCCTAGAGTCTCCTGCTTCCCGGAGGCACCGAAACCCCACTCGGCTCAGACAGACTGACTTGAAACCTCAAAGCCAAACAGGATTGTTGCCTTAACTTTTTTTCACGTAGCACATGTGTTTGCCCATGTACGCACACGTGTGTATGCTCGTGGCGCCACTTAGTGCCCTCCTCCTCCTCCTCCCCCCCCACCGCGCTTTTGGGTTGGCCGGCGGGTCTCCCTCCCGCGACCGGCTCCCGTTTCCCGTGAGAAGGGCCTCCCCTCTCCCGAGCCCAGGGCAGGAGCCCAGGAGCTGCCGGAGGCAAGGCGCCCAGACAGGGGACGTATTGCCTCCCTCCCTGCGGTTTCTCTTCTTTCCCCCCCAAAGGGGAAGGGGCCAGGTCTTCCGCAGGAGGTGCACCCCCCCCTCGCATTCGAGGCCCATTCTTCACCTGCCTCCCACGCTTTGGGAGCCGTTCTTCAACTGCCTTAAAAGACCCTTGGCCCCGGCCACAAACATTAACACACACACACACCCTGACCCCACCCCCACCCCATCTCAAGGCAGGGCAGGAGGGGCCGGCCCTCTCCCTCGAAGGCGGGAGCCTCAGGCGACGCATTACTAGTGGCTGGGCTCTCCTTGGGCGATCAGTGGGGCGGGGGCGGCGAAGGGGCGGGAGCGCAGCTGAGCTGCTTTTCTCCCTCCCCCACGACGTTTTTTGTGCACGATGCCCCCCCCCCCTTCAACCTCCTTCGTGCTGGCCACTCACCGCAGACTTCCGGGCTGCAAATCAAGGACTTTCTATTTGTTTCCCCCACACACACACACACCTGTGTTTTTTAATAAATTCCTTTAAAAATGAATGAAAAAGGCCTCTCTGTTTGCGGTGGATGGGGCACTCCCATTTCCCCCCTCCCCTCAGTCGTATTATCTGGCCCTGGGTGATTTAGAAATGTTTCCCTCAACTTGTCAATTGCCAGCGGAAGAGGGATGCTTGGTGAGAGGGGAGGTTTTTCTATAGGGTGGAGGCGTTTGGCTCAGTGCTGGGAAGTCAAATCGATGAAATTTGCTACGTTTTTCCTTTAGGCTGGGGTGGTGCTGGTGGTGGTCTTCATTCCAGCCCACAGGGCCAATGGACTACAACGCCCATCAACCGGAGTAACAGCCTCTGGAGGGTTCCCCTGCCCTGCTCTATGGTTGTCTCCAAAATCTTTCCATGTTTGATGTGGATTCTGGGAGACTTTCTGGAGAGCATACTGAAATCCGCACTGGCCGCACCTGGGAGCCCTGGTTGGTGCTTTGTGTGAACGGCAAGTTGGCCCTAACACCCACCCATCCCACGGCCCCTTTTCTGGCCTGGGAAGAGGTACTGCTCTCCTCGGAAAACCTCTCGAAATTCTCAGGGTTCCTGGGTCTAATAATATCTGATGGATAGACGGGAGAAGGCTGTCCATGTTTTTTCCGGGGGTGGTCATCAAATCAGAAACCAACATTTCCAAGCGGGGGCCTTTTGTTAGCACTCGCGGTGTGCTTTACAGAGTACAAGTGGACTGGTCCCTGCCCCATGGAGCTTACAATTCTTAAACTACATGAACGGCGAATGGGCTCTTGGTTCGGGATGTAAGTGCCTCCTCCAAAGATGGCTGTGCAGGTTTGGGGGAAGAGGTTAAAACCTATTTCCCAGCGTGAGCCTCTTCCCAGGGCGTATTTTAACTTCAAGCTCTTACTGCCTGTAACTAAAGCCTTTAGGGGAGGCATTTCAACCTTTTAAAATAGGGGATGGCGCAAAAGTTGGAAAATGATTTGAGGAAAGAGAGGCAATTACTCCACTACTGTTACCTCTTCCAAGGCGGGTCGGTTACTGCTTCAGCGTCTTTTCTTCTCGCAGATCCAAATAAGCTGGCGGACAGCAAAGATGGCACAATGTTTAGCAGTTGCTATTAAAATAAGCTCTCTCATTTTTTTCAGTCATAATTTCACACAGTCTCTTTGAGCAGAAGCGTATTTGCTATTTTTAAAATGTTATTTATGTGAAAAGGACTGTGCATTAATCTTTACTTGATGTAAATTTTTAGGATGCAACTTGGGTAACGTTCGTCACGTATAACCTTGCTTTTATTTTTCATACATTTCATTTCCCATGCAAAGGCCTGGTGGAAGATGCAAACGAAGGAATCACTCTTCATCTCTGGGTCATCTCACCAGGTAGCATCTTCGATGCTTCGGAGCCGTACCCCCTGGAAGCAGCCGGCCAATCGCTTTCCCCCTTTCCGCCACACCCCAAAACAAGAAGCGGTACACCTTGCGAGTCCAGCCCAAGGTTGCAAAGACGTTTTTATTCATTTTTTTTCCACAACAGAGAAATACAAAGCAATTTTTAATTTTTTTTTTGTCATTTCCATTTTTAAAACAATGCAAAACAGCTATTGAGAGCCAGGGAGAAATACCTTTTCCCCCACCTGTCTTCAGTAACCACAATGCAAGACTTGAGAGGAAGGGCTTGGAAGGAAAATACTTTTTCTCTCTCTTTTATTTTTCATTAATAAGGTAGTAATAATAATAATAATAACTAGGAATCTAGCTAGATGTGGCCTGGGCTTTTATATAGAAAACAAAAAGAGATGTTAACATTATGTATAAGAGTCCTATTTACACAGTTATTAACATGCTGACCAAAAAAGGAAGGGGAAAAAAGGCTACAATATTGAATATCATACAACATCAAAAACTGAGGGAGACAGATGGGAACGGGGATCCAAAATAAAAAATAAGAGAGGTTCAAATCAATATAAACAGCAATAAAAGAAACCTGATTAAAAAAACAACAATGATAATATTTTTAAGGCTTAAAAAGTGTTTTCTTAAAAAATACACAGTTAATTCATATCCAAAAGAACGGAACTGAAAAGTACATAATATAGAGGTGGTTTTTAAGTTGTTGGTTTTTGGGAGGCACAGGGAGACTCTGGCCCATTTCCGCCCCGATGTCTGCTGTGGCTTTTACAGGACTGGCAAGGTGTGGTAGCGTCATGCACCCAAATTGCTAAAAAGGAAACCTGTTGTTTTTTGCGCTCTGCGCTTGACGTAGGTGGGTGCTTGGGTGGGGACCATTTTGTGGTTCATCACTCTGGGGGTTCACGGTGTGGGAGGTTTAGGAGCCACACGTGTGCGTTCGGTTTTAAAGACTGGGGTGTCTGCTGCCTTGGGTTGTGCAGGACAAGCCCTGACCCTGGCGCATCGGTTTTGACTTCCCAACACAGCCTGGAGAAGGCTGTTACAAAGTCTTCTTGCCCAATTGGGATGCCCGGTTGACTCATCCATTGTTTTTGATGATGGGGCAGCATCACCTAAGCAGATTCTCACTAAACTTTGGGGAAACCACCAAAGCAAAAAAACACAAAATTGGATGGAGACGGTTGGATATGGGTTTCGAGTTGTTGTTTTTTTTAAGCGATCGTTTCCTAGACTTTGTCGCCCCCCACTGCTGCTTTAGGGTACTGGAAAACTTCCAAAGGCCTTGGCCCGGAATGGAACAGCCCCGTAACCCTCACATAAAGAGTTTTGGGGAAGAGGTTCGTGTACAAAAGAATCAGAGGTAAAGAATAATCACGCTATTCCGGTAATTCAGGTTCCCAAAGCTCTTGCAATTGTGTGGGTCTCAATCTAACTTCCACGGGCCGCTTGCTTGTGGCCAGGAGGTGTGGGGCACGCTCTACAGTGTGCTCGGTTTTGGGGGACTTTAGTCAGTCCTGGTGGGCCACGGCGCTCCCCATAGTGGGGGAGAGTGAGGGTGCAGTCTAGAATGCACCTGGCGCCATCTATGAATTTTGCATGCTGGGGGACGTGACTAAGTTTTTTGTTGATGATCCCTTTGTGGGGGGAACCTCCCCAAACTCTGTGGAATGTGGTTTGAAAGACAGTGCCCTAGGAGATGGCTGCTCCTCAAAGGTCGGACCTTCAACACGCTTCCCCCAAGATCTGTCCATTCATTCACTCCATAGCAATTGGAGATAAGGCAGATCAGAGATTTAGGGCGGAATCCCATGCATGTTTAGACAAAAAGAAATCCTACAATTCCCAGCATTCCCCAACCACCATAGCTGGCTGAGGAATGCTGGGAGTTGTAGGACTTTTCAGTCTAAACATGCATAAGATTGCTCCCTGAGAGAATCCTGTCCTGCGTTTAGGCTGATGTGGCTCCATTGGTCAACCAGCTGACCAGATGGTCCCCCAACAAGGATCCAATTGGTACTGGAGTCCTCCCCGAGCAAAGGACGGGCGCTACACAGTCTTCAGCCAGGCGGCTGAGCTAAAAGGCTGGGTCAGCTAGAATCTGGGAGGCCACGCAGAACCAACCATGTCTGGCTAAAATGTGTCTTTCCTCCCCGTGGAGGCCAGGAGACAACGGCCAGGAGCCGCGGAGGCGCACACCAGGGCGGGTCAGGGTAGGAGAGGCCCAGGCGAGCCAAACGCACATGGTGCGGGCCAAAGTGCCAAGGGGAAGCCAGGGGGAATGGGATGGTTTCCGGGAGAAGCTGCTTCCGTTTGCCTCCAAGAGGCTCGTCCTTTTTGCCCCTGCCCTGATTGGAGCACCCCTTTCGTTCCCCACAAGAGCAGAGCCAGGGGGCGACGCTACACACACTTAATGGCCAACTTGACTCGAGGACAGCCATGTTCAGTTGCGAACATGGTGGTCCATCAGATGAAGAGGTGGGCAGCAAATGCCACTGCCTTAGATGACCGGAACCCTGCATCTATGGACATGGAGGTACATGTTGCGCAGCTGCTGATCACTCGCACCCTCTCGGTTCCCGGCGTGTGCTGCAGTCGAACCAACGGCACAATCTTCCAGAGGGTTCTCTCCCCTCCCGTTTGCTCTTCCTGGCACATGGGCTCCCCAACTTTTCGCCACGTCACTCTGAACAGCGGTGTAACCCCACAAAGCCCTGGCAAGATAGCTGTGGGTTCAGAACACATGGCACCCTTTGCGAATAGCACCAGAAACCTCATTGCCCCGTTACGGTCCAGAAGAGTCTGGCGGTGGCTCCAACGGAGAGTCCCAAAGGTCAGGGGCCCGTTCGCATCACGTCCGATCGCGCCTGCCCGTTGAGTGAATGTTTTTGTATCCGAAATTAAAAAACGGGGAAGGGAATCGCGATGATGGCTGAAAAAGAACCGCGGAGGAGACCCTCCCCCCAAGTGAGGAGGCTGGCCATGGGTGTCCCATGTGCGTTGCAGGGAGGGAAGTGACGTGGAAGTTCAAAAGTGCTCTGGAATTGTCCTTGACTGTCACCAAAACCGAAGGGAAAGCTTCCCAGCCCTCCTGACCATGGTCAGGAACTGAGGTTGCTGGCCAGGCCAGATTTGGTCTCTTTTCTCCTGGCCAGAAGGGGCATGGAGGAGGTGGTGCGGAGACTGTGGTTCGTGGGTATTCCGAGCCGTCCTGACTTTCCCCCTCCAGTTCTGGAATTTGAGGGGGGGGGGAGCAGCGCCACGCAAGGGGAAGGTTTCCCCGAGGTTCAGATGAGAGAGATCCGCACAGGGATGCCAGGAGACTCCGTCCTTTGAGGAGAATGTTGACTCACGAGGTGCTCCACCACCGTGTGCTTGGACATGTGCTTCATCAAATAAGTCTCCTGGGAAGAAGGGAGAAAGGAAGTCAGGCGGGATACTTTTGCGGGAAGACATGGAGATTAATCAGGCCCGCGGGGAGGGGGAAGGTGACATTTCTGCCCTCCTCATCCCTGAGCAGAAAAAAGCGAGAGTCCAGGATGCTGCGGCGCATGAGACCGGGCGTGTGGGGAGCAAGCCCTATCCGCTGAGCGGCTGCAAACAAAACGCACATGAGCAACAAGTCTGTATTCCTCGATACCCTGTCTCCCATATCGTGGACATCACCGACTCCACCCAAGATTTTAGATTTTGGTGGGGAGGGGGAACCATCCTGGCACAACTGGAGTGCAAATGGCACATGGATTAAAACACAAAACAGAGGGTGCGTGTGGCTTGTATTGTAGGCACTCCTTTCAAAGTTTCCATCCAGGAAAGAATCCTAGAATCATAGAGTTGGAAGGGGCCTATAAGGCCATCGAGTCCAACGCTCTGCTCAATGCAGGAATCCACGTTAAAGCATCCCTGACAGATGGTTGTCCAGCTGCCTCTTGAATGCCTTTAGTGTGGGAGAGGCCCACCACCTCCCTAGGTCATGGGTTCCATTGTCGTATTGCTCTAACACTCAGGACGTTTTTCCTGATGTCCAGCCGGAATCAGACTATAACCCAAAACGGTTGTGGGGACTCCCTATCCTGGAAGGAATAACTCCTAAGTCAATTGCAGGGCAGCCCTTCGTGGATCTAGGACAGTCTTCCACAAGCTGCCTGCGGGATTCTGGGAGTTGGGGTCCATCGCATTGGAGAGCTTCAGCTATTGGGCGGTACAGAAATGCAATAAATAAATAAGGCACACCCGCGTTGCAAGGGCCCAATGTCTTGTTCGCCAGCCCTTTCCCCTCTCGCGCCCTCTTACTCACTGAAGTATAGGCTCGGCCGCACATGCTGCAGCAGTAGGCTTTGGCGTGCTTGATGGCATGTGCCGAGAGGTGAATCTGGAGCGAGGCGGAGTCCGTGTACGCCCGGTAGCAGTTTGGACACTTGTACGGCTTGTCCTTGTTGTGCTGCCTCTGGTGAGACTTTGGTGGGTGGGGAAAGGGAGAGAGCAAGCAAGCCGTCACATCGGGTCCGTCAGAACCTGAACTCTGCCCCCACCCACCCGCCGGACCCTGAGCTGGCTCTGTCAATGGGCAGCTTTGCCAAGGGTGGGCGGGGGGGGGGAGAGGAGAGAAATGACTGCTTCGTATCAGGTCAGGGCTTCCCAAAGAGAAGGCAAAAGGGGATTTGGACAGAAGCAAGCGATGTGCACGGGAGGAGGGGTTGCGTTGTTCCGTATCCCACACACACAGCCGTCCCCCTGCGATGTCATCACCGCCTCACCCTTCTATCCTCGAGGCAGTGGCGTCACAGCCATTGTCACCCTCTGCTCCGCAAGGCGCTGGAGCAAACATTGCCCTTTTGCCACCAGAAATTGGCCGCCAAGTCCTCCGGCATCTAAAGCGCCCAAATCTCACTTGTTTCCCAGCAAGATTTGGGCGCCTTCTTTTTACTGGTTTTATTTATTTACAAAATTTGCACACCGCTCCATGTCGGACACAGATTCCGGAGCGGTGAACATAAGAAGTAAAAAAATTGAGATAACAAACAATGGATTAAAATTGTAAATATAAATTTATTTGAAATGACGTTTTAGGCTTCCAGGGCGGCAGATGGCGATGGAACCCTTAAAAGGGCCAAATCTTCCTTCAAAACAGGGAAGATTTGGGATGCTTTAGACTTCCTTTAGCGCCTTGCCGCCAGCTTGTGGGGGCAAACTGGAAGTGTTTTAAGCCGCCGCCGATTTTGGCGGAAGAGGCCAGCTGGGGCCGCACCAGGGGGTGGCGAGGGCCGCATGTTTCCATCTCTGTCATAAAGGATGAGATAAATTTACAGGGAACAGGCATATGGGCAGCTGTTAGCTACAACAGCTCAACTGAACCTCCATGTTTGATGGTAGACTACCTTTGAACGTCAGCAGCTGGGGACGAACAAGGGAAGGCCTTCCCCTTGGGGCCCAGCTTGTGCGTTTCCAAAGGCATCTCACTGGCCGCTCATGGAAACAGAGAACAGTCTTGATCTGATCTCGCAGGAGAATTTTCGGGTCTGTGGCACAGGATGTGTAAATTCAGAAAAAACAAACCTCGGCCACAATCCGACAGACTCCTGGTTACATGTGTGCCCTCTGCATCTAACGCGTGCTCTCCAATGGTTTCCCCTACCCCCAACATGCTGGCCAACCTCCCAATCACCCCTTTTTTCCTGACTCACCTGGAGGTTGGAAAGCTGCGTGAACGCCTTTTCACAGCCAGCGTGAGGGCACTTGTAAGGTCTGTCTCCGGTGTGAATTCTGAAAGGCAGCAGCAAGAGAACTATGAGATGCGATGTTAAAGAGCCAGACGCCATGGAGAGAATTGTGCGGGGGACCTGTTTCAGGAGATGTCCCAGGGTGGGATGGATGGAACGTTAAAGAGCATGGCGCGAGTGGGGGATAGAAAAAGGTGCCCCCACATCAGTCTGCCCATGCTTGGCAATCCTCAGAATCTCAGAGCCATCAGAAGTTTAGGTGAGTGGCAACACAGGATGGGGGCTTTTCAGTGGTGGCCCCCCGTTTCTGGAATTCTGTCCCCAGAGGAGCTCCTACCTCAGGCCTACTACTTTGCTATCATTTCAGTACCAGGCAAATGTCCTTTTTAATTCCCCGTTCATAAAAACTGCAATGATTTTATTGCTGCCACTTGTTGTCTGCTGTATTGTGCTTTTTTAAAGATGGGGATTATCTTGTTCTATTCTTTTTTATTATTGTTGTGTACACCACCTTGCTTATGTTTATATTGCCTGAAGGCCTAGGATTGTTAAAAGAAAGAAAGCTGATGTAAAAAGGTACATTTATGAAATCTATCATCAGTATCAGTTGGAAGAAATTTCCCCGGCTTCTCTGTTGAGAAGCTGAGGGCTAGTAACATGCCCTTTGAAACAAAAAGGAACCAAAATCACAGATCTTCAGGGATTTAGAAGACAAAGTGGATTCTGTTTTGGAAGCCATATGGACATATGTGATTCAATCTGATCTTTAGGCTGCAATGCTACACATTTTGCTTGGGAATCAGTCCCATTAAATTCAGTGGGGCTTACTTCTGAGTAGATATGTATAGGATTACACTGCAAGATTTGGAGTTGCACAGGGACCACTTTCTCCTCTAAGACCCTGCCCATACGGTAAGCTTTTCCTGAGATGCCCCGAATCGTGAACCCCTAGGGTTGGATGAGCAGGGACTTTTCAACAGTGGTACCCAAACGGAAATTTTAAAATATTTTATTAACTGCCTTGTGGATCCACATGGCTAAAGATGGGGCATAAACTGAGATATGAATGCCTCGTGGGGGAGGGGGAGAACCCAGAAAAATTAGGGTGCTGGGAACATTTTTTTTCTTTTAATTTTTTTAAAAACTATTTTCTGTTTTTTTCCGATGCATTTTGGGGTAAATTTGGGGGGGAGATTTCTGAACCCCCCTCCAGTTTTCCCCCAAGCCTTCACTTCTCTAAACATAAAGTGTTGAATAAATAAACAAAACAAACCCTGCAACCTTAACACTTCATTACTCTTCCTAGTATAATGTAATACACTTTTTTCTCTTTATTTTTATGGTATGGGGCCTCTGAATCTTGATCTGGCTAAGGATCCTAGTAAGGGCCCTTACACGGCTTGGGACCACAATACCTGACGGAACACCTTTCCCAACATGAACCTACCCATACGCTACGTTCAACATCTAAGGTCCTCCTCCGGGTGCCTACTCCGAGGGAAGCTCAGAGGACTGCAACATGGGATAGGGCCTTTCTCTGTGGTGGCCCCCCAATTATGGAATGATCTCCCCGATGAGGCCCGCCTGACGCCAACACTGTTATCTTTCAGCGCCAGGTCCATACTTTTCTTTTCTCCCAGGCATTTTAAACAGCTTGTTGAGGTTTTTAACTGAAGTTTTGGCCAGGCTTAAAGTTTAAAATGTTTTAAATATTAGCAGTTTTTATGTTTTATGGTTTTAAATTTTGTATATTGATTTTTTTAATATACAAATTTAATATACAAATTTAATCTTAATTTCTGTAAACCGCCCAGAGAGCTTCGGCTATGGGGCGGTATATAAATGCAATTAATAATAATAATAATAATAATAATAATAATAATAATAATTAACTCGACCCTGCATATAGATAGAGAGATAGAGAGATATTTAATTTTAAAAAGGTATAATGAAAAGTAGGGTTCCCGTTTTCCGAATCCTGGGACCACAAAACTGCAGTCTAGACAAACCCCCAGAAGCCGGGGAGGAGGCAACCCTGCCGCTGGCTCACCTGGTGTGTTGCTGGAGGTGGGAGAGCTGGCGGAAGGATTTCTCGCAGTAGGAGCAGTGATAGGGCTTGACGCCCAGGTGGATGCGCAGGTGCTGGGCCAGGTAGGAGGCGTTGGCGAAGGACTTGGAGCAGTGCGGGCACTTGTGGGGCTTGGCCTCCGTGTGGGACTTGGAGTGGATCTGCATCTCCGACTTGGTGAAGAAGGTGAGCGGGCACACCTTACACCTGGAGAGGAGGAAGAGGAAGGGCTCGCTGCAGCTCCAGAACTCTGGCCGCCTCCGTACAGGGCAGTGTGCAGGCACGAAGACAAGGATGTTGGGTCATCCCCCCCCCCATCAACCCGATCCTTACATGTGCAAGGGATTTGGGGAAACGTCTGTGGCCAGAAGAGGTGGGCTGGGGGATGCTGGGAGTTGTAGGACATTTTCTGTCTAAACACGCCTAGGACTGCCCCCTTCAGTGGGGCACGTGGCAGAGGCTTCTCAAATGGAGAATGTGGAGAGAGAGAAGTTTGACCCGTAACGCTTGGGATGCTTCCAGGAAAAGGGCTCCAAGCACCACCCATCCACAGGCATTGCATAGCTTTTCTGTCTTTCCTGCCTCAATGGATGTTGTTTCGGGAAAGAAAGAAAGACGGAAGAAGCGGCAAGAAGGCAAGGGAAAAACTCCATGGGGCAGCATAGGACTAGCCCCAGCCGTGATGCCTCAATGGAGCCTCCCTGGCTAGTGGCACTCTAGCTTTGAATACCAATCCCTGTGGCAGTAACAAGACGGAAGGGCCTACAGCCTTCAGCAGCTGGCTGTGTGGTTTCTGGAAGGGTTTAGGTGGAAAGTGTTGGGAAAACTGACCCATGGGGGTGGGGTGGGGAAATCCCTTATAAATACAGAATTGACGAACCTGTAGCCCAGTGGGTTTTGAGCCTCAGCCACGCCTTGGGGAGGGCCTGGTATAAACCCCAGCTCTTCTACCAGCTCCCTCTCTGTCGATTTTTTTTTTTAAATACTTCATTTCATTTTTATATTTTACATCATTCAACCACCCTTTTAACACCATTACTATTATTTACCCCCCTTCCCCCTCCCTCTTCCTCTCTTTTATTGGTTAATTTGCCCCTGTTCTCTTCCAAATTCTTCTCTGTCTCTTTTTTCTTTTCAGGAGTCCCATAACTTTTTATATGCTTCCGCAATATTGTTCTTACTCGGATCTTTTTCCATATAATCTATATATGCAAACCATTCTGTTCTAAATGTATCTCTCTTCTTTTTTCCTCTATAGACTCTAAGTTTCTGTGTTAATTTTTCATTCATTGCTATATTCCACAATTTTTCCCCCCACACCTTAATTGTTAACATCCTAGCTGTCTTTCAATTACTAGCTATCTACTGCCTTGCTGCGGTCAGCATAAATCCAATCAATATTTTATCCTTTACATCACTATTTTCTTTAACAAACATATTCAAAAGAGCTAGTTCTGATGTTCTATTAATTATTTGAGCAGTGACCTTTTCTATTTCTCTTTGTCAGTTTTGGCAAGCCACAGTCCCTCCTCCTCTGCAAAATCTGCTCTATGCGGGAAAATATGACTGACCAACCTTACAGGGTTGTCATAAGGAGGACGAGAGAAAGCCTGTGATGGGCTTTGAACAATCAAATAAATCTGGGGTGTTGAAATTCTTTCCGCTTGGGAGCCCTTGAGTTCTTTTGGGCTACAACTCCCATCTGACCCAGCTGGTGTGGGTAATGGTCAAGGATTATGGGCATTGAAGTCTAAAACAACTGGTTAGGGAAGGCTGCTCTCTGGGTCTTCCCCGCACCTGCCGGAGACGTCTGGGCTGACCGCTCTTGGAAACTGGGCACTAGGCTAAAGAGACTGCTCTGATCCAGCAAGCTGGCTTTGATGATATTATGGGGTGCCAGGAGCTTATGTTTTGGGAAGATGAAGATAACAAGGAGAACAAGAAGAGGCATGGATGGAGCTCTATCTGAGCCCGACAAGGTCCCCCAGGGCACCTACCAAGGGATGGGCACTTAAGATGTAGTAGCCCAGGCTTCAAATTGAGCTGCCAGCCTTAAGAAGCGGTTGAAAGGAGATCTCCCGAATTTTGACGCCCGGATTTCACCAAGGAAGGCAGACGTGTCCCCACTTGGGAAAAGGGGTCACTACCAAGAGCGGAACGATACATTCAGAATGCAGGACTTGGACTGGACCACTTCAAAACACAGGCAAAGGATCTTGGGTCTGAAAGGTGCCCTATATTCAAAAATGACTTGCCCTTAAAAATGGAGTAGGGTGGTGGGGGAGTATTCCCAGCACACAGAAAGCTAGCACCTCAGAGAGAATGGTTCAACTAAGCATTTTCCTTAAGATGCTGGCTTTCTATGTACAGGGAGGGTTTTTTTAAAAATATATATTTTAAAATTACATATAGGGATGGAGGAGGATTCCTAGCACATAGAAAGCTAGCACTTCAGAGAGAAGGATTCCACTAAGCATTCTCCTTAATATGCTGGCTTTCTATGTGCATGGAAGGGTTGTTTTTTAAAAAAACAATTTCTAAAACACGATGGTTGTTTACATGTATATCCTGTCTTTCCTCCAAGAAGCTCACAGCGGGACACACGGTCCTGCCTCCCCTCTTTTATCATCAGAACGACCCTGTGAGGTAGGCTCGACTGAGAGAGAGCGCAAATGACAAGGACACCAGGCAAGAGCTTCTTCGTTTGGAGGTGCAAAATCCCCAGACTTCCTACGTCCCCTCAGCCTTTTGAGACCCACCTGTAAGTCTTGCCCTCTTTGCCAATGTCGCCCGACGCTAGAATGGGGTAGGGTACCACGAGGACCGGTGGCCCCGACGGATTCTCCGCCTTGATCTTCTTGCGGCCCCGCTCCGGCTTGGGCGCCCCCAGCAAGCTGTGGCCCTGGATGGTCTTGATGGATTCCAAGAGTGGGGGGCTGGTGATCCCTGAGATGAGGGTGGGCGAGGAAGCAATGAGGCGACTCTGGCTAGTGGAGGTGGGCGTGGAGGGGGTGCTGGTACCCGTCCCGGCACTGGATTCCGAGGTACTGACTGCCGGAGCGCGGGAGCCCAGGCCTGGAATGCAGGAAGGACAAAGGTACGACTAGCAAAACCAAACACAAATAGCAAAACACGGATGTCAAAACTGGCGCATGTACAGGCAGCCATTTTGTGAGAGCACCCAAAACACTCAAAATCCTCAAACGTGGGCGGCACGGCAGGGTTGTCATACACTATACCTCCCCCTCTGCCCTCGGATAAAATGGGTGTGATTACACTGGGTTGCTTTGATCCCCCCCCTCCCCTAAATAGTGTCGAGCCTCTTTCAGCCCCAAATTTCAATTTCGGAAATGCTCTTGGGAGGCAAGGTGGTATTCCAGTATAGCATAAGCAGTGGAGGCTGGTGGCTCCGATGTCAGTGGGGTGGTGAATCCGCTCCGGGTTTCGGTCGGGACCAGTGAGAACTCTAAAGGAGCTCTCCTTCAGGGTTCCAACCGAAACCCAGAGCGGATTCGCCGCCCCACTGACTTCAGAGCCACCAGCCTCCATTCCCCCCCCCCCGGTGTAACGGGTGCGAAATCTCCCACAATTCGAAGCAGCAGCATTCCTCCCTTACTTGGAACATCCCTCTGCCCCCCCCCATCAACTGGTACATCACTGTATCTCAAAACTCCTACTCTCAAGGAGACCTTTCTACATCTGTTTTTCTGCTCCAGGATATGCCGTGGAGCTCAGAACACATTCCGTGGGGAATTCTCTGCTCACAGTGGGCACCAGGGAAATCTATTAAAACCTTGCTATCATCTCCACAAAATAACAATAGAGATCGTGCCAAGATTTCCCCGTGGTTGCACAAGGCCGGGACGGGAAGGCAAGCTGGGATTTATCCCTCCCTCCCATCTTCCCTGCAACATGCAGGATTACTATCCAGATTTATTATCTATATAGCATCATCGCTGCACACGACATTGGTACAAAATTTAAGACGGCAGTTTGGGGGGCGACCAGAAGGAGGGCTGTTAAGGGGTCCTTTACTTGGACCCCTTGAACAGCTCCTTTAAAATATTTTGCCTCTCTGTAGCTCCCAATCTACTCTACTCTCCAGTTAATTCCACCCCTTTATATACTCTAATACAGAAACTGAAACAACCAATCTAATAACCTAAAACTGGAGAAATGAAACTTAGCTCTTTTAAGAGGAAAATGAAACTGAGGACTGCCCCCCCCCCCCCCATCAGAGGCTTCTCAGGCCTTCAGGCTTAAACCAAAACCAAGCCCGTGTAGGCCTCAAAACCTTCACATCTTTCCCCACTTCTTCTAAAGTGGAACAATTTTCTTTTACAGAAGAGAATTGTGAAACGTCCAACACAGACAAAAAGGCAACTGTATTTACTTCCTGGAAAGAGCAACAGCAATGATGTTCTCTTTCCCCAGTACATGCTCAATGTTTAGGGTGACCAGATTTTGAGGATCAAAATCCCGGACACCCCCCCCCACACAAAACAACCCCCCCACCATGCCCGTGCGCCGCCCTGCCCCCTGCCGCCCCCCGCCACGCCGCCCCCCCACCTGCGCCGCACCGCCCCCGCGCCGCCCGCCCCCGCACTCCTTACCGGCTGGGGCGTCCGCTTCCCTCCGGTGCTCGGAATCTACTGAGAAACAGGCTTCCTGGCCTGTCTCTCAGTAGCGCGCCGGGTGATCATCACCTGGCGCGCTACTGAGGGACAGGCCATGAAGCCTGTTTCTCAGTAGATTCCGAGCACCGGAGGGAAGCGGATGCCCCAGCAGGTAAGTGCCTCGCGCCGCCAGCCTCCCGCCACCGCCGCGTGACCCCCCACCGCCCCGGGTTGGCCCGGATCGCCCCAGGGCCATTTGGTCACCCTTTTGGGGGGCTAAATTTCCGGATTTGGCCCCCCAAAACAGTTTTTCCGCCCGGATGCGGATTTGCTCCCCATTTCCCGGGCATGTCCGGAGAAATCCGGGCGGATGGTCACCCTATCAATGTTCATCTGGGATTCCTGCAATTTCCAGGACCATCTCTGGAGCTTTGAGTTGGTATTTTGCATTGTTTGAATCCATTGCAATGCATGATGATCAGTCCATAAGGTCAATTTCTGTCCAAAAGCATAGGGCTTGAGCTGGTCCAGAGCCCACCCTACTGCCAAACATTCTTTCTGGATAGTGGACAAGTTTCTTTCCCTTGGTAAAAGCTTCCTACTCAGGTAGGCTACTGGATGTTTAGCAGAGTCATGGTCTTGTAGCAGCACGGCTCCTGTGCCCGTTTCAGAGGCATCAGTAGCTACAATGAATGTCTTCTCAAAGTCAGGTGCTTTCAACACAGGCCTTGAACTTAAAATGTCTTTAAGCCTATCAAAGTTTCCTGACATTCATCAGTCTACACAATTTTGTCAGGTTTACATTTCTTTGTTAAATCAGACAAAGGTCCAGCAATCTCACCAAAATGGAGAACAAACCTCCTGTAATACCCAGCAAAACCCAAGAATGGCCTAACCCGTTTCTTGGTTGTCGGTATGTCCCAGGTTTTAATAGCTTCAACTTTGTCCCATAAAGTGACCATTTCCAACCTTGTGCCCTAAGTACACTACCTCAGGCCTTCCAAATTGACATTTGCTCAGTTTTACTGTCAGACCAGCATCATGTATAGCCTTTAATACCTTCTTAAGTATACCAAATGATCCTCCACATTTCACTAAAAATGGCTATATTGCCACTAAATGCCACTGCAAATGCGCTCAATCCAATCAACAATTTATTAATTACCCTTTGGAAGGAAGCAGGAGAATTTGTTAATCCAAAAGGCAAAACGTTGAACTCAAAATAACCCATCTGGGGTGACAAACGCTGTTTTGGGGTTGGCAGCGTCATCCAAATTCATCTGCCAAAATCCCTTTCACAAATCAATAGTAGAAGTGATTTTAGCGGCTCTGATCTAAAAGTGTATTGGTTCTTGGCATTGGATATGCATCTGGCTTCGTTATTCTGTAATTTCCTGAAATCAACACAGAATCTGATGGTGTTATCTGGTTTCTTCACCAGGACCACCGGAGCTGACCAGGGGTTTAAAGAGGGTCTGATAATCCCCAGCCTTAACATTTCCTCCACCTCCCTTGCGTATGTCTCCCAGCACCTTTCTATTGACTTGATAAGGGGGTGACTTTATTGGAGGATTGTCTCCTGTGTCAATGCTATGTACAGCCAAATCAGTTTTGCCAGGTTTGTTTTGAAAATCGTCAGACAATTCCGGTACTACTGGCAATATATTTTTTTCCTGTCACCAAGGGTGAGTTGTTCTGGCCATCTTAGCTGGTCTGGATTGCATTCTCCCAACCAGTGGCTTACGATGTCTATTACCTCTTCTTCTCCTTGCTCCATATTCTCTTCAGGGACTTTATTCACTTTTAAAATCACTCTCCCTCTTGTGTGGTATGGCTTGATCATATTTACATGCACCACCCTAGGTCTTTTCTCAGACTTGCCTTTAACCACAACATATGTCAAATCATCCATTTTGTCTCTAATTATGTAGGGGCCTTCCCAAGCAGCTTTAAGCTTGGCTTTGCGCAGGGGAAGAAATATCATGACTTGATCCCCTACCTCAAATACTCTGGAGCGTGCAGTTTGATCATACCAGCATTTTTGCACCTCTCGGGCCTTGGTTACATTTTCTTGAACCACCGTATAAAGCGTATCCATGGTTTGTCTTAAGATTCAACACATCATCTACCACGGAAGTTGTATTTTCTACAAGTTTACCTTCCCAGTCCTTTAGGAGAGCAAGAGTGCCTCTCACTCTCCTGCCATACATTAGCTCAAAGGCGAGAATCCTGTTGATTCCTGTGGAACTTCTCTATAGGCAAAGTGTAGATGTTGCAGATTGCCATCCCAGTCATTAGGGCATGTGCTTACATAAGCCCTAATCATTCCCTTAAGGGTGGAATTAAATCTTTCAACCATTCCCTTGCACTGGGGGGTGATAAGCAGTGGTTTTCAAGTATTTTACTCCACAACACGTCCACAGACATGCCATTATCTCTGAGAGGAAATTTGTCCCACAATCTGTCAAAATCTCAGAGGGAAATCCTGTTCTAAAAAAAATTCCCAGCAAAGCCTCAGCTACAGACTGAGCCTCTATAGAAGCCAGAGCTGCAGTCTCCGGGTACCTTGTGGCAAAATCTACCCCTGTGAGGATGTACGTTTTCCCACTATATCCATGCCTACCCTGTAGAAAGCCTCTCCTATAATAGGCAGAGGTTGCAAAGGGGCTTTACAGGGGTGCCCTGCTTTCCCCACACGCTGACAGGTTTCACAAGACCTACAGTACTCAGCTACCTATTTGGCAATACCAGGCCAAAAGAAATTGCCATTAGCCTTTGTTTAGCCTTGTTTTTTTCCCCAAGTGCCCTGTGCATGGCACATCATGGGCCAGTTCCAGCAACTTTAGCCAGAATTGCTGAGGTACCACCAGTTGCTTTAAAGGACCCAGCTTAACTCTTGAAGTTTTGGTAACCAGAGTTATACAGCAACCCCTTTTTTTCCAAATAATCTGTTCCCTTTCTTCCTCGGAGAAGGGCACCTCTTGAAGGAGAGCAATTCTTTTTAAAGGCTCTAAACTGGGATCACTGAGGACTTCCTGTTTAAACTCTTCTACTCCTCCTAAATCAGGAAATGGGGTTTCTAGTACCTTCCCTTCTACAGAATTACCTGCCTCAGTTACTTCACTGGGTTTAGTGTCTGCAGATTCTATAGAGGTTTGTTCTTCTTTGTCTTGGGGAGGTTCTGGGGTTTGGTTTAAAACCCCAGGAGTCATTACAGGTTGCTTTTCTGGTCCTTTTTCCAGAGTAACTTTTGCCTGGTTCTCCCTTGAAGCTGCCTCCCTTTTCTTTTGCCCGCGAGTCACCATGCATATTTGAGCATCTGGACCCAGTATATCTTTTCCCACAATGATAGGGGCAAACTGGGTTTGAGGTTCCATCACACCAACCTCATACAACCCTTGCCATCCCCTCCATTCTATGGATAAACTTGCCACTGGGACATCAAAGAGGGACCTTTCACTCCGAGGATTGCTATGCACATTCCTGGTACCAGGTCTTCAGGTGACACCAAATCAGATCAGATCAGAGAAACAACTGCCCCGGAATCCAACATAACCATGATGGTTTTATCTTTAACGTAAACAGGTTCTTTAAACTGATTATTAACCTCTTCCCGGTTTGTAATCAGGAATCCACAATTATAGGACTTTTTTACACTTGCTACACCTTGGGGCTTGTTTTGTTCAGGTTTAGGATTTAGCTGGTAATGGTGTCTGTAATTTGGGGCAGTTGCTCTTGATATGGCCTGCCTGACCACATAAATAACAGGCTCTATCCCTAGGGTAAATGAAATCAGTTGGAGGTTTTTTAAACTCCTTTTTACCTGGGCTTTCTCCTCCCCCCGCCTTCTTGTCAGACTCAACCCTGGGGCTTAACCATTCCTGGTTTTCAGTCAGTTTGTCTGCCATTTCAGCAGCTTGGCTTACATTTTCAGGATCTTTATCCTAAACCTTCACCTTTATTTCCCTGGGCAACTGAAAATAAAACTGATCCAGAGCCATTATTTCTAGCACTTTTCCCCTGCTATCAGCCTTAGCTTCATCCAGCCATTTTACTAGCAGTTTTTTTTAGTTTTGTTCCAAATTCTACCATAGATTTACCAGGTTGAGGTATGAACCCTCTGAACTTTTTCCTAAAGTGTTCTGGACCCAACCTGAACCTTTTAAACACAGTGGCTCAATTCGGACGATACAATAAACAACTGGTGTGGGGGAAACAATCGTCAGTTGTTTTGACTATTGTGTCATCCGAATGCTGCCATAGTCAACTCAGCGCTGATCCTCATCCACACCACAGTTGATTATTTATTACCATGTTGTGTGGGGAGTGCCCCCTAGGGTTAGGGTTAGTCAACCCACCATTGACTATCATGTCGTCCGAATTGAGCCAGTTTCTTTAAACTGAGCATAGCTAACAGCCCCACCCTCTGGCATACTTTTTTAAATTTCTGCCAGCTCCCCTTTGATCAAATCAGGCACAAACTTAATATATTCACCCTCCTGCAGTTCCTGCTTCTGCACTGCCCTTCCAAAGGTGGTCAGATACACCCGTAGGTCTTCTCTTGGGCTGTATTCTGTGAAGTCTTTGGGGGTGCCCTTGGCAGGCTGCTCCTGGATCAGCTGCATCATCTTTTCCTCGTATCTGCGCTGTTCTTCTTGGGCTTTAAGTTGTGCCTCTTGCAGCATTTCCTCTTGTCTGTGTTGTTCCTCTTGATGTCTGTGTTGTTCCTCTTGGGCTTTAAGTTGTGCCTCTTGCAGCCTGATCCGCTCCCACTCTGACCTGGTCTCTTCCTTCTGCTTGGCCAACATCCACAGTTCTTCTTCTCGGAGCTCCCATTCTTTTGCTCGGGATTCCACAGAACTGGTGGGCCCTGCTGTAGTGGGGTTTGAAGAATCCGCTCCGGCTATTGCCGCATGGGAGATCAGCATCACTTTCAGTTCACCTGCTGTTTTCCCCTCCTGTGGCAAATTGTCCTTTTTACACTGCTCAATCAGAGCAGCTTTGTTCATGGAGAGGTACTGGCACATATTGCTAGCCTATCTTTTTCCCTACTCCGCAGGCCCGAAAATAATATATATATACTGCCTTTATCAGCTCTATTGGTAAAACCCTAAATACTCTTTGGAGTGCCAAATTTCACTGTTATCAGAATCCCAGCGCTACCACCATATGTCAAGGTTCCACCTTTACCTGGACCCCTTGATCAGCTCCTTAAAGATACTTTGCCTCTTTAAGAGCCCTTCTTTCCATCCAAAGTCGAGTTTCTACCTTTTACCTTCCCCTCTCAATAACGCGGGGTTTAGGCCTTAGGCGTAGTGAAAATGACACTCCAGACTACAAGGTTTTAACAACAACTATTTACTATGTTATATAAGGTAAGGCAAAACCACTTAAACTTAAGGAATTTACTCAAATATAGCTGTAAGACTTATAAAGGCAGTTACAATGAAAATAAAATAGGTAAAACCACAGTATCCTCTAGCCTAACTACACTTTCACCTGTAAGTTGGGCCTACAGTCCCTTCTAGCCTTCTCCTGGCTGTTCTCCTTCCAAGCCGTGTCCTACTTCTAGAGTCTCTCACTGTAGTCCTCTGTAGCTCCAGCCTACTCTACTCTACTCCCCAGTTAACTCCACCCCTTTATATACTCTAATACAGAAACCAAAACAACCAATATGGTAACCTAAAACTGGAGAAATGAAACTTAATAGTCCCAGAGCTAGGGCAGGATTTATTTACCCCAGCAAGTGCAAGAGCTTAGTGAATATTTTTTGTTTATACATGATAGAAGTGTCTCAGAAAAGTGAGTCTTACAAAATTCCAGTGGGGGGGCTGTGGTGATGACATCATCAATATGGCTGCCGCGCTATTATGTAGTTGCCACATTTAAATATGCATAACTTCTCACCCGTTTATGCTACAAAGATGATTTTTTTCCTGAAATGTTTTAAATTTAATGACAGATACTTTTTGTAATTACACATGTTTCGTTCACTCCATTAGTTTTTGAGATCATTTCATTTGAACGTATAAAATCAGTGTTCACATTGGTTATGTGTGATGTTTAACCATGATTTACTCAAAAATTATACAACTTTCGAAAGAATATTCAAGAACAAAAAAGTTGCATTTTTAATGAGGATTAAGAAAATGTATAATAACATGGGGTTTACCCCAACGCTTAGGGAATTATGAGTGATATTTCATTATACATTCACTTTCTCAGGATTGTATGATTTTACAGTTTATCATGCAGGGCTTTCATTTCAAAAGTATCCACCCTAAATATCTCTTGATCTGATGCACAGATCATTTTGAACATGTTCAACTGTGATTTTTACAGTTGAACATGTTCAAATGTTCTTTACAAAAGGTGGCAATGTTGCATGCATTCTTATTTAGAGTAAAGCGAAAGCAGGACAGGGAATTCCATGCGTCTGTGGCATTCCCTACCAATCAATCATCAGGGCAGTTAGCACCACCCTTCCAAAGCATTATATTTAGAGGCTCATAAAGAATTCTGGAAAACAGCCAACGTTACACCTGCTAATTTTCAAAGAAACAAAAGTGCTGTTCAGAGGAAGATATAAATAATTCTCACAGCCACACAATGAAGCTCCACTTCCGGTGGTTAAAAGTGGATTTACTCAAGTGTAATTTGTTAACCTCCCGTTGGGGGCTGGCCTTAGGAAGACATATTAATCTAACCATTCTGCTGCAACTGTGCTTTCCCGCTAGGAATCCAGGAGCCCTACCCAGCCTGAACACGACAAGCAGGAAATGCCTCGTGACTCACCGTATACCTGGAATCGGTAGGGAAAGAGTAGGAAGTTGAAGGGAGCATCAGATATTGAAAGGACAGTACAAAGGAAGATGATATCTTTTCTAGTGATTAATACACTTTCACTTCAGGGTTTATGAGGACATGAGCAATGCAACTTGAACAAAGAGTCATTATCTTTTCAATTGTGCAACTACTATGAGTAAATCATGGTTGAACATCACACATAACCAATTTGAACACTGATTTTATTCATTCAAATGAAATTATCTCAAAAACTAATGAAGTGAATGAAGCATGTGTAATTACAAAACTTATTTGTCATTAAATTTGAAACATTTCAGAAAAAAAATCATCTCTGTAGCATAAACGGGTGAGAAATTATGCACATTTAAATGTGGCAACTACAAAATAGTGTGGCAGCCATATTGATGATGTCATCACACAGCCCCCCCCCCCTGGAATTTAGTAAGACTCACTTTTCTGAGACACTTCTATCATGTATAAACAAAAATAAAATCCACAAAGCTTTTGCACTCGCTGGAGGAAATAAATCCTGCCCTAGCTCTGGGAATATAACTCCTTTAAGGGAAAATGAAACTTTGGAATGCCCCCCTCCCATCAGAGGCTACTCAGGAACAATTTTCTTTTACAGACAAAAAGGCAACCGTATTTACTTCCTGGAAAGAGCATCAGCAATGACGTTCTCTTTTCCCGGTACATACTCAATGTTCATCTGGGATTCCTGCAATTTCCAGGACCATCTCTGGAGCTTTGAGTTGGTATTTTGCATTGTTTGAATCCATTGCAATGCATGATGATCAGTCCATAAGGTCAATTTCTGTCCAAAAGCATAGGGCTTGAGCTGGTCCAGAGCCCACTCCACTGCCAAACATTCTTTCTGGATAGTGGACAAGTTTCTTTCCCTTGGTAAAAGCTTCCTCCTCAGGTAGGCTACTGGATGTTTAGCAGAGTCATGGTCTTGTAGCAGCACGGCTCCTGTGCCCGTTTCAGAGGCATCAGTAGCTACAATGAATGTCTTCTCAAAGTCAGGTGCTTTCAACACAGGCCTTGAACTTAAAATGTCTTTAAGCCTATCAAAGTTTCCTGACATTCATTGGTCCACACAATTTTGTCAGGTTTACATTTCTTTGTTAAATCAGACAAAGGTCCAGCAATCTCACCAAAATGGGGAACAATCTCTTGTAATACCCAGCAAATCCCAGTCTCCAATATCCCATTTCTGGGCAAGGTATTGGAGCGCGTGGTGGCCTCCCAACTCCAGGGATTTCTGGATGAGACGGATTATCTAGATCCATTTCAATCTGGCTTTAGACCTGGTTATGGGGCAGAAACAGCTTTGGTTGTCTTGGTGGATGACCTATGCCAGAAACTGGACAGGGTGAGTGTGTCCCCGTTAGTTCTGCTGGACCTCTCAGCAGCGTTCAATACCATCAACCATGTTATCCTCCTGGGCCGCCTCGCTGGGATGGGACTTGGAGGCCCTGTTTTACAATGGCTCCATCCCTTCCTGGAGGGAAGGATCCAGAAGGTGGTGCAGGGGGACTTTTGTTCGACTTCTTGGCCGTTGGCTTGTGGAGTCCCTCAAGGTTCCATTTTGTCCCCCATGCTATTTAAACATATACATGAAACCGTTGGGAAAGGTTGTCTGGAGTTTTGGGGTGTGGTGCCCCCAGTACGTTGATGACACACAACTCCACTTCTCCTTTCCACCTGATTCCAAGGAAGCTGTGGGCAGCAATGGACTGGATGAGGGCAAACAAATTGAAGCTTAATCCAGACAAGACAGAGATGCTCCTGGTCATAGAATCATAGAATAGTAGAGTTGGAAGGGACCTATAAGGCCATCAAGTCCAACCTCCTGCTCAACGCAGGAATCTACCTTAAAGCATCTCTGACAGATGGCTGTCCAGCTGCCTCTTGAAGACCTCTAGTGTGGGAGAGCCCACCACCTCCCTAGGTCATGGGTTCCGTTGTCGTACTGCTCTAACAGTCAGGACGTTTTTCCTGATGTCCAGCCGGAATCTGGTTTCCTGTAACTTGAACCCATTATTCCGTGTCCTGCATTCTGGGTTGATCAAGAAGAGATCCTGGCCCTCCTCTGTGTGATAACCTTTCAAGTATTTGAAGACTGCTATCATGTTTCCCCTCAATCTTCTCTACTCCAAGCTAAACATGCCTAGTTCTTTCAATCTCTCCTCATAGGGCTTTGTTTCCAGACCCCCAATCATCCTCGTTGCCCTCCTCTGAACATGCTGCTGTAATAAAGAGTCATTTAATCTCCATCTAAACCCTTTATTTTTTCTTTTGTACACCATACGTATAGGGTTATGATCCAAAAAGGACTTTAGTAGAATCTCTGTTTTATACACTTTGGTAGCCATCTCCCTAGCTGGTAAAACCATATCAATCCTTGAAAAACATCTGTCCTCTGAAAAAAAGGTATATCAGACTAACAGGTCTGTAGTTCCCAGGTTTCTCTTTTTTGCCCTTTTTGAAGATAGGGACAACATGGGGGGGGGTCTCTCTTACTGAATTTTATAACAGTCAATATCCTCTCCATGTACTCTCTTGTACTTAGCAACATAACTTGAAATTGCCTCGCCATTAGCAATCAGAGGTTCGGTTCACTCAATGATGACTGCACTGTAGTGGCTTGGAATGCAGTTTCTAGGAAGACTCACATCATGTTTCCCCTCAATCTTCTCTACTCCAAGCTAAACATGCCTAGTTCTTTCAATCTCTCCTCATAGGGCTTTGTTTCCAGACCCCTAATCATCCTCCTTGCCACCCTCCAAACACGCTCCAGATTGTCTGCATCCTTCTTGAAGTGTGGTGCCCAGAACTGGACGCAATACTCAAGATGGGGCCTAACCAGTGACGAATAGAGGGGAACCAGTACCTCGCACGATTTGGAAGCTATACTTCTATTAATGCAGCCCAAAACAGCATTTGCTTTTTTTGCAGCCAAATCACACTGTTGGCTCATATTCAGCTTGTGATCTACAACCATTCCAAGATCCTTCTTGTTGGTAGTATTGCTGAGCCAAGTATCTCCCATCTTGTAACTGTGCATTTGGTTTCTTTTTCCTAGGTGTAGAACTTGGCATTTATCCCTATTAAATCTCATTCTGTTGTTTTCAGCCCAGCACTCCAGTCTATCAAGATCACTTTGGAAAGGCAGAGCAGGGAATAGGGATTCAGCATGTGTTGGAAGGGGTTGCACTCCTCACTGAAGACATAGCTTCGCAGCTTTGGTGTACACCTGGATTCAGCCCTGAGCCTGGATGCCCAGGTTTCAGCGGTGGTGGTTAGGAGTGCATTTGCACAGTTAAAGCTTGTGCGTCAGCTGCGCCCGTTCCTTGAGATATCGGACCTGGCCACGGTGACACACGCCTTAGTTACATCCTGTTTGGATTACTGTAATGCGCTCTACGTGGGGTTTCCTTTGAAGAGTGTTCAGAAACTTCAGCTGGTCCAAAGAGCTGCGGCCAGATTGTTGACCGTGGCTGGCTACAAGGAGCACACAACTCCCCTGTTAAAAAAGCTCCAGTGGCTTCCAGTCTGTTTCCGGGCACAATTCAAAGTGCTGGTTATGACCTACACGGCTCAGGTTCGGGATATCTGAAAGACCGTATTCTCCCTTATGAGCCTGCCCATCCCCTGAAGTCTTCAGGGGAGGCCCTTCTCTCTGTCCCACCACCATCACAGGCACACCTGGTGGGAACGAGGGATAGGGCCTTCTCAGTGGCTGTCCCGGGGCTCTGGAACTCCCTTCCCAGGGAAGCTAGACTGGCTCCCTCCTTGGTGTGCTTTTGGAGGCAGGCTAAAACTTTTCTGTTTCAGCAGGCCTTTGGGCAGTAGTTCAGACCTTTGTGGATGTACTGCTTATAGTTTGGATTTTTTAATTATGTGTATTTAAAATGTTTTAAAATGTTTTAAATATTTTTAAATTGTATTATGTTTAATTATATTTTTAATTTTTGTATATCACTCTTTTTTTAAACTGTACATGTTTTAATTTGTAAGCCGCCTTGGGTCCCATTATAGGGTAAAAGGCGGGATATAATAATAATGACCTAACCTGTTCCTTGGTTGTCAGTATGTCCCAGGTTTTAATAGCTTCAACTTTGTCCTATAAAGGTATTATATGACCATTTCCAACCTTATGCCCTAAGTACACTACCTCAGGCTTTCCAAATTGACATTTCCTCAGTTTTACTGTCAGACCAGAATCACGTATAGCCTTTAATACCCTTCTTAAGTATACCAAATGATCCTCCACATTTTCACGAAAAATGGCTATATCGCCAATAAATGCCACTGCAAATGCGCTCAATCCATTCAACAATCAATCAATTAGCTTTTGGAAGGAAGTGGGAGAATTCGTTAATCCAAAAGGCAAAACACTGAACTCAAATAACCCGTCTGGGGTGACGAACGCTGTTTTGGGCTTGGCAGCTTCATCCAAATTCATCTGCCAAAATCCCTTGCACAAATCTACTCTACTCACCAGTTAGCTCCACCCCTTTATATACTCTAATACAGAAACCAAAACAACCAATCTGGTAACCTAAAACAGGAGGAATAAAACTTAACTCCTTTAAGGAAAAATGAAATTTAGGAATACCCCCCTCTCCCATCAGAGGTTTCTCAGGCCTTCAGGCTTAAACCAAAACCAAACCTGCGTAGGCCTCAAACCTTCATAAGGCCTTTCCTGCTGTGGCACCCCGGTTGTGGAATGGTTCGCCTGGCACCTACGCTGCACTCCTTTCCGGCGCCAATTGAAGCCCTTTTTATTTTCCCAGTATTTTAGCATCTTACCGTCCTAGTCTTTGAGCTCTGCTCTTTCAAATCTGTCTTTTAAATCTGCATTTCAAATCTCTCCATTGCTGCTCGGTTTTATTCTGGCTGCACTTTTATATTGTGGTTTTAAGGCTTCCTTATTTTATATTTTATGCTGGTTTTACATTTTTGTGAACCCCGGAGAGAGCTTCGGCTATGGGGTGGTATGGAAATGAAATAATAAATAAATAAATAAATAGGAGAGGGCTGAGATGTAGTTTTATGAAATTTCTGATTCACGTTTTTCTTTTCGTGATTTGTTTTGTTTTGTTAAATTTACAATAAAATGGTGGGGAAAGTTTAATATAAAAATGTTTGGAAATGCACAATAGTTGCCTCCTTTTGGAAGGAGGTCATAATATGGATAAACTTTGTATTGGACCAGTCTTTAATACTGAATGATATGCAAAGCCTCCTAAACTATTTCCTGGTTTCTTGCAAGTCAATGTATATTTAGCCAAATGGATTTTCCGAGCCTTTATGACAACCAAAAGACTGATATTACAACATTGGAAGGATAAATGTTCACCTCCCATAATGCAAAGGACTGAGGACCTAACAATACTATCAACATTTGAACAGGTGGTATATAGGTGCCACCTGCGATATATGGATATTTACGCAAAATCCCCCACTGTCTCTTTTTTTAGAATGTTATACTTGATAGAATAATGATATTTCTATGCATATAATTTCTTTCATTTTTCTGTTCACGATTTGTTTTCTGTTTTGTTTTGTTGAATTCACAATTAAAAGAAAACAATATTAATATAAAAATAAAGTTACTGGTCCTCATGGCCAATCCAGCGCCAATTGTGCGAATGCAGGCCTGGATGCCCACCGCATACCTGTGACGGTGCTGGTGGCCGGGCGGGCGTGGAGGGCCACGTCAGGCTGGGGGACGGCTTGGGGGTGCAGCCCAGGGACCTGCTGAAGTTTGGGAATGGACATGATGGACTGGCTGCTCTCGGCGGGCGAGGGGGGTACCAGGAGAGGCTGCTGGGAAGACACTGAGGTCGGGGGCAAGTGAGGCGGCCGGATCTTCTCTGCCATGAGCTGCTCCTTGATTTTGTTGATCAGAACAAGGTTGTCCAGCTGGTGGAGAGAGGAGGAGGTTTAGCGACCAGCAGAGAAGGAAACCCATCATCCCACCTTAACCCTTGCGATTTCCTGCATCAGCACGGGGACATCGGAAGCAGGGCTGGGTTAAGACACGCTGAGGCCAGAATCCGTATCAAGATTCAGCGGCACCATGTCATAAAAGTAAAGAGAAAAAAAGTCTATTACCTTATAATAGGAAGGGTAATGAAAGGGTACCACCCAGCCTTAGGGGGTGCACAGAGTCAAACAGTGTTAAATAGCTTTCTCTGAAGATGTTTACAGAAGGACTAATAAAGTACGTGGATTTGAACTTCTTTGAAGCTGGATCTAGTTGTCACTTATTGCCTGCAATATGAAAAGCTGCATTGCCACACTTTCTCGGTATAAGGCAACTCTGCAGTAATTCACACTAGACCTTACGACATATTTAAGCCCAAGCGATTGTGATCTTACACCTTAGTTATCTCCAACATATTCAGAGGCCCCTTGTAATATGAGGGCCTAAGCCATGGCTTACGTGGTTTGTTATTAAATCTGGCACGGATCAGAAGCTGCGTTCTGCTGATTTAGATCCTGGGTCCAGCTAGCCCAGTATTGTTAACACTAACTGGCAGCAATGCCTTTCTGAGGGGTCAGGCAGGAGTTGGAAAGGTTAAGTGTCAAATCTGAGACCTTCTGCATGCAAAACAGGGCCTCTATCTCTAAGCTATGGGATTAGACTGGATGGCCTCCAAGACCTCTGATTCCAGATAGAATAAGACAGCTTCCAATGTCTGGAATCTTGCTTTATCTGAGACTCCTTGTAAGGAAGCCTCCCCCAACCTGCCCCCCTCCAGATAGGTTGGACTGCAACTCCCATCATCCCCCAGCCAGCTGCTGTGGGATGATGGGAGTTGCAGTCCAACCTAACTGGAGGGGGGCAGGTTGGGGGAGGCTGATATAAGGCATCTCCCTATATGGGCTTTTATTTGAGGACTAGAAACTTCAGTAGGCTTTTGTGCAAGTTTAGGAACACACCGCTGCGAGCCGAAGGGACCTTACCTGGCTGGGCATGGTGGGAGGGGGCGGCCAGAAGTAGGGGTTGTTAAAGCGCGGTTCCGCCATCCTGAGGGGAAAGCAAAAGAAGAAGCAAAGAGACGGTTATGGGTCAGAACCGATCACAAAGACTTGAGAAATTCTCACAACTCTGGGCAGGGCCTCCTCTTCTCCGGCCCCAAACCGCACCGTCTTACGGACAGGCCACATTCGAGATCCAAACTAGACAGGAATCCAACGAGGATGAGAAGAAATACCTTTATTATTTGTTACATCTATGTCCCGCCAAAGAGCCCAAAGCTGCTCACATGGGTGTCTTCCTCCTCCTCCTCTCCATTTTATCCTTACAACAACCCTGTGAGATAGGTTAGGCTGAGAGTCCGTGCCAGGCCCAAAGCCACCCAGTGAGCTTCATGGGGACTCGAACCCGTCTCTCCCTAGTCCAACATTCCAGCCACTACACCGCACTATCCTATTTCACAAAGCGGTTCTTCACTTTCCGATTGCTCCACTAATTTGATGGCTAAGGCCAAACAGTAACCAGTAAAGTCCAAGTTGAAAAAGAAAAGATGCAACAACGAGATGTATTTAACACCGACTCCAGGTTTCATGTAAAATGTATGAAATTATATTCAGGCTACAACGGGGTCTCGCAGATCCAGGATATGTTGCTTATCCACCCTTCTCCTTCAAAGCGAAACCTCTTGGAGGCATGAATCCAAGAACAGCGCTGAAATATTAACATCTCCTTGGCTTAACCGTTAAGACATTCGAACTAGCTGGTGTGAAATGAGAGCATTCACTGTCTGGGGTTTACCTAGACCTCTATAACTGGGCCAGTGGAGGCCGTTAGCTCTGATGTCAGTGGGGCGGTGAATCCGTTCCGTGTTTCGGTCAGAACCAATCAGCACTCTAAAGGAGCTCTCCATGGTGTATGTCAATCTCCGGTTTTCCCTTTGGGACAAGACAATGGAGGTGCCATTTAAAGACCCCTCTCTTGGGTATCTAGAAATTAAACTCTGAGGGAACATGGAGGGTGGCCGTATCATGATACTAGTCCACATGCGCATGCAGACTAGTATCACGATGCAGCCACCCTCCATGTTTCCTCAGAGTTTAATTTCTAGATACCCAAGAGAGGGCGCTGATACTGAAAATATGATGTGTCACATGCGCATTCATGCACATGAGGGCACAGGCACAGGCGCTAAATGTCAGGAAGCATCTTGTACTTCAGTTAGCAAGTGTCGCTGAATGCAAGAAAACCAGCTCTGTTGTCAGATTAACTGGGGGGGGGGGGGGGGTTAAGAATTTTTTTTTTTTTTAAAGGAAACATATTGGCTAGTTAATGACATACCGCACCAAACACCAGTGAAAGACTACGTGGTAAAGTAAATGGATACGGCATTCGGAGTGGAGAATACAGCATTCAGCAATGTGGCAGGGGAGCGAATGGAGTGGTTTTCATTGTGCATTTCAATGTGATTCTTAATATTTGGAAGCGAACTGCTTAAAGGTTTTTTAAATATTAAATGTATTAATGCAAGTATTATTAATAATAGGAGTTTCACAGAATCATAGAATCGTAGAGTTGGAAGGGGCCTATAAGGCCATTGCGTCCAACACCCTGCTCAATGCAAGAATCTAACTTAAAGCATCCCTGACAGATGGTTGTCCAGCTGCCTCTTGAAGGCCTCTAGTGTGGGAGAGCCCACCACCTCCCTAGCTCATTGGTTTGGATGAGGGTCTCGATGTTTTTAACCTGGAAATGTTTGTCTACACTTCCTACTTAAAAGAGCAGTGGTCAGAACTGGACACAGAACTGCAGGTGAGGCTGGACAGGCGTGGAATAAAAGTGGAGTTCTCCCCTCTTGCGACTTCTGACATATCAATGCAAAACAAATGCAAAATTGGAAAGAGCACTTTGAAACGGCATGTGGGCACGCTGCAACGTGGGTGTCCCCTCTGACAAACATGGCTCTTCGTATTTGCACTCGGAAAACGGACGCCACAGAAATCTCACCAGAACAAAGCGGAGGATGACAACTCACACAGTGGGGCGGAGGTGGAACTCCCCCACCCCAACTCTTGCCAAATATACCTGCACAATTCACCAAAAAATAGAGGACAAAGCTAGCCACGCTGGACCAGGAAGGAGAAACAATCCAAGATCCACAGATCGGACAATTAGGGCCGACCAAACTTTTATTTATGGATGTATTTATTACAAAAAAAAAATTTAAAAAAATCTCCACAAAACTGCACAAGCTTTTGAGTTTTACAGAAAGCTTCATCAACAGGTGATACAAAAAAGGTTGGGAATTGCCTCTGTGTGTGTGTGTTTTGAGATGCATAGAAAGAACATCACACCAGATTTTGTGCCACCTAACCTGATAAAGAGTTCTAGAGAAGTCGAAAGCTTGTATAGTTTTGTGGAATTTTGGTTGGTCCTTATAAAAGTTCTATACAACTTTGCTTTTCAAAGGGCAAATCTTCTTCCCGTTCTTAAGATTTAAACAAACCAAAGTAAGGGGATGGAGGAGAATTGATCAAATTTCACTTCCAAGCACAATGCCAGAGATAGGGAAGTGCTAAAATTCTCATTGCTTATCAGGCATTACAGTATAGAATCATAGAATAGTAGTGTTGGAAGGGGCCTATAAGGCCATCGAGTCCAACCCCCTGCTCAATGCAGGAATCCACCTGAAAGCATCCCTGACAGATGGTTGTCCAGCTGCCTCTTGAAGGCCTCTAATGTGGAAGAGCATCAACTAGGTAGCATCAAGTAATCACTTGACACGGCATACATGCAACCAAAATTGTCCGCATTTTCCTGCAAAGAAGAGAGAATTTTACCCCTTGCTTCTTGCTCCCAGGGTGAATACAAGCAACCATTACCAAGAGATAATTTACCACAATGCATATTTAATATATTTGACAACAACCAGACAATACAACAAATTGTGCGTGGCTGGGTGTGTGATAATTTAGTAAGTTAGCTTGGTTGCCCCTCGGGGTCTCTAGAAACCAACCAATACAGATTCTGAAAGTAAATAGGACCAAATTAACATTAGCGGTTTGGGTTTTCCAGAAAACTTTGAATTAGGCTCATTTGCACAGGGTCAATTATCAGTTTGCATCTACAGATGTTTTGCATTACATTCCTGACCGTTGGCCATGTTAGCTGAGCCAGACGGAAGCTAACGTCCAAAATATCTAGAAGAGCTTGGGGACAGCTGTCCTAGAGATTGGTCTAATTTAGCGTTTTTATTTTACTTGCATTTAATAAATAAACGAACAAACAGGACCCTATGTTATTATTACTTTTTTATCCCAATACACCACAAGCATTTGACCTGAAATATTTGAAATTAAAGCACACCATGTGATTTAAATGTTATAGGTTTTAGACATTTTTATCAGAACGCTTGTAAAAATGTAAACGCAAGAGTATGTATTTCCCCTTGCACTGTTTAAATTCAAGGGGTAGGTGGGAACAAAGGTCCTGAAAATGGTTGACACACCTATAAATATTAGCTACCCAAAGAATTGGGCACGATATGCTAGCAATGACTCAGTAGCCATATAATTTACACTATGCGTAAGTTTGGTCCGGTGCAGCATTATTTAATTCTACTACCAAATTAACACTACGGGGCATGTTACCTGTCCTCAGCTTTGACTCCTCGGTAGCAAAATACAGCTGATCATTTGTATACAAAAATTCCCCCGTCAAAGCATTCTGGGCAAACACAGATGCTACCAGGAGGCATTGGTCTTAAAAGCCGAATTTTGAATAATGCAAAATCCATAATAAAATAGAAACAGTCTATAATTTAATGAAGTGATGTGAAAAGTCCTCAGTTAGACCTCCAAGGCTTCTGTAATACTTTCAGTGTTCCGTTTGACTCGCTTCTGAAGCTGATGCACTTAGCTCAACATCAGCTTCATGATTTCATGACGTTTGTATTTTTATATATACGACGTAAGTGGAATTATTCAAAACTGGCCTTAATATAGTCAACGCCTCACATTATCTTCTGTGTGCACATAATACATCCTAAGGGTGGATGGAACCTTTTGCATACGAACGAGTTAAGTGATGGTGGACGGAAATTTTTCCCAGCGCTTTATTTTTCCGTGGAAAAAACGCAGCATAAAACAAGCAGATCCCTTCTGATGGCCGTTCGCACGGAAACGACAATCGGACGATGCTCACAGCGCATTGCTAACACACACCAATGGGTTCTCGCTTGATAGAAATTTAAAGGCCCGGACGTCAACATGTACCAGTTTGCCCAGACTTATCATCCACAGTGCCAGGGCTAGCAGGGCAAGTCCTGCAATATAAATCCCAAAGGATCCATCTGCAGCCTGGTCTGGAACCCGAGGTGAAGCAAGCAGAAGCTACGGTAGTCACACTTTAGCCGACAGGAGCAAGATTGGATTTATGAATAATCCCATGTAAAATAATAATACTAAAACCCCGCAACTAACTAACAACTGCAGAGAGAAGGCAGGTTTAGAACCTCTCCCCTCCAATGTGCTGGTTTTTTGCTTGCAGGGTTCTAGGTGTTTTTTGAAAAATGTTTGGCAGGAGAGCGTGCAAGAATAGTATCTCCCACTTCCCATCTGGCGTGGTACAGTCCCCTTCCTAATTCAAGCCCCATTTCCTCCCAAACATGCAGGAGATGCTCCTGTCTAAATTCATGGATCAAACTGTTCCACTCTGACCTTTGCGGAAAGCACAGAACTCACCCAAATAAAATATGCTGCATCAAGAAAAGTCAAATCCTGAAACACGCATAGGTCATTATAGACACTCTGCCAGAATTTGCTTATTTTAGGTAATTTTATCCTATTTCTGCTAATCACGGGGAAGCGCAAGGAACAAGATATGGTCCTGAACTTCTTACCTCCCCTGAAAATTCTATCTGGCATTTGAGATTTCAGCAGAAATTACACTCTTTCAAGTCTGTCTTTGCACCATAAGGGCTAGTAACTTTTTTTTTTTGCTTTATTTGTATTTATTTTTTTTAAAAGAGAGCTGATATTCATAGGGATTGAATTGCCAGATTCTGTCCTTGCCGCTGCAACAACAGAGAAATATGCAACAGCCCTTCTACAGTAACTTTATACGTGGAGTCCATTTAAAATGTCATGTGTGAATGTGACAAGCAAAAGTTTGGAAATACAAGTAGCAAAACTAATTGAAAGAATGATGCCACCGATTCATGGGCGTATGTCTTAAATGCTGTGAGGGTGAAGAGCTTATTAAAAACTGAACTCAATCTTCAGAATTCTTTTTCCTTCAAAATACACACAACTGGTATTTTATTGGGAACTTGAACAAGCAATTCCTCTGCTGGCTGGGGGGATTCTGGGAGTTGTAGTCCAATTTGGAGGACAGTAGGCTGGACAAGGCCAATCTAGACTGAGCAAAGACGAATGAAGGAAATAAAACGGAGAGAAAAACGCAGAGAGCCTTTGCAGTGGAGGCTGGTGACTCCGATGTCAGTGGGGCGGTGAAGCCGCTCCGGGTTTCAGCCAGAACCAGTCAGAATTCTAACCGAGCTATGCAAAGGGCCCCGCAGAACTGTAACAAGGTGGTTCTGGTTCTGACTGAAACCCGGACAGGATTCACAGCCCCACTGACATGGAAGCCACAAACCTCCCTTTGGTACATTCTAGCAACAGAAGGAAAATGGATGCTGCAGGGAAGCAATTAAAATGGAAATCAGGGGAAGGAGGGAGAAAAAACGTGGGGCAGATTCCTTCCCTAAGGTGATCAAGGTAGGTGATGGGGCTCTTCCCCTCCCCATGGCTACACAGTGCCTTGGATGTTGGTCAGCCGAAATCATGTCTCTGGCTACAGATCTGAGATGGTTCGAACCTGTACAGCAGGCCAAAGACCTCTCTTCTGGGTCACTCTGGGGGAGAAAGCACTTTTCGATTGCGGCGGCAACTCAAACATCGTACCCCAAACCGTCTCGGATCTAAGTCGCCACGGCTGAAACGTACAAGTCACACCGGCAAAGAAGCAGGCGGGAGGGAGTTCAGCAGGAATTGGGGCCGGCGGGCGGAGGCAAAGTCATGGCGGCATAGCCCGGAGGCAAAGAGGACACCTTCACGACACTTGCAATCAAAGGATCTCATAGCCAAGACGGAGTAGCAGATGCACACACTAGGCCCATTTAGCTCAGGCAGCATCACAAGGCCATGTGACAAATCCCAGAACTCACCATCAGCTGTCAAGGCCCCAAGTGCCATGGTAGGGCCGACCACTGAGCCCTTTCTGGGATCCCTCTCCAACCATTTGGATTTTGGTCGTCCCAGGCTGCTCTCCATAATAATAATGGGCATCTGTCTGTCTGTCCATCCTCACCATAGGACAACTAAAACCTAGTTGTCTGAAACTTGGATGCATACTAAGGAGACCCCGAGGGTGTGTTCCCTCAGGGTTAGGGTTTGTTTGTTTTTAATGCATTAATTTTAATTAATTTTAATTCATCGGTGTTTGAAGCCTGTGGTGACATCTTAAGGCACTAGGTGGCAAACCTCCCTAACCAGCGCATAGCTTGGCAAGTCAGGACAGGTTGAAGCCAGGGGAGATTTAGTAGGCCGAGGGACAGTCATATGCCTGGTCCTGCTATGGGACAACTTCCCCTTAGGGGGATGGAGTAGACAGATCCCACCAATGCAGGCGCCGTGCATAGGGGTGTCAGCAGGCATGGCTTCACTCCGGCGGGGCAGGCACAATACGTCCATCTCTGACAGCTCTGCCCATTTGCTTGCAGCCTTTGCTGTATCGAACTAAGGACTAGCCCAACCTGCATGAAGTTGGGCCTGTGCACTCGTTTGGAACGATTCCTCCAACATAGGAGTACTCTGGGGCGTTGTGGGAAATGGAAATGGTGGCTCCCAGGCTTTCACTGGGGAACCAACTGGCAGGGACTGGAGTGCCACTGCTGCCACTACCACCATGTAAGCCCACCAGGGCGGCCAACTGATATAGGATCAGGCCCACCAAAGGGCATTATTCCCAGCAGCCCCCGAAACCTGGAGTCAGCCCCTCACCTGTACTGTCAGCTGTGACCTAGCTGTAGCTGCAGGCAAAGTCAACACAACAGCCATACCAACTCACAAACTAATGTTCACCTGTGGCAAGCTGGAAGAGCCTCTAGGCGATCAGCTATGAAAACATTTATAAACTGTGGGCGGGAGTCATTTGTATCCCCTCCCTTGGCCCTTTCAAGCCACTGACATTTCACAAAAGGTATGTGAGGGAAGTGCCAGGCTATTAAAAAGGGGTGGGTGAGCGTAAGGCTGCAGTCAGATAGAGAGCCAGTGTGGTGTGGTGGCTAAAGTGTTGGACTGGGAGTCGGGAGATCTGGGTTCTAGTCCCCTCTCGGCCATGGAAGCTCACTGGGTGATTTTCGGCCAGTCACAGACTCTTAGCCCAACCAACCTCAAAGGATTGTTGTTGTGAGGATAAAATGGAGAGAAGGAGGACGATGAACACTAAAGCAGTTCCTTGGAGGGGAAAAAAGGTGGGATATAAATGCAATAATAAATAAATAAATAAATAAATAAATAATATATTAGATACAGATCAACCGAGCAAACTGCAGCCTCATCTGCTGCATGAGAACGCTTCGTTGACAATACCAGAGTAACTGTCTGTCTACATGGCCCTTGCTCACATGCATAAGTAATATTGGGAAGGAGCTCTCAGTAAAATCATCGGGGCTGCAAAGGAAGACTAGGGTCCCCTCTACAAGGATTCGCTTTTGCACCCGGTTAGGCGATTATGCGCATAATTGCTGAAGCGCATTTACACCTAATACCTCTGCACGAGAAGCAGCGAGAAGTGGCGAAGCGCATTAACGGATGACCAAAATGCGCTTTACAAGTAGTTAATGCGCATAAGTGCTTGTTCACATAGTCAAAATGCGCTTTAATGGCCGGAGCAAAATAAAACTCGTGATTTAATGCGCATTCGATAATGCGCATAATCGGAGAGATAACGCGCCTCTACGCCCGATTTGTGCTCCGTTCTTGTAGAGGTAATTTTTTTAAAGTGCCTTGAAAGAGCTTTAAACCTCTCTTGTAGAAGCAGCCGGGGAAGGAGTAATCTCTTGGGGGCAATGGGGCAAAATCATCTCTGTGGTGTTGTGGGGAGCTAAGCTCTCAACAGCAAATGTAGGAACACCTGATACCCCACCGCCACCAAATCGCCGTATCCTGCACTAATCACTGCAAAAAAGGGCAGCTGAACTGATCAATGGGCCGGAGCAACTCCCTAATAGGGAATGGTTACAAGGCCTGGGACTGTTTAGCTTGGAGAAAAGGACAGTGATAGGAGACATGGTAGAGGTGTACAAAATCATGCCTGGTGTGGAGAATGCGGAGAGGGAAACATTTTTCTCCCTCTCCCGTAATACTAGAACCCAAAGCGTTCATCCCCTGAAGTTGATTGGTGGGAGATTCAGGATGGATTAAAGGAAGGACTTCTTCACACAGCGCAGAGTCAAACTATGGAATTCACTACCGCAAGATGTGGGGATGGCCACCAATTTGGATGGCTTTAAAAGGGGGTTGGATAAATTCCTGCAGGAGGAGAAGGCTATCAATGGCTACTAGTCCTGATGGCTATTTGCTACCTCCAATATCAGAGGCAGTAAGCTTATGTACACCAGATGCTGGGTGGGAGGGTGCTGTTGCACCGTGTCCTGCTTGTGGGTCCCTGGTCAACAGCTGTTTGGCCCCTGAGTGAACAGAGTGCTGGACCAGACGGACCCTTGGTCTGATCCAGCGTCAGGGCTCTTCTGATGTTCAATGGAAGCTTCTGGATACCCCCCATGGAAAACGGCACCAACAATACATGAGCACAATCTAGCCTGAAGGTTATTGGGCGAGTTAAAACTATAATCAATAAAACAAAATAAAACAAGGTTACAAAAGCATCAGCACCGCAGCCAGATTCAAGGGCATGTTGGGTGTTTCCCAAGGCAGCAATGAAGCTAGGAGGAACCTCACAGGCTTATGAATGAACACGATTGACATGGGAGACCGGACCAAATCTAAGATGATTGTTCCTCCGCCTTCCGTCCCCGCAACGAAGTCACAAAGCCTCTAGACTACTGCTGTTCCATTCAAACACTTGGTACTTTAAAAACAACCATGACTCGTTAATTTGCAAGAGCAGCTCCTAGCGCGTCACAGGACACACTGTTATTATAAGAAATTAACAGCAACTGATTGATAAAAGCTCCTGTGAGCTGAAAGTACCCACCCATCGAGGAGTCTGCCTACTGCATCTCTGCATGAGTCACTGCCCTGGGCTTGCCTCCTTCTAATCAGCCTCCATTGGTGGCCAGTAATTCTGCCCCATCTCTGCCTCGGCCGCGCCTCAATCATTCAGTCACTCTGCAAGCAGAAATGCAACAGAAGGATCCGCGGTCAGAGGAGGATGCCCGCCGCATCCCTGAGTGAGTCGGTAATCTGGGCTCGTCTTCGTCCAAGGCAATGAAAGTGAATGGGCAGAGGAGGTAGGGAGCACATGCTTCGAGCAAAGAGATCAGGGAATTATTCTGCATCATTTGGGGAAACCAAGAGCCAAGAGGCTGTAGCTCAGTGGTGGAGCATGTGTTTTGCCCAGGTTCACTCTCCAGTATCTTCAAATGGGGCTGGGAAAATTCCTGAATTCAAGTAAGGCTAGGAAAACCCTGTCTTCCTGTGATTGTGTTACCGGTAGCCTTTGGCAAGCCACAATCTCTCCCCCTTCCCTACAAACTCTGCAACGTGGGGGGTCATAATCCTGACCTACCTTACAATGTTGTTGTAAAGAGAACAAGACAAATCCCCATGAAGCGCTCCAAACATTATATAAATCAGGGTCGTTGAACCTCTTACAACCCGAAAGCCAAATTCAATTTCGGAGCAGCTCCCGGGACCCGCCTTCCAGCGGTGGGCAGGGCCAAGGCAAAAGAGGCAGGGCCGAAATGCCAGCCTCTTTGAGCTTAACGCCTTTCCTTCCAGTAACTCAGCCCTCGACAGAGGGCCTTCTTTGTAGCGGCACCCACTCTCTGGAAAACCCTCCCTCATGCGGTTCGGGAGGTGGAAAACATAACATCTTTCAAACACCTCCTGAAAACACATATTTTTAGCTTTCCCTGCTTTCCCTGGATTATAACTTTTTCTGGTTTTATATGACATTTTTAACCATTTTAGTTTCAGATTTTGACCTTTGTATATTATGGTTTTAGTTGTGAAGTGCCCAGAGACCCTTGGCTGTTGGGTAGTATAAATATGTAATAAATGAATGAATAAATAAATTTCCAGCTTCTCGGATAGAGGAAAAAATGGCAGAAGCTGGGTCACCACCAAATGATCAGTGGGGAAAGGAAAGAAGTGTTGCCTTCTGGGAAATCCCAGAGAGCTGGATTGGGGCCTTTGAGGGCAGGTTTGACCCCCGGGCCTGAGGCTCAACACCCCTGATGTAGACCACACTGAGTTAGATGAGCCAATGATGTGATTAGGTATAAGCTTCCTCCATTGCTACTTAACACTCCGGGTCACATCCAGCGTCTATTTTCCAGGCATCACAAGCATATGAACGGCCTCATGGTCTCCTCTCGAGCAAATGGATGTCAGTCAAAAACCCCTTTGCCTACAGCCTTAACTGAACACAAGTGGCAGAGTGACCTTTGCATTCATGTTGTCAAAACTCTCGGTTGCTCTCAGTGCTCTCTCTGTGACATCACAGCAGCTAAGCCAATGGCAGCAATGGAGTGGGACCAGACGCGGCTTGCCTATGCAGACCTAACATCACAGCAGGGCACCTCCTCAACCCTCATAGCTGAACTAGACTATTGCTATCCATGGTTGCCTGCAAGTCCCCTACAGCCATTAACCCGGTTCGCACAATCACCACAGCCCACCGTGGTTTAATTAATTAAGCCACAGTGGGTTGCTGGATGTGACGGGTGACTTTGGAATATTCAAGCCACAGCAATGGCTTGTCATGTCATCCAAACCCAGAAAGGTTGGGTTGTTGGGGCGGTTGACACACCACCCAGAGCCCATGGGCTGTTCTAGAGTTAACCATGCCAACAACCCATCCCCGCCAGGTTAGGACGACCTGGCAAGCTATGGTTGTGACTTGAATATTCAAAATGGCCACCCACCCGCAATGCAGGCCACCCACAATAGGCCACGGTGGGCTGCTTGTGTTCCTGAGTTCCATTCCCTGAGCTCCTGTAATGCCACAGAATGTCCGCAAACATTCTAACCTCTGAGACAGAAGGGCTAAAGATGGAACTTTGAGAATCAGTGATGGGCAGGGCAGAACACGAAGGGATGAGGTCAAAATACCCCAAATACTGGCACATTTTAGCTTCAAGCTCTTTCTGCCAGTCACTGAGCTTTAGGAGAGGCATTTCAACCTTCCGGGATGGGGGGAAAAAACCATGCCAAGGTTAGGAATCCACCAAATGCTTGGAGGTGGGGGGGAGGAAGGATTTGGGCTGGGGGCAGGCGACGTGCCCTTCCAGGGAACTCCAGAAAGCAAGATTCGGACCAGATTTGGCCCATTCAACACCCCCGTGCTGCAGAAAATATCACATCTCAGGAGAGATGGGGAACGAAGAAGCAAGATTCTTGGGGGTGGGGAAATCCCCGCTTCACCAATCTAACCAGCAGGGTGAGAGCTGGAAAGAGATTGGGAATCCTGGGGGTGGGGAAGGCCCATGCGATATGCTGTAGCTGAGGGAAAAGGCGCGTTCCATTTCATGCGCATCCGTTGGGCCTCCACAGGAAGAAGCAGTATATCTCAGAGGCAGTGGAAGCTGGTGGCTCTGAGGTCAGTGGGGCGGTGAATCTGCTCTGATTTTCGGACAGAAGCAGTCAGAACTTTAAAGGAACTTTCCAAGGTGTTCCCCACCTTGGAGAGCTCCTTTAGAGCCCTGACTGCTTCTGACCGAAATCCAGAGCGGATTCACCACCCTGCTGATGTTGGAAACCACCAGCCTCCACTGCCTCTGAGTCTTGGATGCTTCGGGGCAGTGGTGGTGAGGGAGGCTGGGGTGGGGGGAAACCCATCACCTTCAACCCCTGCTTGAGTTCTTCTAGAGAGGTGTCTGCCTGGCCACCCGAATACTGACTAAGTAGACCATGGCCTCATTTGGCGTGGCCCCATGTCTGCTCTCACACCCAGCCGGGGTCCATCCAAACTCCATGCAGCCAGGGCAGAGAATGGCCAGCAGCCCTGCAAAAGGGAAGATGTTAGCAGCACGGTGCTTCGGTACTCACAGGCTGGCCTCGGAAGCCCGGTAGCCGCAGCTGCCTGAGGGGATGTGAAGATGGTGCTCCAGGCTGGTGGGCGGCAGACGGGCAGGTCTAAGCACCAGTCCCCGAAGCTGGGGGCGGGCTCACAGGCCTTCACCAGCTCCTACCAAACTGCTGTTAATACAAGCTAGGCTCACTTGTGGGACCTTCTGTGCTTTGGGGTCCCCCTCTGTCTCGCCTGGCTGAAATAGAGAGAAATAAGATGTTTTTCACACAGAAATAGCCCGATGGTCGCCAAGGGGAGGGGAGGTGCCAGCAATATTGCCCGAACCCCTGGAGAGGGCTAAACGCCGGCTGGGTTGCAGCCCAGTCCAGCAGCCACGACAGAAATAGGGGAAGTCGGAGGCACATAAGAAGAGCTCTGCTAGATCAGATCAAGGATTCATCTAGTCCAGCACTCTGTTCACAGTGGCCAACCAGCTGCCCACAGGAAACCCACATGCGGGACAGGTGTGCAACAGCACCCTCCTGCCCATGTTCCCCAGCAACTGGTGCATATAGGCTTACTGCCTTTGATACTGGAAGTTGCACAGCCCTCAGGACTAGTAGCTCTTGATAGCCTCCTCCAGGAAATTGTCCAATCCCCTTTCAAAGCCATCCAAATTGGTGGCCATCACCACTATGTGAAGAAGTCCTTCCTTTGATCTGTCCTGAATCTCCCACCAATCAGCTTCATGGGATGACCCCATTGGGTTTTAGTATTATGGGAGAGGGAGAAAAATGTCTCCCCTTAGCCTCCTTTTTCACACTAAACAATCCCAGCTGTTGTGACCTTCCCACACTGGGGAGATGCTCCAGCCCCCTTGATAATTTCAGTTCCCCCTTTTCCAGGGCGTGGCGCCCTATGAGCTTCCCTTGGTTCACCCCCCACAGACTTTGGTCCGTTTCCCGCAAACTGGCCCAACTTGATCTGCAGTTTGCAGGCCAGTTTGCGGATTTTCCGTATGCATTTTCGATTTGCGCAAAACGTGCCTGCAATTTGCACAAAGCCATTATTTTTAAAAAGTGAAATGTGTCTGGACCTCAGAAAAACCCGTGGCTCAGCTCGGAATCGCAAGCCAAGAGCACCGGAGATCTCCGCCAAGCCCCAAACAGGATGGATTTCCCGGCAATGGACACCCCTCGACCAAACCTCCATGTTCGGGGGCACTCTATCTTGAGCACGAGAGCAAGCCACTGGGGAAAACGGGATTCGGGGACCAGCTCAAACGGTGCATGCCCTAGCTGGTTCAAGGCCGATTGCTAATGCCACCCAGTCATGCCTGTGACCATCCCCTCTTGCATTCACAATCAAGGCGTTTCAACGATTGTAAAACTTCCCCCTACTCTTTTAACACATGCTTATGGAAGTGAAGCGGAGATCCTGATGCAAAATAGTGCCATGGGTACAGAACGAGAAGGGGAAACAGGAAGGTGGAAAGCAAAGAGCCTAGCAAGTAGATCGCCTTAGTTTCTTGCAGGGCGAGCATCAGGAATTGGCATTGCTGGGCACCTGACAAGGCCCACGTCCTTGCAGGGGGGGCCCACCACTGACCACCAGAGCGTCCACTTTGTTCTCCCCCTCTGGCAGGTTGAATGGACTGGGCCCAGAACAAGGAGGGCAAATTCATGGACAGTTGTGCCAGTGTAAAAGAGGAACCCGCAACTGGAAAGGCTGGATATGAAAAGTAGAGAAAGCTTTCGTTTAAAAATGGCTGCCAACTGGACACCTTCTCCGCCATTAAAACCTTCAAGAAGACTAGATCCGTGGGTCAGAGAGAAGATAAGTAGGCATAGCCGGGAAAGATCCAATAACAAGAGTTAAGCCCCCAAATTTTGACACAGAAGAACATGTTGACCCCTCCTGTAAAGGACGAAAGATTTCAAGAGACAGCATCTGGAACTATGCTTGTTTTCACTTCAGAGCATGTACAAGCCTTGAACTACAAAACAACCTAGAAAATATCATTTTACTCATCTGCCACTGGGCTTGGATAGACTCCAGTTAAGTTGAAGTTGCAAAAAAAAAAGGGGGGGGAGACAATGAAAGGTATTTGATAAGGACTCAAATTTAATGTAAGCGTTATAAAATTGTATTAAGGGTTACAGAGGAGGATTTCTAGGTTCTGCAATGATTGTCATGCAAGTAAAAACACCTTACTTGTGCATGTTTTGCTTTCCATGCAAATCCTCCCAGAGCTGCTGATTAATAAATATTACTGAAAAATAATAACAACAATAAACATACTGAAGAGTTAACTCCTTCTCTTCTTATGTATGTTGTCTCTGTGTTTAACTGTCAATTGTGTGTTTTTAATGTTTTTAAATTTTGCTTATTGCCCAGAGAGCTTCAGTGATGGGATGGTATCAAAAGGTAAATAATAATAATAATAATAATAATAATAATAATAATAATAATAGATAACAGTGTAACTGCAGACCTATGCAGGAAATGCCATCAGTTCCAAGAAACAATGGACCACATAACAGGAGGATGTAAAATTCTGGCAGGAATGGACTATACGGACAGACACAATACAGCTGCAAAAATAATTCACCAACACCTGGCCATCAAATTCAACCTTATCAAACAACCTACACCATACTATACATATTCATCCGAAACAATACTGGAAAATGCAGACCATAAAATATACTGGGACAGAACCATTCATACGGACAAGAGAATACCTTGCAACCAACCAGACATAACGTTCATAGACAAAAAAGAAAAACACACATACCTCATTGACATAGCAATACCGAATGACAAAAATGCGGTTGAAAAGGAAGAAGAAAAGAGAGACAAATATACACCTCTGGCCATGAAAGTCAAAGAATTATGACAACAGGAAAAGGTCACAATTATTCCATTAGTCATATCAGTCACCAGCATCACATCAAACTATACAGAAAACCTCCAGAAACTGGGCCTACCAGAATATAGTCACACAAACATCCAGAAAGCAGTCATAATTAAAACATGCTCAATCATCAGGAAATTCCTGAATCAATAAAAGACAGCATGACTTGGTAAAGCCCGCCATGTCCGTCTAGAAAAACTGGCACGAGCGAGAAAGAGATTAATAATAATAATGATAATAATAATATAATGCACTAGTATAGATCCTTCCATTGTTTTGTTTTTCTGGGAAGAAAAATATATATAGAAGCAGTGTGAAAACACAGAAGGGCTACAAATTGAAGATGTCAACACTGGGGCACTCTAAAAATCAGCAACGAGAGTGTGATGGCACAGTAAAAACCTCGTCTGGAGCCAGTCTATGTCGCAGCATTTCTTGATCAGAAATAAGTCTCTGCATCCAACGAGCTTTCAGTCTAAGCTGGATATAGAAGAAGAAAGTGTAACACATTAAAAAAGAAGCCAAGAACCTCTATAGCCTCTGTTCCTTATCCCATATTTCCAGGATGATATCACGTCCTGGAATTTTTTAAAAAAAATTTCGAGCAAGTTCCTGGCCCTCATGGTCGCATAGAAAAGCTGGGAAGCGAATTCTATGTTTGGCGGAGGGTTAGGAAATAGAGATAAGGCTGTACCAGGCTATGTGTGTGCATGTGTGTTTTCGGGACCCTATGAGAATGAAGGGCAGTTTATTTCACAAGGGTTGTTAGATGCCAGGTGAAGGCTTTTCCCCCCCCCAGAATTTTAACATTTTATCACCTTAGTCTTTTAACATTTCTTTTTTAAATCTGTATTTTAAATCTGTATTTTAAATCTTTGTATTGCTGCTCAGTTTTATTCTGGTTGTACTTTTATATCGTGTTTTTATATTATGGTCTTATATTTTAAATGGTACTTATGGTTTTGTTTTTTGTGAACTGCCCAGAGAGCTTCGGCTATTTGGCGGCATAGAAATGCACTAAATAAATAAATAAATAAATAGCCCTTTCAATTATAATGTAACACACTTTTTTCCTCTTTATTTTTACGGCATGGGACCTCTGAATCATATGGCTTAGGTATGCAGCGTATCTTAATCCGGCCCTGCAGACACACACGTAGGAAAAGTGTGTTTATTCAGTTAACATAGTTCCACCTTACAAACGAAAAGACGATAGATCCAGCAACAAGATTATAGTTCATTACTATGCCACAGTTCCACATGCTTAAAATAAACTTGTGCAGAATTTCAAGAACAACTCACAATTAATGGACACATGGTCTTTACCCTAAAACATGTTCAGCAAAGCCATACCCCTCAAGTACGAATAAAATTGAGCTAGCCATGAAAAAAAGCTTTGATTTGTGTTACTGAAAGGCAGGAGTTCTCACCACCCAAACATTCTTCTTGCTTCCCTGCTGTTTTGGACATTTTTCCAAACATTTCTCAGCATGTTCGGTGAGAACTAGGAACTTATCATTTCAAAAGAAAGGGGAGGCAATGCAGGATGTATGTTGCCCACTTGGCAAGTTAGAACTTTCTGCCTGACGCAGCGGTGAATCTCTTCAGCCTTCTGCACATTCGCAGGAAGAGCCGCTGCTCTATCATTGAGGCAGGAAGCGGCTCTTGTCTAAACCCAAACTTACGAGAGGAAGAATGCTGGCGAGGAAATTGCCAGCACCACACCAGCAACCGCTCCGCGCACAAGGCCGAAAGGAATATGGCAACCTGGATGCAGCTCTGGCACTTCGGGGGCTCTCCGTGTGCCCTCTTAATCTGGAAGAGGCAGAGAACACAAGCCAGGGTTTCCCATGTGCTGCCTCCAACATTCTTGGGTGTTCATTGCAATGTGAGAATGGTCTCAAAGACCCCCAAAGCTCATCATCCCCTGGAATTGGACCCGGTGCCCTAAAAAGCCTTGACAGGGTGCCCATCGTGGCTGAATTCAAACCCCATTCCCCATTGCAGTCTGCCGGTACTTTGCTTGTATGTACAATGCGTTCTTCGTAACGAGAAGCCAGGGATTTTTAAACAGCACGGGAGGTTGGCTCTATCAAGCAACTCTTCGTCAGAAAATGAAACCCGGACTACACGGATCTCAGATCCAAACAAAGTTCCTCATGCGCTCTGAACGACAGCCGACACTGTTCGTAATGTCACCTTCGGAGCTAGAGGTTTTGCTTCTGTAGCCTCCACATCCTCCAACAGCCTTTTAACACCTGCTTCTCCCTCGTAGGCGACCTTAAAGCTGGAAATAACCATCCATCTAGCCCTGCTCTTTGCTGCCTTCGAGCCTCTCCATTCCTCGGGTCTCAAGGAAAATCTCCAATTCCGTCTCGAGTAGCGAAAGCTCAGGACAAGAAGCTACACATGTTTAGCATTAGACTCGCCCCAAACAGCCCTAGCCTCTAAAGCGAGCATTCCCAAATGGTGACGTGCGACAGAAAGAACCAACAGCCCTTGGGAGCCTAATGTGCCCACCCACAAAGGAGCCTGACCGCCACATCTCTGAATGATATACTGCTCTGGCAGTTAGCTAATTCTTCCACATCTCTGTATTGAGTGTGGTCAGATCCTTCCCAGTGCTTGGAAATTACTCCCAATGAGTTCAACAAGACTTCATCTGAAGTAAGCGGGCCGAGGAATGTGGCCTTAGTCACGTCCAATGCAGAGATGCAACGGGATCTCTCATCGCCCAAGCAAAACAAGCCATGACTCCTGCAGAAGCCCAGAAAATGTACTCCTCCGAAGTGGGTAGTTCTTACCCGTTGCACTCCTGGGGCGGAAAAATGAAATATACCACGATGTTTTAAAGAAACTTTCCACAGCTTTCCAAATTCTAAAGCCTGCATTCCAATTGTCGCTTGCCCACATCCATCCATTTCTACTCTTTTCACCAGTGAATGTGTTGTTACAGATGGCTTTCAAAGGGGCTTCGAAACACCCGTGGAGGAGGGGCATTCTGGAGGGGCATTCGTCACGACAGCTAAATCAAACCTCCAGTCATGGAGGTCGCGTACCTCCATCTGCTGGGGGAAACTGTGGGTCTGACTTCCGAGTAAGCATATATTGGATTGGAGTTTAAATGGACATTCTGTTATGTGTAGGTTCTTAGGGACCTCTTAGAGACACTCCAACCCAAGCAAATAAATCCACAAGACCAAGTTACTAGTCCATCAACATTTTTAAGAGCCCTGTATACCATCAGAACCATTCTCCACCCCCACCCTCCATTTCCAAAAGCTTCCTTTGCCTGGTTGCCTGCAGGGAAGTCAGATTCATCACAGGCATTCACCCAAAACCAGCTCAAGCTTTCAGCTTTTCTCCAAAGGAACATCTGCATTCAAGACAGATACATTATAATGAACGTCTCCTGTGAGATCAGAGTACCTACCCACAGAGGAGGGTGCACACTGCCCCTCTGCATGAATCACTGTTCTGGCTCCCCCGCCTTCCAATCAGGAAGCTAACCCAGACCAGAAATTTGCACAGAAACACAGCAGGGTTGAGCTCTACCGATGTGGGGTGACTCTTCCACATACTAAAAAGAAACCTGTCCGGGTGTAAGGACAGAACGTCTCCAATTTAAATTCAAGAAAATGTATGTTTCATTCACGTTACACAGCCGTATTTGCCACCAAAAAAGTGTTTCCATTTTGCATTGTTTGATCAAAACTAACATAACAAATGCACACAATACAAATAACAGTGTGCTGCTGGGCTGGAACTCAAGAGTTCTGAGTTCTAGTCCCCTCTTGGCCATGGAAGTCACTGGGTGACTTTAAACCAGTCGCTGGCTCTCCACCTAACCTACCTCACAGGGTTGTTGTTGTGAGGATACAATGGAGAAGCGGAAGATTACATATATGCCACCTTGGGTTCGTTGGAGGAAAGGCAGGATATAAATGTAACAAATAAAAAAAATTAAAATTAATCAAAATGCGGGACTGGAATTGATACATTAGACTTGTCAAGTCTAAAATCAAAGTTGAAATTAACTTTTTTTCAGGTACCTCTATCCTTAGGAAACACATATATTATTTATCCAGAACTCAGGCCTGCAAAAATTAGTATGTTAACGGATTTCAATCTTTTATTTTTCCCATCCCTTAAAATCTAAATAAGGTAACGAAAGTATATACTACTGAGTTGTAACGCCTTAAAATATTTATAAGTATTCCAGTAAAAGTAATTTGCAAATAAAGTTTGAATATATAATACCTTCTACTGCAATAAGTGTACATTATTAATTTTCCACACACACACAACTCAAATATTTCCGCTCAGGTATCTTTAGCTATCAGACAAACTTTTCAGATAAACACGCAGCATGAAAAAGTAACATTACACACTATTTTTAAAGTTTTGTTTACTAAACGTAAGTGAAATTAACATGGTAAATCACATGTCTTTTGAGCTAGGCCAGCGGGGGTAAGCCAACTGAGTTGTAATGTCTCCAAATATTTATAAGTGTTCCAATAAAAGTAATTTGCAAATAAAGTTTGAATATACAGTAGCAAAAGTCTAAAGAAACGCTAACATATTTAAATTGCAACATTCTTGAACATATTCAGTCATTTTCGTTAAATTAAATATAATTTAATACGTGAGTATTTCAACCACACCAATTTCACGACGATCATTCCAACTGCCTTTGCACTGGATGGGCAAGAGCCTGGGAACAGGTTTACATCTCCCCAAGCAAATAGGAATATGAGTTCCTGTAGGTTTTGCCTTCTGTCTTGCATAGAAGTCCAGAAAAGCTGATAGCCGGAAAGGTTGGGGGGAAAAAGTCACTAAGTCTATTTGCCCGCAATGGAAGTCACTTTAAACTCCTCCTCTTATACTTTGTAAAATGCCATGCACATTGAAGACACTACGTAATGTTTTAAATTAAATAGTAATAATAATAATAATAATAATAATAATAATATCACAATTACTCTGTTAGTCACCGGCATCACATCAACAAACTATACAGAAAACCTCCAGAAACTGGGCCTACCAAAATACATCCACACCAACATCCAGAAAGCAGTCATACTTGAAACATGCTCAATTGTCAGGAAATTCCTGAATCAGCAAACGACAGCATCACTTGGCAAAGTCTGTCATGCCCATCTATAGCAGCCCATCAACAGCCAAGAGGTGAAAATGGGCCAACTCTGTTCCAATTTACTCGCGTTTCGTTGCCTCGTGGGGAGCAGTTTAGTGGCAGAAGGCAAGCAGAAATTCCCAGGGCCAATCCCAGGCACCTCCCAATAGCGAGCCAACTTCAAGTGGTTATTCAGGGGCTACCCTATGATACAAGTGGGCCAATCCATCATTAGTGGCTGGTATAAAGACTCTTCGGCCTGTGGCCAGCCCACCTTTCAAACATGTCTAGCTGACATGTCCACCTCCTAGATACCTCTCAGTCCTCAAGCCTGAACACCCAACGCAAACATCTCAGGTGTTCTCCAAACACTGCCATGTATGTATCAGGCATGGCGACCAACGGCTCAAGGAGAGATCCTCTCCTTCAGAGACTCTAAATTATGGGTCTCTTGTCCTCTGGAGTTCGAAGCATGATGAGAATGTTCTCTTTAGACCCCAAGGCCAAACCAAAGTAGGAAGAGGTTAACCTGGCCATCTCCCACTCAATCTGGTAACAGAACACACCAGTGAATCAAAAACGTGTTCGTACATCGGTGGCGCAGCCACACGCCCGACAGAGGCCATTTCACACTTTGGATTCATGTGTGTGCTCCGTTACCAGAGCAAGTGTGAACCGACCGGCCGTAATAAATGTGTGTGTGTTGGAGTCGTCACAAGACTCTATTGCTGGTTTTTTCACTGCAACTAAGACTTAACACAGTTAATCTTCTGGAAAAAGGAAAGTCTTTTTGCACAACGCGTGTCTTTCACCATCACGAAATGTGGCTATGGCCTCTTGCGCCAATGGATCTGCAGCAGTCTAACCCAACCTGGCGCCCTCCCCAGATGTGCGGGACTGCAAATCCCATCGTAGGCCCCCTCCACAAGGATGCGCTTTTGCGCCCGGTTCCGGGATTATGCGCATTATCGCGGAGGCGCATTTACGCCTAATCCCTCTGCACGGGAGGCGGCGAGAGGCGGCGAAGCGCATTAATTCATGTCCAAAAAGCGCTTTAGAAGACGTTAACGCGCATAATCGCTTGTTCACACCGCGATAATGCGCTTTAACGGCCGGAGAAAAATAAAAGTCGCTATTTAATGCGCATTCGAAAATGGGCATTATCGGGGAAATAACGCGCCTGTACGCCCGTTTTGCGCTCCGCTGGTGTGGAGGTAAAATTTATAATGAGCCTCTAAGGCTCATTAAACGTCTCGTGTGGAGGAGGCCATTTATGCTGGCTGGGAATGATGGTTGTTGAGAACATAAGCAGAACCATGCTGGATCAGACCCAGGGTCCATCTAGTCCAGCACTCTGTTCACACAGTGGCCAACCAGGGGTTGACTAGGAACCCACAAGCAGGACACAGGTGCAACAGCACTCTCCCACCTATGTTCCCCAGCAACTGCTGCGCACAGGCTTACTGTCTACTGGAGGTAGCACACGGCCATCAGGACTAGTAGCCGTTGAGAGCCTTCTCCTCCTCCAGGAATTTATCCAACCCCCTTTTAAAGCCATCCAAATTGGTGGCCACCACTACATCCTGTGATAGCGAATTCCATAGTTTAACTATGTGCTGTGTGAAGAAGGTCCTTCCTTTTATTTGTCCTGAATCTCCCACCAATCAGCTTCATGGGATGACCCCTGGTTCTAGTATTATGGGAGGGGAGAAAAATGTCTCCCTATCCACATTCTTCACACCATGCAGAATTGTGCATCCTTCTATCATGTCTCCCCTTAGCTTCCTTTTCCCAGGCTGAACAGTCCCAGCTGTTGTAACCTTCCCTCATTGGGGAGATGCTCCGGCCCCTTGATCATATTAGTTGCCCCTTTCTGCACTTTTTCCAGCTCTACAATATCTTTTTTTAGCTGTGGTGACCAGAACTGTACCCAGTCTTCTAAGTGTGGTCGTACCATAGATTTGTATAAAAGCGGTATGATACTGGCCGAAACATCTGATTTCCAGCAACGATTAGCCATATTCGTGGAGGATAGGCCTTTTGCCACAATACTCAGATGGAGCCTCCATGTACCCAAGCAGTAGACCTTTAAATACCAGGTGCTGGCGAGAAACACTCAAGGAGAGCTGTAGGCTTTCTAGAAACATCTGGATAGTTACTGTCAAAAATGGGATGCTGAATGGACCTCCCCCCGGTCTGATCCAACGTGAGTCTTGTTATATCGTGTACCATTTAGATACCACTAGAGAAAGGGTGGGGAACTGTTGGTGTTACGGGTGATGTCGAACTCGCATCAGCACGAGCCAGCATGGCCAATGCTCAGGGATGATGGGAGTTGGATTCCAACGACTTCTCAACAGCATCAAGTGCCCCATCGCCAATCCATAGAGTAATGCAATACTTAGAAATGTAATTTTCCAAGGATTCTCAGTCTACGAGACAGGTGTCTAGCTATATTAACATGCTTAAGAGTTTCTTTATACTTTCTTTAGGACGCAATCCTATGCATGTTTAGACAGGAAAAAGTCCTGCAACTCCCAGTACAGCTGGCTGGGGAGTTGTAGGACTTTTTTCTACCTAAACATGCATAGGATTGCATCCTAAGAACATTTATACCCCACTTTACCAATGTTTTTTTTTTTTAAAGGCTATCCAACTAAAAGAATATAATGCTAAAACCAATGAATAAAGTCTAAGAAAAGCAGTAAAACCACCCCATTTAAAAGCCTCGGTGAATATGTGACCCCCCCCCTTGGAAGATTCTGATCTTGGTGTCGCATGGGTGTGTCTGGAGAAGATGTTCTAGAAATGGGGCACCACCACCAAGAAATCCCCTCACTGGTCCCACCCACATAATCTCTCGTCGGAGGGGACAGATGGAGGAGGAGGAAGGCTCCCAAAGCAGACTCTGGAGAGCAGGCCAGCTTAGATGGGTCTGCAACTACCAAGGACATACCCATGAGCCCTAGCGCCTTGAATTGGGCCCATAAACACACTGACGGTCAAGTAGAGACCTTCCAATAGAGCTGACGTACGTTCAGAATGAACCGTTCCACTTAGCCACTGGAACGCCATGTTGTCAACCAAACAATCTTCAAGGGCATCTAACCTGGATCTTATGAGAGCACAGGGATAACTGTACGAAAAGCGGTGCTAAAGAGGGAACATGAAAGACATTTCTCTCTGTAGCTTGCAGGATCTAGGGGGACAAATACGTAACAGAAGGGAGAACGCGAGACAAAACAAGACGCTGCTGCACCATTTCCTTAGATTAGGCTTTCAGGTATTTTGGACTGCAACTCCGAGCCATGGAAGCTAGGAATGATGTGAGTTGCTGTCCAACACAGCTGGAGGGCACTGCTTTACATGGTAGATAACCGTTTAAAATAGTTGCTCTGCAGGTTCTGGACACTGCCACTTCAAATTGCAAGTGGCCAAAGGGGTGAGAAGGGAGAAATCATATACTTGAATGCTCCCCATGTAAATACATCCCTGAATGCAGAAAGCTGGCACAGCCAGGACAAACTTTTAGACTAGATTTGTCCCTAATGAGCTAGCTTTTCTGCATGCGGGGAGTTTTACACTCAACTTGGTGGAATTTTTTTTTATTTCATTTTTTTTTAACTGCCCTGTTTGATCCCCACAAATTGGTGCACAGCTGCCAGGCCGGATATTCTGGGAGGGGACCTAGTAGATGCTTTGACCTTCCAGAATCACTGGTTTGGAATCCACACCCCTGGTCATCTCCACCAAGTGTTTCGATCTCTGGCCCCTGAGGGATTTAGGGGAAATGCACAACAAACATTACTGGGGTGGAACGGAGAGGGAGACTTGAATTGCCACCTGCCATCTTTCCTTATGTGTATCCCGCGTAGCACAGACGCTAAGGCAGCGTTGCAAAGCAACACACAGAAAATGCCGAGCCTACAAAAATAAATGGGCCTCAGTTGGGCTGGTTTTCTCTCAGCCTCGCCTTCAATAGGGAGATAATGCTACAGGCCCGCCTTATCGGGCTGTCGCAAGGATGAACAAATTCATGCAATGGAAGCTCTTTGAACCTTCTCTCTCTCACACACACATCACAAACGCTAGATATTATCATCTGTATTATAAGATCAAGGAGTTACCATTCTGTTCATCCATGTTTCTTCCTGCCTTGTACCCCAACTCCACACACACCCCAATCAACCTACTCCAAGCCTAGGTAGCGGCAGCCAAATCACACACTGTAAGGGGCAGGTAAAAAAAAAACGCCACACCTACAATGTGGGTTTCTCTCCAACTTGACAAGAAGGATGGGGTGTTTCTTTCTGAGCGCAACGACAGGAATTAACCAGGCAACGGAGCAAGATGGCGCCCATATAATGTCATGGGTCAGGGAATATATTTCTTTTATATATTTCTCATGCAAAGAGCTCTTCCTTGTTGCCTCAGGGCAACAAGGAAGGGACAGAATTTTCTCCTCCTTATGCAGCTGGGAGGCTGGTCAAGAACTTTTTTCTTTAAAAAATTGCGAATTAAGCAAATGCCGGATGATTTCGTTGGTCATGAGCGACCCATGCTACAAGTCAAAATGCATGCAAAGGGCACACTCTGATCCTCTCCCAACACAGGCCTTGCATCGTTTTCTCAACCAGAGCAAACAGCAACAGAGCATCTGCTCTGATGTGCATCTGCTCTGATGACTGACCGGATCAGTCCAGCCAGGTATTGGCTGTCGCAAAAGCATCGGCTACTGAGGGCTGTACTCTGCCAAGGCCTCTGTTGGAGGATGGCATTAAAATGCCCTTTGCATAGTAGAGTTGGAAGGGACCTCTAAGGCCATCAAGTCCAACCCCCTGCTCAATGCAGGAATTCACCTTAAAGCACACCTGACAGATGGCTGTCCAGCTGCATCTTGAATATGTGGGAGAGCCCATGACCTCCCTAGGTCATTGGTTCCTTTGCCCTTGGGAACCCAAGTTGTCTATCCCTACCGCTGGGAATATAAAAAACTCATAATTTAAATTCTCATAAATAACGCAGCACATCCACGCCCAAGATTTGAGACTTTCCCTGGTGTTCTACCACTAAGCCGTGTGTGTATGTGGGTGAGACCTTAGTGAGATCTGCCTCCAGTAGCAGGAACAATTCTTACCATAGCGCAGTGTTTCCTAAACCTTGATGCATGAGGTACTATCTTTTTTTAAAAAAAAAAAAATATGACAGGAGGCGCACTTCACTCCTGTACCCAGAAAAGCTTACATTTAAGAGTGTGAACACATCAGGATTGCACACCTAGGAGGAGTCCGGTGCTTCTGCACGAATCATAGAATAGTAGAGTTGGAAGGGGCCTATAAGGCCATAAAGTCCAACCCCCTGCTCAATGCAGGAACCACTTTAAAGCATCCCTGACAGATGGCTGTCCAGCTGCATCTTGAATCCCTCTAATGTGGGAGAACCCACCACCTTCCTAGATCATTGGTTCCATTGTCGTACTGCTCTAACAGTCAGGACATTTTTCCTGATGTCCAGCTGGAATCTGGCTTCCTGTCACTTGAGCCCATTATTCCATGTCCTGCAGTCTGGGATGATCGAGAAGAGATCCTGGCCTTTCAAGTATTTGAAGAGTGCTATGATGTCTCCCCTCAATCTTCTCTTCTCCAGGCTAAACATGCGCAGTTCTTTCAGTCTCATAGGGCTTTATTTCCAGACCCCTGATCATCCTCGTTGCCCTCCTCTGAACACGCTCCAGTCTCTGTTCTGGAAGCAACTCCTCACTGGAAGGAGGCATGGTTCAGAGTGGCCAGTCAGTGCAGAGAGGCAACAGTCAGCCTCTGTTGAGTGCGGGTAATTTGGCTATGTGGCTTCATTGGGTGTGAATAAATGATTCCGTCTCACAATGAAGAGCACGGCAGAGTTACCTCTCCCCAACACAGTCTGACCAGAAAGAAGCAAGGCCAGAATGGTACATCATGCAGAGATGCAACAGTCAGCCTCTTCTCTAGACTGGCTTACAGGGGCTTCCAATTTTCTAGCAGCGCACTACCCATTCTCACATGGCACACTGTTTGGGAATCACTCTGTTACCAGACCACTCCCTTTTGGTGCCTTCCCTTGATGCTGTGATACTCTAGAAATGCACAAGCCACATGGGAAGAACTATAAACCACCTACCCGAATTCAGCCTCTGATGTTGGTGTGGCTCATAAGAACATAAGGCGAACATTCCTGGATCAGACCAATAGACCATCTCGTCCAGCATTCCGTGGCCAACCAGCTGCCTCTGGGAAACCCACAAGCAGGACATGAGTGCAACAGCACCCTCCCACCCATGTTCCCCATCAGCTGGTGTACATAAGCATACTGCCTCTGAAACTGGGAGTAGCATAGAGGCCATCAGGACTAGTAGCCATTGATAGCCTTCTCCTCCAGGAATTGGTTTAATCTTCTTTTAAAGCCATCCCAAGTTGGTGGTCATCACCACATCTTGTGGTAACCAATTCCATAGTTCAGCTGTGCATTCTTTGCATGTGGCTTCTTCATCAACCATTCTCACAACTTGAGGATCAGGCCCAGATTTGTGCATGAGTAAGCAGCCAGAAACCAGAGCCCCCCCAATATGAAGGAGGACGCATTCCCCAAAAATGGAACACCCACCTCCCAAAACCCAAACTTAACATGACATCAGGCAAATGAACACAGAACAGGAAATGTGGCATCATGAGCCAGATCAATCTCTCTTACTGTATAGCAATTGGTATCAGACAGAAGCATCCTGTGTGACCTGAAAGCTTGCATCATTCAAACACCAACAGAAGTTGCCCTTAAGGGGGGAACCAAACAAATTATCTATAGAGGTATAGGCTTACCTGTCCTTGTATTTCTTATTCTCTGTACCGAACTGATAAACCAAACTGATAAACTGAACTGATAAACCAAACACGTCTACATGTTCACACATGCACATGGAGGAACATGAAAAGCCCTCTCCCAGTTTCAAGAGCCGCCCCAGGATAGCCAAAACTTGTGCGCCGTCTCAAAAATGTCTCCACCTTTTCGAGGCCTCTCTGTCGGACCAGTTCAGAGCAAGCAACAAATCAAACTTCAACCCAAATCGGGGGAAATGTGGCATTTTGGATAGAAAGCGTCCAGAAAGTCCACTGGAAAATGCAACCGAACAAAAGGAAATGTATTTTCTGCTCTGCAGATTAAGATACAGCCAACCACGCCACTGGAGAAGGGGGAAAATACCCTCAAACCTCCACATTTTCTAACCACCATCAGCACTCCCGGCACTTTCCTCCAAAAATAAATTCATACTTGTCTTAATACACATTGCTCCTTGTACATCCAATGGTGAAATGGTTCTGACAGATCACGCTCCAAAGAATACATAAAAATCTTTTAAAATTATATACATGGGAGGAAGACACACACAAATCTGCAAAATGCCATAAAAGACAGACCTCTCTCTCTCTCTACAGATCTGCAACCACAGGGAAAGAGGAAATCTCACCATGTTTTTTAAAGTGGCAGATTCCACACTATGAACACAACACATTCCAGTTCAAAGAGCTAATTTCCAAACTATTTCTCAGCAAACCCGGCATTGCTAAAACTCTCATTTTCAGGAAGGAAGAAAAAGCACACTATTTCCCACCATTAAAAATCAAAAGGTACATTAAAAAAAGAAAAAGAAGAACCAACAGATTCAATTAACTCCCCACCCCCTACACACAATTAAATACACCAAAAGGAGAAAGGAAGAAAAATGGAAGATTTTTTTTTACAGATCAGGGTTAGTTGGCAGGGCAGGAGGGGGCATATTTACACAATATTTCCATGCTAAACTTTTGCATAAGTAACTTCAGATCTTAAAACAGAGCTTTCATATATATATATATATATATATATATATATGCAATTCGCATGCAATCCTCGGTACAAGAAAGAAAGAGAAATACACCCCCTGATCCAACAAATCTCTCACACACATGCAAAACAAGGAAGACTACAAATAATAATAATAATATATTTTAAAAAATAAATAAATAAAAACACCCCTTTTTAGGTGCCCCTTTTAACTGCCTCTCCCACATTCTCAGATAGTTTTTATTAAATTTGCAGACAAAAGGGAATCAAAAATGGCAGCCTCGCTTATTTTTAAAACAGAACAGGGACGCCATGTTCTGCAGATCTGCACACACACAAAAAAGGAGGGGGAGAGAAATCTGAAGCTTGTCTGCTCCGAGAGGGGAAGAAGGAAGAAAGGAAAAAAAAAATTCAGGCAGCCACAAAAGTGCAAAGTCGGAGGGGGAAAAAATAAATAAGCTCCTTTTGGCCTCTCTTTTATTTGCATTCAATTATTCTTGGCCGGACGATTGCACCAAAAGGGGTATTTTATTTATTTATTATTTTTTTCCCTATTTGAATAGCCCGGCTTTTATTTATTTTAAAAAAAAGACACTTCCTATACCAATACACATGCTCCACTTGCAAATTGCAATCCCAGCCAGCGATCCGTCTGCAAAGGAAGAAAATGGGCACCCCCCTTTTCGCTGCTTCCTCCTCCTCATTCTCCACCCGCCCAAGCTCCTGTACGTCGTGGTGGGGGGGGGGGGGAGAAAGAGGAGGAGAAGGGGGCACCGAGAAGACACCCCCTTCTTTCTTCCTCCGATCCCGATCGGCTGCAAAATACATGCATGCATCAAATTTGCAAGCTTTTTTTTTCTTTTGCAAGCTTCGCCTGAAATTGACATGCATTTAAGAAAGCGTCGCCTGAAACTGACATGCATTTGCAGAAAGGCAAGCGTTAGAGGCATGCAATTTTGCTACGGAGGGATACATTGTCAATCTATTTTTTCCTTCTCCTCCCCCCCCCAACACCCACCCACCGCGTGGACAACCCCACACCCCTGCCTGAAACTGCCCTGAGAGTGCAGCCTGCCTTTCTTTCTCAGTCCTAAGAATATACACACCTTAAATTGCAGAGAGTTTTGGAAAAATCGGGCTTTTTGGATTCAGTTTTGCAAATAGACATTGGAGTGGGGGGTGGAGAGGAGAAATAATAGTTTAAAAAACAAAATAATAATTAAAACATACAAGTTTATTAGGGGGGAGGTGAACACAACAGTATCTCCCCCTCAACCCCCCTAATAAACCCCTCCCTACCAAAGGGGATAGGTCTGTCTAGCTTGGGGTCCCCCCCTCTCTTTCCTTTCTCTCTTTCTATCCCCCCCCCCCCTCTTCTCTCTTGCTGGGTGGTTGGAAAAGGCTCAGTTCAAATCTTCCGGGTCGCCTTGCAGTTCACTTCTGGGTTCTGCAAACACCAAAGCCATAAGCTTGGTTTGTACAAGATCCATCAGAACAACATTTTAAAAAAAAAGTCCCCTTCTTCGCAAAAAAAACCCCTCCCCTTCTCAAAAAACGAATTAAAAAAAATCTTAATAGAAGATTTTGGAGAATCTTCTTCCTCTCCTCTCCTCTGCCTTCCTTCCTTTCTTCAAGATTTAAAAAATTTTTTTTTGGTCCCTTTCTTACTTGGCAAGGGTTGTTTCCCCCCTCCCCCCTTCCTTTCAAAACATTCACTTCTTTGGAAAGAGTTTCCAAAATGGGCAGATACAGTATTCGCATGAAAGAGGGGGGGGGGAAGGGGAGGAGAAAAAAGGGGGGGAGCCTGTGGAAAAGAAAACCTTGGGGTGGAGAAGGGGGAGATTTGCAGGGTGATAGTGGAGGAGGGGGAAAGGGAGGAAGAGAGGGGGCGTCTGTGGGTTTTGGGCTGGCTGCAAAATGTGCCCAGGCGCTGCTTGCAAAAAAAAAAAAAAAAAAAGCACGGAACAAGAATTGGGTTGCTTGCACACTGCTTCCTGGTGGTGTTGGTACTTGTGTGCTCGTTGTTCTTTTTATTTTACAACTCCCTGATCATCTCTTTTCCACCCCCTCTACAGCCCTCCTTTCCCCCCCCCCCCCGCCCAAGTTGCCCCAAGTGACTTTAATTTCCTGGCCAGGCACCAAGATAAATTCAGGCGCACCTCTCTGCAGAAAATAAGGCGCCCCTGCGGGTTCAATCCGCTACCGCTGCAGTCCTGGAACACACACCCTTCCCGGCGAGGGAAGCAGTGCCGAGTGGGCCCGACTTCCGAGTATACATGCCTAGGATGGCGCCGGATCGTAAGGATGAGCTGCCAGGGCAGGGAATGACAATTAGAGAGCTTTAAAAGGTGCGTGTCTGGGGTGGGTGAGGTTGCTGCATCTGGAGTGGAGGTTTTTGTCAACAGCTGTGGCCAATTGCGGCTCCGTAGAACCTCCAGGGTTAGAGGAAGTCTACCTCTGAGCAACAGAGAGAGGCTGGATTTGCGCCCTGCTTGAGGGTTTTTTGAAGGCTTCAGGGTGGACACTTGGAGAAAGGGACGCCCGCTTGACCCGTTGATTCACAAGAATGACCCCTGGTCGTAAACGCCTCCCCCCGCCCTCCGATGACGAACTTTCCGCACCAGTGCGACACAAAGCAAAGGGCTCCTTGCCTGTGTGATCAGCAACGTGTGATCAGTTGTAGCAGAGCCTGGCCCTGTGTAAGCAAAGGGCACTGTAACTCCTTCCTCCGCTGAGAGACCTGCCGGAGAGGCCTTGGCAGAAGGCCGCCCCTCAGGGACTTGCTGACACCTCTGGCACATGAGAGGGGAGGGTCTGGCATCGTTCACTCCGGGGAGCAAAGGTTTCACGAGCCCTTTGCCCTGCGTCTTGGCTCACAGAAGAGGGAGACCGTGGATGGAGCCAAGCTTGCTAACCTCACAGCTGCGCGCAGGGAAAAATGTGGCCCGTGAAACGTACTCACGAATGGCTGGCCGTTATATTTGGTCCTAATTATTACAGACAGCCATCTGTCAGGCATGCTTTAAGGTGGATACCTGCACTGAGCAGGGGGTTGGACTTGATGGCCTTATGGGCCCTTTCCAACTCTACCATTCAATGACTCTATGTCTTGGGTGAGCCCCTGCATGTGACGTTTGCAAAGGCCTCATGGAATCAAAGGTGGGAGGCTATGGTTGGGTTACAAAAGCGAGAGGGATTTTTGAAACCAAACCAAACACCATGGGATTCATCTTTACCCTTTCCTGCCATGTAAGGGTCACTCTCAGCTGAAATGGGGTGGGGTGTGTGCATGCCACCAATTCTTCTTTCGGGAGGGCTGGGCTAGCATTGGGGAGACCTAGGTTCAAATCCCTGTTCAGCTCTGTGGCTCACTAGCTAGTGCTGGGCTGGTAACAGCCTCTAATCTACCTCACAGGGTTGTTGTGAGGATAACGATGGAGAGGAGGACTCTGCAAGTTGCCTTGCAAGAGGAAAAAGGGCAGGATATAATAATAATAATAATAATAATAATAATAATAATAATAATAAATAGTGGAAAAGAGGAAAAAAATATACGCTACTGGCCATGAAAGTCAAAGAACTATGCAAACAGGAAAATGTCAAAATTATCCCATTAGTCACATCAGTCACCGGCATCACATCAAAAAACTGTACAGAAAACCTTCAGAAACTGGGCCTACCAGAATACATCCACACCAACATCCAGAAAACACAGTCATACTTAAAACATGCCCAATTGTCAGGAAATTCCTGAATCTGTAAAAGATAGCATGACCTGGCAAAGCCCATCATGTTCATCTACGAAAACCACCACGAATGAGAAAAGAGATGATGATGTTGATGATGATGATGATGATATAATTAAAATTAATATAAATAAGGGTAAGCAGAGTTTTTTGGCAAGGTCTTTCCTTTGTCACCAGAGTTGATCATTGACGTATCTTTTGTCTGAGTTGTGCACAGAAATGAGCAGATCAGGGGTGTAAAAAAACCAAGAGAAGGTACCTACCTATCAAAGACTTTCTTGCTGTACCAACTGCAGGCAAGGGGATTAAAGAGCCCTTTGCATCTCAGATTGGGAGGGGCCACATAATGGGGCAAAGGGCTCTATCCCAAGCTTCCCTTGCTGCTTGTACTGCAGGAAATAATGTTAAAGAGCCCTTTTTTCCTGCCTGAGCTTTGGAGAAAGTGGCCAGGTTACATAATAGGGCAAAGGGCTCTATCCAAAGCCTCCCTTGCTGTTTGCACTGCAGCCAAGGGGATAATGAGCCCTTTGCTGGTGTCTCAGCTTGGGAGAAAATGGCTGAAGTGCACAGCCACGTGTGTGTTGGGTTTTGGGGGGGGGGGTCTGGGTTATACCAGGAGCTGAAGGGAAACCTTTGAGGGTTGGATTTGCCCTCCACCCCTGCCAGGGTCTCAATTACTTATCCCTATGTGGTCTCAAAATACATTTTCTCTGGAGGTTTTATTTTCCCTACTTAAGTCAGCAGCAGCCTGCAGATTCTTCCTCCTGGGATGTCATTTCACTCTAATGCCATGGGTTTCAAACCGGGATCCTGTAAAACCAGGGAGGCATGCTTTGCAATTGCACCCCACAGTGTTCCCTTTTGGGGTATGGGAGCGTACAAACAATGGTGTGGAGAGTTCCTTTAGAGTTCTGACGGGTTTTGACTGAAACCCGGAGCTGATTCGCCGCCCCACTGACATCAGAGCCACTCCACTGCTATATTTTTTGCGAGAGACACCACACCAGCTCAGAACAGTGACTTGTACAGAGAGGCGGCAGGCAGGCAAAGTGATCCAGTCACACCCTATGTGAAGCAGCAGCAGCAGCAGCATGAACTGCCCTCCAACAGGACCTGTCTGGAAGGCGGCATGGTCAGGGCATATACTCAGAGATACAACAATGGAGTTTATTCTTCAGGCGTGGGCAGGCTAAGGATAGGACAGCCTCTTTCCAACAAAACAGAGATTGGGGTGTGATCTATGGGGTGGGGAGAGGTCTTCAGCCACCTCTATCCCCTGGCAAACTTCACAATGCAGAGACCCCTATGTATGTGATTGTATTTGTGCATGTGAAAGTGTGTATGTGTAGAGCTCACATGCACAGTCCCCGCCACCCCGGCAGATGCATGATGTGGCCTTCAAAGCTGAAAAGGTTGTGCATCCCTGATGGAGTCCAAGTCCCCCTGCTCTGTTGGTTACATTACAACTTGCAAGGCCAGGGGAATTTCGGGTGTCATGACGTCACGTCTCCTACGATTTGCAGTAAGATGTTACCAAGGGAAGTGGGAGAGGAGAGGGCGACATGCAGAATTGATGCACGATTTGGCCTCCGTGCCGCCAGCCATGCACTAATTTCTGCTAGGCCTTTTGCTGTTGCTTCCTCCATTCTGGTTCAGTCGCCCCAGCTCAAAGTTTCTAAGAAAAAAACGTCCCGGTGCTGATATCAATGTTCTGCTCTTCTGACTTCTCCAAGCAAACCAGTTTCCAGCTTTGGGGTTGGGTGGTGGTCATTCTAGAGGCGAGAAAGAGGAAGAACCAAAATCGAAAAAGATGGGAGAATGAATAAGGGGCGGTTGTTTTGTAGAAATATAACGTATCGGGTCATTCTTTTTGTTAGTTGTACCCATTCTGAAATTGCCAGGCAGGATAATGAAGAAATAGTAGTGACAATCCTGTATGAACAATTCATTTTCCAAGTCCATATCTCACTTGTGGAAAACATTCAAGGCTGGGAAATAAAATTAATTAACTAAAGGGAATGGTTTCATCCTATTCTGCGTTGGTCTGGATTTGTGTGGAGTACTCTATCCCGTTCTAGATGCCACATTTTAAGGACATCAACCCAAAGTATTTTCCAGAGGCTCAATTGGAGCATGTCCAGAGGAGAGCAACCAGGATGGTGAGGGGTCTTGAAACCAACTCCTATGAGGAACAGTTGAAAGAGTTGGGTATGTTTAGCTTGGAGAAGGTTAAAAAAAGACATGATAATGATCTCCAAATATCTGAAAGGTGCAGAGTTGTTCTCTGTTATTCCAGAGAACAGGTGAAAATTTCTCTTCTTTGCTTGTCTATATCATCCAGCGTTTCTTACCTGTTTTACATTTAAATTTGTCAGCTCCGTTGTCTTGTTCAGTGGTTGATCTGGTGATGTTGTATTTTAATTTCATTTTCCTGTTATAGCAAATGCTTTATTCCAGGCTGTTGCAACTGGTGGCCCTCCTGATATTTTGGCCTACAATCCCCATCAGCCCTGGCCAGCATAGCCAATGGTGAGGGCTGATGGGACACGTAGGTCAAAAACCCTCTCTGGTGCTGTCGTAATTCAAGCAGACTTTGACAATCTGTTGCGGTCTGATGCTGTTTTTATTCTGGTATTGTTGTGTTTTGAATTGTGTTTTAATGTATTTGTTGCATTGTTGTTTTTAATTCAGTTGTAATGATGATCATAAGCTGCCTTGAGTGCCATTTTTGTTGTAATGATGATCGTAAGCTGCCTTGAGTGCCATTTTTCCTGGGAGAACTTCAGGGTACTAATCAAATCAATCAATAAGCTCTGAGCTTATCAATTCTGACCTGCTTGTACTGTCTGTCTGTATGTTTTCAAGCCCAGTTTAAGGTGCTGATTTTGACCCTATAAAGCTTTACGTGGCTTAGGACTGCAATACCTGATAGGGCGTCTCTCCTGTTACATACCTACCTATACTGTGCACTCAACATCTGCAGCCCTTCTACAAATGCCTCCTCCAAGGGAGGTTCAGAGGACAGCAACAAGGGAGAGGTCTTCTCAGTGGTGGTTCCTCAATTATGGAATATTCTCCCCAGTGAAACCCGCCTGACGCCAACACTGTCATCTTGTCGGTACCAGGTTAAGACTTTTCTCTACTCCCAGGTCTTTGATGGCATAAGATGGAGCTCCTTCTTTTAATTGCTTTCCTGGATCTTGGTATTTTAAATTGCTTTCCGCTGTTTAAAAATGTCTTAACTTTATTTTGTATGTTGTAATGCTTGCTGTGAGACATCTGGAATCTTTTTTTTTAAAGAGAATATAAGGGTGTTTCTTTGGGATGCTGGGCTCAAGCCATTTAGTGCTTTATCTGTAAGTCCCTTGAATCCTGTTTTCATAATATGCTCAGCCCTATGCGGTAGGCTGATATTATAATCCCACCTGTTGCAGATGTGGGTGGGTGGGTGGGTGGGGCAGAGAGTACACTGTTTTGTCAACAATTTGCTAATTCAGGTTGGATCTGAGCTGAGATTCGAACCCAGAACGCGCCTTAGCTGTTAACCCCTTTCATTTGCTTCGTATTTCTCCCTAAAAACAAAATTCCCACTGCCTTCTCCAAGCCGGTGCATTGGACTACACCTTCCATAATGCTGGCTATGCTGGCTGGGGGATTGTGGGCATTGTAGTCTGAAGGGTACTGGCTCCACTTGGCTCTCCAGGATAAAGTCAGCCCTCCACCCCCGTAGCCAAGACGGACGCATTCAATCAATGCTTTTACTCTGCCAAACGTAGTGCTTGTAATTACATTTCATCACATTCTCATTTGTGCTGATGAATTACCATATGACTAATGCATGATTAATTAATTCCGGGGCAGGAAGCTGGGAGTGATGGCGGAGGCCTTCCCTGCTCGCAGGCTGGGCATCCCAGACACTCTGCCAAGAGCAAGAGAAAGAAGAGAGGGTGTCAGAAACGGGCTGCCTTTCCCCGCCCGTCTCTCATCCAGGCAGCTTGATGCTACCAGATCTGCTCGACCTCCACGTTGTATGTTTTTGGGATAGCATTTCATTTATTACATTTCCGTGCCACTCAATAGCCAAACCTCTCTGGGAGGTTTACAAAGATTAAAACCTCAAAAACACATGATACATAGTATAAAAAAACATTTATATAGAAACGGATGAACAGGCTGCATCCACGTAGACACATATATCTAAATGATTTTAAACAAAACTAAGAAAAATCCAGGGCCTGACAGAAACTTCATCCTATGTACCCAATAAATGCCTGAGAGAAGAGCATGGTTTTAACCAGGCACCAAAAGTATAACAATGTTGGTGGCAGGCTGGCTTTGTTGGAAAGATTGTTCCATGTTTGGTGGGGGGCACCACTGAGAAGGCCTTCTCCCTCGTTGCTGCCTCCCACGCGTCCCTTGGAAGAGGCACCTGGAAGGGGGGGGGGGGCTTAGATGATGAATGCAGTGTACAGGTTGGTTCATGCTGGCGCTCTGCCAGGTATTGTGGTCTGGAGCTGTATATAAGGCATTGTAAAACCAACACCTTGAATTGGTGCTCTAATTGGTGTTATATATTTGGGCCTTCTTGTTCCTGTTTTCAATCTGGCCGCCGCCTTTTGCCCAAAGCTGCAGTGTGTGAACTGTCTCCAAAGGCAGACCCACGTACAGCACATTGCAATAGTCTAATTTGGAGGTTAGATTACTATGTTAGAATACTGCTCTTGCCTTCTCTGGCAGAGGGAGCGAGCTACCATACCCAACAGTTTAAAAAACACGCAACACCTCTTTCTAATAGAGAAACCCATTTTTTTGGTTAGAAACATGTGCATCTCGCTGCAGTCTCCAAAGATGGGAGAACCAGCCATTTTTAGCTTGCCAAAATTCTCCAGAAATCACTTTGAAGCCTTCTTCAGCTTGTTTCCATTTTCGAGCTGTTTTTTGCTGGTTTGAATGGAAAACGGGACTATTTTGATGCATATTTTTCAGGAGTCCATACTTGCTCCCACTATTGACTGAAGCGTGAAAATCCATAGTTTGGGGGGGAAACGTGCCTGTCAAAGGAGGCATTAACCTCCCCCCCCCCCATTTTTCTAACATGACTGCAAATTTGGGAATTTGCTAACATTTCCCAAAATGAAGCCCTCCTGTGCATATTCACATTTGGGATTGTGAACACGACATGTTTACATCGTTTGTGAACAGAAATGAAACTCTTGTCCATCCCTAGCAGTGACCACACCCTCTCGATTCTCTTGGAGGTCTCAGTGTCTTTCGATTCTATCAGACATGGTTTCTTTCTGGATAGGCTACCAGGGCTGGGAGCTGGAGGCTCTGCATTGCAGTGGTTCCATTCCTACTTCGATGGCTGATTCCAGAAGGTGGTGCTGGGGGATTATTGCTCTGTGCCGTGACGGTTATGCTATGGCGTTCCACGGGGCTCTATCCTGCCCCCCATGCTGTTCAATGTCCATATGAAACCGCTGGGTGAGGTGTCACTCATATGCGGATGACACTCATCTGTCTCTCCTTTCCATGAAATCCGGGTGAGGCAGTAGCTGCCTAGGTGCAGCAATGGTCTGGATGAGGGCCAATAAACGGAGACTCCATCCAGACAAGGCGGTGGCCCTCTCAGTGGGTGGTTTGTCTGCCTGGCTGTGGGGTGTTCACCCTCTTCTGGGGGGGGATTGCACTCCCCCTAAAAGAACAAGTTCGTAGTTTGGGGATGCTCTTGGATTGAGAACTGTCACTGGAGGCACAGGTGAACTCGGTGGCACAGAGCACCTTTTATCAGCGAAGGCTGATACACCGTCTACATCCTTACCTGGACAGAGATTGGCTAGCTACAGTTATCCATTCTCTGGCAACCTCTGGACTACTGCAGTGTGTTACACATGGGGCTGCCTTTGAAAATGCCTGGAAACTTCAGCTGGTCCAAAACAGGGCAGCGAGATTGTCAAGAGGGACTGGACCGATCGTATGATACCAGTGTGTTATGAACTGCAATTGATCTGGGCTCAATTAAAAGTGTCGGCAGTAACCTATAAAGCCCTAAATAGGTCGGGGTGAGGTTACCCGAAGGACCGTCGATGTCCATATATCCCCTAAGATCATTTTCAGAGGCCCTTTTCCAGGTGCCCCCACCAAACAAGGAGACAGAGCCTTTTCTGTAGTGGCACCCTGGTTGTACAATGCTCACCACAGAGAAGCCTACTTGGTACCAATGCTGTGGTCTTTTTGGTGCCAGGTGACCTTATTTTCCCAGGATTTTTAGACCTCTGCTTTAAAAATGGTGTTAGCACACCACCCAATGCATGTTTAGCAGAAGAAAAGTCTTACAGTTCCCAGAATTTCCCAGCCAGCCATACCGGCTGGGGAATTCTGGGAAATGTAGGATGCTTTTTTCCTGTTGAAACATGCACTGGATTGCACCCTTGCTGTATTTTTAGATCTTTGCAGCACTGGTCGGCTTTTACTCAGTTTTAAACATAAGATTTAAACATGGGGAAAATTGGAACCATGATTTACCAGGACCAAGGGCTTTCAGACAGGGGCAGCAGGAGATCATGAAACAGTGAAAGAATAGACACACTGTTAGTTAGTTGTGCATATGGGCATATCGGAGCGCCCATACAGCATATCTGGAAGAAAGGGGGGAGGTAAGAACCACAAGAGGGAGCAAACGCATCAGGAAATGGAAATATAGGGGAATATTTATCCAGCAGGCCTATAGATTCTAAGTTTCATCTTTGCTTTGCATGGTTTTTTTTGGTGTATTTCTTTTTGAGGTGTGCACATTTTTTCTGAGGGTCACTGCCCTGGGTGAGGATCAGGATGGGAATTCAGTGTGAGAAGCGACTTTCATCCTTGGAATGTGGGGGGGGAGCCCCAATTTTCACATGTTTGTCAGTCCCATGGAATGAAAAGCAAACCAGAAAAAGATGGGCACATCCAGTGGAGGCTGATGGCTCCAACATCAATGGGGTGATGAATTTGCTCCTGGTTTCACTCAGAACCAGTCAGAAAGGAGCTATCCAAGGTTCTTCACAAGAGATGAACGTTGAACTGTGCTTTGGGAAGCTCCCTCAGAGTTCTGACCGAAACCCGGAATGGATTCACTGCTTGCTGACATGGAGCCACCAGCCTCCATTGGGACAGATGCCTGATCCATGTACAGATGAGTGCACGAGGAGAACCCGGATTGTGCCCACTGGAACTGCCCCCTCTGACTTTGATGTCCCATCTGTGCAGGGGGCAGCATGCATAAACTGAAAGCTCTCTGGGCAGTTGACCAAAAATGAAGATGAAGCTGTTCATGGAAGAAGGCAGAAGGCAAATCCTTTCAATAGAGAAATAAGGAGGCAGAAGGGTGTGTTTGTGAAGGTTGTTTTGCGGGGTGGTGGTGGTGGTGGTATTTATTTTATTTATCGAAAATGATTTTTAAGCTGCCTTTAAGGATAAAAATATTGCTGTTTGGGGATTCTGGCAGTTGTAACAACCTAAGAAGAGCCCTGCTGGATCAGGTCAAAGGTCCATCTGGTTCAGCACTCGATGATGATGATGATGATGATGATGATGATGATCTTTATTTATATCCCGCCTTTTGCCCAATGCTGGGCCTCAAGGCGGCTTTACAAAATTAAAACATATACAGTTAAAGCTATAAATAAGAGCTATGCAAAAGTTAAAAATATAATTAAATAGGTTTCAGTATTAAAACATTTCAACATTTAAAACACATATTAAAATCAAAAGTCTTAAAACACAGATAGGGGTCCACATTATTCTCCAAAGGCCAGCCGGAATAAGAATGTTTTTGTGTGCCTCCGGAAACACATCAAGGAGGGAGCCCGTCTAGCTTCCTTGGGAAGGAAGTTCCAGAGCACTGGAAGACAGTTCACACAGTGGCCAACCAGCTGTCGACCAGGAAGCCGCAAGCAGGACATGAGTGCCACAGCAGCCTCCCGCCCATGTTCCCCTATATACATCCTATATAGTGTATATAGGCTTAGTACCTCTGGAGGCAGCACATAGCCCTCAGGACTAGTAGCCATTGATAGCCTTCTCCTCCTCCAGGAATTTATCCAATCCCCTTTTAAAGTAATCCAAATTGTATTTTTGTTTCGTTTTGTTTTTGGAGGGGTGCATATTTTCTCTGAGAGTCACTGCCCAGGATGAGGATCAGGGTGGCAATTCAGTGTAAGCTCCGCCCAAGACATATTCATTCAAGGCTCCCTAAAAACAAAGCGGACTGATTCAAAGTAAATAATAAAATCAGAAATCACCAACTGTTCCCTAGATTCATAGAACAGTAGAAGTGGAAGGGGCTCCTAAGGCCATCGAGTCCAACCCCTTGCTCAATGCAGGGATCCCCCTTAAAGCATCCCTGACAGATGGTTGCCCAGCTGCCTCTTGAAGGCCTCCATAGAATCTTAGAATATTTAGTGAGAAGCTGGAATAGGCTGTACGTCTTGGGGCGCCGAAAAAGGAAGGAGTCTTTGGATTTTGATCAGAACAACCTCTTTTGTTTGTATTCCAGGAATCGCAGAAATCAGTTTTTCTGCTTCTAAACTCTTCGGAGGTTTTTTTTTTTTGTACCCATTTGCTGTGCTGTGGGCAAAAGTTGGTTTACTATTTCCAGCTCAATGGCTTGTCCCCCCCCCCCCCTTTACACACACACTTGGGTCAAATAGCAGCCCTGCTCAAATAAGGCCACCTGGGGTGATGCGAGGATCTACCAAGAACATTTGGGAAGGATTAAAAGAAGCCCTGGCCAGAGCCTTGTTTGTTTTGAAAATATTGGGGAGCAGGGGAAGAGAACACGTAACGTTCCAACTTTCAAAGAGGTCCGACCTCCCATTTCTGCCTGCTCTTGGCTTCTGCCAAACCTGCAGCAAAACCAAGCTTCAAAACCAAAAGGTGCAAAAGGAGCACTAGGGCCTGCTCCAGTTGAACTGCTTCTCAGCACCCCCGCAAAAGAGACAGGAAGCAGAGCCATCCCACCAGCCTTGCTAACACTCTTCTTAATTTTTTTCCTCTTCCCTCCCCATTCCTTTTTCCTTGTGTGTCGTGACTTTTTGAGATTGTAAGCCTGTGGGGCAGAGACTACCTTTCCCCCTCCTTTTTTTTAGCTGCTTGAGTGTATGCTGCTGTGGGAGCCATTCATTTTTTTGACTGAGCTGGATAAAAACAATACTTTAAATAAATGAATAATAAAACACTTTGGTGGGGAGCTGACGCCGCTCCAAGCCAAAGTGGATTAAGCATCTCTTCTTTTTAAGCAATAATTTGGATTTCAAGTGGCTTTTATGCCAAACAACCACACTTAAGGGACTTCCTATTCTGTCTTCTCTTCCTTAGCAGAGGACAGATCTACACCAAACAGAATAGAACACTTTGAAAGCGGTTTGAAAATGGTATATTGAATGTGTCATGGGCCCCCAACAGTTGTCAAGACTGTTGTAATTTTCGTAAACTGCTCAGAGAGCTTTGGCTATGGAGTGGTATGCAAATGTAAATAATAATAATAATAATAATAATAATAATAATATAATAATAATAATAATAATAATTACAGCTGCAAAAATAATTCACCAACAACTGGCCATCGAATTCAACCTTATCAAACAACCTACACAATACTATACATATTCACCCGAAACAATCCTGGAAAATGCAGATCATAAAACATACTGGGACAGAACAATTCATACAGACTAGACAATACCTTGCAACCAACCAGACATAACAGTCATAGACAAAAAAGAAAAACACACATACCTCATAGACATAGTAATACTGAATGACAAAAATGTGGTTGAAAAGGAAGAAGAAAAATGAGACAAATATACACCACTGGCCATGGAAATCAAAGAACTATGGCAACAGGAAAAGGTCACAATTATTCCGTTAGTTACCTCAGTCACCGGCATCACATCTAAAAACTATACAGGAAACCTCCAGAAACTGGGCCTACCAGAATACATCCACACCAACATCCAGAAAGCACAGTCATAATTAAAACATGCTCAATCATCAGGAAATTCCTGAATCTGTAAAAGATAGCATGACTTGACAAAGCCCATCATGTCCGTCTAGAAAAACCACCACGAGCGAGAAAGAGATTATTATTATTATTAATAATAATAATAATGATGCAGTAGTATAGATTCTTCCATTGTTTTTTTTTCCTGGAAAGAAATATATATATAGAAGCAGTGTGAAAACACAGAATGGCTACAAACTGAAGATGTCACCACTGGGGCCCTCTAAAAATCAGCAACGAGAGTGTGATGGCACAGTAAAAACCTCATTTGGAACCACTCTGTGTCACAGCTTTTCTTGATCAGAAATAAGTCTCTGCCCCCAACGAGCTTCCAGTCTAAGCTGCATATAGAAGAAGAAAGTGTAACACATGAAAAAAAGAAGCCAAGAGCCTCTATAGCCTCTCTTCCTTATCCCATATTTCCAGGACGATATCATGTTCTCACATGGGGTCACCATACCGGTGCAAAGCTTTGCAGTCCGAGCATGGCAGCTTTGATTTTTTTCAAGCAAGCTCCTGGCCCGCATGGTCGCATAGAAAAGCTGGGAAGCGAATTGTATGTTCGGCGGAGGGTTAGGAAATAGAGAAAAGGCTGTACCAGGCTATGTGTGTGCATGTGTGTTTTCAGGACCCTATGAGAATGAAGGGCAGTTTATTTCACAAGGGTTGTGATGCATGCGGACAACTGTAAATCTAAATCAGTCGTTTTTAGATGTTCTGCTTTTAGGGAACATTTTCCACAGCAACATGGGATCTCCCATGGGCACCAGTGGGTCTGTGGGAGACCACTGCCATCCCTGAATTTAATTTTATTTCTTAGTATTTTGGTAATAATAATAATAATAACCCTGCCAAGCTTAGTGCCGCCCCACATAATCTGTGAGCAGTAAACAGTACACATGAAATTCTCTCCTGGCTGTCCATTCCAGCTGGGCCAGCTGTCAAAAAAGGTCATGTTTTTAGAGATTTCAGCATGTAAATGTATTTAAATTAAACAAGTTAATCAATTAGTAAACTATTACTACTGGAAGCAGATTACAACCCTAAAGCTAAATCAACCTTCTTCACTTTTGGAAAAAGCATTTTAAGAAACCGATCGTCAAAGTTGAAAACAAAAGCTGAGATTGCATGTGGCCCTGACTCCAATTTGGCATAAATTTGCAATTTTCAAACGTATGATTTGGTGCAAAAACTACCAGCTTGCATCACGGATTCTTTTTTTCTTATAGTACAAGGATAGAGTTGTAAAGGGACAACGTTTGGGATCCTAGGGTGGACCTCAGTGTGTTGTCCTGCCTTGTTGATTGTGAGGGACTTTAGGAGATCACAACCGAAACACGAGTCAGCAATGTGATGCAGCAGCTAAAAAAGGCGAATGCAATTCGAGGCCGCATCAATAGACGTATAGTGTCCCGATCACAAGAAGAAATGGTAGCCCTCTGTTCTGCTTTGGTTAGACCTCACCTGGAGTAGTATGTCCAGTTCTGTCCTAAGAGGGGTGCTGTGATGTGTTGGGAGAAATTGACTAGCCAGGTTGGCAATGCAGACCAAAAACAGACGTGGGGATAGGCTGGCTCCGGGTTCAAGGGGCCTCAGGGCAAAGTTTCAAGTAAAGGTGCCAGCCCCCATTTCCTCAGGAGGGGCAGTCAACCCCAGAACGGCCAAGGCTGTGGAGCTCTGCACCTTGGAGAGCTCCTTTGGAGTTCTGACTGGTTCCGACTGAAACCCAGAGCAGGTTCAGCACCCCACTGACATCGGAGCCATCAGCCTCCACCGAGCCAAGTAGAGGGCCACAGCAGCAGAAAAATAATAATAATGCCCCCCCCCCCCATTTTCAAAAGCTGAAATAAAGATGGTGTGTCAGCAGCTCTCCCTGCCTAGGTCTGAGGTTTATAAACTGGAAGAAGCCCTCCTCGTGAGGAAGGCCCTACTCACCCTTTACTCACGAGGAGCCTTCCTTTGCAAATGGGCACTCCTTCTCACAGGGGTTGCGCTGGTCTGCCTCTTGAGACACCGACGCTCTCAAGGGGGGAGGTGTCGCTCAGCCACTATCCTCTTGCGGGATAGACCCATAGCCATCTCCCGAGGACCTAGGGTCCTTCTGGTCGCCTGGCATGGGCTGCTCCTTGATATTGCTCATCTCTGAGAGCTCTAGCTCCACCGCTTAAGAGGACTACCTCCACCGACATGCTGCCCCAGGAGTTATTACCTGCGATGGCTGCCTCAGACTGTCTAAGAGCAGGGCAGGCCCTATTTAGGCACATGCCAAAGGGATGTTTGAGAAACTTGCTTCAGTTCGTTTTGGATCAGAATTTTCCCATCTTCCGGACTGAACATGGACTCGAAGTCCTGACATTTCTGAGTTTGCAGACCACCACCCCAAATGCGTTCGACAGCTTGCACCCGTTTGAAAGACGTGCATGGGGGGGGGGGGGAAAGCTGTACTTTTGAAAATGTGCACACATACACTTTAATTGATGAGAGGAAAATGCGTCCGTTTCAGGCGTGCATAACTGATGTGTGCATTTTGAAAAACATGCATGGATTTCCATGCGAAAAGGAACCCACCTGCACACACAAAGTGCTGGTATTAACATTCAAAGTCCTAAACGGCTCGGGGCCAGGTTATCTGAAGAAATGCCTCCTCCTATATGTACCTGCCCGGACCGTAAGATCTTCTGGTGTCCTTCTCCGTGAGCCCCTGCCAAAGGAAGCGAGGCAGGTGGCTACCAGGAGGAGGGCCTTCTCTGCTGTGGCACCCCGGCTGTGGAATGAGCTCCCTAGAGAGATTTATCTGGCACTTACGTTATACTTGTTTTGACACCAAGTGAAGTCCTTCTAGTTTCCTCAGTATTTTAACTTTTTACCATCTTAGTCTTTTAATGTGGCTGTTTTAAATCTGTATTTTAAACCTCTGCACTGCTGCTCAGTTTTATTCTGGTTGTACTTTGGTTTCAGTTTAACACTTTAAATTGTAGTTTAGGTGTTTGGTTTTTGTGAACTGCTCAGAGAGCTTCGGCTACTGGGCAGTTTAGAAATGCAATAAATAAAGAAATAAACATGGGCTCACGGCAGAGTGATCTTTGAGACGGTTGGAGGATTTCGGCGAAATCAAGTTTTGCGATTCGTACATCCCTCACTGAGACGCACCTGGGTTCGCCAGAGGCAAGCTGCACCCATTCCTCATCTCGGAGAGGAAACATCTAGGGAAAGAGAGGCTAAGTTCCCCCAAAACAAGAACTCTAGCATTCACACCAATGGAGTTTTAATCGGCACCCCAAAAGGCAGAAAGCTGGAGTGATTTATCAGCTCCCCCTCCCCCCCCCCCCCCATTTCCCAGGAGGAGCAGCCAACCCACACTGGAGCCAAAGAGAGGAGATGGAAAACAAGAGAGGAGAGCAGCAGAATAATAATAATAATAATGCTGCCTCCCCTCCCCCCCCCGCCGCCCGCCCATTTCAAAAGACGAACAAATCCAGCCTTTCTGATCCGGGGGCTCCGCTCCTGCCAAAGTAAACAGCAGAGGAGTCTGGCTGTGGGCCAAACGAAGCAAGGGGGCCTCCGAGCCGCCCACCCTCGGATGTCGGGCAGGCAAAGAGCGGGGAGCGACTCCTCCACGGAGCTTTGAACGCTGCGCCAGGAATGCCGTTGCTACAGGCTCCCACGGCACAGCTGCGCCGTGTGTTTAGATAGCATCCTTTGCGCAACTGGAATGTTGGGGCGCGGAGGCGGCAGGATGGGTCCCCTCCCTCCACAGAGCGGAGCACAGCATTCTTCAGGAGGAGCAGGACTTGATCTTCGGCTGGACGCAAAGTCTGGAGTCACGCTGGGGTCCGGCGTAGAAAGCTGCGTTAAATCGACTCAGACCCTACTCGGAGATCCTACATGCGCCTAACTTGGTGCCCTCCAGGTGTGCTGGACTACAACTCCCAGAATCCCCTGCCATAGCCACACTCCCAAAGCAGGCAGCTGCCACAGAATAACTCTCCCTATAGATTCAGTACATGCCTGTGGGTGACTTAGGGCCTCTCAGCCCCAGTTGAGGTTACACGGGCTACAGCGTTTCGCTTCGGATGTGAGAAAACCTGGTGTCGAATGGGTAAAGCAGCCGTGCTAAACCTCTCTCAGACCGAGGGCCAAATTCAATTTCGGAGAAGCTCTCGAGGGCCACATTCCAGGGGTGGGCGGAGCCAAGGCAAAAGAGGAGGGGCTAAAATTTTTAAAAAATGGCATATTGGACCATAACGCTCTTATCACAGGCCCTAGGAGAGGCATTTCGACCTTTTAGAATGGGGGAAAATACAAATACTGGGAAACTACCCAATGATAGGCAGTCAGGGGAAAGTAGTGTGGCCAGGAATCAAGTACATGAATATCTGGGGAACCCCAGAGGGGTAGACTGGGAACCTGAGAGGGCCCCTGACCACTGGGGTAAAGGCACCAAAGGTCCATGTCATCTTGCATTTTGCAATAGCCCTCTCTGACGGTTGCAGCTAGGATTGCGTGATGTTATGCCTCTGAATCCGGCGGTTCCATCTAAGGCTGTGCACAGATCCGGATCCCGAATCCAGACTGGGCCAATCTGGACCTCCCGGTTCCGGTTCTGAACTGGGTCGGGAGAGGTCCAGATCGTTCCAGACCAGATCGGGCTTATTCCGGATCGATTCGGATTGATCTGGAGATCTGGGCCCATTGGCCTTCCAGGTCCCTGGGTGCCCCCACTCACCCTCCGCCGTCCACGCTGCCGTCCGCCGTTGTCCTACTTCTCAGTAGAGCGAACGGCAGAGGACAGCGGCGGAAGGCAGCGTGGACTGCAGCTGGTGAGTGGGGACACCCCCTCCCTCTCCCCAGTGGCAGACGGCAGCGTGGATGGCGGAGGGTGAGTGGGGGGAGGGCGGTGAGTCCTTTTCCCCATAGACTTGCAAGTCTATGGGGAAAAGGAGGGTCTCCGGATCTTGATCGGGGGGAGGTCCAGATTGGGCCGGAGCGGATTGCCCGGATCTGGATCCGGTTGGGGGGGCTGCATAGCCCTAGTTCCATCCATCTATTCAACACACCTTCACCTCCCCGCTGTAGGCAAAAATTAACAACAAAAAAGGTTCCTTCTGCAGCTAACAAAGATCAGTGCAAAACAGCCATTGTTCTCAGGCTTACAACACAAAAGTAATGACAGAAAAGGAAAAGGGCTGGGGCAGGGCGAGGAACACACACAAATGCAGCTGCTACTGCTGGTTCTCCTTTTTAGCTACAAAGCTGGGCAGACAGGAACACTTCAGCTATTATGGCTTCGTAGTTACTGAACAGCCTCTCCTGTGAGGTGGATTCGTCTATTCTCCTCTTGAAGCGCTCTCAGCCTGTAGTCCCCACCGCATCTCGTAGGAGGTTCAGAAAATTCAGTACACATCATGGATCCTGTATTTACTCTCAACCGATCTCACCGGGTGATTCCCTAGTATGATGAGAGAGGGAGGAAATCCAGAGTATTCTTTTCCGGGGCACGTTGAGGGAAACGCTTCCCTGATCTTGCCGCAAAACAAGACCCAGGGTAGTCATTAATTGCAGCGAGGGAGTGGAAGTGGTGTGGTCACGGACAGGAGAAGATCTCTACAGCAGAGCCGGAAAGAGAGTCCCCAAGCAAAACGGCCTCGAGAGCCAGTTCTCACTTGTGCCCAGGAGTCAGGAGGCAGGGAGAGGCCGCTTCCAGGCACTCAGTCCCCCTGGCAGACAATTTTGATGGACATGTCAGTCTCTATGTCCTGCCTGAAGCCACCACAGCTCAGCCGGGCGAAGAGACTCTGGTTCACTTGCTCCAGGCAGCCCAAGATACGCTGCTCTGTTTCGGAGTGAAGTAGGTTCTCCCGAGAAGTGCCAGCGCCCAACTCTTCTGCCCTCGCCTTGGCTCGATCGCTCCGTGGCTCTTGCAGACTGCAGGGAACCTGGCGCAGTGGGGCCCCCCTGTGGTCGAGGCCTTCTCAGCACAGCAGCAGCAGATGTTGCGCCCTGGCGACGTGCGCAGTCATGTTTAGTGTTTCAATCATAAGGGCGTGTAGAGTACTGAACGCCTTCTGAATTGGGCTGCCGGCTTAGCAGCCAAGCAACTCCAACTGTGAACTTCGGCATTTGGTTTTTGTTGAAGTAACCAAACAAACCTAAGTTTCTAGTTCTTATGGGTACACAGGTAAGTTTAAAGAGGAAGAGAAAAAGGAGCTGGGACTGAGAGATCTACTAAAGCTTCTAATCTATGTAGGCTATCAGCCACCATCAGCAGGGCCAATGGTCAGGGTTGCCAGGAGCCGAAATCCAAAACGTCTGGAAGGCACGGGGAAGGGTGATGCAGACTATTTGGGCATAGGGAAGAAAACGGGAAGAGAACAGTAGACCACACACAAGGCTTTGTATGAATGCACAGGGGTGGGCTGGCTGAGACCCCCAAACTCCTCTGACCCCCAAGGGACCAACAAAACATGCTTTTAGGGTCCTTTTGAAAGTCTCACCCATAGAGGCATTCGCTGGGCAGAAGTAAAATTTAGCAGACCCCCACCTCAATCTCCAATTTTATTTTTTTAAGTTGCCAATCTGAAGCCGCTCCCCCCCCCCACCTTGCACCACCAGCTGTGCATAAATCACCAACATAAAACCAGCCCACCTTCTCTAGGCTGGTTGCTTATCGAGTTGCTAGGTTTTTCTTACACGAAAATGCTGGCGCTGAATGCATCGCTCCCGTGGCAGCTGGATTGCTATGCAAAAAAACAAAGAGAGGGCCTCTTAAAATAAGGGACATGCCCCAAGAGCCTTCCCCTCTCCTAACCAAAGCACACAATTAAATTCAGCTTTGATTGCAACAAGATGGGCCTTTAGGTTAATTAGGGGGTGATTCAACGGCAGCTAGCCATACCCCCCCACATTAAGTGCCTAAGTAGGCACAGATGCCTTCTGGTAGAGCTCAAGATATTAAGTTAGCATCAGCCACAGCCAGTCTAGGAGGAAAGGTTTGTAGAGGTTAAGAGGCTAGCATAACACCCTCAGATAGAAGAACCCGCCCTCAGTCCACTTGATTAAGGCTCGGTGACAATCAGGCTGGGGGTGGTGGAGTTTAAAGAGGTCTGCAGGGAAGTAGGTGTAGCACCATGGTTGGTACCCTGGTAGAGCTGGTAAAATATGATATTCTGAAATGGCTACATCGATTGAAACATTACCCTTTGAAAATGCAACGTATGAACACAAATGATTAAGCGATGCTTAGATACTTTATATTTGCTTCTTTATTTGTTCTCTTTTGGCATGACTGGCTGTTACATTTCAAAGTTATTCCATGTGATCACTGAGGACTAGAAACTTAGGTATTTTAGGCACTGCCAAAGGGCTCAAGCACATCCGGGGGGATTTTTTGCCTTTTTCAACAGTGTACCTCCGCCTCCCCAAATCACGATCTGCTGTTGAAAGGGCCTAACTTGGTGCCCTCCACATATTTTGGACTACAACTCCCATCAGAGCCAGCCAACATTATGGATTATGGGAGTTGTGTCCTGGAGGGCACCAGATTGGGGGAAAAGTAAAACGCAAGCACAGGCCCCATTTATGGCCACATGTGAGAGCCATGCAGTGACCTGGAGTACCGTTCCCCAACGTGGTGCTCTCCTGACATGCTGTATCCCATCTCTCAGCATTCTGGACCATGGGCCACACTGGCTGGAGCTGATGAGAATTGGAATCCAAAAAATCTCAAGGGCATCAGGTTAGAGAAGGCTTAATTGGGGTGGGAGGGTACAACCTCCAACCCACGGAAGTTCCCCATCCCTCTCCTTCCCCACTACTTCACCAGGATGAGCTGAGTCACAGCCAAAAAGGCTTTCCTCCACTCAGCCCTGCAGAGATGGACCACAGCCCCACCCCTTTTCTGCACCTCAGGAAGATGCTGGAATAAGCAGCTCAAGTACAAAAGCAGAGCAGGGGGGGTCTTTGCAGACCTCTGCTGTCCACGCTGGGGAAGGAGGAGTTAAAGAGAGCCCTCCACCTGCATCTCAGTTGGTGCAGCAGTGGGTTGGATGTGCGTGTGTGGAGTCCCCCTGGCCCTCCCGGTCCGTCAGAAACCTTGTCCCCATTCAAAAGTTAGTCAGTGTGGTTACGTCCAGGTAAAGACTGGAGATTGACTGTGCAGTACAGGTATTTCACGTGTTTCATTAAAATAAATACAATTCAGCACCTTCATTCAAGGTAGGTCTATAGCGCATATATATATATATATATATATATATATATATAGTTATAGTTGCAAAGGGAGGCTGCTGTTTACAAATGCTGTATAACATGCCCAGGACAAGAAGAGAAAACCGAAGGCGCTTAATGAATGACAGTCACAAGAGACGAGACTGTGATGAGGTCAGTTTTCGAAGGATAAAGGACTTTTAAATTCCCGTCCTTGTCCACAACCCGAACTTGTTCCAACGTTAGAAGGGAGTTCTGGGAAACGCCTTCAGGGGTTGAATTTTCCGGCTGGACAATCTCGTTCGATTCATGATCGGAACCCAACTCCCCATCCTTATTCTCCAAAGTGGCCTTGTTCAGCTCCGCCATTTTCTGTGAGGAAAGGAACATATAGTGCAACCCATGGAGAAACGTTCCTCAAAAGAGCAGACAAGGATTCCCTCTTTGACCCAGGCAAGAAAACACCACCATTAACTGGGAGTGCAGCAGCGAGGGTTGGCTGGCGGATGTGCAATTTCAGACTTGGTTTGAAACACAAATTTTGGGGCAGGTGGTGGTGGTGGAGGAATGTTTGGTACTGCTGTGCTTTGGTTATGCTAAGGGCTATGTGAATGCTGCGATTCCGCAGAAAAGCCACAGAATGCAGAAACGACCCAGCTTCTTTGGAATCTTTGTTTTTTCATTTTGAAAATAAACAAGTGTCTACCCATTAAGTCTTTTTGGAAGGATGTGGGTGATGCCAGGTGAAGCCCCCAAAGGCTGAAGAATGAATAAGGTTTCCAGTGGTCAGGGACAAATGTCTAACAATGTGGAGAGCTCTTTGCCCCTTGCCTCCTTGACTCAAAGGAGCAAACTGAATTAAGGAGAAGATTAAACAACCAGGAAACCGCAATTAACCATGGCTTCCCATTAATAATGCACTGGGTACTATGGTTCATTTCTGCCAAACAAGCCAGGATCGTAAGCCAGCTTTAAACAAGGGCTTGAAATTGGCTTACAAATCCTGGCTTGTTTGGAAACAATTCTCAGCTCACACATAAGAGGAAGCTAAGTTTAATTGTGGCTGCTTGTTAATTTCTTCACTTGCATGAAGTAGGAGTGAGGGGGTTACGTGCATACCTTGTAGCATTACAGGCGTACGTGGCCACTATAAAAGATGATGAAAAAATGGAAAATCATGCAGATTGGCTTAATTTGCATACGTTATGCTACAGACATCAAATTCGCTGTCTCATTTGTCAGCTGCAAAATATCTTTTAATTTGGTTTTTAAAAGCAAAGGGTGAAAATATATTACTTACAGAGAATGAAAAAGTTGCCCCTCTCGCCAGCTGCTAAATTTATAATGATGTAGTTCGCACGACATGCCAGGCTCACCATGGGTTGTTTTACTCACAGTGAGCCACAGTGCATGCCGGATTCATGCACCCACCATTATGAACATGCAATCCCCATGGGGTTGTGGCATGTTGTCCTAGGCTGGCCACTGGATTCTTGGAGATTTAAACAGCCTTTGCATAACCTTCGGTTTGTAGCAGAGTTTTGGCAGGAGTCCAGTTTTGTGAAAAACCCTTTTCAATGAACATAATTATAGGTCTCCTTGCCCTGCCTGAATTTGGAGGAGCTAACGCATCTGTTTGTCACACTGAAGGTCCCAAAAGGAACCCTGGCTGGGGAAGACCTCCCCCAGGCAGAGGCCTTGGAGAGCTACTGCTGCATCAGAGTAGACCAATCCTAGGCTTGGAGGACCAGTGGACTGAGTCCATAGAAGGCATCTCCTCACAACCCATCAACGCTACGACAAGAGCATGAACCAGGTTTCCAGGGACGGTTTGGAAAAACTGATGCATATTAGAAGACATTCCACCTGAGGCCCAATTTAAAAGCCACGGCAGCAAGACAAACATAGACATATGGGAACTGTGATGTGGCCTGTTATCGTGTTTAAACTGAGCTGCTGGATCCTACGTATGAAGCATTAGCCCACTAGAGTGGCAGGCGCCAGAGCTACCCAAATCCCCGGCATGGGAGCAGCTTTGTGTGAAGCAGGCTGGCAACCTGAATTGAACAGGATGCTGGCTGCACAGGTGAGTTGATTTCGCACACCTGGCTTCACTTTTAAATTGTGACCTTTACAAGGCGCCTCTCTGTTTGTCCTTCAGTAAACTTTAGGAGCCTGCAGTGAAAGGGAAGGCTGAGTGCTTACTAGAATGAGGGTGTCCATCACATCCTTGCAGATCTGCAGGCTTGTGGCGCTGGTCACTTCCAGAAGGAGGTCGGAGGTTGTTTTCCCAAGCTTAAGAATAGGGGGAAAAGAGACGTGTGAATATGGAAGCTTATGCCCAGCTCCAACTTCACAATAGCAGCAAGAACTGGATGCACTTCAATAAAATACTTGGGCTATGTAGAAAGCAACAAGCCCCAACTCCAAACATCTCCCACTTAGGTAAAGTGGCATCTATTCCATCTGGGTGCAACAGCAAGAACCGTTAGAATAACAGACCTGTGGAGCTAGAAGGGACCACAAGGATCATCTAGTCCAACCCTCTGCAATATGCAGGAAAACCAGTTAAACCAATCCATGAGAGGTGGCTGTCCGGCCTCTCCTTCAAAACCTCCAGAGGTGGAGAACCCACAATCTCTATAGGGAGACTGTTCCACTGTTGTGCAGATCTTACCGTCAGGAAGCTTTTCCTTATTTTTCATTGAAACCTAGGCAGCTGTAACTTATGCCCATTATTCTCAGGTCCTAAATTCTTTGGCCGTGGGAAATAGTTCTTGACCATCTTCCCTGTGGCATCCTTTTATGCACCTGAACACTGCTCACATGTCTCCCTCAGTCTTCTTTTCTCCAGATTGAACATCCCAAGTTCCTTCAGCCTCTCCGCAAGTCTCTGGATCATCTGCCCTCCTCTGAACCTGTTCTAACCTGTCAATGGCCTTCGTACACAATACTCCAGGTGTGGCCTCACGAGTGCTGAGTAGAGAATAAAGACTTCCCTGTCAGCTCAGCTGAGAAAAGCCCCCGCCCCTGGGTTCTTTGCCTCCCTGAACTGTTTCCATTCCAGCTGCTCTTCATAATAACCAGGCTGCTTTAAGAACTGGTGCTGGAGTTGGCTGGTTTACCTCTTCCCTCCCCAGCCACTTTTCATCTATTGTGTCATCCCTGTCGGATTCTGAGCCTGGATGTAGAGATTTTTGTCCTTCGTCTTTGTACAGCATTTAGAAAACTTAAGGGCCTTTTTATCAATTGACACTGTCACACAGGTACCGGTTTCACCTTAGGTTGGGATGAAGTCTGACGGCAGAACTATGACTGGGAAACCAGGTCTCCACTCAACAGAGACAAAGCGCCGGAGGGCGGGTGCTTAATCTTTCCCCCATCCATTGCTTTCCCCTCTGCAACTGCCTTGCTACATTCCCCTGCGCATAGCACTCACTCACCTGAAACCTCAACTAGGAGAGGGGCGGGGTTAGGATGAGTGGGAAAAGCTACCCCCCCCCTTCCCTGTTGCCCCCTCAGCTCACTGCTTTGTAGCTGTTCTGCAGAAATTCAGGTTCTGGCCTGAGTTCACATCTACACTCCATACTTCAAACTGGTTATAAAGCAAGCAAACCACCATGGTTTTCTCTGAGATGACCTGGAAACTGTAGCCGGAATTTGTTTTGCCAAAGTATCAATATCTCAAAGGCTTCTGATAAGTCAAAGGAATGACTGAGGGGCCGGAGGGTTCAATGCCCTGCACAGCCCCACTCCAAGACTGCCAAAACCAGAATTATGCAAAAAAGGCTATACAAAGTTGCATGGGTTGTGCAGATCACAGAACTGGCATTTGCTTGAGGTAGAATTTCAAAAATGTGGGGGATTTTTCAACTATGGGGAAAGCACAGTCCCAATCCAATTCCAAGCGCAGCATTCATACCTTTGTCTTGTCGCTATTTGTGATTGGTGGGAAAGAAATCACAGCGCCTTCTGCATCAACCAGGCAGGGGTAATTCTCTTTCCCATCTAGTAACTGGAGGTACCTGATAAGGAAATGAAGAGCAGAAATTACTGCAGGGTTGGGGGCGGCAGCTGGGTAACTGATACACAAATGAGACGTAAGAAGAAGAATGTCTTTTGATATTCTAGGGACTAAGAAATTGAGAAGCCAAGGTCAAGAAGCTAGCTAGGTTTAGCTGCCAGCAGCCATAATTCACACCTGTGCATATTGGATGAAGACAAATAGCCAACCTGAATATTTTGCTTTGAAAATTTGCATCTTCGAGAATGAAAATATCTGATCATTAAGCCCTGGACACATGAGAAGAGTCCCTGAGAGCTGCTGACAGCTCAATTCTATACATGTCTTCTCAAATCTAAATTCTACTGAGTTCAACGAGGCTTTACTTCCAGGTATGGGAGGATAGGATTGGACCCTTGGGCTCATAGACGGAGAAATGCAAGCACCTGCCCCAGGCACCAGCTGGATGGGGGCGGAAAATGGGCAGTGCTGACTTCCATTATCCTCAACCGTTACTCCATTCCATAATGGTTACAGTGTCAGGCTGAGGATATGTGGGTTCAAATCCCAACTCGGCTACGAAGCTCGCTGGGTGGCAATGGGCCAAATCCTGTTCACCTAGCCTACCTCAAAGGGCATTCCGAAGGTGGTTCGGAAGCTGCAGCTTGTACAAAATGCAGCGGCCAGATTGATAACCGGAACCAGAAGGTTCGAGCATATGAGACCTACTCTGGCCTGCTTGCATTGGCTGCCTGCATGTTTCTGAGCCTGATTCAAGGTGCTGGTTTTAACCTATAAAGCCTTACATGTCTTGGGACCACAATACCTGATGGAGCGCCTTTCCCAACATGAACCTATCCGAACACTATGTTCAACATCTAAGGCCCTCTTCCAAGTGCCTACTCCGAGGGAAGCTCGGAGGTCGGCAACAAGAGAGAGGGCCTTCTCTGTGGTGGCCCCCCAATTGTGGAACAATCTCCCTGACGAGGCCCACCTGGCGCCAACATTGTTATCTTTTCGGCGCCAGGTCAAGACTTTCCTCTTCTCTCAGGCATTTGGCAATACCTGAGGAGCCTGGGTTTGTTTTTTTGTTTTGTAGCTTTTTGAAGTGTTGTAGTGGTTTTAAATGTACAGATTGTGTGTATGTTGTATGTTTTTGCTGTTTTAATTTTTGTATATTGTTTTTAATCCTATGTAAACCGCCCAGAGAGCTTCGGCTATGGGGCGGTATACAAATGTAATAAATAAATAAATTTGCGAGAAGAAGATTGCCGGAGGTGGGTGGGAGAGCCACATACATCATCCTGAACTTCTCAGAGGAAGGATAGGATAGAAATGTAACAAAACGTAACATATTAAGCACCTTCATGTTACTTTTAAATGGCTCGGCCCATTCCACCCAGCTGCATTAGATGGAAAGCTAAGGCAACCTGGGCCTTCTCCATTGGTTTGCCTGAGACCTGCTGCTCTTCGAATCCTCTGCTCCCAGAACTATCATGCTCAGTGGTTATGACTAGGTGGAATGACAATGATGTAGCGCTAGGTAAGAATTACTGCCAAAGTTTGTTTTTTCTCTTCCTCCAGTCCATCGCCATCCATTTTTACTTTTTGTGTCTATTAGACCTCTATGCCATTGTTTGAGGGCTTTGGCAGGAATGCCATAAAAATGCCGTAAACTAATAGATGAAATGCCAGATTTCAGCTGGATCAGAGGCTAAGTGAGGGCAACAGGCCTAATGTAGCAGAAGAGAGAACTGGCTCAGATTCTCGTAAGCCTCATGCCTTCAGGCTAACACAGCGGACCCATTCAATAACTGGATACTGCCAACGGGTGGGGAGGAAATTGGAGACACACGACTCTCCACAGATTTTACCAATCACTTCCCTAAAGTGTCACAACCTTGCGAGTGCCGGGGAAAGAGGAAGTGAAATGGGAAGGTATGTGTTTCTCTAAAAGAAACACCCCAATGCTCAAATGGATCCACTGGATCCTTCTTTATTTAAACGTATAGGCCCAGCTTTCAGGGCAAGCGTTCTCGAGGTGACGTACAACAAGCTTTAGAAGCCATATAGTAAACCCCCCCCCCAATACATAATGAATTACTAAAAGTATATGCAAAACAAAGCAGATATAAGCCAGCAATAGATCACTCAGTAGCCTGGGGAAACAGGGCTCTGAAGTGAGGGGGGCCAAAAGGAGTTTGAGGGAAGGAGTTCCAAACATGTGGGGCCACCACTGAAAAAGCCCTGTACCTGGCCCCCGGTGACCTGAATGTTGTGATGATGCTTTCGTAGGCTTCTCCCCATGAACTCTGTAAGCTTCGCAAGAGTCATGCTCCGCCCTAAGGTGAACACTCACTTATGCAACCCAGAGATATTCTGCCGTTTCTTCTGTTTTCGCTGCTCCTCGGCGTCCGACTGCAGCTGCTGGAGGAGGTCCTTTGCCTTAACTTCCTTCCGGCCCAAGGGGATGATCTGCAACCAGAGCAAACGGCCGTCAGCAAACATTCTCGTCAGACCAGTTTCTATAAGAGCCCCCAAACAGCACACACACACACAGGTTACAGCAACAACTTGTTGCAATTCCTTTTGGGGCATCGTTCGAATGCTGGTGTATTAAGACTGCGGTTTTCTCAAGTTCACTTGCGCACTGCCAGTTGCATCCCTCCCAGCTGCAGCCACCACTGCTTTTGCAGGAGAGCAGCTTATGGAGATCCCCAGATCACCCATGCCTCCGTCTGAGGAAGGAGCCCTTCCTCACGCTGCAGCATTGAGGCTTCAGAAATCCTAGGGCTGCCCGTGCTGCTAACGCAACAGCATAAAACAGGAGAGGCAAGCAGGACAGGAACGGGGGAGGCAGCGGCAGGTGTGTGTGTGTCTACCGCTGCCTCGCCATCACGTGGCGCTATGTCTTGTCAATATCAGCTCTTGTCCGTGAAGAAATAAGGGAAGCAACTTTCCAAAGCCAAATTCAACATAGCCAAAGAGCAAATGTTGTGCCTTTCGCTTATTGTGCCTTTCGCTTATCTGCCCATGTGGAACACAGCTCTCAGCTCAGCTATGTCACTGCATATCCTACCTTCAAATCCTCTGGAGGACGGGCATCATAAAGAAGAGGGCCTTTCACCAGTCGCAAGTCGTGTGTGGCGATTGTGGCTGCTGTTCGCTTCTCACAGATGTCCTCATGGAGTTTGGTCTGAAGTTTAAACATAGCCATTTTGAAAAAAGCTATGTTAAAGACTCAATTGCTCTGCTTTCTAAGATTCCTCATGCTCAATCATAAAACTAAGGAGACGGAGGAGTCCAACTTCCTGCTTGATGCCAGGATGCCCGAGTGACAGCAATCCCCACAGATGGCTATCCAGCCTCTACCTGAAGACCTCCAGAGAAGGAAAGCCTATCACAATTCTAGGCAATTCAAAACATTATTGAACTTCTCTTACCGCCAAGAATTTTCTCCTAATGTTAACCCTCCTGTACCTTGAGCCCAATAAATCTTCTCCCTCTTCAGTCCCACAGCTGACTGCAGAAACTAGAACTTCACCCTTCCCTAGCGCCATTACACCCATAACCAAACAGAAGCATCTTAAGAGCCCTACCTGAGCAGAAAGGAATCTCTTCAAAGCGTTGCCTGGGTTGAAATTCATGCCTTTTACCACGCAACAGACAATATACGGGCGGACATCTTTGACGGTGGTGCTGGCTTTTATGACCAATGGTGCGGGATTCTCAGAGATGTGGAGAACTTTCACCAACAGCCTCTGGGTCTCGTCCACCTCCTCCTCAGCATCGCTGCTGGCTCTTTTCCTGTTCTTCTCTCTCTTTTTCTTCCTCGGCTCCTCCCTGTCAGCGCCGTCCGGTTTGCCTTTCCCTTTGCCACCCCCACGGCCCCCAACGCGCAAGTACTCCAAGATGGATTTCGTCTGGCAGCCGTTCACCATCTTTTCAAGCCGTTTGTCTCTGAGGACATTGCCTTTCAAGTTGACGTCCTTCAGCTTTGGACAGTCAGCCAACTCCACGGGGATTTCGGATAGCTTGTTATTGGAGACATCCAAGCTCTACGGAAAATAAATACGTAGCAACTGACTTTTCTGATTTCAGACATTGGTCCACCTAAGTCAAGTCTGTCTGCTCTGAGCGGAAGCAGCTCTTCAAGGTTTCAGGCAGAGAGAGGGGGCCTTGTCTAACTCTACCTGAGGTCCAATGAACTGGAAACGGCAGGGACCGAACTTTCTGCACACAAAGCTTTGGCTGAAATGCAATAAATGAAATGAAATGTGCTCTAGCATGGAGCTTTGGACTCTCAAAAAATAAAGAGGTAAAATATTAGTAAGAGCCTTGAAAAAACTATGCTAAATACAGGACTATCTCTTTTTCTCCTTGTATATTGCAGCAATCCCATTGCTAGCACTTCTCATAAGAATGCAGGAAGCTGCCTCATGCTAAGTCAGACCACTAGTCCACCTAGCCTAGTATTGTCCACACTGACTGGCAGCAATGGCTCTCCAGGGTTTCAGGCAGGAGCTTTCCCAGCCCTACCTGGCTATGACAGGGATTGAATCTGGGACCTTCTGTATGCAAAGCAGGGGCTCTGCCACTGAGCTTTGGGCTTCTCACAGACCACCAAAGGGTCAGAGGTGTTTTTACCCACTGTTCCCATATCAAAGCAGCCGGGTTCTGGTATTTTCCAGAGCCACATTCCAGAGAGTCACCCTCCCCACCCCCACATTTCGCCATTCCCATAGACAGATAAGGAGCAGGCAGAGGCACAACAGCGGCCTCTTTGCTATGATGCAAATAAGCACAGAGGAGAAATGTACAGCTAAGCAATGGCTAAAAAAAAGGGGAGGGGGAAGACATATAACAATGTCACTTGAACATTTTACAACAGGAAGTGGTACAGTGGGAAAGAAGAGAAGCAGACACAGACCAGCTTTTTTTTTTGTCTGCCACAGTTCCAGCCCAAGTGGGGATCTCCTCTGGTTCAGATTTTACACAGTCCAACCTCTGGGCAATGTTGGAAATACGATGTTCAACTGGATGTGTCTGTAGTGTGATGAGGAATCCTCTTGTTCTCTCAAGATGCCATCCTAGGCACGTTTACAGTTATGGGACTTTTTCTTCTGTCTAAATGTGGCAAAGATTGCGCCCTTAGGGAACTGTTTAAAACTCACCTCTGCTATAAGCTTCTTAGGTGGCCTAAAACAAGCCACTGCCTGTACGTGACATCAACACTGAAGCACAACACCGTGTGCAGATAAGACAGAAGGAAAGCAAAATATGTTTACCATCACCTGCTTGGAAAAAGAGGTCGGATATGGACTCAGTACTAAATAAAGCAACGCAGCGCTGCCGCTTTATCTCAGCACCCCATTGGCCATGTGACTGGGGTGCAGAACATTGGGGCCAGATTCCACTCTGGGAAGAGCTGTCCGGAGCCCCATCCCAGTGGTGGGCAGGGCCTAAGGCAAAAGGGGATGGGGGAAGAATATTGAAGTATTTTGACTGAAAGCTCTTCCAGCCAGCCATTAACCCAATTGGTTAGAGGTTGGGGCCACAGGAGAAGGTAAGGGTAGGCGTGTGGAGCTTGAACCATGGCCCACCTTACGGGGCTGTTGTACTACTTCCCAGAGATGCGAAGTGCCCCGTTCTGACTCTCTGACAGCGCAGAACAGGCACGAAGGCCGCGGGAGAGAAGGAAGGGGAGGGAGGAAGGGGCGCCTCACCTTGAGCCCGGCCAGGCGGGCGATGTGGGGGCCCAGTTCCTCCAGCTCGTTGCCGGCGGCCTCGAGGACGCCCAGCAGGGCCAGCGGAGGCGCCGCACGGCGGTCGCAGGCGGCGGGCGGCGGCGGCAGGAGGTCCCCCGGGAGGGCGCGCAGGCAGTTGCCGCCCAGGAGCAGCTCCTGCAGGGCCGGCGCGGCGCGGGACAGGCCGGGCCCCAGGGCGCGCAGGCGGTTGCGGCGCAGGTTGAGCAGGCGCAGTTCCGGCAGGGCGGCGAGGGAAGAGCCCACGGCCCCCCCGGCGGTGGCGAGGCCGCCCAGCTCCGCCGGCAGCTCCTCGAGCGCGTTGCCGGAGAGGTCGAGGGTGCGCAGCGTGGCCGGCAGGAGAGGCCCGGCCTGGGCCAGCCCCGCCGGCCCCAGCCCGCAACCCGGCAGCGCCAGCGTCTGCAGCCCCGTCAGGCGGCCCAGAGCCGGCCCGGGCTCCCGCAAGGCCGCGCAGCCGCCCCGGACCTCCAGCGAGCGCAGCGCCGGGCCCTGCGCGCCCAGCGCCGCCGGCAAGCGGCCCCCCGCCGCCGCCACACGCCGCTCCAGCGCCTCGCCGCTCTCCAGGCTCAGCTCGCGTCGCCCGCAGTCCGTCACCTCCGGCCACGGCTCGGACTCGTCCTCGTCCATGGCTGCTGCTGCCGCTGCCGCCGCCATCTCGCTTCAGGAGGCGCCGCCGCCACTTCCGCCCCGCACATTTCTGTTTCCGGTGCCAAGAAAAATACAGCTTCCGGTTCAAGCCCCACTTCCGGTATTCTGCCCTGAAAGAGGGACGGGGATGCGTTTGTGTACGAAAGGTAAGTTTGTTAGGGTTTGTATCCAGTGACGTTGCTTCCGGCGCCCATCTGGACTCCGCCCTAGTTTGGGCAGTTATGGTTGAGACGCTCTATCCGCATTCAGGATTTGCCGGAACAGGTTGCCCCACTCACCGGAAGTACTGCTGGTATAGCCACTCCATACTCCGACCTCTATGACCTCTGTGACGACTTCCTTTCCATTCAGACCTTTTGACTCTTTCTAGGGATGAAAGGGCAGCTGCCACTTACACGGAGCCCGCCCGCCCCTTCCACTCCCCGCAGCCTTGGCGGGTATAAACCATAGAGCTACGAAGGTAGAGATTAGCCACACGTAGCGCTCACGAGAGGCACTGAAAGGCCATAGACATATGCTTGTAGAGATAACCCTGGAGCAGAGGATTTTGCTCCGGGGGGATGACGTCAATGGACGGCGTCTCACCACGAGCCCCTCCCTCCTGATATCACCCCACCCACTTTTCAAAATTAACTCCTAAATGAATCATGTGCATTTTTTTTAAAATCGAGCCAAATACAAAACAATACTGTAGAGATGTATTAGTCATAACTAGCATAATCCCCACTCATTTCAATGGGTCTACTCTAACAAGGGCTAATGTTGGATACAAGGATACACAATGTTGGATCTTGTGTGCGTATCTATACTCATATACCTATTATATATACCGATTCCATTAAATATAGCTATTATATTGTGTATGTGCTGGATCAGACCCAGGGCCGATCTAGTCCAGCACTCTGTTCACAAAGTGGCCAACCAGCTGTCATCCAGGGTCACGGGTGCAGCAGCAGCAGGTCACAGGTGCAGCAGCAGCATTACCCTCCCGCCCATGTTCCCCAGCAACTGTTGTACATAGGCTTACTATACCTATCATGTTAGATACCTATTCCATTATATATTAGATATACCTATTGTGTGTGTGTGTATTTATATCTAACTGGCAAGAAAGGACTACAGCCTCCGTGGGGTTGAGGTGGGGAGGCACCTTCGAATCACTGCCGGAAGTGTTGTGCTGCCCCCCTGCACACAGCTGTTTTCTATCTGTGAACATAAATATATAAAAACATATATCCCATTTGTATATGAAATGGAGGGTTCTAGTAATAGCAATAGGAAGCCCAACTTGCATACAGATATGTGCCTCTATTGGTCTGAAAATTTTGTCTTGTTAATTGCAGTGTAGCTTATTTCTCCCCCCTTAACATTGTAGAAGTAACTTACAAAGGGAAAAGGGAAGAGACATAAATATTTCTATGGAAAAGTAATTTCTCCCTGCCTCTTTAATCTAGCATCTCCAGGAACTGTTGGGGTATCTTGGAACACAAAAATTAGGGGGCTGTTGGGATAAATTTAAAGTAGGTTCTGCTGTTTGTGACAATTTAGATTTTTTTTTAATGCAATTGCTAGATTTGTTTTTAATATATATATAATTCTTACCTGCCTCTCCCTCTGGATCGATGTGGGGAACAACATTAAAAGCAAATGATATAAAATACATAAAACTGATTAAAACATATAAAAACTAATACATCATTAAAATACCAATAAAACTCTTAGAAACCTTAGCCCATGAGACACTATTTTTAAAAACTTTGAGCAGGCTAAAAAACAAGGAGTAAATAAAAACAAACCCAAAGTTGCTCATCCTTATTTGCCTATCATTCGCTTCTAGAGCTGTGTGGCTTTGGAGATCTGGCATAGCGGATTCAGCAACAAAAGGGAACTAGAGGTGCCTTAGCTGGCAAATCCCCCAGTGCCCTTTTATTTGGGAACTGTCTTGTATGCCTTTTAAAACAAAATAAAGGTTCGATCCTATACCTATAGTTTTCAAAAGCATTCATTTAAAAGCACAATATCAAAAGCAACATGTCAGTATGGATTTGGTCCATGGTCCGTAGGCTGTACCTGATCAAAACTGAATTGGCTCTTTTGCGTTCTGGACTCGTTTGGATCTACAGGGCTTAAACAACCTGGACCCGCATATCAAAGAGACAGCCTCCACCCCTAAGTCTCACTGTGTCATAGGAACATAGAAAGCTGGCTCATACCAGGTCAGAATTTGTCCATCCAACCCATAATTATCTCACCTGACTGTGAAGGATCTCAGGCAGGGGTCTTCCACATAACTTGCCTATCTGATCTTTTTAATGGAAGATGCCCTGGACTGAAGCTGGGACCTTCTGCATCCGAAACAGGTGGGCGATGGCTTTAAGATCAACTGGGAAAGCTACACCAAGCTTACCCTCTATGCATAAATCAGATCCACAAAAGTAAGCCGAAAGGGTTTTTTTGGCTCTTGCTTCTGTGGAATTCCCTTCCTCTGGAGTCGGTGGGCTGAAACAGACTATGGTGCAATCCTCTGCATGTTTAAACAGAAAATAAGCATCGCTGGATGGGGAATGCTGGAGTTGTAGGACTTTTTTCTGCCTAAACATGCATAGGATTGCACCTTAAGGCATTTTACAAAATTGAAATGTGTTTTGGTGGTCAAGGATAGAGCACGGTAAAGTTAAAGACATGGTAAACAACAGCAAATCATTGGAAGGGTGGACTAAAAATCAATGACCCATACACGGAGATGAGATGCATTTATCAAAAAGGCTGAGCGACGCTCCTTGTTGAAATATAGACCTTTATTATCCGAGCAGTACAAATGCGTGCAGAACTTGGTTTACGGTAACAAAAGAGAAGTTTGCAAAACTCTGGAATCAGGCCTGCTATCCAGCCATTTGCTCGTTCCTATGATACAGCCAAAAACCTGTGACGGTGAAGTTGTAACTGCATAAGCAATCTCTTGCTTCACCTCGAAATCCCAACAGGTTGGAGTTGACTCCCTGAAAACACTTGAAATCGGCTGATGGGAATTGAGAAGTAGCCTTGGATCGGTGCCCTTGCGGCGTGGAATCCATAGTGGAGACTTGGCCGCACGTCCCAAAGGCTTTCCTCCTGCAAACTCATGTCTAGCCTTAGAGGCATGCCTAGAAGTTCTAACCAAGGTCACTAAGACCATGTGATTGCAGAGTCAGGTCTATATAAGGTCATTGGGGGAGAGTGCAATTTTCAGAGCATTTAACCCTTCCCTCACAATACCTTTCATAGAATCATAGAATAGTAGCTTTGGAAGGGGCCTCTAAGGCCATCAAGTCCAACCCCCTGCTCAATGCAGAATTTCCCCATCCTCCTCCAGGAGATTTTGCCCCAGAGTGCAAATGCCTGGCCAGGATCAAAACAGCCCAGGGCTCCTGAGTGCCTGTGGCAAATGAGGGTGCAAAAGAGCATCCCTGCCACTCCCTGTCCTGAAAATGCCTCCCTCCTGCCTGAGCTGTCCAGCTATTCAGCAAACAAGGCCGGGAACATGGCGCTTCAGGGGCTATGAGCAGCCCTGGGAGATTTCTGTACAAGGCCTGGCTTAAGAAAGTTTCTTGGGAGGGAAACGGTGCTTGGATGAAGAAGCAGGAGGGGAAGGAGCAGGAGGGAGTCATGTGGGCCTCCAAGCCTTGCTGCTTTCACAAGCAGCTCGCTCTATGGAAGATGCTGCTGTCACTCAGGGTGGGCGGGGTGGGGGAAACGGAGGGCGCTTCTTTCCTCCGCCATCTCTCTGTGCCATCCTCTTATGATTGACTAAACAAAAGCAGGTTTGTGAGCGGATCAAAACCTTCTGCTTGCACGGATGGCAGTGCCTCTGTGTGTGTGTGTGTGTGCGGGTGCGCATGGGCAAGCCTGTTTGTTTTGTTCCAGAAAGCGTGCCTGTTTGCACCCACATGCCCCACTTGATACTCAGCTGGGTCTGCAGCTCCCAGCAAATGGGGTCAAGGACAAGAAAGAGAAGGAGGCCCTTTAGATCAGGAACAACTGAAGAACCCCGTCAGATCAAGAGGAGTCCATCTAGTCTGAGATCCTGTTTCCAGCAGGATACTTCTGGGAAATGTGACAAGCAGGGGCTGAGGGGGGTGGCTCCCATCACCGTATTTGTAGAGGGGTGCAGCGCCTGGCTATCCTGCTTAACAGGTGTTAACAGATCATGCATTTGTCTAATCCTTTTCTTTAAAGAAGAAAAGCCATATAGATTAGCTTTCCCTGGCCTGGCGCTGTTCAGATGTGTTGGACTATAACTCCCAGAATCCTCCAGCTAGCTAGTCCAACACACTTGGACGGCTCCAGGCCGGGGAAAGCTAATCTATGCTTCAGGCCACAACTACAGCCTGTGGCAGTGAATTCCTAAGTCAATTATGCCACGACGATTCTTGCTCTAGGACCAGGAAATTCTTTCCTCTGAAGGCTTAATTAAACCGGCTTGTGATATCTGGGGATATTTTCTTAACACCATATTTTGATCTGCTGTACCTCATTTTAAAACGGCAACTGCCATCCACCCGAAACTCATTAATGAGATCGGATGGGAGGGAAAATGGGCAAACGTGAAGGGGATGAAAGACAAATAAGAGACCCAAATGTCCCTCACAGTAGTGGTGAGAATGAAGGGAAAAACGTGTGGGGGACTTCAAAACAGTTTTAATTAAGGTTGGGTAAGAACTGCTATTTTTACCCAACTGGGCTGTTCTAGCTCTCATCTGTGGCGCCCTAAAAGGAATACCTGCAAAACACCTTTAAGGCTGCATTCACACTTGCTTGGAAGTAAGCTCACTGAACTTAGAGGGACCTACTTCCATGTAAATCGTGAGTGCTTCCAGGCAACAACGAAGCAAGTGTTGTTGTCTGTTTGGCTTAATCTATACAAGCGCTGGCCTGATTTAGTGTTAACTGTCTAACATATGGAACCTATAATGTGCACGTAAAGGACTGCCTTCTTCAGAAGGGATCATTATGGTGGGAGAACGTCATCCACTCATCTCCCCTTAGCTAGAGCGTCTGCTGTTTCTGAGGGGAAATTCAGCCAGCCAACCGGTTCCCTGGAAACAGTGCCCGCCTCCATCATTGCTTTTGCCTCTACTCTTGGGAAAGGGAAGAGTCATTCCCCTTTTAACTAGATGTTCTTCCAGCTACTACTGTGAAAGCTTAACTAGACCATCTCTTCTCCCATGGCGTTGTTGCCTCCTGGAAGGAAAAGGCGAACTGGGTGAAGTTGTTAAGAGCAGGTCAATTTCAAGCTGCCTCCATTTTGTTTTGGCCTTGCTCTAGCAGGACTTGGGACAGAGGCAAAGGGAGGGAATCTGTGTCAATCTCAGACTTTCCCCATCAAAAGCAGTGTGTACCCAGCCAGGCAGCACATAGGGCCCATTAAAGTTTTAAAACATTGAAGCAACAGTTTCCCTGCTCCTTCCTTCACCTGGGCAACCCCTCTGCAGTTTCAAGGCCAAAAACAAGGTGAAACTGACAAGGGATCAGAGTACTACATGATCATGCGTTTCTGAATGCTGAAGAATTCTGTGCAATCCAAAAGCCTGCAGATATCACTTCAGCCTTTATGCATCTTAGCAGAAGATGCAAACCAGGTTTCTATAAAGTTGCCCATTAAGCTCCTTATTTTTTAAAAAATTGGGGGTTGGAAGAATGGGATAGAAATCAAACCTTTCCACTACTTCATTCTTATCTTGTGGCCTTTCAGGATTTCCAATGACCTCATCTAGGAGTTTTCACACTTGGTGTTGTCAGGGAGCTTTTTCCGCATCCATTTGTGTGTTGCTGAGAATTCTGGGGCAAATGTTAGGACGGCCTTATGGGACACATAGATGGCTGGGGATTCTGGGAGTTGCAATCCAACACATCTGGAGGGCACCAGGTCAGGGAAGACCGTTTTATGGCATCTGCTCAATTTATATGGCACACTGGCCACGCCCTTGACCCACATGGACATGAGCAGAACACATCCAATGCCATACATTGCAGGGAAGATCAGTAGTCCTGAGCAAACTTGACATTAAGATGAACAACATGGTTAAGTTCTTTTACAATTCAAAATGTCACGTGCTACCCACTGAGCTACACCCTGTGATGCTAAAGTGGCAAGGATGCATCCTAGAGAGGCGGGGGGGGGGGGGGGAATCACCTTTGGGAACATGGCATCTAAAAGCTATATTTTATTCAGGATTTGTAAGTGGCGCAGTGTCTCCCGCTGCTTGTTTCGCGTGCATTTGGGGCCCTCCAACTTGACACACATCCTCAGCAACTTCCCTCATTTCCCGGCATAATGCACTGGGGCTGTTCACACAAAACGCTAATGCATACTCAATTGTTGTATAGGTTGTTGTTGAACTGTGGCTTCTTTGTTGAACCGTGGGTTAGCGTGTTGTCTGAACCCAAGAGACTTTTCACAGGGTGGCTTGTTAACCTCCCTGAACAACCCAACAACAAACTATGGGTTCTCAAGCTGGCTTGTTTGAGAAAAAGAAGCCACATGGCATGATTAACAAGCCACCCGGTGGAAAACGTCCTGAGTTCAGACAACATGCTAACTAGGGGAGTGCACACCCAAAATTATTGTATCATTATCGGAAATCACTTTTTTAAAAAAATTCGGATCGGATTATATCGGAGATAAATCATATTGTATTTCCGATAATTATTGGAAATACAATATTTAATTTGCAGCCCCATTGTGCCCTATGGAGCTGAATTGTTTAGAAAAATGACTATAACTTCTGTATTTTAAAAGTTAGAGGCTTGAAACTTGGTCACAGCGCTTATGGGGTATGCCTAAGTATGTGTATGAAATTTGAGATCGATCCCTCCAACCCTCAATTTTATATGAATTTATTAAACATTGTTTAAGTTCTGACAGGTCAGAATGACAGCTCGCCACATGCGTTCATTCAGACCTGTCAAAAAGGTGCAGGATCTTTTAAAAATTCATATAAAATACAGGGGTGGAGGGATTGATCTGAAATTTGGCACATATGTGTAGCAACATGTGCTAGACAATGTGTATGAAATTTGAGATCAATCCCTCCAACCCTCAATTTTATATGAATTTATTAAAGATTGTGCAATTTTATTGAGAGCTCGTTGACCGGGCCTCCGTGCTGTCATCTTGTCTGCTTTTTCCACCCATAGGCTTGCATTGGGGGAAATGCGTGCATAACTTTTTTATTTGAAATGATAATGACATGAAACTGGGGGAGCCAGGACTAGCAAGATCCAATCTGCAATGTCCAAAACGTTTCATGTCTCTCTCTTTTCAAATTAAAAAAGTTATAGGGGATCCCCCAAAAGCCCCACCCCCCACTGTAACTTCTTCATTTTTAAAGATAAAAACTTGAAACTTGTGGGACATTGAAGATGGGATCCGGCTGGTCATTTGTGAAAACAAATCAGAGCAATTGCTCAAACCCTTGATTTTTAATGATTTTTTTAAATGATCGTGCTCCTTCAGTGCTCCATGAGCACTGTGACCAAGTTTCAAGCCTCTAACTTTTAAAATACAGAAGTTATACGTTTATTTATATGGCAGTCCGATAATCCGATATAATCGGGCTGAAAATTTTCAGATCGGATATTTATCAGAGGTTTTTCTATCGTATCGTTAATTGGATGTCTGATAACGACCTTATCTTATCGTTATCGGACATTTTAACGATACGATACATATCCCTAATGCTAACTCACGGTTCAACAATAATTCACACTCAACGTCTAAGTGTGGATCAGCGTGTTGTGCGAGCCCAGGCACTGTGTCGACACATGCTGTGTTAGCAGTCCTGTCCCTTGAGACCGACAGGAAGGGCTCACTCATCTGCCTCTTCTCTTTGGGAGCAGAAGCACCTGATCAGAGACGTTGCACGGTTCAGCTTCCAGTAGGTGGTGGCAGTTTAGACCACAGGCGAGAGAATCAAATGTTTCAACACAAAGATGTCCTGTACACAAAAACCTGAGTCTGGCCTTTCCCAAACTGGCGCCTTCCAGACGTGTTGGGCTATGGCACTGATCATTCCCAGTCAGCATCTGGTGAGGGAAAGCGAGGCGAACTGACACCCTAGTTTTGCTAAGTGCAAGCATTCAGAACACACTCCCTTCCACCAGCAAAGGGAAATGGTAGGAGCAAAGCTAAAGCGGCCACCACGTGGCCACACTGATGGTGTGTCCCGGTTCTTAGGCCAAATCTTTATTGGCCTTTAGAGGTCTTTCACAGTAGCTGGGCCAATGCAGGGTGGTGAGCAATATCGGGTCAGCACAATTATACAGAAAACAAGGAATGGGGGTGGGGGAAGGTACCGTTTGAACTGCGCAAACTGCCCTTGCTATCCGGATTGTGGCATTTAAATCTACATTTCTACCTAGTTATAAACAAGGATTAGAGATGGCCCTGCTACAAAGGCAAGCTGAAGCAGGCCTACCGCCGAGGACAGGTTCTGGGGGCGCGTACGGGCAGCACATTGGGAGACAAATAGATCAGACCTGTAGGGCATAATTCCCTCGGAAGGTCTCCTATGGAAACCAACAGGAAAACACAGACCAACCTCCCGTGTACAACACACTTTGTGAATCCTCCATCCTGTGTCCGGATTGTCATTTGCTCTGCCTGGGGAAAGACTTCAAGGACACGTTTTGGGGTTTCGAGGAGTCCAGCACCCCAAATCCCATCAAACCCGACAAACCACGTGAGGCTCTTGCGCCTAAGCGCAGAGAAAACAAAACGGAGATCAGAGGGAACAAAAAGGTACAGCTGGACTTCTTGGAGAATGAGGCCCGGCCGGCACAGGGGCAAAGGCATCCCCGTCGGCTTAAAGCCCCTAGAACATCAGGCGGAGTTTGGGACGCCCAACGTCTCCTTGCAAAAGCCCTGATGTGGGCAGATGCGATCCCTGGGGCAGAGAAAACCAACCGATCGGAAGAGCAAAGGATCATAAATAGAGAAAAGGGATTGGCCAACCGCCGTGCCGCCTGGGGAAGGGAAGGGGCGTGGCATCACCGTTGCCTGCAAGTGGGATGGCAAAGAAAGAGACATTGCGTGTGGCCGGCGGCAGAGCCAAAGGAAAGAAGAGGTCCGCGTCATGGCTTTGCATACGTTCTGCCAGTGCTTTTATTCATGCCTCCGCGTGGGGTGGGGATCTTGCTTCCGATGGAGGGGGAACGAAGCTTCACGCCCGTCGGGCCGGATCGGTTGAGTGCTGTGGTGGAAGACCTGCCTGCAAGCAGACAACAAAAGAGTTTGGGTTAAGAGAGAGAGACAGATGCACGTGAGCCCCTATTGTTGCAGGACGGGGCCGTTTGGAAGCCAATGGAGGGATTCCATGACCTTCAGGCCAGGGCTGAGTGTGCCCCCACATACGAGCATAGGTTGCCCAAGCGAGCAAACAAGAGGACATCACAGTGGAAGAAAACCCATGTGTGAAGAAGGCCCAGAAATGAGAGGGCAGTGGAAGGGTTTCCCCTGATCCCTTCCTGTGGCTTCCATTTTATGGTCCCCCACCCTGTTGCTCCTGGCCAGAGAACATCAGCTGCTTCACTCTTTTAGGGTGCAGGAAGTGGCAGGAAGTGGTGTTGGGACGGAATGGAAGAAGAGCCTTGCTGGATCTCCCTGCTGCTTGACGGTGGTCCTGAACGATCCACGTTCCCAGACACGGGTCTGCAGCCGTCAACTGTACTTCAGTCTGTAGCAGCTTAGTTTTGTTGCAAAAGGGATGGTTTTAAGTTAAGGCTGACGTAAGCCGGCTCACGCTTTTGAAGGAAGATAACAACACAGAACCCATCCGGCCCGCAATTCTCAACGGAAAACACAACACACACACACACACACACACACACACACACACACACACACACACACACACGGAGATGAGAGGGAGGTTTTACCGGCCACTGATTGTGTCGGCAAGCTTTTGTTCAAGGAGTGTGCCCTCCTCAGGTTCATGCGGCAGCCATCTTTGCCCATCAGGTGCACCTTCCAGGCCTGCGGGGGAAGTCAGGGAAGAAGTTAAAAGGGGATCAGGTCTTTCACACGGACAATGAAGTGGAATGGGACGGACAACTCCCCTCATGCAATAGCATCATGAACCTCTCCATACGCTACGTTCAACATCTAAGGTCCTCCTCCAGGTGCCTACTCTGAGGGAAGCTTGGAGGACGGCAACAAGGGAGAGGGCTTTCTCAGTGGTGGCCCCCTAATTATGGAATGATCTCCCCGATGAGGTCCGCCTGGCGTCAACACTGTTATCTTTTTGGCGCCAAGTCAAAACTTTTTTTCCCCCCCAGGCATTTTTAACAGCTTAAGTTGAGTGAGGTTTTGAAATTGAATTTCTGGCCTGGCTTAAAGTTTAAAATGTTTTAAATATTAGCTGTTTTTATGCTTTATGCTTTTAAATTTTGTATATTGACTTTTTAATGTTCAGTCTTTTAATTTTTGTAAACCACCCAGACAGCTTCAGCTATGGGGTGGTATATAAATGTAATAAATAAATAAAAATAAATGTCACAAGTTGGCTCCCCGTGAACATGGTTCGTGGAGCAAAATCAAATCCAACAAAAGGTTTAACTTCACTAAAGGCGTACAGAGACTTTTAAATGTTGTTTTGTTAAATTTTAGCAGCCAGAGACTTCCTTTCTGAGCAATCACTAAACTTTGACTGGGTTACTTTTAACTGTAGGCATCTCTTAATCCCTTTATAATTTGTTTACAGGCCAAATGTTACTGGCCTATCATTGTACTTTGGCCTGCGTGTCTGCTTATTAAGGTGTACAGAGACTAGTTGTGTGTTAATATTTCACTTTGCTCCAATTTGCAATTAATTATGTTTAATTGTACTTGATTTTTTTAAATATTAAAAATAAAAAGTTATAGTATATTATGAATTCTTTTTCTAAAAAAAGGTTTGTGGACATAAATAAACTTTGGATTTCAGTAAAAACTGCTGTTGTTTGTGGAATCTAAGTCTCAAGAGCTTTCCGATGAACATCTATGCTCCCCGTAGGATGGGCAGAATAAAAAAATGGAATTTTAAAAAAAGTAATTGGATGCTAAAATGCAGATGATTCATCCCCGACAAATGTTGTAGCTACATCTGGAGCGTTTCCGTTTGAGCCAGCGCTTATAAAACCGCTGCCTTTCCACAGCCACTGCACTGGTTTATGCATCCTCTGTCGCTACAATCAGCAGCTAATACAAGACTTTTCTCTTTTCCAGGCATTAGCAGCAGGTGGTGAGATTTGAATCGATCCTGGATCTGTTTTTTAGGTTTGGCTGAGTGCTCAAGGTTGTTTTTAGATGTATGTTGTCTTTGCGTATACCATCTGACATGCTTTTATGGTTTTAAAATTTCTATATCGTTTTTAATGTTTTACCCTTTTGTAAACCGCCCAGAATGCTTTGGCTATGGGGCGGTATAGAAATGTAAACAACAATAAGAACAAGAACAGCAACCCCTAGGGGGCTTGCAGGATGAAATACAATTTTCACTGCATTTGCCCTTACAACAACCCTGTAGGGTAGTTTTTGTCAGTCTCGCTCTGCCCACCCAGAATTGGAAGATGACCCTTCCTAGATGGCCACCAGGCCCTTCCTGGATAACTTTGGCCAAGTCTCATGAGCCGTGGTGAAGAAGGGACGACTCATGAAAAGGGGACTGTTTCCCCCTCTCTTTCAATGGCGTCGCAGCCAAGTTAAGGAGGACAGACCACACTCACCTCCTCTCCAGGTGTAAAATTCTCATGGCACAATGGACAGTGATTGGCCACTTTTTCAGGTTTGGCAGCTGGAAAGAGGAGGGAGAGAAATCAGAGAGATGTATTACAAATACCGCGGGGATGTATCCAGGGCAGGTTTCCTCGACAAAACGGCTCCACCTCCACGTCCTCAGCAGTGCCAAAGGGAAAGGGGCACATGCCCAAGCCCCCCTTATCCTACGCCCTCCTGCGCAACAACTGTGGATGTTCCTTCTGTCTTCAACCTTCCACAAGTGGTTGCAGTTTCTTTAACGATTCAATTTCTTTAACGAATGAGCTGAGAACGGACTCCAGCAGGCTGAAGAAACGACCCATCTGGATGCAAGACTTCCCTGGGCTGCTGAGTGCTTAGTTCAGGGGTGAGCAACATGCCCCACCTCGGTCCTTTTTGCAACCTCCCCTTTCCCCTGCTGAATCGCTGAAATCTGGCGGCGGCAGCACCAGGAAAAAGAAAGGCTCCATTTAAAAGCTAAAAGCTGCGGCCAAATGTCCATGGTGCGGTGATGGCAAAAGGGGGCAATTTTAAAGCAAGACTGCCCCTTTTCCCAACTACCACTGCAGTGTTTCACTTTTAAAAGGAACTCCCCCCCCCCGACCGCGTTGTTGCTTCTACGCTGATAAATTTCAACTGCAAATTTGGTGGCCCCTGGTAGGTGGGGGGGGGGGGGGAGGGCGAGAATGTGGACCCCTGATCCTTACCTGTGGCTTCATCAATTAAGTAAAAGCTGTGAACCTCAACATTGGCAAGAGGACGCCTGGCGGCTGGCTCTGTTTGATTAAGTGGCAAAGGAAAGGCCCTCTGCAAATTATCGCAGGTATTCCCCGTACCTCCCACCTGCCTTCGCTAGTGCGTAACATTACAGACTGAATTCCCAAGTGAAGGGAACACTGGTGTGACCTCTTCTACCATCTCTTTCCCTCCTATCTGCCCCTCTTCCAAGCACAGGCGTGAAGCATTATAAGGACCCAGCCATCGGGATTAGATGTCCATCCTGCTTTTGCACGGGGCTCCTGTGCAAAAGCGTTCTGTGAACGCTTCAGTGCTGCTGCCTCACGTGCTCCTCCATCGCCGTCGGATGATACACCCCTTTGCTAGCTGAAGCCAAACTCCAGGGTGAGCCTCGCAGCCAGAGGTCTTAAAGGGCAAGCGGCAGGACACCCAGCGCCCAGGTCCAAACCGCCAAGCATTTATCCGCACTGCCGTCTCCATGCCCGCCCTCCTCCCACTGCCAGGGCCCCTTACGGTTGCAGGCCTTCCCCTTGATATGTCTGGGCAGCTCGTCCTTCGGCATGGCTTCGCAGCAGCGCGGGCACTTGCCAAAGTTGTCCTTCTTGTCGCACTCGGTCAGCAAATGTTCAGTTAGGCTGGCGATCTCGACTACCTGCGCCGGGAAGAGAAAGGGAGTTCTGGGTCTGAGAGGTGGGCCCAAACGGAGACGAAGGTCAGGGGCTCAGTGAGGGGAAAACAAACCCTCCAGTTTAAAACAGCCATTTTGTTTTAAAAGAGGCGCGGGGGCTTCCTGATGGTGTGTTGCAGGGAGACTCTCCTGTCCAGTGGTATTCTCCTACGCAAAAAAGGGCAGAGCAGCTCCCTGATTTAAAAGCTCACTTCCTGACTGTTAGAGCAGGACAACAATGGAACCAATGACCTAAGGAAGTGGTGGGCTCTCCCACACTAGAGGCCTTCAAGAGGCAGCTGGAGAGCCGTCTGTCAGGGATGCTTCAAGGTGGATTCCTGCATTCAGCAGGGGGTGGGACTCAATGGCCCTAGAGGCCCCTTCCAAGTCTATTTTATAATTCTGTGCAGCACTGGGAAAACATGGGCCGATTACCAATGGATAATGACTTCGACAGGATATCCCCCCCCCCCCCCCCCATGAAAAGAAAGTAAATGTACTATCGGGATGGCACAATAAACTCCCTGCAGCAGTTTTACAAGTGGCTTGTTTGCTTTAAAAGAAACAAAAAATAAATCACTGAATGAACCTTAATGTGAACAAATGTACATGAGGAACTTCATAGAACCATAGAATAGTCGATCTGGAAGGGGCCCATAAAAAAAAAAGTTAAAAAGATGGCCAGCTTGTGTGTGTTTGTATCAAAACTGACTATCAAATCAGTGTTGGAATTGGTGGTAGGTACAGGTGTCTTCTTCAAAATTGAGCCAAGAGGAAGCCAGGCTCACCCAGCTGGAGAAAAAAGCGCAGCGGTTCTTGTTTCTATGGACCAGTAAATGTAGAAATGTTCGTGGTAGCCTGGCAGGATGAGGCCTCACCTGTTTGCAGAAGTCACATCTCGTGAGCATGGGGCAGTGTTTCCAGTAGTGGAGATCGAGTCCTTCCTCTGTGAAGGATTCATCTCTTTCACCGCAGAAAATACAGAGGCTGCAGTTGGGGAAGAAGAGTGAAAGAAGAGGTAAAGACACAGGAATTGCAGGGGAGCCGGAGGCATCGGTGTTTATCAACTTTAGGGACGTAGAAAGCAGCAGGATACAGAGTCAGGCCCTTGGTCCATCTAGCGCAGTAGAGGCTGACCAGCAGCAGCCCTCCAGGGTTCCTAACAAGAACGTAACTCAGCCCATCCTAGAAATGCCAAAGACTGAACCTGGGATCCTTTGCATGTAAAGCATGTGCTCTGCCTATTGAACTATGGGGTTCAGGCCGTGTTATATGAAGCTCCTACACAGAATCATAGAATAGTAGAGTTGGAAGGGGCTGATAAGGTCATTGAGTCCAACCCCCTGCTCCATGCAAGAATCCACCTTAAAGCATCCCTGACAGATGGCTGTCCAGCTGCCTCTTGAAGGCCTCTAGTGTGGGAGAGCCCACGACCACCCTAGGTCATTGGTTCCATTGTCATAATGATCTTGAGCCCATTGTCATCCTGCACTCTGGGTTGACTGAGAAGAGATCCTGGCCCTCCTTTGTGTGACAATCTTTCAAAGACTTGAAGAGTGTGATCATGTCTCCCCTCAGTCTTCTCTTCTCCAGGCTAAACTTCCCCAGTTCTTTCAGTCTCTCCTCATAAGGCTTCATTTCCTGACCCCTGATCATCACCGCTGCCCTGCTCTGAACCCCCTCCAGCTTGCCTGCTTCCTTCTTGAAGTGTGGCGTCCAGAACTTGACACAGTACTCAAGATGAGGCTTGACCCAAATCTCTCTTCCCACCACTAAGCCTTGCAGAAAACACCTGCAGAGAGATTGCTAGCACAAATGCATAGGCGCCGGCTTCACCTGGCAGCTATGTTGAACTCCTTTTCATGCCAGGTGAAGACCTTCTTATTTTCCCAGTATTTTAGCATCCTGGTCTTTGAGCTCTACCATTTTAAATCTGTACTTTAAACCTGTATTTTAAAATACTGCAGTGCTGCCCGGTTTTATTCTGGCTGTATTTTTATATTGTGGTTTTAAGCTTCCATGTTTTTATGCTGTATTTTGTGGTTTTAATTTTTGTGGATCACCCAGAGAGTTTTGGCTATTGGGTGGTGAGAAATGAAATAACTGGGGAAATTAATGCATCAGCAGTTAAAATGCATACGTAGAAATGACTTTTGCCTAATTTACTATTATTACAGAATTTGCAGAGTGGGCTGGAGGGTGCAGAACGTAAATGGACCTGGAGTGACATTCAGAAACAGTTTCATCCTGAAACTGCAAAGCAAGAATGCGTTCGCACGTGTGCCGCATATGAAATATTGACGAACCGTTTTTAATCTCCAGCCCATTCGTTCTATTCCTTTCTCCTATTTTAGGTGGGTGGAGGGGGAACTTCCCAATTTCTTTTAAGCAGCTCTCAGTTAAAAGGCGGGCAAGTTTTGACTTACTCAATACACTGTTTGTTTATTTGTCCCCTGTGCTAACCCTGTTCCTGGTAGCTTTCTGGCTTACTTGTCAAGGTAATTTGCAATGGAGGAATGATCATCTGGAATTTCCGCTGCCGCAGGCTGCGAGGCTTTTCTGAAGGTTTCGCCTTTTTTAAAAAACAGAAACGAGAAAAGGCATTAAACCACTCTGCCCTCTGGGGTCTTTCCACAGGAAAAGCTCCGCTCTTTAGGGGGGAGGGGGAGAGGAACATGTGTGATGACGGCTCTCACGGCCCTGAGGAGGTGACACATATTCCAACCACTGGAACGACAATATATTTTGTTGCTGGGCAAAAAGCCCAAGCCTTTCATCCCACTCATCTATCGCTGCCGAGGGCGGAAGGGCCTTGTGGGCAGGCGATGGGGTATACAGCCTTTATTCAAAACGAAACCACTGGGAGAACATTTGAATCTTCCAGGAGACTCTGCAGCCTACCTGGAAGGCGCCATTCTCCAACAAAGGAATTTCAAAGGGGAAGGGGGGGGGGTCCAGCTTGAACCCCTTGAACTGGCATGTATTGAGAAGTTTGAATCAATCTCTTTAGATTTGAATCGAGAGGTGGGTTTTTTGTCCCATTGCAGGCGTTAACTTATGCAACCCCCCCCCCCCCCCCGGATGTTGCATTTTCACCAGTTCCTGCTGTGTGAAAATGCTCAGTGGATACGTTTACGCTTTGTATAGAATTCTCACAGGCTGTGCTTTCTGCATTTCGTGACCACTGGGACCCAAACGTTTACCGCTTTCCGTCTCTCTATATCTGTGTGTACGTGTGTATGAATATAGCCTGCCCACAGAGAATTACACCGAATGCATCTGATGAAGCAGGATCTGATCTGTGGAAGCTTATGTCATAATAAATCTGTCATGAGAGCAATCCTCTGCCCCCTAGACAGAGTCTGGGGCAGGGCTGCCGAGAGCGGATTTGGGCCCCAATGAAAAAAAAAATTCGGGCTCCCCAGCAAGGATGATCCCTGTAATGTTATAAGATCATGAAACAATCAACGCAAGTAGGAAGAGTCTCACAAAGACTTGAGAAAGGCAACAGGAGGAGCGCGTGCGTTTTCTCTCGGAGAGGTCCTAAGGTTTTGATGCCTGTTCCAGTGTTTTGGTGGAACACATTGTGGGCGGGCAGGCGGCAAGGAAGACTGAAAAGAAAAGGCTCCTTCCCACTCAGTTGTCCCCCTTGGCAGTTTCTACGGCGTTCCGTGCGGATCGCTTCAATCGAGCGGCTCTTTGCAATGACAAGCAACCCCGCATGCTGCAAAAGAGCCATTTGTTTTGCTACAAATGGATATCAAAAACAATAGACAAATAATGATACTACCGAGGAAGACAAAAACATATGCAACAGAGTCGGGGCCCCGTAATTTGTACCGGCTTCCCCCCACCTCCTCTCGTCGGCCCTGGTCTGGGGTGGCAGGGGACCTTAGGATATTTCGGATTCCTGAATCCAAAGCTGGGGACAGTGCTCCAGTCTTGGACCCAGGAGTCCAAGCTCTCCACTCCCTCCTCTTCTCTGTTGGTGCAAAAGAACTGCTTCAGCTGCTTCTCCGAACTCACAAACGTGAGCTCGGAGAGGAAGGAAAAGGGGAGGTTCTGTAGGAGGGGAGGGGAGGATACTGGGGGTGGGGGGCGAGGGCTTACAAAGCATCCTACAGCCTTCCCAGCCTCCTTCCCTCTTCCTCTCCACTTAGGCCCAGCTAGGCGGGCAAAACTGGCATCTCGTGAAGATGTCAGGCAGGAGGAGCACTGGAGGCCACAATCCCCTCCACGCTGCTCCCACTCTGCACAGGATACTTGCCAGCATCCGAGTTCAGAAATCCCCTTCCTCTCTTGAGCCACCTGAATGAAGTATTTAGATGCTATCCCGCCTCTGTGAGATGGGTAAGGTGGAAACCGCAGGCCATGTTCTGTTGTACTGCTCCTTTTACCGGGATTTGCACCAAACATGTGTAATCCCTGCCTTGCAACAAACCCCTGGTAGATCAGGTGAATACTACCTAAGACATATTTTATCAGATCAGAATCCTCAGGTTGCTCAAAAAGTGGCCAGTTTTTGTGCGGCTGCCATAAACCAACGGAAATTAATGTTGAAGAGTTTTATTGATGAACAATAATATTTTAGATTCAGGTTGGGACTGTTCTGTTTTTTTAAAAATATATTTTATGTATGTATTTTATTGTATGTATTTTATCTGGGTTTTCAATATTATTATTACTACTGCTGATGTTTTCTGCTGTACTGGTCCATGACCAAAATAAATAAACTTAACTGAAGTAGATGCTATCCCTTCGTTAGCACACATAACCCTGAGTACATTGCCCTGAGATTTCCATGATCCATCAAAACAAATATCCGTAGTGCTAAAGAACACACTACGGATATTTGTGTTGATGGATCATGGAAATCTCAGGGCAATGTACTCAGGGTTATGTGTGCTAACGAAGGGATAGCATCTACTTCAGTTCAGTTTATTTATTTTGGTCACGGACCAGTACAGCAGAAAACATCAGCAGTAGTAATAATAATATTGAAAACCCAGATAAAATATGCATTTTAAAGAAGCGTGTGTGTATATATATACACACCCACACCCATACACACCTTGGTTCTTGAGCTTTTGAAAATCACCCTCTTTTTCCTAAAAAGAAAGAAGAAATTAAAAACCAACAAATACAATCGGAGACGCAAAATCCCTAATCTTCATTGAGCAGCAGAGATTCAGGGGAAGACACCAGAGCCCTGGGCAACAGAATGCCATCAAAACGAAGCGGTCAGAAGGAAAGTAGTTGGAGCCACTGTAGAAGACCAAGGCCATCAAGGGAAAAGACACACCCCAGAATCAGAAAGCACCCCCCCCCCAGGCCCTGGAACAGTCAGTGGGCACATTTGGAATGTTAAGAGAGTGTTACGGGGGTTCACACAAAATGGCTGCCACAGGGGCAGGGCTTGTCCACTTCTAAAACGGCTCAGTCCAAGGCAGAGGTGGGGGTACTTGAAGGAGCATGCATTCAACTGGCAATGATAGCGCTATTTTGAATAACAGGCAGAGAGAGAGAGAGAGGAAGAGAGTGAATCTAAGGCTGCCTCCCCCACCCTGGTGATCTCCAGATCTCCAACCTGTGCCCCACATTCTGGATGGGGGATGCTGGGAATTGTAGTCTTACACCCCCAGAAGGCACCAGGTTGGGGAAGGCTGGGCTGGTGGCTTTCCCTCTGTCCATCTGTTGCCTGTAAGGACAAAGCTGGCAAAGGGCCCCGAAAGCCCCCACCCCCACAATACCTTTGCAGCCTGAGCTTCCGTTTGCATCTCCTTCAGAGCAGCTAGCTGACCTTGCAAGGCTTTGATTTCATCTTTCTTTTGCTTTTCGGCTTCTTCGGTGGCCATCTTTTTCTGCGCCTGTTAAAACACCCACAACTGAAGGTCCCCTGGGCCCTGGGCCAGAGTCACAAACAGGGCTGACATGCTCCTTTTCTGAAAAGCCCAGTGTCTGGAATATTGCCACTTGCCATGGATTGATGGCAGCTCGCATGAGGATCAACGTGAATGCAAAGGACAGGCAAAATGGCTGGACGTGTCTGTCTTGCAACCTGCATAATTTAGGGGATCTGACTAATTCATGGAGGCTAGGAGTCTGTTCAGCCATGACAGAACATGACAGAGAGCTTCGGCTATGGGGCGGTATATAAATGTCATAAATAATAATAATAATAATAACCACCACAAACAGGGGATGTATACCTCTTACTAACTAGTGCAGGAGGAGAAGGGCTGCTGCCTTCACACCTTGCATGTGAGTTTCCTAGAGGCATCTGGGTGGCTGCCAGAGCAGGGCTATTCCATCGCCTGTGCTGAGACACCAGCTGCCTTTGGCTCTCCCCACTAGCAGACGCCATTCCATCAGGCAACCCGAACAGTTCCCATCCCCGCTGGTTGTTACAAAAACAATAACGTTAAAAAATGGTGCCCAAGCATACTTTCCCCCTCTCTCGTTTTCCTTGCCTGTCATGCCTTTTAAGCCTGAGGGCGGGGACCATCTTATTACTGATCTCTGTAAGCCACTCTGAAAAGGGCAAGGTAAACTCCCCCCCCCCTTTCAATAAATAAATACTGTGGGAAATAGGATGCTGGAGTAGATGGAAGTCTGATGTTATTCAGCTGAACTCTTTTAAAGTTCAACATGTGCTGGGCTCTACACATGCAGGCCCCTAATGCGCAGGTGGTCCGGGAAGTGGGAGACAGTGTGATTCCGAAGAACAGACCATGCACAGCCTCGAACATCTGTGCATGGTATATTTTCTTGGCTTTTTTTTTATATACAGATCCCTTCCAAGCTGATTTCAGAATGGGCTTCTAGGGCTTCCCTGCCTTGTTCGCCATGGTCCCTGACGGATCCACACTGCTGGAACGCCCTGTACTGACCCTGGTTTCCGCCTCTGTGAGTTTGCCATCTATTTTAGCGAACCCGTCAAAGAGCGTCTTGTACAGCACGTTCTTGCGTGTGTTGATGTCGTCAGGCGGAAGGTAATCCAAGATGATGGCTCGGTGCTGCCGGTACATGTCCAAGATGATCCGCAGGGCTGTTTCTCGGACCTCATAGACTCTGTGTTCCAGTGTTCCCATTGCAAACTAAGGAGGAAGAAAGATGCAATGTTTTTTTAAGCATGGCCTGGGGGTGCATTCACTGTTCTGTAGTTTGAGGCTGAGAGAAAATGACTGGCCCAGGATCAACGAATAAGCTTTGTTACTGAGCAGGGATTCAAACTCAGGACTCAGTGGTCAAAGTCCAACATGGCAAGACACTGGTTCTCTATCACTCCTTAAAGAAGACCTATCCAACCTGCTGCCCTCCAGATGTTTCAGACTACAACTCCCATAATCCCCAGCTTGCAGAATTGTGGGAGTTGTCGTCTAGGACATCTGGAAGGCATGCGGTTGGAGAAGGCTCATTGAAGGTCTGGGCCTGTTTCGATGGCCGTTCTTTCTCAGCAGGCTTTTAACCTCCACGCATGGTGTTCTCTTGAGTCCCAAGCATCTGGAGGCCTACCTTTTGGCCACCTCTGCCCTAGAAAATAGTCAGAGGCAGAAGGCTCCTGGAAGTGGATGAAGAACCTTTGAGTCAGGCCACGGTGAACGTGGGGGTCATTTTGCGCCTTTCAGAGGAGACGTCCTGCCACCTGGCAGACATCTTAGAACAAAAAATCGCCGCAAACAAAGAAACGGCAGCAGCTCCACTCCCTACCCGCATGATGTTATCGACGGTGAAGCCGGTATTGTCCGTTCCGAGATCTTTCAGCAAGCGCTCCACCAGCTCCACCTGGCTCATCGCGAGATGAGTCGGGGAGTTTGGCTTGAGGGGCTGCACCAGGTGAGCGGGTATAATCTGAAGGGGCTTCACTTCGTTACAGAGGGCCATTTCCTGGACAGAGAAAGAGAGAGAGAGACATGCCGCACACAGGTTCAGGGTTAACATGCGGCTCGCAAAGGCAAGACCAAGAAATGCCCTCCCAAATCGTGCAAGATTCAGCACCTGTGAAAAGGTTTCGTTTTGGACGTGCGTCCTGAAGAGGAGCACTTTGCAGCGCCGTGGAAACCGACATTCCACAGCTGAGGTCTTCAAAAGGGGATACCACACCCACCCATCCACCTCCAATCTTGCTACCATCACATTCATCAAGCCCTCTACATAAGGGGAAGCCAGCTGTAACACGCTGGGGCCATTCCCCTTGGTATGCATGGCGGCAGCCTCAAACATACTTATGGCACAATTCCTGGCGAGGAGCAAAACCTGCCCCTGAAACGGAATACTTGGAGCCCAAAGAGGAAGGAAGAGCGTGGATAAAAATCATGACCAGACATTCTTCCTCTTGCCTAGCCACACATACTCGTACACACCCACGATACTCATACACACGACTCACAAAGTGTCCTCAGCACACTCAACATTCAGGCACAATGCCAACGGAGGGGCCATTTCGGTTTTCTTTTTTTGGTCTTTCCTGAATCAACTGTCCCACAGAAGAGGATAAAGCCACTAGTCCTGATGGCTCTATGCTATCTTTAGTGAGGGAGTCAGTAGGCCTATGCCCACCAGTTGCTGGGGAACATGGACAGGAGGTTGTTGTTGCACTCTTGTCCTCCTTGTGGGTTTCCCAAAGGCAGCTGGTCGGCCACAGTACGAACAGAATGCTGGGCTAGTCCAGCCTTCCCCAACCTGGTTGGACTACAACTCCCAGAATCCTTAGCCAGCAGTTGCCATGCTGGCTGAGGATTGTGGTAATTGTAGTTCAACACTTCTGGAGGCTGGTCTAGATGGACCTTGGTCAGATCCAGCATGGCTCTCCTCATCTTCTTAGGAGCTCTAATCGTAACTACCTGTCCCTAAACAGATCTCTGAGGGACCCCATGGCTTTCACCCCCAGGTGACCTCCCCCATCTCATCTGTGACTTCATTGATTTCTTGAGGCACACTGGAGCCACTCTCTCCTTTGGGGCCATGAGCCTCTCAGAGTTGAGTGGCAGCCTGAATCCCACAAACTGTTCTTGCACACAGCCTTACCTGGATAAAGTTGGCGGCTGCGACCCGAAGGCGGGCGGAGGAATCCCCTGTCCTGGAGAGCAGATTGGGGAAGGTCCTTTCCACACAGTGCGCTGTCTCCTGCTTCCCCAGCTTATGCTTGGGGATGTACTGCGTGATGATCATTTTTAGGAGCTTTAAGGAAGCTTGGAAAACCTACCATAAAACACACACACACACACCAGGATGTGTTAAATAAATTTGCCTGGATCCCCATCTAACTGTTTCGATTTCTGGAATCAACAGCAAGAAATCAGGATTGCAAAGAAGTAAGGGGAAGGACCAGAGCTTACGGTAGAGCACATGTGTGACATGCAGAAGGTCCCAGAGGACTTTTAAGGTGCAATCCTATGCATGTTTAGGCTATGAAGAAGGTTATAAGGAGGTGCATTCATGAGAGTTGCCCAAAAAAAGAAAGGAGGACAAGAACTTAAGAGCCTCCCCCCAATATTACTCACGGGAGAGACGATGTCTTTTATGGCTCTTACGACGAGAAAGATGGCACCCCGAAGCAGGTTCTTCAGGTCTTCCTTTGGCATATTTGCGGAAACCTCCATCATCTTCTTATAGATCGCAAGCAACGAGTCTTCGCGGTAGGACCACGTTTTGGAATAGGCTCCAGCCACCTGACCACAAAACAGAGCATTCAGGAGTTGAAATAACCTGAAGACCCCCAAATCTGTCAAAGGAAAAGGCAAAGCCCCTCCCCTTCCGTCACATCAGAGCGTGGACCAAAAGGCACAATGCAAGGCGAGGTTGCGGGGGCCGCAGCCGGCTTGGTCCTCAAAGGCCCCAGGGGACCCCAGCAGCAGTGAATAGGTTCAGTCCCCAGGAAGGGGGCCCCCCTTGATGGGCCCCCCTTCGCCCCTCTTGTCGCTCTGACCCTGTGAGGCCCCTTCTTAAATCTCCCCACCCATCTTTTCAGCTGTGCCTTCCAAGCCCTCTCTGGCCTGTCGCATCCCCATCTCTCTGCTCTTATATCCCGATGGGGGCGGTGCCAAAGGGAAGAGGGGCAGGGCCAAGACGGACACATAATTTAGCTTCAAGCTCTTTCTGCCAGCAGCTGAGCCTTTTTAGGATGGGGGGTTTGGAAGCGGCACAAAAGCTGGGAAACCATCCAGCCATTGAAGGGGGGGGGGAGGGAAAACGGGAACTCCTGGGGTGACATGGGGGAGGGGGGCTCAGCCGGATTGGGACCCCAGGCCTGACGTTCCACACCCCTGCTGCGTAAGAGTTCTTTGGGGTGTGGAAAGTGTCACCTTTGGAGGTGCCTCCTGGCAGAGGCTTCTGACCCAGCCTCCAGCCAGAGATCCCTCCTGTGAATGAACGGGGTGGGGTCCCCAGCACGCCCTAGGGGCCTGCCTGCCTTGCGGCCACTACACCAGGTATCTCAGGTCTTTACCAGGCCTTCCCCAAACACTTCAATGGCAGCGCTGGCCTCCCGCAGCGCTTTCTCCGTCAACGGCTCCGGCTCTCCGACGATGCCGCTCCTTGGCGTGTCGCCAGCCTCCTCCTCGTTTGTCTCGGGACCCAGGTAGGCCGAGCCTTCCTCCTCCTGCTGCTTGCGAAGGGTTGGGAGAGGCCTCTCGTCATAGGGCAGGAACTCGACCTGGCGGAGGAGAGAGAGGTTGCCCAAAGGAGCAATCCAGCTAATCGCCTCCAGCTGCCCGCAGAGCCAGAGGAACCCTGCTACAGAACGGCAACCTCCTCTGACTTGCAAAGAGGAGAAACCGATGTATGGATCCTCGACTCAGCGGGACTTCAGGCCTTTCCACCTCCAAGCATAGTAGTCCCGAACTTCAAATGCATTCCTAGATGGGAGGCCAAGAGAAGGAAACAGGAGAGGACCCCATAGGCAGGCCTGCTCCTGGAAGAGCTGGTGGCAACCATAAGGACTAGAAACTCACTCTTCTCTTATTCAAATGAAAGCTGGGATTCCCAGGAAGCTTTCACCACCACATTCTGCGGAATGCCAGTGCTCACCCAGACAGTACTTATACCAGCCATTTAGACCGTCAGGATGCTGTCATGGGTGCATGTGGCTTGCTACAGTTGCCCATTTTTCTCAGGGGCTGAGCTGATTTACACAGGCTTAGTAAATAACAGGACTGATTGGAGATTCACTAGCAGCAAAAGGGTGGAGAGGGACCAGGAAGTCCTCCTGAGCAACAGCCACCTCAAAGCATCCGTGCATTCGCACGGTCTCAGATCTGGTTTCCTAGGCAGAATCCCCCAGGAGACAGCTTGTCCCCAGAATGGTGCTGGGACACCTCAGTTACCCAACGGACGTGGGTCACAGGGTGGACAGTAGGGGAGGAACTGCAGGGAGCTTTGCTTTCGCCCTTCCCAGCCAGAAAAAACACCCAGGAACTTTGAAACTAAGAACCTGCATTTTGCTCCCCCAACTCCTCCAAATCCCTTTTCCCCTTTGTGGTCATGTCTTTTATACATATATAATATTTCTTACCTGCCTCTCCCTCAGGATCGAGGCGGGGAACAACATCAATAAAAATGACATAAAATACATAAAACTGATTAAAAACATATAAAATTAATACATTATTAAAATACCAATAAAACTCTTAAAATTCAACTGGGTAGGCCTGCCTTATAAACTGAAAGGCAAGGAATGGAGTGTGTTCAGAGGAGGGCAACGAGGATGATAAGGGTTCTGGAAGCAAAGCCCTATGAGACTGAATGAACTGGGCATGTTTAGACTGTAGAAGAGATGGCTGAGGGGAGACATGATAGCACTCTTCAAATCCTTGAAAGGTTGTCACACAGAAGAGGGCCAGGATTTCTTCTCGATCATCCCAGAGTGCAATACATGGAATAATGGGCTCAAGTTACAGGAAGCCAGATTTCGGCTGGACATCAGGAAAATCTTCCTGATTGTTAGAGCAGTATGGCAATGGAACCAATGACCTAGGGAGGTCGTGGGCTCCCAAACTAGAGGCATTCAAGAGGCAGCTGGATGCTTTAAGGTGGATTCCTGCACTGAGCAGGGGGTTGGACTCAATAGACTTAGAGGCCCCTTCCAACTCTACCATTCTATGATTCTATGATGAATTTCTCATTATAAGCTACTCTGGGAGCCTTTTGGGTTTTGGCTGAAGAACAGGGTAAAAAATAAAGAGAGAAAAATGCAGTGCAAGCTGCACGCAGAACCATATAAACCTGCGGAAGGCGGGACAAATGAAACTCACATTGATCTTTGGAAAAGCCTCGGCTGAGACGGGTGCCACCTGGGTGGCGGGGGAAGAGGAGGGATGAGTCGTGACGAGCTCAGGAGAAGAGGCGTGCGGCGGCTTGTTGGGAGGCAACGGCTCGAAGGTTTCCGCTTTGGTTGTATCTTGCCGGGGTGAAAGCAGAGTCTTCTTTTGCAGAGAAGTGGCAGGATAAGCCAGGGGCTCAAGGGGCAAATCGGGAGGCCGCCGGATCTGAGAGGGGGAAAAACGGCATCAAGACATTTCAGAAATATCAAAATAACAGATGGACAATTTGGATTGAAATTGGCCGTTTCAGTTGGCCTTTTCTCTTTAGTAATTTTAATCGTGATTTTAGCTCCTTATTAAATTCCAGCTCCACTGGCTGCCAGTCTAGGTCCGGGCCTGATTCGAAGTGCTGGTATGAACATTCAAAGCCCGAAACGGCTTGGGGCCAGGTTATCTGAAGGAACGCCTCCTCCCAAATGTACCTGCCTGGACCCTATGATCATCCTCAGGGGTCCTTCTCCGTGAGCCCCTGCCAAAGGAAGTGAGGCAGGTGGCTACCAGGAGGAGGGTCTTCTCTGCTGTAGCACCCCAGCTGTGGAATGAGCTCCCTAGAGAGGTTTGCCTGGCACCTACGTTATACTTCTTTCGATGCCAGGTGAAGACCTTTTTATTGTCCCAGTATTTTAACAGTTCACTATCTTAGTGTTTTAAATTTGCTGTTTTAAATCTGCATTTTAAAATCTCTGTGTTGCTGCTCAATTTTAATCTGGTGTACTTTTATATTGTGTTTTCATATTGTGGTTTAAGTTTTATACTTTATGATTTAAATTTTTGTGAACTGCCCAGAGAGCTTCGGCTATTGTGCGGTATAGAAATGCAATCAATCAATCAATCAAATTGCTGAGATTCAAATACAGGTGTGAAGGCTTGGAAAAATGTGAGGGTTGTTTTTTTTTTTTTGCCCCCAAGGGACTCTTTTTGTCTTGGAGAAATATTTTTTCTGAGCCTTCACATCTCTAGATTTACACCAACCCACCCTGCCTTCTTTTGGTAAAGATTAAGCAGGCGGAGGTAATACGGATGGCTTTAGTGTGCAGGATGTTTGAATGAGTACTTGGCTGGCTGTGGTCAGGTGGGCTAAGAGCAGTTTCCTTCCACCGAAGTCATGAAATGGAGTGGGTTCAACACAGAAATAGAGGCCAAATCACCACTTTTTATTCAAACGTTTCTATCTCATCTTAACACCTAAGACTTATCCAACGTGATGCTGTCCAGGTGTGTTGGACTGCAACTTCCAGTTGGGAGTTGCAGCCCAACACACATGGAGAACACCAAATTGGGGAAGGCTGATCTATACTTGAGTGGCCCAACCGGAGGTGGTCCACTTCCAGGTATGAATCACCCGTTGCCAAAGTACTGGGAGAACATAACGCTTTTAAATTAGCAACCAAAGCTTGGTAGCCAAAGTGCCTGTTGCGTAGAGCTGGGAAGGGGGATTCCAAAGTCTGGGACTGCAACAGAGAACCCCCGTCTCAGGTAGCCACCATCTCCTTCTGAAAGGGTCCCACCACTATTGGGAAAGCTGCCGTGCTCTATTACGTTCCCGCCAGGACAGTCCCAGGACTAGAGTGCGGCTTTGCTGTTCCCTAGTTCATACAGGGTTCAAAGGAAGTCAGCAATACTGCCCCCTGACCCCAAACCGTGAAGATGTCCCCCTGAGGAGGCCACAAGTTCAGGAGAACCAAGACCCCCCACTGCTCTGGCGTCCCGACCAGATGTACCAAGATGGGACCCAGAAGTAGGGGTGGTGGCATGTCTGAGCAGAAACCCTGAACCAAAGATGCAAAGTCCGCCTGGCAGCAGCCTTGGGCCCTACTCATGAGGAAGACAAGACACCTCACGCGCTCTGGATCAGGGCCCTGATGGCACGCCAGGAAGGGGCGGGGCAACAGAGCCCGCTACATAGCTAGGGCAATACCTGACGGAGTGCCTCTCATTTTGTTCAACATTTAAGATCTTCCTCCGGGTGCCTACTCCCAGGGAAGCTCAGAAGACGGCAAGAAGAGTCTTCTTGGTGGTGGCCCCCCCAATTGTGGAATGATCTCCCAATGAAGCCCACCTGGCGCCAACATTGCTATGTTTTTGGCACCAGGTCAAGACCTTTCTCTTTTCCCAAGCATTTAGCAGCATGTGATGAGGTTTGATTGGTTCGTTGTTTTTAGATGTATGTTGTCTCTGTGTACACTCTCAGTTGAGTGTTTATGTTTTCAAATTTTGCATATTAGTTTTAACGCTTTAATCTTCGTAAACCGCCCAGAGTGTTTTGGCTAGGAGGCAGTATAAAAAATGGGATCAATAATAATAACAACAACAGCAGCAGCCAGGGCTGAAGCAGCACTTCTCCCTGCTGTTGCCCCGTCTTGGATAGCTCTCCTGCTTGCTCCCTGGCCTGCTGGACAGTCCCTTGGTTTCTCTCGCAAGGAAGGATTCGAAGCCACGGGGTCAGGGTGACAGGACTGGCAAAAGGGCCTCTCCTGATGACATCAACCTCCAGGCACATGTACGACTCGTACCATCAGATCCGGGTCGAGGAGATTGTGCAGCTCCAGCTGCTGGTAGACCTTGTGGCGGTACTCCTCCATCTGCTGCTTCTTCTGCTTGGCGAGATCGTAGTCCTCCCGCTCGACGGCGCAGCGCTTCTCCACCTCATAGCGGCCCAGCCGTTCGCCCACCTGAAAGACGGGAGCGCATAGGTCAGTGCTGAAGCCGGGGCAGGGACTGCCGGCTTCCCCCTGCAGTGGACGGAGGTTCTCCAGAAGTGGTGAAGAGACAAGGAAGTTCCAGAACCTTCTTCCGCTGTCAAAGAGTTTCAGACCTCTCCCCTCTGAAGGGGAGAAGGGGGTGAGCTGTGAGGAGAGACCTGAGAGGCACTGCTGACGTCCCCCTCAGATAATCTCCTCAGCTTTTCCGGGCTCTCGTGAGAGTCAGCTCTGTGAACAGGAACAATCTCCTCTTCTCCCAGCTAATATTCTAACTCTTCTCTAGAGAGAAGAGGAGAAAAGACCTCTTCAAGAGGCTGGCAGGAGAAGGTTCTGGAGCGCCCACATTTCTCCACTCGTCCCTATTTCTCAGTGGTCTGAAACTGCCTGCACGGGAAGGCTGTGGAGTTCCACGGTCTCCTCGCCACTCCTAGATGTGCTCAACAACTGAAGGGGAAAACTCCTTTTCTAAACAAGAAAAAGTGAATTTGGGGGCTGAAATTAGTACTTGCCTGATACCCCCCTATTCTACAATAGGGCTTTTGTGCTTACAAAATGCTAGGCATGCAGTCCAGGGTCGTGTGGCCCCTTTAAGGCTAATCGATTTATTATGGCAGAAGCTTTCATGGAAACAGAAACAGTGAAGAAATGTGAGAGTTCCAGAACCTTCCTCTGCTAGGCTCTTCAAGATGTGGACTCAGTTTTTGCCGCAACCAAATAACATGGCTAATTGCCCGGAAGTTGTTATATACAAGGCAACAAAAAACCTTGTGGCACCTTAAAGACTATTCTGACACAAGTTCTCGTAGACAGTAGCCCACCACCAGATGCATGAAGGCTTTATATTATGGGGAACTGCAGGTTTACATACTGTACGTAGGTTGGGGGTGGCAAGGAGAAAGGATTGTAAACAGTGAGGTCCAAAGAAAATTAAATTCAGGAAAAGCCTTTATCCTGATTCAAGCCTCTGGCGATAGAATTAAACCTGTTGACTAAATCTATTGCCAGAGGCTTGAATTAGGACAAAGGTTTTTTATTGCACTACATCTGTTAATTGACTTACGCAGTGCGTTATGGTGTTTGCATTATCGGCAACAACTGCACTGTGAATGAGCGCTGTTAATAATGCGATTGTCACTGTCAAGTATTTTCTGGGTTTTATTTAATTCTGCCTCAGATATCTGAACTCTGGGAAATCCTGCCTTGCCCAGCAATAGAACCAGAGCAGCATGGCGCACAAGGATGCTTTCAGATCACCTCTCCCAGAAGAGCATTAACTCACCTTTCCTTCAGTTAGATAAGCCCCCTTCCAAGATTCCCACTGTGTGCCCCAAAACAACTGCTCAGAGAGATCATGGTTGCTTGTTGCTCTATCCCAGTGACGAGCCCTTCTTAATGGAGGGGGGCGGAGGGGGCTTCATCACCCCACTCTGGCACTACCTTCTGCAGGTCCGCAATGGCTTGCTTGAGTTTCTTGGCGTGGTCGTAATGTTCCTGGTGCACCGCTTCGTATTTCTTCTCATCCAGTTTACGGATTATCTGGGCCACCTCTGGGTCCTGGTACATGTCAAAAGCCAGATCGTCCAGCGGTGAAATCGCATCTGGCTTTCTGGAAAAGAGAAGAGAGACATATTGAGAGGAGCTGTTTTAACACATGGCATGTCCCCAGAAAATGCACATTTTGGGGGGGGGGGATGAAACTGTGGCTACAAGGGTGGGGGAACATGCTTACCCACTGTATGTTCCATCTAGGGCGGAGTCATCTGGATTGTTCCCAAGGTAATGGTCAATCATCTTATCCCTGGAAGGCTTTCAAAAGATGGAGAAAACAGTACACAACATTTTGTTTCACAGACGCCACCACACTCACTTAGAACTTAAGTTGCTTGCAGACCTCCTGCCTTCACAGAATGCTTTCTACACTGACCTGCCTCTCACAGAACCCTGCACACTGCAGGGGATTCCAGGGCACGTTTGACTAAGCACACTCAGAACCCCAGGGCTAGGACTCAAACACTGCTTGGCTGGGGATTATGGGAGATGCAGTCCCACAAAACACAAGGACGCCAGGTTGGGAAGGCGGAGATACACAAATGAGCAATCAGGGAGCCTCCCCACCCCCACCCCATGAGGAGGTTTCCGGACTCCTGTCCTGAGTTAAGGCACATCACAGTTTTGATCCTTGTTCACGTCAGGTTTGCTTCTGACTGGGCCCGGACAACACGATAATCCACAACGGGTTAAATAATCCACGACGGGTTAAATAATCCACAGTGGGTTATTTAACCCACCATGGGTTATTGTGTGGCAAGATTTTTTTAACCCATGGTGGGTTATTATGTTGAAATAATCTATGCAAATAACCAACAATGTGCAGAGTGGGTGATTCAAACCACCACTGGTTATCATGTCGTGAAGGGGGCACCATTTGTTATTTTTGTTAGCTACAGAGTTGCTAGGCAAGAGTGGTCAAAGTTGTGCCTGTGCCATTGTACTCAAGCCGGCAGAATTCTTTTTTTCATCAGCAAGGGATGATGGGATACAAGCAGGACTGAGAGGAGGAGGGAGGGTGAGTGGCGAGTTAGTCAATGCACCGAGGGTTACTAATCCACTCACAGTTGCTTATAATCAACTTACGGTTGATTACTTCTCTGATTGTGTGGAGAGTACCGGCAAAATAGCTAACTGTGAGTTGACTATTAACCCACTGTTGACTATCGTGGTGTCCAAACGCAGCCTCTCTCTAACAGAAGACAAGATGGAGAGAGCCTTTTCTCATTTTTCTCCATCCCATTATTTCACCCACTTACATGGCTAGTGTCATTGCTGAGGTCTGCAGGTTCTCCAATGATATTTATTGCTACTAGGGCCACCTAAAACATATGGAGTGAGAAAGAGAGAGAGAGAGAGATGGGCAAGGTTATCTGCACCCCTGAGTTTTTTTTTTTAAATCATAAAAATCAAATCAACTTTTGCACCAAGGGAACTTTGCTTCTGTAAAAAGAATGATCTATGCAAATCACACCTAATTTTTTACTTTGCAAAATTCTGCTAACTTTAACTGATCGTGTGATTTAATTTGGCATTACTAGGGGAAAGGAACTTATGTAGGCCTTCCCTAGAATGCAGGAAGCTGCCTTGTAGTGAGTCATACCATCAGCAGGTGAGGAAATGGTTAAAATTCTCCTGCCAACTTGTAATCCCAATCATTACTCCACCCCAAGCCCGGGTGGCAAATATTATCATTAATGAGCATGTGAAATGTTTTCTGCCTTTTCTGGATTTTCCGACAATAAAGTATACTGATGACACGAAAGAAAAAAAATGAATGTCAAAATTCCCAAACCATTTTCATTCACCACTTTTTTTGTTCCTGGATAACGTAGCATTGTCCACCTTACCGATTTTATATGTTTTTGATTACCATTTATACCAACTTCTTCTACCGCTTAAACCCAAAGCGGCTTACAACAACGTGAAAAAACAACACAAATGTACAACAGTAGATCATCCAGCAAAAAACAAGATCGGTGCCGCTGTGTTGTTTTAATGCCAGGAACGCGACTAGCGAAATAGCCCAGTTGGGATTTTGTTAAAGACATGCGGCGGACCCTTTGAATGTCTGTAGCCGGTATTTGAAAAATGGGCTGGTCTGGCACAAGGCACCAATGACTGCATCCTAGCCTGACCCTTGAAAATGAAGCTTTCCTCATGTTGATTTTGAGGCAGGCAAGGAGGAAGCCATGCCAGGAAACTCCAGATGGCAGTGGGTCGACTAGCCCCCGAAGAGGTCAAGCAGATCTCGCTGAAAAGGTGTGGAAAGGGGCGGGGAGGTGTAAGTGCACAAGTAGAAAACAGCAAGCAGTAGCCATGATGGCTCAGTTCAGACAACACATTTCTCAATGGTGGTTTTAGAACTCCACAGCACAGTTTTTATACCACTGTTGGACAAGAGAGAAGGATCTTGGAATTGTTGTAGATCACAAGCTGAATATGAGCCAACAGTGTGATGTGGCTGCAAAAAAAGGAAATGCTATTTTGGGCTGCATTAATAGAAGTGGAGCTTCCAAATCATGCGAGGTACTGGTTCCCCTCTATTCGGCGCCGGTTAGGCCCCATCTTGAGTACTGCGTCCAGTTCTGGGCACCACCCTTCAAGAAGGATGCAGATAAGCTGGAGCGTGTTCAGAGGAGGGCAATAAGGATGATCAGGGGTCTGGAAACAAAGCCCTATGAGGAGAGACTGAAAGAACTAGGCATGTTTAGCCTGGAAAAGACTGAGGAGAGAAAAGAAGAGCAAAGCTCTGGTGCTATGTAAAAATATATTTCTCTTTATTTCTTATGTATTCTCTGTATGCTCGACACGTTTCGGTGGTGAAACCTTCGTCAGGAGCTAAACAGACGGCATATGAGTAAAAACTTTAAACCGTTCTCCGTTAGGATAATAACAACAATTTGTTATTGTTTTTTCTAAAAACCTCTTACATGAATGTGCAAATGTTGAATATTTCTGGTGTTCTTCTTGGATAGCAAAAGAATGTGTACTAAGATAGGCTTCAGTTGATGTAGGGGTGTTGTTTTCATGCCAGCTTAAGACAATCTGTAATGATTTTTATTTTTGTATTTTAATTTCTGTTTAGCTCCTGACGAAGGTTTCACCACCGAAACGCGTCGAGCATACAGAGAATACATAAGAAATAAAGAGAAATATATTTTTACATAGCACCAGAGCTTTGCTCTTCTTTTATCTCCAGCCTGTTGGTGCTTCCTTCCCTCTTTGTTCCATGAAGATTGAGGGGAGACATGATAGCACTCTTCAAAGACTTGAAAGGTTGTCACACAGAGGACGGCCAGGATCTCTTATTGATCAACCAAGAATGCAAGACATGGAATAATGGGCTCAAGTTTCAGGAAACCAGCTTCTGGCTAGACATTAGGAAAAACTTCCTGACTGTTAGAGCAGTATGACAATGGAACCCATGACCTAGGGAGGTGGTGGGCTCTCCCACACTAGAGGCATTCAAGAGGCAGCTGGACAGCCATCTGTAAGGGACGCTTCAAGGTAGATTCCTGCATTGAGCAGGGGGTTGGACTCGATGGCCTTAGAGGCCCCTTCCAACTCTACTATTCTATGAAATTTGTTGTCTGGTGGGAAAAATCCATGCAACGGTGGATTTATTTTGGAAAACACTCCACGCAGAACATTCATGCTGTGCAGAGGAGAGTTCCTGCACAACCATTGTGTTGTGTGTTGTGTGGAAGGCTCCATGGAGTTTTCTATTGCGTTGATTTTTCTCACTGGCTACAGAGTTCGCTGGCAAGAGCAACGAGTGCCGCTCTAGGAGAGCCGCCGGGATTATTTTTTGCAGCAATGTCTGATGGGATACCATCGGGAGGACTGGGGGAGGAGAGAGGGTGGAGGAACTGTCAATCAACATCACAATGGATTTTACTCAACTCCACTACCTCCACAGTCACACAATGGTGGAGGTAGAACATGTTCTGTGGTGAATACCTCCTAAAAACTCAACCGTTGAGTGGAGTTTTCACAGTGCGTTGACTAATGTGCTGTCTGAACTGAGCCAGTAGCTGGCTGGGAAAAGCTCACAGCCGCTTCCAACGTTACTTCTTCCCTACATGCAAAGCCATTCTTTGGACAGATGAGCAAAACAACAGGTGCGACCCTCAACATTTTAAGCTGTTTTACCTGACTGTACAGGTTGTACCTATTGACATAGTTTTTGTGGAATGTCAACTTCAGGTACTGGCCAACGGCATCCACGTAGACCGATTTCAGTTCACGAGCTTTGTAGCCAGTCTTCTCGTTATCTGAGAGAGACACATAACTGGGGGGAAGGAAAATGTTATATGTAAACAGACCCTGACATTACAATGTAGTGATGATGGATGATGATGAGTAATAATAGTTTTATGTACCGCTTCTTACTGAACAAGTCCCAAAGCAGTTTGCAAAGGAATACCAAAAACTGTGATCATATTGTAAATGATCACAAACACACCTGAGATTGATGTGAACACCATGCGCCCCAAAACAAAAACACACTGAGCCCAACATGTTTTCCTCTGGAAAAAAAGTGCACCTGAATTTAAACAGTAGCATACAAATGAAAGCTAAGAGATGGACTCTCATCTTTTTTGCTAATTATACTTTTCCTGCATGTGACAAACCAAAACATTCCAGTTGCTTCATCAGCACTAAATCCTAACCTGACATTTGGACTCTTATATTATGGGGCCAGTTTAAACATACTGGAAAATCAAGTGGGAGAGCTGTTCAGGTTACCAGCAGGGGTGTGTCAGGGAGACAGGTCTGTATATTTAAATATACTGCCATTTGAAAAAGAGATTTCAGCACAACGTTATCATAATACGAAGTGCTGCCTTGCCTTCTTCATTTATCTATGCTACTTTTCTATGTACTTCATTTTTTCCTCTTCCATCCGCCTCCCTTTTTCTTTGTGTGTTGTGTCTTAAAATTGTAAGCCTGTGGGCAGAGACTGTCTTGTTTTACTGATTGCATGTAAGCTGCTCTGGGAGCACTGTGATAAAAATAGTATGAAGTTAGTTTTTTCCATGCTGCTGAAATCTAGGTTGTAAACTGCATGGGGCAGGGACCTGCCCCCTTGGCTTATGTTACTTTCTAAAGTGGCACATATACAGATGGGACTGTGTAGATAACCTTTTACATTCCAGTCACCTTCAGAGCTTCTCGGACAGAGCAGACTGTTCAGACAACACACTAAGCCATGGTGGCTAAGCGTTTTGAGCTAAACATTATGGCTTATCGTGTTGTGCGAACCATTCCTAACCATGGTGGCTACATAACCATGGTTTAAACACGCTCACTAACCATTTGCTGCAAAAGGGTTAGCAGCCTAACAATGGCTTAGTGTGTTGTCTGAACAGGTCCAAAATGTAATTTGTTGCACCTGCTTGGCGCAAGGGGAAAAAGCTCAACTCAGGCATACTCGCGTCTGCACAATACTTCCTTTTACTAAGTGACTTCTAGAATGGTGTCTTATATCCCAGATAGCGCCGCCTCATTGCGATGAGAATGCTAAAACAAGAGTGGAGGAAAATGTACCAGCTAGGCTTCGTTTGTGTGCTCTGACACCATCATTGGTCATTTGGAGTGTGCCACAAACACTGCTCCAGCTAACGCGTTTGGACGATTAGCAAACCTGTGAAAATCAGCATGATGCCCTTGCTGCTAACGCATGCCAATTCAGCATTGTGGGCACCCACAAAATCCTCCACCTAAAAGCACCATCAAAAACAGCTCACCTGCCTCAGAGAAACATGGAAGGGGAGGCTTTATTATTATTATCATTAATAACATATTTATGCATTGCTTTCCCACCGCAAACAGCAAACTCTACGTGACTTACGCATATAGAACAGAAATCCATGATTAATATAACAGGGGAAAAAAACACTTCAAAATCAATATAAATCACAACCAGCACATTAATTAAAAAATAACCCATAGAAACACAATCTAAAAACAAGACACTATGAAAGCGTTCACCCACAAATACAAAAAAACCTCCCCTTGCTCGTTGCCTAGAATGAACACCACAAAAACACTCCACCACAATGGGGTCAACACTAGGGCTGCGCATTGCTTCGGATCTGAATCTGAAGCGAGGCGGGGTGATTCGGAGGACTAGAAACAGATCCGAAGCGAGTCAGGACAGGTCCGAATCGATCTGAAGCGAATCAGGCTGGATTCGGAAGGTCCAAAGTGGGATTCAAAGCGAATCTGCAGGTCCGTGCAGAGCCCTAGTCTTCACTAATATCCAAATACTTACCCCAGCCTTCGAAACCTCTCTGACTTGTATGGCGCAAAATACTCAGGCAGGCTCTCGCTGATATAGAATTCAATTTTGCTGGAGATCATATACTGGTGAGCCAGCAACTGCAGTTTCCGAATTCTACATCGCTCCACCATCTGAAGGACAATTTCTTGCGGATACTGGCAGAGCCTGGAATTAAAGAAACACCCAAGTGTTTCAACTTCCCAAACCAGGGGTTGCTCCCTAAAGTTGTATGCTACCCACTATCACAGATTAGAAATGGTGTGCAGAGAGAAAGACTCCATTTTTAATATCATTAATTGCAACACGTTATGTTTTTTATTAAACATATTTGTCATGCGAGAAATTCACAATAAAATGGAGGGAGAACGGAAAAAAATACTGTGAAAAAATGCGTATTCCTTTGCTCACAAAACAACCCTGTCAGGTAGGCTAATTTATAAACAGTAACTTCACTAAGGCTATCCAGCTGAATCTATGCTTAAAGAGGATTTTGAACATCTGTTTTTCCGTTCCCAAATTCAACAATGTCTCCTCATTTAACCATTTTTACATTAACTTCAGAGTTCGGGTTTGTTCGAGAACAAAGGGCCCTATTTTGATGAATATGAAACAAAAACAATGCCCTTATGCTACAAGAAGAATGCTATCATAGGTCAAAGTGAAGCAATGGCCAACTTTTGCTGGAATAGATTGGGCCTGTTCAGACAGCATGCTAAGCCATGGTTAGGCCTCTAACCTTTTTTGCAACAAATGGTTAGTGAGCGTGCTTAAACTGTGGTTATGTAGCCCCTGTGGTTAGGAATGGTTCACACCACATGCTAAAACATAATGTTTACTTCAGAATGGTTAACCACCATGGCTTAGCGTGTCGTCTGAACAGGGTCATTGTCTGGTAATGGTTATTGAGGACTTGGCTGAAGCTTCTAGATCTAGAAGAATGGCTTTCGATGGCTCTGGAAGACACTTCTATCTATCCACCTACCCATCTAAAATTATTTCTAGGCCACCTTTAAGGGTAGAAGCCTCTCAAGGAGGCGTACAAGATAAAAAAATCATACAAAGCAGATATTTCCCCCCCCCCCCCCAAAAAAAAAAAGATTCATAAGAACATGTTTCAATAAAACCCAATTAAAATCAACAGAAACAAAACTTACCGGTAAAAACCAGAGGCCCAGACTTAAGAGAAGGCCAGTGAGAACTGGTGGGTCTTCAGAGGGTCTTCAAGGAAGCACCGATGGCTGGTGACTACCAAGCTAGCACATATCTCACATGCAGGGTAAGGGGCAGAGGCGTAGCTGGGAGGAATGGGATCCAGTTTCCCAGTGGCTGGGAGAAAGTGCCTTGGAAGACTGCAAGGGGGATTTCTGCAATCTGCTGCCCTCCAGAGGTGTTGGACTCCCAACTCCTATCATTCCCCGCCAACACGGCCATTAACCGTGGTGGATGGGAACTGTAGTCCAACATACCTGGAGGACACTGCTCCAAGGCTATGATGTTTGCTTTCGGGGGGGGGGGGGGGAGAACCAGTGCAGCTTTAAGAACTAGTTCGACCTGGGTGCAATGCCTGCTGTGCGTAATAGTTGCGTTCGTAAATAAGAGTTACTTCAAAAACGTGGTATGTCCAGTTCTCTCTCCTCTCATGGAAACAAACCCCTGTACCCTGTAACAGTTGCCACTGAGCGTCATACTATGGAAGGCTATGGGAAACCCCATCCTCTTTCTGAAATCCCAGCTTTTCAACAGGAGGTGGGGGCGGGGAGTTACCGCTTGGAAGAAAAACAACTAAGCGTGCCGTCAACTGATGGACTCCAAAATCATGACAAGGTGAAAACAGGTTGAGGGTTCCATTTTGTCCAATTCATCCCGCCCCACTCTGACCCCAGCTTGTTTAGTACATTTTTTGCGAATGCATTTCAATGACGGTCAGAAACCCGGGATTCTAGCAAGAGAACCTCAGGATTCGAAGAACATAAGAAGAGCCCCAATGCTGGATCAGACCAAGGGTCCATCTAGTCCAGCATTCTGTTCACACAGCTGCCTCTGGGAAACCCACAAGCAGGACACAGTGCAACAGCATCCTCCCACCCATGTTCCCCAGTAACTGGTGTACGTAGGCTTACTGCCTCTGATACTGGATTCTAGCAAGACTGCACCCAAAAGTGCAGTTGGAGGTACATGCATGCCACAAGCCTGACAACAACCACGCAGGCTGAATGTGTCCTAAAATCTCTTTCACTTACAGTACCTTGGTGACCTCCATCCATTGACGGTTGGCGCGTGGACCATCAGTTCTTTCGCACTGAAGCCATCCTCATGTCCTGATGAACTTATAACAATGAACCCAATCTTGTGCGGCATCCTGCCCTCTTCAACTAACTAGGGAAAAAAGAAATGAAAAACAGCAGAACGTTCTTTTAGGACATGCCTTGAGCTTTGCAAAGTTATGGATCCCTAATAATTAAAGACTACAATGTTTATTTGGCACATTAAGAACATAAGGGCAGACTAAAAATCCATCTAATCCAAGGGTGGGGGACTTCAGGGTGGGGACTGCAGGGGGGCAACAGTGCCTTCCTCTATATCTCTCCATGGGCTGCCCCCCTGCCCCCAAATTTGCCGCATTTTATTTCCTTGAAAACAAGGTATTATTAGGACATAAGAAGAGCCCTGCTGGATCAAGACCAAGGGTCCATCTAGTGCAGCATTCTGTTCACACAGTGGTCAACCAGCTGCTCATGGGAAACCCACATGCAGGCTGGAGTGGAAAAGTATTTCACAGAGCCAGCACCGTACTTTTAGGAACTCACCTTCTATGATCACGTCACCCACAAACTTGTTTAATCTCCCCTTTAAAAAAAATAGCCCGTAGACCTCATTGTCACATCTTGTAACAGTGGGTTCCATAAGTCAATTACTCCAACCTGCTGCCAGTAGATATTATTGGGTGACCCCAACTTTCAAGCCCTGATCAGCTGTCACCAAAACTACAAGACACAAAATCCTTCTTCACACCCTCCAGATCTAATGGGTATCTGCTGCTATGAGATTTGGCTATGGTAGCTGGCTTTGACAGTTTAAAAGGGAATAGAATTAATTCATGGAAGAGGTCTATGAATGGCAATTAGCTCTAATGGGTAAAGAACATCTGTATTCAGCACATTATGTCATTGCCCCATGGAACATCAGCTGCTATGGGGCAGCTGTCCTGTTTCAAAGCCGGCAAGTGCCTTGGTCAAGGCTTAGATACTCCCAGATGTAAACAAAGAGAAAAGCCAGCCCAGTCCAAGATCATACATGGGAATCTGAATAACACTGTAGAAGAAGACAGGCGAGGTCAAAAGCAGTCCAGAAGTCGATCCACAGAAGCCAGTTGTGCAAACGTTGAAGCCAGTCAGGGAGTGTCCAGGAGGATGGTCCAGGTGGGTCGTTGAGGGTCCAGGTGGGTCGTTGAGGATCCAGGAGTCAGCAAGGTCCAGAGAAGCAAGGCACCATGCTGAGGTTAACTCAGAATTGACTTCAGCAGAGATCTGGTTCTGGCCGTGCTGATTTATAGTTGGTCATTAATCAGCACAGCCAATTAGGTTCATTGTGTTGTTTTTAAAGGAGGCCCCATACTGTGGCCTCTTCTTGCTTCTCTGCTGGTTGTATTTGAGCGTACTCTGTTTGGAGGGATGAATCATCTCCGTCGCCTGCATTTGGGGGAGTCCATTTGGGGGAGGCCAGGCTGCTCTTCTAATGGTTCCAGGGGAATGCTGTCGATCGGAGCCTCCAGCTCTCTGCCTGGCTCTGGCTGGGGCCCACTGTGCTGGCTCTCCCCCTCCTTTTCCTCATCCGATGAATCCTCCTCTGGGTAAGGCATGACAGCAACAGCATGTGAGGGCTAATGCCCTCAAGTCCTGGTTGTGGGATTCCTGGAAGCATTTGGTAGGACACTGTGGAAATTGCATACTGGACTAGAGAGATTTTTAGTTTGACCATTTCAAGGTTCTTCTTACGTTCTTTTTGACATTTAGGTAAATTTGTGAAGGGTGGGTCAAACAGTAGCTATTTGTCATCTTACCTAAATGAAACTTCTATGTGCACATGTACCAAGTATCAGATTCTGGGGAAGAAAACAAGAGAAGGGCCTCTACCTTCATACCAACTGGGAAACAGGATGTCGCCCTAGATCTGCCTTAGCCAAGCCCTTCAGATGTATCCGGCAACAATTCTAATCAGAGCTTATCCAGCTATGCTAGCTATGGCATTATGGGAGATGTAGTAAAACAAACATCTGGAGAACACCAGGTTGGGGACTCTTGGATCAGAACTAGCAGGACTGTTCTTATGTCTTTATGTACTTTCAAGCACAAAGAACATAAGAAGAGCCCCAATGCTGGATCAGAACAAAGGTCCATCCAGTCCAGCACTCTGTTCACACAGTGGCCAACCAGCTGTCCGCTGGGAATCCACAAGCAGGACTTGAGTGCGACACCACCCTCCGACCCATGTTCCCCAACAAGTGCTGTGTGATACTGGAGGTACAAAAAAACACATAACTAGGTTGGGTACACTGATGACAATAAACAACAAGGGTAAAAACAACAAGGGTAACACCCTAAACCATTATTTGACTTCTGGGCACTGCAGTCTTTTGCCAAATCCAAAATAATTATTAGTAGTGGGGCCTCTTGGCTCACCTTACAGACACAAAATACAGTTCTGTATGGGGGATTGGCAAGAGTCTTAAATTGGTTTTAATACGGCAGTTGCACTTTTTAACATTATTATTGATTTTTGTGATTTATGGATTATACGTTTGTATATTTTGAACACTTCCTACACCACTGAAGACCATAGGTTGAAACGTGTCTGTGGGATTTGAAAGTTTTAATATAGTGTTCCTTATGTTAACATATACTGGTAATTGTTCTGATTGTCTTTTGCTTTAGGCAGCCTGTAAATATTAAATACTTTGAAAGAATTGTTATTAATATTATTTTTACCCTTATTGTTTATTGTCACCAGTGTACCCAACCTAGATGTGTTGTTTTTGTATCTTAAGGGGTTGGGAATATTTTCCTGTTTTTTGATACTGGAGTTAGCACATAGCCAGCTGTCGAATCCTTACTTTAAAAGCCATTTAAAGCCACACCGGCTTCCCCCATGTTAAGGAAGGGCAAGGCGGCATCTGTCTGTGCTGGAAAGGGCTGTCAGTGATCCCCAGAGGACAGAGGGGGCACAACACACTTACCCCAGTGGGCCTTTGGTCAGAGCCAGCAGGGCTCCAACTCTTATGTTATACCTCTTACAAGTCTGTATCTCTCTCTAATCCAAGGATGGGCAAACGCGTGGCCTTTCAGATGATCTGGCCTACAATTCCCATGGGCCCTCATCCTTGGCTCAGCTGGCTGGGGCTGAGATATAGATGAAAACAGCCGGAGGGGCAGAAGCGGCAAACCCCATCGCTCCTTCCTAAGATAGCAGTTTTAAAACAAAAATCCTCAGGGTGTTCCTATCACTCCCCACCCCCACTTACTTTCCTTCGCTCCCTCCCTCCCCCCCAAGTCTATTAATCCTGCCCCCACACTCACTCCCCACACAACTAGGGATGGGACAGGGGCACACTTGTCTCTGCCAGGGCAGGGGACCCACTGGCAACACCCCCTCCCCACATGAGTTGGCTGTTTGGCCAGTCCCAAGAAGGGTGGCGGTGGCGCAGGAGCACCACATCCTGGTCCAGAGATGGACCTTGGGTCGGACCCTGCAGGGATCCTCCTCTCTCCCGTTTTTACGCATCAGTTTGCCAAACCCTCAATCATAAACGGACTTACCTAGGAGTAAGTCCCATTGAACTCAACGGGGCTTGACGTCTGAGGAGGCATAGAGAGAGAGAGGGCTGCACGGTGAATGACACGCAGTGTGTGTGTGTGTGTGTATTATATATATATATATATATATATACACACACACACAATACAGTCTTCCCCAACCGGGCGCAGATGTTTTGGGACTACAACTCCCATGCCCCCTGTCCACGCTGGCTGGGGCTGATGGGAGTTGGAGTCCCAAACATCTGGAGAGCGCCTGGTTGGGGAAGGCTTGCCCTTCAGACCATGGCGGAAAGGGCATTTCTCACCCTCCCCCACCCTCTATTATGGGGCCCTCCCCCTTAGGCCTCCCCTCCCCTTAGGATGAGGAGGGGCGTCCATCTGGGCGTGGCAAGCGCCCCTCATAGTAAGGAGCCTAAGGGGGGGAGAGGAAGGGGCGCGACCCCTTCTCCCCCCCCCCCCCTTTTCGGCCTCTCTCTTTTTTCCATCCTTCCTACCTACTTCATTCCGGCTCCATCACTAGGGCCACTGCTCCCGTAGCAACCGCTTGGACACTACTGCGCAGGCGCAGCGGCATAGTGACAGGAAAGAACAAACAAAACCCAAGTCTAGAGAAGCCGACGCGCGGGGCCCTACTTCCGGTAAGAAGGGAACGCCGCCTTTGGCTTCTAGGCGCTCCTGCAGGCCGCTCTAGCTTATCTCTCTATGGTTGCCCCACCCACTCACGCACTCCAGGGGAGGAGAAAATATAGAGATAAGAATGTAGAAGAAGCAAAAGGTAGCAAAAGTGGGTCCACTTCCACGCGAAATTTTAGTTTAATTTTTGAAATATTAAGAAGTGGGACGTTAAAATAGAAACTGGTGCGCTATATTGGGCTGGCGGGAGGGGAGTAACTTAAAAATAATGATGTTCGCTCCAAGGAGGATTTTTTAAAGGTGAAAATGGAAAATAGGCTCTGCCCTCTCCCCTCCCCCCGATGGGCTGTTGTAAGTTATTTGCTGCCATCCACAGCCCTCTACCTCGCCCCCAATATGGAGTTAATGCATTGTATTTGCATTGGCGGGGGTGGGGGGAATTAGAAAATGTTAAGAATTGAAAATTAATATTACTATAATATGTTTTTGCAGCAAATGAGTTAGAAAGAGCCCGAACTCCTCTCTTTGCTGCTTCCTTTCGTTTGAGAGCAGCCACGCTGGCGTCCTGTCACAGCTACTTGCAAATTCTAGATTTCCCCATTAATGTCTGCAAGCAGCTCTCACTGCATAAGAGGAGAACCCAACAAGCAGCTCACGGTGACCTGCATGGTTTTGTTCCCCTCCCATTTTTTTCTGTCCTAACAACAACCCTGTGAGGTAGGTTAAGCTAAGTGACAGTGGCTGGCCCAAAGTCACTCTGAAAGCTTCTTGGATCGTAGTCTGAATCTCTCCAGACTTAATTCCTCACTCTAACCGCTACTCCGCACGGTCTTCCAAGGTTGAGCTCGTAATTTGCCTATCCAAACAACGAGATGGATCATTTAATGTTTCGTCTCCTGTGGAGGAAAAAAAGCCTATATTTTTGACCGGAAGTGTATATTACTGAGGGTGTACGGTTCTAAGAGGTTTTCTACCTCTATGGGCAGCTGGGCGCGGACTTATTGCTCTTGTCCTTTGGTTCGGCCCTTGCTCAGAACGGCCTACTGCGCATGTGTTGAAAGGAGGCATCCCTCCTTAAGCTGACATGACGAAAGCGAGTAGACTGCGAGCATGCGCACTCGGGACCATCGGAGCTGGCTGTTGCTGTCCTCAGAATCCACTTCTGCGCACGCGCACAAAATAAAATAACAGTAAAATAGCCAAGCGTATCTATTGATTCAGGCTTGCATCAAGAAATGCAACTTTCCTTCCAGACCTGAATAGCTGGATGCTGACAATAAAAACGAAGCACTGCTCCTTTAACAGGACAAAGGCGGTGCCGTGTCTTGATGGACCCGCCCATCGACCAATAAGAGCCCATGTCTTCTTGGCGGAGAAACAGAGGGCAGAACTGGGAGGCCCCGGGTTCGAGTCCCGCCTGTGGCGCGATGGCGCACAAAGGGTTCAAAATCCGCAGGCCGAGCAGTGACCGGAAATACGGGGTGGCGGCGAGAAACCTGCAGGAGCTGCTCTCCAAAGCCTGTCTCCTCCTGCAGGTGCGCTGGGCTGGTGGGGGCCGCGGACGGAGGCGGGGTCCCCGGTGGAAGGCGAGCGCGACCATCGCCTCCTGCTGGTGCCGCTCTGGAATTGCACGTCCTGGGAAAGGCCGTGTGCCCCGAAGGGACCATGAGTGGGTTAAAGCCCTCCAGATGTTTGGGACTACAACTCCCATAATCCCTGGCCGTTGGCTGTACTGGCTGGGACTGATGGTAGTTGCAGTACAAAACAAATAAATGCTGGGGTTGAAGTTTCCTGGCAGCCTAAAGCGCCTCCCAGGGAGGAGGTTCCCTGCTGTGTCTCCTGCCTCCTGGGTGGTGCTTCAGGCTGGGATGGGGAACTTCCAGGCCATGGGCCGGATGAGACCCGGGGAAAAGTTCTGCCCTTGGCAAACGAACTGTTATCCCTGATCAGTGATTGGAGATAAGCGGGTATTTACAGGCCATTGAACTTTACATTGTGCTGGTGGTTTTGCCGGCATGAGAGCAGTTGTGCTGGGGCTTACTCCTGAGTAGACAGGCCTAGGGGTTGAGCTGTGTTTTGTATGCTTCACAAATTGGGAATAATGGCATAAGTCCTGGGCCTCGTCGTCTCTTGTCCTTAGCCCCGCCCACTGCTGGAATATGGCTCCCGAGACCCCTTCTCAAATTCAGACCCTGAGCCAACAAAACGTTCCCCACCCTTGCTCTCAACCATGGTTCGGAGGATCACTGCAAAGCAACCTTAGAATGCATAAACGTAGGAAGCTGCCTTATACAAGTTAGTGGATTGGGTCCCTCTAGCGCAACATTGCCTGCATGGACTGACAGGGTCGGTCCTGGGGTTCAGCAGGAGCCTTTTCTCTGGGACCTTTCAACAGACCCTCGAAACTTTTGCGTGCAAAAGACGGGCTGTCCTGCTGGGTTACATCCTTTCTGTGGTTCGATTCTGACATCGCGCCGAGCCATACTTTAGCTTCCTTAACCATGGTTGAGTGCAGGGGCGTTGAACCTGTTTTAGCCCATGGGCCAAGTTCCGTATCAGAGAAGTTCTTCGGGTCCCTGCTTTCCAGCGGTGGGTGGAACTAAAGCCAAAAGAGTGTTGTGCCAAAACACCAAAAATGCAGCTTAAAGCTCTTCCGGCCAGCAAATAAGCTTTAGGAGAGGAATTCCAACCTTTTAAGAATGGAAGAAAACCTGCACAAAAGCTGGGAAGCCAGCAAGAGATCAGAAGTTGGGGGGAAAGAAAAGCGGGCCTGGCTATCAGGGGACCCCCGGAGGACTGCATTGGAATTACAGGAGGGCTGGATTTGGCCCACGAATCTGTGGTTCCCCACCTTGAGTTTAGTGCTTTGTCCGAATGGAGCCACTGTGTTCTCATTTAAGTGGGTCTGTGGGGCAGGGTGGTGGGTACCTTTTTGATTGGCCTTGGGTCTCTGCCAACCTCCGGATTCTACTTGCGATTTTTCCCGACAGCTCCCCCTTTCTAGCTCCCGGCTGTGTCTATATGAGGACGGCACGGAGGTGACGGAAGCTTATTTTCTGAAAATCCCAGACAATTCGGAGCTGATCTTGTTAGCCCTGGGAGAGGAGTGGAATGGCTGTAAGTACAGCAGCGGGTTCTCTTTGTCCCGTTACTTGAAAACGTTCATTTCTCGCTCATGTGCGAGCATGCGTGAGCGCGCATCTTCACAGGAAATGAAGCAGTATTGTTACCGGGATGCTGCTGCTGTCGGAAGAGTGCACAAACATTTAAGGGACACGTAAAACTCATCGAAGGACAACATTGAGGCTGTAACTAATTCTTGGCTTTGTGTAAAACAAAATAAATAATAATTTAGGCAGGAAAAAAAATATAAGCACTTGAAAAGGATAGTTATCCAATCACTAAATGAGCCACTAGTTTTTAAACTCACATCCTAAAACCCGCAGCTAGAAACTTGGGTGGGTATCGATTTCAAATAAGTTTATCAGTATGTGAAATTAAGGCTTAATTTCTTAGCTTTCCATTCCTCATTTCCTCTTTTCTCAGCCCCTATCACTCCTTTTCTGCCTATGGCATCCCACCTTTCCTCTCTTTAAGCCCTTGGTGGCCTTTCGCTCTTTCTCTGCCTCAGACCTACCCATCAGCTCTACTTATTGTTAGGCACTCTTTTCTATGAGCTTTCCGGTTTGGCAGTCAGAATATTTGTGAACATTCTATGACATCACTGCAAATTAACCAATGGAAGGGTGGCTCATGGATGATGAGTCGTTCTTTCTTATTTAGCACCAAGAAATGCTCAAGAGTCGCCAGATAGAACAAGTGGATTGGATTCCAGACATTTTCTTTTGTTATTTTTGAAAAGGTGATTTAGGGTTCAGTCCTATGGATGTTTAGGCAGACAAATAGGCCTACAACTCTCAGCATGCGCCCAGCAAGTATAGCTGGCTGGGGGCATGCTGGGAGCTGAAGGCTTTTTTGTCTGTCTAAACATCCATAGGATTGTACCCTACAGATAAAGTCTGTGATTCTATACCCGTTTACCTCCACTGAACTCAGGTGGGACTTACTTCCGAATAGACATGCAAAGGATTGTTCTGTAAACGTATGAAAAACACGAACAAACTTTGGTTTGGGAGTTTTTTCGCGATGGGTGTAGCCTGCATTTAAGTTGAATTTGTTTATTTAATTGGCATGCTAGAAAAAAACATCCTACTGAGAGATTTCATTTATATACGAGAGCTAGTGTAAGCATAGTAGTTTAGAGATTGAATGAAGAATGTGGACGGCCAAAGTTTGAATTTCATCTCTGTCATGAATGTACACAGTGGACGTAGACAACCCTCCCTCTCTCAGCCTCTCTATCTGCAAAACGGGCACAATCATACTGACTTACGTTCCAGAGCTGTTTGTCATTGTTACGATTTGATAATTTCATTTCTATACAGCTCAGTAGCTAAAGATCTCCAGGCGGTTCACAAAAATCACAACCCCCAAATACAACTTGATTGAAACATAACAGAAAAACTTGAACATGCAAAATGTTAAAGCTGTTTAAAGCAGCTAAAAAACAGTTCCGGTAAGATACTGGGACTATTTTTATTTTAAGCTCAGTTTTGTCGACCGACTGGCAGCAGTTCTCCAGTGCACGTGAAATGCTTTGAACACATGACAATGAAGCCTTGTAATTAAAAATACTTGTTGCGATGATTGAGGAAGAGTGACGCTGAATAATTTCCAGTATCCATGGGCCTCCTGCCCCCCAACTCCCCCTCTGCAGACGTGAGTGAGATCCAGCGCTTTCTTCACGCATTTTCCAGCCAGACGGACGCCATTGTTCATGCGGCCCGAGGGTTGCTCTCTGACGAGGAAGCACCCAAGAGAAGGAAATTGCTGGCAGATCTTATTCAGAACCTCAGTGAAAATATTTCTGCGGAGAGCCGAGAGGAAGATGGGAAATGGTTTGAAGGTGAGTCCGGCCTGGCGTTGGTTTGCCTGTTTTCAGATGGCTTGCTTGCCTTTCTCCCTTCCTGAACCCTTTGGAGCTTGGAGTGAAATGTAGCTCTAATTTTAACCTGGGGAAAAACTCCAGAGACCCCTTGGGTTCCAGGTTATCACGATTTCGGGGAACACGTCCCTAAGGACTAGGAACTTGAAGAAGCTCAAAGAGGGGTTTCTCCCGCTCCCAGAGTTTGGAGGATTCTATATCACTGCTATCAACAGAAGGCTCTGTTTTAGAGTAGGCCTGCCGGGGCTGAGGGCTAAGAACATAAGAGCCATGCTGGATCAGACCGAGGGTCCATCTAGTCTAGCACTCTGTTCACACAGTGGTCAATCAGCTGTCGACCAGGGACCATCAAAGCAGGACATGGTGCAACAGCTCCCTCCCACCCATGTTCCCCAGCAACTGGCATATATAGGCTTACTGCCTCGGATACTGGAGGTAGCACATTGGTTATTGATTGTCTGTCTGTCTCTCTGTCCTAGGGGTTGAGTCTCGCTTTAAGACCAAGTCCAGTTACATGCGCTACAGCTGTGAGAGCAGGATCCGAGGTTACATGAAAGAGGTATTGCTTTCGGTACAGCCACTCAGTTCGTGGGCTTCTTTAGGCCTCGTGTGTTGGAGGCCTTCCGTTTTGGCTTTGATCCGCCGTTCTGGCCTCTCTCCATCCATCCCTTTTCCTCCAGGGAGATTTATTTATTATTTCATTTATATCCTGCCTTTTTTCCTCCAAGGAACCCAAGGCGGCGTACATAATCCTCCTCCTTTCCATTTTATCCTCACAACAACCACCTTGTGAGAGTCTGTGAGTGGCCCAAAGTCACCCAGTGGGTTTCCATGGCCGAGTGGGGACTAGAACCCGGATCTCCTGACTCCCAGTCCAACACTCCAGCCACTACACCACACTGGCTCAAAGCAATGCACACGGTTCCCCTGCACCACCCATTTTTAGGCTCGCGACAACCCTCCAGGGTAGTTTTGGCTGAGTGATAGCGACCGGCAACACTGGGAGGCCCCCAGGTTGGCGAAGGCACAGGGCCAAATAAAGAAATTCTCAGCGTCTGTTTCTCTTTCCCCCCCGAAGGTTGGCAGCTATGCTTCTGCCGTCCGTCCTTCCGCCCAAGCGAAATTCAAAGGGATTGCGGAAACCATGCTGGAAAAATTGAAGTCGGAGAGGTACAACGGCTGTTATTTCGACAGGAGCGGGTCGGGCAAGGCCTGCCTTTGCACGCCAGAGGGCTGGTTCTCTTGCCAAGTGAGTTTTAAGTTAGTTCTGGGTAAGAGAAAGCTTTATGTGCAGTGTGAGGCCATCTTCAAAAGAACATTACAAGAGTCCTGCTGGATGTGACCAAGGGTCCATTTAGTCCAGCCCTCTGTTCACACAGTGGCCAACCAGCTGTTGACCAGAAACCCACAAGCAGGACATGAGTGCAACAGCACCCTCCCACCCATGTTCCCCAGCAATTGGTGCACACAGGCTTACTGTCTACTGGAGGTAGCACACGGCCATCAGGACTAGTAGCCGTTGAGAGCCTTCTCCTCCTCCAGGAATTTATCCAACCCCCTTTTAAAGCCATCCAAATTGGTGGCCATCACCACACCTTGTGGTAGCGAATTCCATAGTTGAGCTATGCTCTGTGTGAAGAAGGTCCTTCCTTTGATCTGTCCTGAATCTCCCACCAATCAGCTTCATGGGATGATGACCCTGCTGGGTTCTGGTATTATGGGAGAGGGAGAAAAATTGAAGCTGGGTGCTACCGCACTTCGGAGAGCTCCTATAAAATTCTGACTGGTTCTGTTTGAAATGGAATCAGTTAATTTTCCAGAACTGATGCAAAATTTCCTGCTGTGCTGGATCAGACCAAGAGTCCATCCAGTCCAGCCCTCTGTTCACACAATGTCCAACCAGCTGTCAACCAGGAACCCACATGCAGGACATGAGTGCAACTGCACCCTCCAGCCCATGTTCCCCAGCAACTAGTGTACATAGGCAAACTGCATCTGATACTGGAGACAGCACAAACAATTCTTACAGATATAGGGTTCCCAAATGGGGGGAAAAAGAAAAAAAAAAAGAACAAAACAACCCAGCCAAATCCAGCCAGGAATTTTAACTTCCGGGCCAATTGCTCAAACTCCCTGAATCTTCTCTTCACCAGGCTAAACATACGCAGCTTCTTCAACTGTTCCTCATAGGACTCCATTTCCAGACTCTTCACTGTCCTGGTCACTCTTTTTCGGATGTGGTGTGGTTTGTAAATATCCTTAAAATCTGGCACCTGGACCAGACATAGGACTCCAAATACAGCCTGACTACGCAGAATAGAGTAGAGCTGTTTCTTCCTGAGACCCAGACACTCTTCTTCGGTTAATGCAGCCCACGACTATATTTGCTTTTTTTGCTGCTGCATCACACTGCTGGCTCATATTCAGTTTGTGATCCGCTAAAGGAGTTGTGGACAAGGTTGGAGAATGCCGCCTTAGGTGCTGCTATGTTTCAACTGTTGTTCCTTGGAGTTTCCATGGAGACTATAGGAGAGAATAGCCCTGCCGTGCACCACATATAAACAAAACTCCCTACAGGTGAAAATGTAGCACATCAAGGAGGCAGACTTTAGCACAGCCATCTTCCTGATGAGATACTTTATTGCATGCAGAGAGGTGTTTTTTTTGTTTTTTTAAAGAAAAGTGGGCGAGTGTAGAAAACTATGGCACATACCCAGACATCAGGCGAGTCTGTGCATTCCTGCGCCTTGTTCTGTGCAATGGGCCTTTCAAGCGTTGGTTGCTTGGTATTGTATCTCCGCAGGGTCCGTTTGACGCCGACGATTGCCCTGGCAGGCACTCCATCAATCCCTACGGGAACAAAGAAAGCCGGATCCTTTTCAGCACTTGGAATCTTGATCACATGTACGTAGAAGGGCAAGACCCGCTGGATCATGCCCGTAACCATTTGGCATGATCAGATGGCTTCTCTTTTGTTTTCTTGGAGCAGGAGCGGCCGACCTCTCGAGGTTTGGAGGCCGTTTTTGTCCCCCGGTACCTCACTGTGACATTCCTTTCCGTTTCAGAATTGAGAAGAAACGGGCGGTCCTCCCAACTTTAGCAGAAGCCGTCAAGGACTGTGATAGCAGGGAGGTGGACTGGGAGTATTTCTACCGGCTGTTGTTCACCGTAGAGAACTTGAAACTCGTTCACATTGCCTGCCACAAGAAAACCACACACAACCTCAGCTGTGACAAAAGGAAGATCTACCGAAAACAAAAACAGATCCGCAAGATCCGAAAGGAAGGCCTCCTGGAAGCCAAGTGACCTGTTTCTAAGGCTGGGACAGACATGATGGGGTGCTGTAGAATTGGGGGAATGTCCTGATTTGTTCTTATTCCTTTACCCTACTAGCTTTGTCCAGTTCCACTTGCCTGTCTCTTTTTAGGGGGCCAACATTTTTGAAATCCAAATTTGGCAGCCCTTTAAGTGCCTACTGGCTAGTGCCTGTGCTGTCACCCACGTGTCAAATAGCATATTCCCCTAGTTTTCTTTTAATGTTTATTTTTTAATAATTGCAATCAGTGCATTACTACTGATGTCTTTGGTGGAGCGAGGCCTTCTCCCACCTTGGAGAATTCAGAAGTGGTGAGAGAGACTTGCATTCCTTTTTACCTTGTGTAAAGCCTGGTACAACCCAGCCCATCTTCCAAATTCTCTGAAGGCCACAGGTCTCTTGTACCCAACACAACGAAGATGCCTCCTGTTCTGCGTTCAGTATAGTGTTTCAAGAACGTTTGAGTGTTGGATCAAAGATCTCTATGTTGGGTGACCAAGGGAGTGCTAGAGAACCAGGGGGCAGGGTTGCTACCAGGTTAATAGGCCTGTGAAGGAAGAGCCATCGCTCAGTGTTAGAGCATATGCTTTGCATGCAGGTTTCAGGGGCAATTGTTACTTCCTCTCCCCAAATGAGCTTGCCCCCAAGGCTTCATTTCCCTCTTTTCAAAAGTGGGGAGGGCCTGTTGCAGATACTTTAATATTATGTCTGGTTCAGTTCCTTTTCAGAATTTTTTTGTTGTGGTGGGGAGTTGAGATCAGTAAAATTCCCAGGGCCCAAAAACCAGTTTTTTAATTGTATAATGCAGTGCAGTAGAATTCCAATGTTAGCTGACATGTCCTGTTGCATCGTGGTCCTCTGAGCCATTTACTCAGAAGTAAATCCCAGTGAGCTCAAGGGGATATACAAGCGTGCCCTGCTTGTGCTTCTTAGCTTGCCTGCTGGACAAATAAAATGGAACACACAGTTCTGACACCGGTTTGGTACTCAGGGATTAAAGCAGTTTTGTATTTTATTAAAAATAATAAAAGGCTTTCATAATCTCTGCAGATGTCTGGACCTATGCTTGGGAGAGAGGTGGTGTTAGGCAAAATCTAGAGGTACTAATGGAGATCTGAACACTGATGGTAGAAAACTTTTTACTGCCCTGAGGAAGGATTCAACCTCCCTTACTCCCCTCCAATCCATAATTAGGGGCCGCAGCTCCCAAACTGTAGCCCGGGCCCTAGCAGTGAAATAAACCGCTAAAAGGTCTTGTGAGCTGTGAACATCTCACCAGCGTGAGGTTTGTTGTTTGCTGGCTTGAGGGGAAGACGGGTTGATGCAATGGTGCCTATGTCAGAGACAACTCTTAGTTCTCTAATCAGGTAGGGGGAGAATTAAGTGATGCCAATTGAGACTTTTGAACAGCCTACTTCTGCAGGGGTGGGGGGGAGGAATTTCAGGGTCAGAGTCATTGCTAGGGAGGGCTGACCTTGATTATTAGCCATGCTAGCTGTGGCAGTTGGCTAGTGGAGTCCAGCATCATCTCAAAGGCCACAGCTTCCCCACCTGTGCCTAAATAATGCCTGGTCTGCCTCATTGTGGCCCCAGAGCAGAGGGTGCGGGAAAGTGCACTGCCCTAGCAACCTGTAATGCAGGATTTCTCAAACCTTCTATCCTCAGTCCCTCTTCCCCAATCTGTTCATCCAAGGAGTGCAGAAATCCTTGCGTTGCTACTGCATGTAAGGACCTGTGGACCGAGGGAAAAAGAGCTCAACACTGTTTGCTTGATTGGATGGGTTCTGTTGTCCCCACACTCAAACGGCCAGTCTTTTGGGAATTCAAAGATGGGAGCCCTTTGGAATCGCCTGCTTTGAGTGCCTATTGGTTACTGCCCATGATGTCACTCATTCCTCAAGGGCTGTTTGGGGAAAGAATGTGATGGGCTGTGGTTACACCAGCTTTCCCCAAGCTCATGCCCTCCAGATGTGTTGGATTGCAACTCCCATCATTCCCAAACAGCATGGCTAGTGGTGAACAGTGATGGGAGTTGCAGTCCCATTTTAAGAACTGTTTTTCAGTGCTTCGTTCTGCTGCCAGTTTTAAGTGCTGGAATGGTTTTACTCTTGGCTGCTGTGGTTCGATTTGGTACTCTTTTTACTCTTTGTATTTCCGGTTTTTAAGGAATCGTGCAATACCCAGAGAACTTCAGTTATTGGGTGATTCAAATGTCAATTTTTTTAAAAAAATCCAAAACACCTGTGGGGGGTTATGGGAGTTGTAGTCCAACAGATTTGGAGGGCCCCAGGTTGGGGAAGTTTGAGATGATGTACCTTTGAGCTCAGCCAACAGGGCTTTTCTGCTGTTCTTCCTTCCCAGAATGTTCTGTGACATACTAGGGTTCCACTGCAGACCCGTCGAGACAGAAAAAGCTCTCAAAGTGGAGAATTTGAAAAACCCTGGCCTAGCCTATTACTTCCCTCCTCAATTTCTGCATCTGATTTCCCCCCCCCCCCGCATTTCTTTTCTTCTTCTAACCCCCTGCAAATTCAAAGAATGCATTTGGGAGCCACCCACAAATTGTCCAACTGCCACCTTGAGTTAGGGAAAAAGGAAATCCAGAGAACGCGCTCTCCTGGGTCGTGGGCGGCCTTGCAAGATGAACAGACGGCGTTGGGAATCTATCCTTTTAATTTGTGCTCTGCCAAAGTTCTCAAGCGGCCTCCAGGTTGTCGCCTTGCAACTGGCGGTACGAGAAACACTGTCGTCCAAATGGATCGCCGCCTCTTGGGAAAGAAGGGCCGGGTGTGTGTGTGTGCGTTGGGAAGAGGTGAACTCACGGCTAATCCATACTGGGAAAGAGTCTCTACTGTGCCCTTGGAGAAGTTCTACAACCTCTGTTGGTGGGACTCCAGAAGCCCCAAAGACTGCGAGAGATTCTGGACCGTTGTATTCTATCCCTCCGTTCTGCAAGCTGCCCAGGACTGGGAGTGCATCAAATGCTCATTGCATGCTGATCAGACTGATGGAGATCGAGGGATCAAGGTGGTGACTTTGCTTCTGGGGCTGATAAAGCCCAGGCAAAAAAAAAATAGCTGAAAAATGATGGCGGAAACTCACACTACTTTGTGAACCACGGACACCTCCTGCAAGTCGATCGTAGCAAGGACTTGGGGCGGCTTTCGCACGAGGGCTTCTCTCCCTTCGCTCTTGGCTCCTGGACCTTGCCTGTAACCAGGGGGCCAGACCGGGATGGTTTCTTATTTGAGGAGCGGAAATGCACCTCCAGAAAATGCCATGATGGTGAGACTTTATTGCATCAGGGAACTAGATAGAGCGGAGGGTTGGGGGGTGAGCTACGCTTGGTCCTCAAATAACCTCCTCACCTTCCTCCTCATCGTCATCTTTGGCTATAAAGTGGGCCTTTCTGAACTCTCGCCTGTTGGTGGCGGCCTGTGTAAGAGGAGCGGCTGGGAGGTCCTAGAAAAGAAAGAAACCCTACTATTGTTAGTATTAAGATGGCTTCCTTTAAAAAAGGCTCAAGGCTTCTTACAGCAAGGGTTAAACCCAACACACGAACCAAGGTTGCTTCCCTTTGAGTATAGGGGTATAGGATACCCCTATACTCAAAGGGAAACACGAGAACCAGCACGGTGTTAGAGTTCAAATCCCCATTTAGCCCTGAAGCCTAATCAGTGAGCGGGGGCCAGGCACAGACTCTCAGTCTAACCTACCTCACAGGGTTGTTGTGAAGAGAGAAAAAAATGGGGGAAAAGGGAGGGTCACGTCTCTTGCCCCGACCTCTTTGGAGAAAAATGAGACCCCTCCAAGCTAACCTTGTAGAAGTAACGCTTCAGGCCACAAAGAGAACAGCGCATTTACTCAGAATCAAGCCCTGCAATGTTCGACGGGGTGCACTCTCTAGCAGAGCCTTTCCCAACCTGGTTCCTTCCAGATGTTTGGGACTATAACCCCATCATCCCCCAAGCTCTGGAGAGAAAGGCTGTCCCAGCAGGTTGGGAAAGGCTGTCCTAGTACATGCATCCAGGAAGGCCTGGATCCTTCCTCCCGGACTTTCTTTGGATGCCCCTACCTGCATGAACGCCACGCTTCCAAAGAAACGGTCCACCGGCAGCGGCTGGTTGCTGTCCTCATTCAAGAAGGCACTGTTGTCCAGCTCAACCACCTGGCTCTCCACCTCCTCAGGTTCCATCTCCGAGTCCTCCGACAATGCAGTCCCACAGCTCTCCTCTTCACCGTCCTCCTCCTCCGCTTCCTCCTCCACATTCCGGACACGGGGCCAGAAAAGTGCTTCCCCATCAGACTTCGGAAAGTAGACATCGGTGCCAGGCCCCAAAGGTTCCTCACAGGGGCCGGCTTGGTCCCCCAGCGCTCCTTCGGACGCCTTAGGAATTGCCTTCCCTTTGCTCTGCAGCATCGTCTCACCGTCAGGCAAACCCGCTTCCGAGGGGAGTTGATCAGGGGGCTCCTTTGAAAAGAGGTTGCAGCTGATGCGCCTGCAAACGTCAGCTCCCTCGACCTCTAACTTCACCAGACTTCTCTTTTCACATTTCAGCTTCTTGGAAGGGCGTCTGTCGGTCGCTTTGTGGGAAGGCCCCTGTTAAAACAACAACACAGCCTCATGTTGCCGCTTCAAATCAAGTTTAGATGACAAACGCGGCATGGGGTTGATAGAAAATGCTTCTTGCAGCACTCTCTGCAGAGCAAGGGCAAAATGGGGATGTCCCAAAGGTGGCTACTTCCTAGCTTTTAAATTTCCCATCCCCTGGAGGTTCATTAAAGCGGAGTCAGTTCATTTTCCAGAACTGATGCAAGGTTTCCAGCTGTGCTGGATCTGACCAAGGGTCCATCTAGTCCAGCATTCTGTTCACACAGTGGCCAACCAGCTGCTCACGGGAAACCTGCATGCAGGACGTGAGTGCAACAGCAAACTCCTGCCCAGGTTCCCCAGCAACTGGTACACATAGGGGTACTGTCTCTGATACTGGAAGTTGCACATAACTATCAGAACTAGTAGCCATTGATAGCCTTCTCCTCCAAGAATTCATTCAACCCTCTTTTAAAGTCATCCAAATTAGTGGCTATCATTACGTTTTGGGGTAGCGAATCCCTTAGTTAACTAAGCGCATAGTTTAACTATGCACCACCCACAATTCCCTGCGCTGCAACCCCTTGCCTGCTCTGATCTGTAACACGAGGATAACACAATTATCCTAAAAACTGGGATGATGCTACTGTGTCCATGTCCTACTTGTGGGCTTCCCAGAGGCATCTGTCTGGGCACTGTGAAAACAGGATGCAGGAATAGACAAACTGTTGGTCCAATCCAGTAGAGTTCTTCTTACATTCTCTAACCTGCCTGGAGCCATTTAGCTCAGTTCAGCCCCATCCCTTAGGGATGGGCATCTTGTGGTCCTCCAGATGTTTGGGCATTCAACTCCCATGATCCTTCACCATTGGCTATGCTGGCTAGGAATGATGGGGGTTGTAGGACAAAAGATCTGGAAGTCCAAAAGTTGCCCAACCCTGTCCCCCCGTCCCAAGGCCTGAGCTCCAAATGGCCTGGCAACCCTCACAAAGCAAGTTTAAGATCCATGTAATAACACCCCTGTAATTTTCTTTCCTCCTTCTCTTCCTCTGTGGTCTCCCAGTACCATATATATCTGCAGGGCTACATAAACATAAATTGTGTATTGTACTGTTTTTAGATTATGTTTTTATTGCAGTTTATTCCTATGATTGTGCTGATTATGGTTTATATTGATTTTGTTTCTTTTTGTTATATTATGAATTTCTGTATCTGTGCGTGTACGTCACTTTGGGATTACCTTTTGCAGTGAGAAGTGACACATGAATTTAATAAATACTACTAATAATTAATCATCGTTGTGAGGCACGTTCTGCATGTGCAGCCCTGTCTTGCGAGTGAAAGCTTGCCGGGTGACCTTGGGGACTTTGCTCTCTGTCATCTACCTCACAGGAAAAGGAGCCCTTGTGACACGTTAAAGACAAGCAAATTTGTCACGGCATAAATGCAGCCTATCCTCTCTCTCTCTTTTAGTCTTTAAAGTGCCATTAAGACTTTTTCTTGGTTTTGCTACACCTGCCTAAGAGGGTGACCCCTCTGGAAACTGCTACCTCACAAGGTTGTTGGGCAGATAAAACAGGCAAGGGAGAAACTACAAATTGCCAATGACCTTTTGGGTGTGCATTGTGTTTTTCCGCCCCCCCCCCCCCCCCCCCCCCCGGACAGGCTCTCTGACAAAGTAATTTAAAAATAGCAAAAGAAGCTATCAATAAAGTTGCATGAAACGCCAAACGCCATTCTAAGCCCACTGCAAAATCCAGGGATGCAATTGGTGCAGAGTGGCGGTCCTTAGAGAGAGAGCATGGTGCAGTGGTTAGAAACTCCTTCCCCCAACCATGGTACCCTGCAAACGTGTTGGACTACAACTCCCACTACATCACATTTGGAGGACGCCGCATTGGGGCAGGCACGGTTAAGAGCGTTGGGCTTGGCCCAAGGAGCCCCAGGTTCAAATCCGCACTCAGCCATGGAAGCTCCTGTCCAATCACTTTCTCTCTCAGCCTACCTCACAGGGTCGTTGTAAGGGCCATAGTGCGTGTGCCCCATGTAACTACCTTGAGCTCCTAGGAAGGAAAGAAGGAAGGAATAAAAAAACAAACTATGTAAATAATACAATTAAATTACTATTAAGCCTAATAACTAATTTGCATACATATTGGCCTATATTTGAATAAATCAGCCTATGCAGAGCTCGAAGCTGCCAACGCCCCCATTGCTGGGAGTGGGCAATTTTCATAGATTTGAATGTATTAGCATATGCAAATTAGGATGGGAGAGCGACTCACCCTCCAGGCCCGCATGGGGAAGCGGTTGGTCCCCAACCAGGTCGGGTCCACCAGGCACCATCCCGGCAACCCGAAAAGCCACTTCCGCCCCACCTGCGGCGCTTCCGCCGAAAAACGTCCAATCAGGGCGCCTCTTTCCAACGTTACGGCCGCCATCTTTCTAGGTGGCAAGTGACCCCGCCCCCTTCCGACCAGGAAGGGCGTAGTGCAGGGGGGGAGATTTCGCCATCTTTGTTCAGGGCGTGCCGCTCAGAGACAAAACTACACACCTTCTTAGTTGAGAAGACGCCATTTGTTTCCCGTCAAAATATCACCCCAATTAAGTGCCTAGCAATAGGGAAAAAGGGTTCTTTCTCCCCCCTGTCGGACTTTTCACGACTAGGTAAAAGCATTTGTTGCTCCCGTTGAGGGTAGCGAAGCCATCTTTGTAGAGGGCAACGTTGACGTCTGTTGACGGGGCGGAACACAGAGTCACAAATAGGGTGGAGAGACACCATACGTTACGTTTCCGGCTTCAGTAGAGCTTTTCACTCTCATCCATGTGAGAAGTGTCCATGGAAATCAATCGAGAAAATACAACATTCTAGAGGAGTTGTAATTGGGCAGCAGGTGCACCCCCCCAAAAAAAAGGGGGGGGGGAAGAAAGGGAAAATAACTGCGAAGAAAAGAGCCCCTGCTCTTTTTAATACAAGTCTTATTATACAAGTCTTATTTTAGATGAAACTTTTCGGATGCAATCCGATGCTTGTGTAGACAGAAAAGAAGTCAGTGGAGGCTGGTGGCTCCGATGTCAGTGGGTGATCAATCCATTCTGGGTTTCAGTCAGAACCAGCCAGAACTCTAAAGGACCTGGCCACAGTGCTGAACCCCAACCCCCAAATGGGTTCAGTACCTTGGATAGCGCTGTTACAGCTCTAAGTGGTTCTGACTGAATCCTGGTGCGGATTCGCCGCCCCATTGACATCAGAGCCACCAGCTTCCATTGAAAAAAGTCCTACAACTCCCAGCATCCCGTGACTGGGGGAAGCTGGGAGTTGTAGGACTTATTTCTGCCTACATATGCATCAGATTGCAGGGCAGGATCTGCACTCCTGCTTTATAATGGTTTAAAACGGTTTTGACAACTGTTCGGACCCAGGGCCCATAATTCATATACCGTTTTCAAACCGTTTTCAAAGTGTTATATCCTGCTTGGCGTAGATCTGGCCCAGGTTCAGTCTTTAAGGGGCTACAAGAATCTTGGGCACTGTGATTTCTCAGTTAGGGATCCCTAGCTCTGCCTCACAGAACTGCAGTTCAAAGAGTTCCTAAGGCAGTAGAGTAGGAATTAAATGCTCTTGGGTGCTCATAGCTCTAGCTAGCAGGAGGTCTGCTGCAACCCTGCATGATTTGTTGCTATGCATTTTCTGCCTTCTGACCAGTTTCTGATTGTCAGGGTGTGATTTGATCACTCCTGATGCTGAGATGCAGGAGAAATACCTCCTTCAGAGGAGGCTGCCCGTTGTGTCTCTGCGAGAGTCATGGCTCTGATATGACCTCTTTCCAATCAGGGGGCACACTTGGAGCAGCGATTCATGCGGAAATGGAAGGGGATGGACTCCGCTCCGCTTTTAACTCTTCCACATTCTAAACCTGCTTTCCCCAACTTTGGTTTGTTGTTGGACAACAATACCCATCGTGTCCGGGCCGTGTCCAGCCAGCATGGCCAATGCTCAGGGATGATGAGAGTTGCTGTCCGACAACATCTATGGGCCCAAAGTTGGGGAAGGCTTGCTCAACCAAACTTTTTGATAGGGAAAAGAGAAAAGATGCCCAGTCATGTTGCATCCACAAGTTTAAGGACATGGACACCTATCTCTGCAGGGTAACTTTACTTCTCCCTTGAAAGGCATGCCGTGTGCCGGTTCCGAGAAGCCAGCAGTGATGGAAAAGTTATCTGTGCTTCCTTTTTCGAACCCTTGGCCGCTTGGGGGCAACATCATGCCAGGAATGAAATCAGCCTTGTTGATGATGACAGACGCAGAGATCCGAGTCCTTTCCATAATGTTGAGTGACAGTTTTAATACCTGCCTTGGTTGTGTCTTTGCAGGCCCTTTTCCCTTGAGGTTGAATGTAGCCTTGGCCAAACTAGGTCATGTTACTGCTGTTTGGCTACCTTGCGGAGAGGCCTGTGGCTAAGATGAAAAACACAGCGGTGGACAGGGCGATGCACTTGGCTTGAGCGCAGGATACGAACCCAGGCAGAGAAAGGACTGGTGGAGGGAGATTTCTTAACTCTTTCCCCTCCGATGGATTCCTAGCTCAAAACCTCCTTCCTCCGAGCTGCCTTTCCACCCATTGGGGATGGTGGTAGGGTTTAGAGAGACAGGATCCCAATTTCTTTCCCTTGGTGTATGGAAGAGGAGCTTGGGAAGAGTGATTTGGAGCTGTAAAATGGCGGGAAGGGGAAGGGGTTAAGCAGCCTCTCTGCACCCACCCTGGCCTCAAAGCCGGCCCAAGCTCATTTTGCTTTCAGAGAAAAATTAATAGGTGGAGGAAAGAAACACAGATGGCATAGAAATGCAAGGAGTGAAGCCCTGACAGTTTTAAAAAGTCTCTCCGTAGGCTGTGATCCTGAGTGGCGCAGCAGCGGAGGGAAAGGGGTAGGGATGCTTAATCCTCCCCCACAGCCTTTTTTCCCTGTTTAAATCATTCCTTGTCTTCTTCCCCTCCTTCAAGGCTCAAGTAATATAATTACTCGTAAACATCAATCTGGAACACCAGACAGGGCAGCGTTGCTGGGGACAGCTCAGGAGGGGCAATTTGTAGCTGAAATATAGGGGAAATAATAAATGCCTCTTTCCAGTCACCAAAATCCCAACGGGAAACCAATCCAGCGAGCCATTTCAGATATCCTTCATTCAAGGGGGAAATGGATCTTTGAAAGAGCAGTTGATGTCGAGAAAGTGAATGCAGCCTATTTTCATGTATTAGTAGAAAATCACTAAAGAGGGATGTATAACCCAGAATATTAACGGCATTTTAAAAAGGGAGGCATCTCCCCAAAGCTATCTCTGTTGTTCATTGAACTTGCAGAGGAGCCAGGTTCTTGGAATGGGATCTGTTTTGATCCAGCACAAAACGTTTGCATGTGGCTTAGAGGAGAAGCTTCAGTGTTCACATAAAAACATAAGAAGGGCCCTGCTGGATCAAATCAAGGGTCCATCTAGTCCAGCATTCTGTTCAAACAGTGGCCAAGCAGCTGCTTATGGGAAATCCACAAGCAGGGCAGGAGTGCAAAAGCACCCTCCTGCCCATATTCCCCAGCAACAGGTGTACATAAGCTTACTGCCTTTGATACTGGAGGTACCATAAAGCCATCAGGACTAGTAGCCATTGATAGCCTTTCTCATCTATGAATTTGTCCAATCCCCTTTTAAAGCCATCCAAATTGGTGGCCATCATTACGTCTTGGCCTCCTCCACACGAGACGTTTAATGAGCCTTAGAGGCTCATTATAAATTTTACCTCCACACCAGCGGAGCGCAAAACGGGCGTACAGGCACGTTATTTCCCCGATAATGCGCATTTTTGAATGCGCGTTAAATAGCGACTTTTATTTTTCTCCGGCCGTTAAAGCGCATTATCGCGGTGTGAACAAGCGATTATGCGCGTTAACGTCTTCTAAAGTGCTTTTTGGACATGAATTAATGCGCTTCGCCGCCTCTCGCCGCCTCCCGTGCAGAGGGATTAGGCGTAAATGCGCCTCCGCGATAATGCGCATAATCCCGGAACCGGGCGCAAAAGCGCATCCTTGTGGAGGGGGCCCTTGTGGTAGCAAATTCCATAGCTGGATTATGCGCTGTGTGAAGAAGTCCTTCCTTTGATCTGCCCTGAATCTCCCACCAATCAGTTTCATGGGATGACCCCACTGGGCTCTAGTATTATGGGAGAGGGAGAAAAATGTCTCCTTTTCCACACTCTCCACATCAGGCATAATTTTGTGCACATCTCTCATGCATCCCCTTGCTCATCTCTTTTCTAAGCTAAACAGTACCAGATGTTGTAACCTTCCATCGTACGGGAAATGCTCCAGCCCCTTCATCATTTGAGTTGCCCTCTATCCAACTCTACAATACAACTCTACTCTTTTTAGGTGTGTCGACCAGAAGATATTAATTGCTCCAGCACCTCTGACTCCTTGCATGAATGATCCTCCTTCAAGAGATTTGGCAACACAAACAGCCCCACATTCTCAAACCTGTACAAATTCCATGCACGCTGACCCAGAGAACAAATCATTTCCAGAAACAAAATGTCTCTTCGTAAACATCATGCATTATGTAGCGCTCTTTCTTTGGGAGTTCAATATATAAATATATATAAAGACCACCTCTTTGTGTAAACGTATCCTCCTGCGACGCACACTTGACAATGACCAAGAAACCTGTTTTACAGAAGTCTCATTAAAAATGAACAGCCAATGTTGATTCTGGCAAGTTAAAATTACTTAAGCTGCTGTAGCAGGATGAATATTTGATGCTCAAGTTTATTAAATGTCTAGCAACGTCAAGTTGACATGAAATGTGTACAGAGCTTTGCTCAGACAGCTTGATGGTGGTGGTGGAGGTCTGCTGAGACTTTATTTAAAGATGATGAAGGGGGTGATTAAAACTATGGGCCAGATGTTGACATAGAATCATAGAATAATAGAGTTGGAAGGGACCTCTAAGGCCATCAAGTCCAACCCCCTGCTGAATGCAGGAATCCAGCTTAAAGCATCCCTGAAAGATGGCTGTCCAGCTGCCTCTTGAAGGCCTCTAGTGTGGGAGAGCCCACAACCTCCCAAGGTCTTTGGTTCCATTGTCATACTGCTCTAACCGTCAGGAAGTTTTTCCTGCTATCCAGCTGGACATCAGAAGTTTTTCAGCATTAAGCCTGGGTCTCCACTACAGTGACTGAGAGCACCTCCAATGGTCCTGGCACAACTTTTCATTCCCTGCCCCCATCAAAGAAATTATTTTTAATAACAACAACAACAACAACAACAATAATAATAATAAATTAGGGCTCCAGGTTTTCCTTCCTCTTCCTGAACCAGCTGCTGATCAGCTGTTCAGCAGGGAGGAAGAGAAAGCGAAAGGGGGGGGGGGAGAGAAAGAGCCAGGCTAGGAAGACAGGGAAAGCAGAAGGCTGGGGATGGGGAAAGGAGAGACAGGGTTGCGAGAGAGAAACAGTGAGGCTACAGAGCAGGAACTGGGAGGTAAAGAGGCAGGAGGAAGAGAAAGAGCCAGATGAATGGGAGAGAAATAGCAAGGCTAATGCCTGGGAAGGGAGAGAAAGCTGAAGGTATTGACAGGGAAAGGGAGGGAAGTAGTGAGGCCAGAGGCAAGGAGTGAAGAGAGAGGGAGAAGGAGAGAGCAAAGGCGAAAGGTCTGTGTGGTTGGAAGGAGATTCAGGGTGTGTGGACGGGAAGCAACTCCTTCTATGCCCCCCTCTCTCCCGGCCTCTAGCCTCGCTATTTCTCTCCCAACCACCTCCTGACTAGCCAACCCCTCCAGGCAACCATTATGTGACTAGCCACATCCTCCATGAGAGCCATTTTGTGGTGGTGCCCACAGCACTTTCTCAAATTCTTACAGGTCCATAGAGGTTGGGGACTCCTGCCCTAAGCCATGCCCAGCTTAAAAGGCTGTATAGCAGTAATAAAAAATGGTCCAAGGAAAAGGACAATGAAAATAAAAATAGCAACACTTAATTTTTTACACGTCTACTTGGCAAGAAGCAATGAAAAACAAATAACATAACAAAAGGAACCATCTTGCTATGAGCCTACTTGCATTATTTCTTTATTTACAATATTTATATATTGGGTAATTTTGCTTTTATTTTTTGTACATTTTATTTCAAATGCAAAGGCCTGTGGCTGATGCAAATAAAGGAATCTCTCTCTCTCTCTCTACCGCTCCATATAAATAGATTCTGGAGTGGTGCACATAGCTATAAACATTAGAAAGAAAGAAGATTTAAAAAGCAAATTAAAATTGTTCAATTTAAAAACAAAGGAGCAGTAAAAACTATGGCTAGTCAGTTCCGGAAGGCTTCTTGAAATAGAACTGTTTTCAGGAGGCGCTGGAAGCAGCCTAGTGTTGGCACCTGCCTGACCTCCAGGGGCAGGGAGTTCCACAGGGAAGGGGCCACCACACTAAAGGCTCTTCTCCTGGTGGATTCCAATCGGGCCAAAGATCCATTAGAAATTTATTTAAATAGAAATATCTTAATTTGTTTTACTTAGCATTTATGAAAACATTAAATGTACAGAAACACAACACAAGAGCAATAGTGGGCTCTCAAAAAACTGGGAACATATCTAGCGAAATTTCAGATATAACGTACAGTTATTTCTGCACAGATTTAGAAACTCAATACAGTAAAGGATTGTGCGGCCTTATATTTTTGTCTTATCAAACCAACAATGTCTGTTGTAGATTCTCCTCCCTTCCACAAATTATGTCGAATTTGAAATTTAGTCCATTTTATATTATATTTTACTCAGAGGCCCCTCATTATGTGAAGACATGGCTTGCCTAGCATGTGTTCGTATCCATCAGTGAATGCATGGCATGGGAAAAAGTGGATAGAGAGGCTTTGGGGTCATCCAGTAAAATGGATTGGCAAAGATTCAGGACAGACAAAAGAAAGTCCTTCAAAGTAATCAGGACTGGAAACGTGCAGAAGTCATCTCATCAACAGTGGTTGTTAATTCAATCTTGTTTAACTTCACACCAAATGGATTCTAGACACCCCCGGTAGGTAAGCAAGCTAAGTCCAAACTGGCTGCAGGAGCCCTGCCCTCTTTTGTATCTGGCCACGCTAGGCAGGGCTCTTGCAGCTTTAACTGTTGTGATGAAGAGGGGATTTCACCAGGTGCTGCATGCATACAAATGGCACCTGGAAATTCCCTTTCCTATACAACTGTTAAAGATACAGGAGCCCTGTCCTCCTTTTCATAGGGTCATCCTACATGAGAAGCTTTTTTAAAAAATCGGCAGTGAAAGAGAAAGTAACGTAAATATGAGATTCACCCTAAGAATAGCAATTGACAAAGCTGGTCCTGCCAAAATAGCAAATGAGATAACAAAATGAGTTTCTAACATTGTGATGAGTCCTTCTCACCCCCCTCCTGCATTTTACTTGTGCTGTAGAGCTAAACTAAAATATGCTAAACATAGTGAGCTCTCTCTTTTATTTTCTCCTGCACATTACTAGAATATATAAAGCTAAGCTAAAGCATTATGAAATTCCTGTAGGCCTGTGAAGAATTACATTTAGTTAAAGGCAGAAGCTAAAGGAAAGGGAAAACCAAAGACGTTGAATTCATTCTAAGTTCCGCCTGCAGAAATAATTCTAAACTCAGAAAATATTCTGACTTAACTTCAGAAAGTAATGAAAGTAACATCAAACTGAAGATGGCCACATGTTTACTTCCAGGAAGCAGGTAGATAATTTGAAAGAACATGTACAGCAGTAAATATTAAAGGGTGTACCAATACAAAGTGTATCCATATAATAACCTCCTCCCCCAAAGAGGCTATAGGTCATAGCCAAAGCACCTTACATAAGAATATGGTGGTGTAAGGCTTATTAGTCAAGATGTGTAAGGCGTATTTCTCGACTTACTGATTTTGCTCATTTTTGTTTTGAACTAAAGCTTGAGCCCTATAGATATGCAGAAAAGTTTGAAAGTTCAACAAAATTCAAAGCTCAAGCTTTTGTCACATGTGAGACAGTGCGTGTGCCTACACATGTAATAATGCTTAGTCCTGCGAGCTCTTAGAGCACTGGGCCAATGAAAGGACAGGCTCAGAATGTTGGGAAAGGGGCTGAAGGAAAGTCAATTGGTGATAGAGGAAGAAGAGCTGAAAGGACACCCGAGGGAGAAGAGAGAGAGAGAGAGAGAGAGAGAGAGAAATCTTCCATCACATGTTTTTGACCTTAAACTTCAAAAATCATTAAACAATCTTTTTAAAAATAACATCTTTTCGCCCCTCCTTTGCTGGTTTATTTGCAGTACATTTATTTTAAAAGTGTGAAGTGGTTCAAGTCATAGGGGAAACGGGCAAACATATTTTTTATCCAATCATTCTCAGACTACTAGCCCCTTTGGCGATACAGGATTTGCATTAGTATGATTAAGAGGAACATTAGCATTATTATACCTCCAACAATTAACTGACATAGACAATCCTTACTGAAGAAGAGACATTGTGGTGGGGTCTTCATAGATCTGAGACTGGGGTCTTTTAGGAGGTCTCCTGATAGGTCTCCCTCAAACCTGTATCTATCTTCCGAACCTTCATAGAATAGTGGAGTTGGAAGGGGCCTCTAAGGCCATCGAGTCCAACCCCCTGCTCAATGCAGGAATCCACCTTAGAGCATCCCTGACAGATGGTTGTCCAGCTGCCTCTCGACGGCCTCTAATGTGGGAGAGCCCACCACCTCCCTCGGTCATTGGTTCCATTGTCATACCACTCTTAACAGTCAGGAAATTTTTCCTGATGTCCAGCCGAAATATGGCTTCCTGTAACTTGAGCCCATTATTCCGTGTCCTGCACTCTGGGATGATCAAGAAGAGATCCTGGCTCCCCTCTGTGTGACAACCTTTCAAGTATTTGAAGAGTGCTATCATGTCTCCCCTCAATCTTCTCTTCTTCAGGCTAAACATGCCCAATTCTTTCAGTCTCTCCTCATGGGCTTTGTTTCCAGACCCCTGATCATTCTCATTGCCCCCCTTGGAGAGCTTCTTTAGGGTTCTGACTGGTTCGGTCTGAAACCTGGAGCAGATTCAATGCCCCACTGACATTGTAGTCACCTGCCTTCCATTGCCTCATCCTGACCTGATCACAGGCTGCCATTAGTCCTTCCTGCCACCTGAAGATGTGGGAACTCCACCAGGAGCTCCTTGTAAGTCTTGTGGGTTTCCCCCTGATGTCAGAATATCACATCTGATCCACACCCTGGCCAGGATGACTTTGGATGAAGTCCCTGATACCTGGCTCTAGTGATGCCCCAGGCACCTGTGGAGAAGTTTCATCAGGCTCTTCAGCCATGGTGGACCATCAGGAACCCTCAGATGGTGTCCCTGGGGGCTGTCACTTGCCCATGGAGGCAGAGGAGGCGGCTGAGCATCTGCCCCTATCTAGAGCATGCTGGTGTCAGGAGGTGGAGACACATGCCTCCCCACAGAGGCAAAGCACACACCTCAAGAGCCACAGCAACCAGGCTCCTCAAGAGTAAAAGTCTACTCAAAAGAAAGGGCCTCCTCTGAAGTAGGGAGGCCCTGAAGCCAGGACTTGCAGCTGTACCTGGGTGTGGGTTTGGAGACCTGGCTATATAAGCTCTCAGTTGAGACTTGCTGGTTGCTGAAACAACGACTTTCTTGTGTCTCCCAACACCTGGCAACCGGCTCCTCTTGACCTTATTTCTTCCTTGCATGATGCTGACCTCTCAACTCCTGAGAAGCCCCTGTTCCTTGCCTTGTGTTGATTTGAACCGTTTGCCTGTGGTTGACTTCGGCTCCACCTCAGACCTGGCTTTTGGGCTGCCTCTTCCTCCTTGACCGGTAATATTTCTGTGCTTCTGACTGCCACCTGCCTCCTGTGGAATGGATTTGCCCCCAGGACTGAGTTTGACTCAGCCGTAGCAGGAGGCAGAGTGAAGCTGGTTCAGTGTTAAAATGCCTGGGGGAGACTTTTGAACTTCCCGATGCGTGTTTTCCAATGAGCTGAGTTGGCCTGCCTTGGGCGAACTGAGAAAAACGTGCCTCCTGATGTCGGATTATCATCGCAACGTGGACCCATGGTGCTGTAGCTCCAACCTTTCACAGATCCAGTTAGCAATAGACTTGCAACAGCTCAGTTCTTGCCACAATCCCCGCCATTCAGACGAAACACGTCACCGAAGACTCTGCTCTGCCTCTGTCTGTTATATTCATTCACTCTGCAATCCTCTGGACTCTGTTTATACGGTGCTTGTACTTCTAGCGAAAGATATACCAGGCAAAGAAGAACTGTAACCAAATGTTGCAGCGCATGCTCACCCCCTAAGACGGGGACGGGCAACTGCAGGAGGTTAGGAGGTTAAGGTGGCATTTTTGCCTTCTAGATTGCCCTCCGTGAGCCACACGAGGAGGGGAAAAATAAATAATTTTAAAACAAACCCACAAACCCACAGGTTTGCTGTCAAAATTTGATGTCAAACTGCTCCATGGTGCCCAGAAGTGCTAAAAGAGGGTTCCTCCCATGCCCTGGAGACCCTCAGCAACTCCTTATGGATCTATGCCTCCTTCAGAGACCCCCCTTCCTTCTTTTTAAACCCCACTTCCCAGTAATGTGGAGTTTAGGCTGTAGTTGTGGGGGGTTATTGTCACATCTGACCCTTGAGTTTAACACAACAGTTTACTTATTGTGAAACGTTTCGGCATGAAACGCCAGCTTGAGTTGCAAACGAAAATATGCTACAATTCTTTTGGCTGTTGATTGATTTTAACCTGCTCTGAGAGTGTTTTTTTCTTTCTTTGGGCTAAGGAGTGGTATATAAATACTGTATATAAATCAATAAATGAACAATAAGCCCAGGAGAATGACAACTTCAGCTATCTGGCAATCACAAGAGAAAGGGGCAACTGAAATGATCCAGGGGCCGAAGCATCTCCCCTGTGAGGGAAGGTTGCAACAGCTGGGGGTTGTTCAGACTGGAAAAAAAGGAGGCTAAGGGGAGACATGATAGAGGTGTACAAAATGATGCCTGGTGTGGAGAATGTGGATAGGGAGACATTTTTCTCCCTCTCCCAAAACACTGGAACCCATTGGGGTCATTATCCCATGAAGCTGATTGGTGGGAGATTCAGGACAGATAAAAGGAAGGACCTTCTTCACAAAGTGCATAGTTAAACTATGAAATTTGCTACCACAAGATGTAGTGACGGCCACCAATTTGGATGGCTTCAAAAGGGAATAAGATAGATCCCTGCAGGAGAAGGCTATCAATGGCTACCAGGCCTGATGGCTCTATGCTGCCTCCATTATCAGAGGCAGTAAGCCTATATGCACCAGTTGCTGGGGAACATGGGTAGGAGGCTGCAGTTGCACCATGTCCTGCTTGTGGGTTCCTGGTTAACCGCTGGTTGGCCACACTGTGTGAACAGAATGGTGGGCTAGATGGACCCATGGTCTGATCCAACAGGGCTCTTCTGATGTTCTGAAGTTCCTAACATTTGCACAAGGGGTCCTCCAAAGGAGTAGAAGACCATTTTGAACAGTTTTCCGAGAAAACCGTTCCCCCATAAACTCTGCAGCTTTCCCCCACTTGGTGTCCTTCGGTGGGATAGACTACAACTCCTATTATCCCCAGCCCAAATGGCCACAACTGAACCTAAGTGCATGTATCTGTAACAACCATGTATTCTTCCCCTCTTTCACCCCTGTCTACATCCCCCACGCCCTGACTGCCATGTAGATTGCAAGCTCCTCAGGGCAGAGCTCTTCTTTCATTCTTGGTGAAGTGACATGCACATGAAAGGGCTGGAACTAGGGAGACTTGGATTCCAATCCTTCCTCTCTGATAAGAAGCTTACTAATACAGATTCTGCATTGATTAGGTTGCTCAACCTAATCAACACTACAGGGTTGTTGTGAGGATGAAATGAGAGAGACATGGCAGGCTTAGGGGGAACCTTAAGGATCACACAGAAATATTTATATATAAAAAAGATCTTTGTAACCCCCCCCCCCCCCAAACCTTTAGGGAGGAGGAAAACCCTAACAGCTTAACATGGACTGTATTCAGTTACCACAAAATGCTGCCTGATTGTTCATAAATAAATGAAAAAGCAGGGACAGGGAGGAGGAATGAAGTAGTCAGATCCCAGGGCAGAAGCACTTCACACTGCAACATTATGTTGCAGGTCTTGCCTGTAAATCAAAACCCTACTGTTTTCCACTCCTACTAAAAGTGAAGTTATGTATTAGGGGGAGGCCCCAGAAAAACGTCACTCTCTCCGGTAAACAGGGGAGACCCACGGAGCGCCTGTGTCCATCTTCCGCTCGCCATGTCAGCCCGCCCCCGATTCCTAATTAACTGCGGCAGCTTAATAGCGCGCTGTCTTGCCATGATCGTCAGAGGTAATAAAAAAAGGAGAGAAATCCCCCGGTGGGTGTGGGGTATTTTTTTTATTATTATTATTTTATTTTTGCCATTTTCAGCTAAGTCCTATAATGAATAATTTATAGAAAAGCTTTATTGGAGCCCGGAGCCTCCCAATAAATGTTCCAGGAGAGGAACACACTCCGATATTTCAGCCTTAATACCTCTCCAGCGGGTTCCTCTGACAAGCCCCAGACGCAAAGGGAAGAGAGCGACGTTGCGTATTGATGTACAATATCCTCAGCTCGCTTCCATTTGCGTGTGCAAGCGGTGTGTGTGTGTGTTTTCCTGCAAAGTGCTGCTGCAGACTGAAACAAGCGCAAGGGACGAAGCTGAAGCTATTTACATGGTCTGATAGATCAGACACACTCCCCGCCCCACCCAAAGTCAAAGTGAGAGGTGCGTCACATGTTTTCACCTATGGATGCACTAAACCAGGGCCTGGCTGAGACAGTGGACTGGATGAGGGCTATGAAGCTCAATCCAGACAAGATAGAGATGTTGTTAGTGGGTGGTTCTGCTGACCCGATGGCGGGTGCTCAACCTGTTCTGGATGGAGTTTCACTCCCTTTGAAGGAGCAGGTTTGTAGCTTGGGGGTTCTTCTAGAACCATGTCTGTCGCTTGGGGCCCAGGTGGCCTTAGTGGCATGGAGTGCCTTCTACCCACTTTGCTTGGTATCCCAGTGTGAAAGTTTGAGGCTTACAGAGGGAAGGTAATGAAGTCAGGCCTTAGAGGCCTTCGGGGATTTCTGTTGGGAGGGGGGATCCTGAGAGGAGTAGTGGTAAAGATTCATTTCCCAGTGAAATTTCATTTCTCCAGTCATGTTTCATTACTTGAAGCTGCAAACAGTATTTTCTGTTTTGGGGGAAGAGGGTACTAAAAGAGATGAAAAAGACGACCAGAGAGAGAGAGAGAGAGAGAGAGAGAGCAGGAAAAGACCAGTGCATGGGGAAGAAGCAGAAAGTAGCGGACTGAAGAAGTCTAGGTTCAGCTTAGGGTAAAAGAACTTGCATTTTTGCAACTTTTATTTCCTTGTAATACTTTTTATATTAATCAGCGCTATCGACTAAATACCTTTAATTGTAACTTGCTCATTTTAGTATATCAGTAATCTGTAGTGTTAAACCCAGAGTGACTGGTATGACAATCACCCCATGTGTACAGCCTAAATACCACATTACTGGGAAAGGAATGGGGAAATGAAGGAAGGTGGGACTCATTAAGGAGGCAAGAGACCCTTAAAGAATTGCTCAAGTTAACAAGGAATCTAGGCAGAGCGACCCACTCCCATCATAAGCTATTGGGGAGGAGGCAAGGGCAGAACTGAAAATCATGCAGAGTTGCAGCAGGCAGCCTCCTGTGTACACTGAGCTCATGGGAACCTTTAGCTAAAAAATCCAAACCAAAACAAAGGCATTATTTTTTTTTCACTGGGCATGCTAGCGGATCCACTGGTTAGGCCCCATCTTGGGTATTGTGCCCACTTCAAGAAGGATGCAGACAAGCTGGAGCGTGTTCAGAGGAGGGCAACGAGGATGATTAGGGGTCTGGAAACAAAGCCCTATGAGGAGAGACTGAAAGAACTGGGCATGTTTAGCCTTGAGAAGAGAAGACTGAAGGGAGATATGATCGCACTCTTCAAGGACTTGAAAGGCTGTCACACAGAGGAGGGCCAGGATTTCTTCTCGATCATCCTAGAGTGCAGAACACGGGATAATGGGCTCAAGTTGCAGGAAGCCAGATTCCAGTTGGACATCAGGGAAAAACCTCCTGACTGTTAAAAGCAATACGACAATGGAACCAATGACCTAGGAAGGTGATGGGCTCTCCCACATTAGAGGCATTCAAGAGGCAGCTGGACAATCATCTGTCAGGGATGCTTTTAGGTAGATTCCTGCATTGAGCAGGGGGTTGGACTTGATGGCCTTCCAGGTCCCTTCCAACTCTAATACCAAGCAAGGACATTCGCACCCCTAATGTTTGGCGAAATGGAGACTTTGCTTTCCCAAGGCTCCCTGTCAGCAGCTTGGCTGTCACGTGCCGGACACGCTGTGTGAGCAACAGTCAAACACTCCAGAGAGCCGGCATCTCCCCTCCTTAATTAGCTAAAGCGAATGCATCCAATCTGATCTCCATGGCTAATCTCCAGAGATTAATTACCTCCCCCACACCCGGGCAGCGTCTGTCTCCTTCCTCTCGTGTGCACAGCAGAGACAACACCCCCTTGGAAGGGATGTTTCCTTCCACCTAAAGGGGTGGGGTGGGGGAGGCAGAGGAGGAGGGGGTGTGGCAAGAACGACAAAAAGAAAGTTGAGGCAGAGACTGGTGCAACATCTGAAGTGTGGCAGTGGTCAGTTGAACTGAAGGCAGCTGTGCAGTCCAGCAAACGCAGATGTGTTTTGCTGTCCCGAGCGAATAAAAGTAGTTGTAGAAGAGTGATAGTTGTGGATGAAGGGTAGAGAGCAGTGGTGTGTTCCCCGTCATCAATCCGCTTCTGGTAACCTGGGTCCAGGCCTCAGCCGTTAGGGTGCGAAGCATTTGTCTTGCGAAGCATTTGGATCTGTCTTCTCGGAGAGATGGAAGAGCGCTGCCGAACAGCACCTGGATGGCTGGGACCAATAAGATCACGGATGAGATCTCCGTCACATGATGAAGTGGCTCCAGTGACAGATAGAGGTTGCGGTCCCCAAACAGTATGATGCAGGAGGTGCGCAGTTTCCCAGTCCCGCTAAATTGCGCAGCGCTCCAGCTGGGACCTGTACGCATTAGGAGGCCAGATTATGAAAACGTTCTTAGTGGTAGGAGCAGTTGGGCAATGGAACTGAGGACTGGCTGCAGGGGTGGTGGGCTTTCCCTGGGTGGAGATCTTCAAACAGAGGCTGGACGTGGAGCAGGAAGATGGACTGCGAAGCTTCCTCCATTTCTACGATTCTATGAGAGTAGCCAAGACGGATGCTTGGCTCAGGAGTGGCCAATGCAGTGCCCGTGGCTGCCATGGCACACTCTGCCCCTCTCGAAGGAAAAGTGCAATAAAAACTTTGGAAAATGGTAGGGCCGTCTTCATTCTCTCCCTTTCTAGCCTCACGATTTCTATCTTTCCATCACTTCAGCTCATTGTTTCTCCTCCAATTAGCCTCTAGCCGCGCTCTTGCTCTACCCCTTTGCCTTCCTGTTTCCCCCTCCCAGTCTCTAGCTTTGCTGTTTCTCTCCCCACCTCTTTACCTTGCTGGTTCTCCCCCTCTCCCAGCTCCTAGCCTTGCTCTTCCCCCCAGTCTACCCCGTTGCCTTCCCATTTCCCTCTCCCCCAACCTCCAGTCTCACCATTTCTCTTCCCACACCTCTTTAGCTCACTGTGTCTCCCCCTCCTAGCCTCCAGCCTTGCTCTTTCGACTTCCCTCCTTCCCTCCCAGCCTCCAGACTCTTTACCTCACTGATTCTCCCCCTCCAAGCTGCTTTCCTTGCTCTTTCTCTACCCCGTTGCCTTGCAGCTTCCCCTCTCTCCCAGACTTCCCAGCTGCTTTTCTCCTCCCCTCTTTACTTGCTCTTTCTCTCCCCTCCCCTACTCCCAGTCTCTGGCCTTGCTCCTTCTCTCCCCTCTCCCCCTCTGCCTTGCTGTTTCCTCCTCACGCTCAGCCTCTACCCTCACACTTTCCCTCCCCCCCAATACCTCTTAAGCTCACTTTGGACTAGCCAGCTCCCCACGGCAGCCATTATGTGACTAGCCACATCCTCCATGGGAGCCACCTTGTGATGGCATCCGTAACAGTTTCTGAAATTCCCAAATGTGCCCACAGGTCCAAAAAGTTTGGGGACCCCTGGGCTAGTTCATCTTCTGGGGAAGGCCGAGGGGGTCATGACCATGGTCATCAGTCCTGCCAACCAGGATATTGTAAGCAGAAAGGAGCTCATGCTGGTACTCCACCCTTTCCCCGCTTTTCTGGTTTTCTTTTCCAACTGACAGTTAACATCATGTAGTTACTGAGCTTCCTCAGGCCTCATTGGTCTATTTTTGGGATTTTTTTTGTAAAGAACATCAGAAGAGCCCTGCTGGTTCAGGCCCAAGGTCCATCTAGTCCAGCACTTTGTTCACACAGTGGCCAAGCAGCTGTCGACCAGGGACCCACAAGCTGGACATATACCGAACAGCACCCTCCAGCCCATATTCCCCAGTAACTGGTGTATATAGGCTTATTGCCTATATACACCAATTGTCTTTTCTTTCTTTTTAAAAAAAAACAAAAAAAAATACTAAAGGGTTTTTTGGGGTCCCTTTAGGCATTTTAAATAAATAAATAAATAAGAAAGATCTTCTGCACTTCAGCAAACCTCACAGTTCCCTTTTTCTGCACAGCCCTGTTGTGGTTCCATTCTGCTGGCACTCACCACTGGAGTTCGCTGTCAGAGGAAGTTGTAAACAGAGACGCCTGACAACGTGCGATCACAGCTCCAAGTGGTTCATTCCCCACTGCAACGTGTGTTTGGCGATTCCGTCTTTGGGTTCATGTTTGCCCATTTGACGCTTTGCAGATGCTTTCTGTAACACTCCCAGCCTGGCTCCCACCGCTGTGTCAGCAGGAGGAGAGGGACACCTGGAAAACTCCACCGGCTGCAGCGATGCTTAAAGCTTTGCCAATTATTCTCATTGCACCGTCTTCCTTAGTCTAACATTATGTAACTGTGTTCATGTGTTAATAGCCACCTTTCTCCAGCTCCTTTGTCCGTGGTTTCTGATAGCAATTTGGGCTCAAGTGACAGGGAGGCAGATTCCGGCTGGACATCAGGAAAAACTCCCTGACTGTTAGAACAGTTTGACAATGGAACCAAGGACCTAGGGAGGTGGTAGGCTCTCTCACATTAGAGACCTTCAAAAGCCATCTGTTAGGGATGCTTTAAGGTGGATTCCTGCATTGAGCAGGGGGTTGGACTCGATGGCCTTATAGGCTCCTTCCAACTCTACTAGTCTATGATTATATATATATATATATATATATATATATATATATAATTTGCTCCACAAGTCTGCTGCGGAAACCAGCCAACTTAACTGCTGCCTGAAATGTCACAAACCCACCTTCCTCCAATTCATGGAACAGATCAGGAATGTTTTAATTTTTTTAATTAATAGGCATGTGTGGAGGGGAGGCTTGGCTGTGGATCCATTCCAGGTTTCAGTCAGAGCCGCCTAGAACTCTAAAGGAGCTCTCCAAGATGCTGTATTTAATTTGGGGATAGTGTTCAGCTCCTTTAGAGTTCTGGCTGGCTCTGACTGAAACCCGGAATGGATTCCCAGCCCCATTGAAATGGGAGCCAGCAGCCTCCACTGGATGTATGCACATTGGAATGAAAAAAGGACAGTCAGCCTGCCTGAAGTATGGAAGAAAAGGTGAGATTGTTGCCTAAATCAAATTTCTGCTCACTGGCATGTATGTCTATTGTGCCAATCAGAAACCAACCTCATATCATCATGAAGAAATTGCGGCAGCTTCTCTTTTTTACATTGCATCTGTCTTTCCAGTGTGTTGAGGGAAAGCTGGTTGTGTCAACCATCTCTTAGCCAATGCATGTGATGCTATGAACAGACTTTGATGAAGACGAGGATCCTTTGTTCAGCTCACAGGAGACATGACCTTGCCTTCTGGGTCGATGATGGAACCCCTGGCAGAGCCCCCCACCATCTTTCTAGCCTTGTAGATGTCTGACTACAAAATCAGATGAGGGCCCTTTAACAGTCCAGCCAGCTCCCCCAGGGTGGTGGATCTCACCACACTTCAAATTGTGGCTGCCTACATAAGGACTCCATTGGTTTCAGTTGGCTGCTGAAACAACATCCTCCTATGGTTCTCTTAGGAGAGAGTTCCAGCCGGCAAAGCTCACTCTGAGCTCTCCATGGTCCTTTTTCGCTCCTCTTTACACAAGGTGGCTTTTGCCTCCACGTAGCTTGCTCTGCTTACCTTGATTGGATTCCACTTACCTGATGTAACTTTACTTGCCTAGATGTGGCAGTTCAACCTAGACTGGAGTATTCTTGCTGAGCTCTGGCCCTGTAAGATGCCATTGTCTTACCCAGTAAGCTCCAGGTAACTGCAGAATGGGATAGATGGGGACCCAGCCTCTGTCTGTTTACTGATGGCTCCTGCCATCAGGTGAAGATCACACTTTGGACCTGTTTTCTCCCTTCAGCCCCAGCAAGGCTGGACATAGGAAGGTGCTTTATAGTGAGTCAGATAGTTTTGGTCCATTGTGTTCAGTGTTGTCTCCACACTGTTCAGAAACGACTCACTAGAATTTCCATCAGGATTCTTTCCTAGCTTCACCCAGAGATGCTACGACTTGAACAGGGACCCTTTGCATGCAAAGCAGGTACTGTACCATTGATGCTCCTTATGAACTTAGGAAACCACCGTGTCCAACTCGTAAGCCAGACCATTGTCTAGGGTTCTGGGATGATGGAGATGTCCAGAATTACTCAAAGTTCAATCCACCCTGTCTCTTCCCAAGAGAGGCGATGAATCATGCTTGAGGCAGGGTGAAATTTTTGGCCCCTGTTTGGCAGTCTCCTCAAATCTGTGTGGAAAGTGAGGCACTCTTTTCATGGGCGGGCAGAATTTGAACTGGTTGACAAGAAAGTGTCCTCCATTTTAGCGCAGCCCTAGGGCAGTATCCAACAGTGTCATCCCATTCTATCACTAGTGGCAACTAGGTTCTGAATGTTGCGCTAGTGGAAACTAGGTTCTGAACATTGCGCTAGCGGAAACTAGGTTCTGAATGTTGCACTAGTGGAAACTAGGTTCTGAACATTGCGCTAGCGGAAACTAGGTTTTGAACTATGTGCAGGAGGAGAACACAACTAAATTTCTGTTTGCACAAGCACAGTTCTACAAACGGTTGTGCATGATGGTTGTGCAACCGGTAGCACAACTGCTTGCACAGCTGGTTGTGCAGGTGTAATGGGCAACTGCTTTCACAATGGAAAGATTGGGTGGGACTCTGCTAGCACCATTTGTTTTTGTGGAATGACACCATGGGTTACTGCCCCTAATGTCTACTCTTGGTATGTTCATCCTTCAGTTTTTTGGGGGGAAGGAAATATTGAAAAAAGATTTGCAGGATCGCTTTGAGGGTCAGAAGATGGGGATGTGTCATGGTGACATCACAGGCAACAGCCAATTGGCAGCATCCACAGCCAGCCATTTGCAAAGCCATTCTGTATAAAAGGTCAGCCCTGGACAGGAAGAGAAATGGTTGTATTATTGAATACGGTGAGAGCGCCACCTTGCAAGTGTTATTATCCCTTTTTTCAACCAGTAATGGCTGAGGATGACATGTCCCTGTGATTCCCCCCACCCTTTATAAATAGAAGATTAAGGTGACTGTAACCATCTGCAACAGGAAAAAAAGGTATTTTTTTTCCTTCGCACTTCAGGCGTTTCGGTGAGCAATTTCAAAGTGGAATTGTTGAACAGTCAGAGCCATTTCTCTTGATTCTCAGTGGCTCTGTATCTCCTCCGCCCCATCCTCTGTGTCACTTGGCTTTGATCTGGTTCTTGAGTGGGAGAGGCTGGCACCTGCTTTGCTTGGCTTGAATCTTTCAGTTTGAGAATTTTGAACCTCACCTTTCCGTAAAATGCACACATGCCCAGGGGAACAGTGGCTGTCTTGCGGGGGGGGGGGGTTGAGCATCCTCAAGGGTCAGGCTCGTGACTGGGATCAGCTGCAGCTTTTGGGAACACAACACTTTTTCTTCACTAGGACATCAAGGGCAGCTGGTGGCTCTGATGTCAGTGGGGCAGTGAATTTGCTCTGGGTTTCAGCCATAACCAGTCAGGACTCTAAAGGAGGTATCCAAGGTTGCAGCACCTTTCTCCTTTAGAATTCTGACTGGTTCTGACTAAAACCCAGAGCGTTTTCACCACCCCACTGACATCGGATCCACCAGCCTCCACTGATGCCACCTCCCGGCATCTGCTTAATGGTGGAGCCAGCCCTTTCAAAACTTTCCTGCACATACATCCCCTACCCCAGTCTGTGCATATTCACAGTTTGGGGGTGCTCCTGGATCCATCGCTCCAAATGACAGCTCAGATAGATGCGACGGCCAGGAGTGCCTACTATCAGGTTCAGCTGTTGTGCCAGCTGCACCCTTTCCTAGAGTTGGAACACCTGAAGACGGTAGTGCACGCGCTGGTAACTTCGAGGCTCGACTTCTGCAACGCGCTGTACAAAGGGCTACCATTGTACCTAGTTCAGAAACTTCAATTAGTTCAAAATATGGCAGCCAGGTTGCTTACCGGTACACCAACTTTAAAATCACTTCACTGGCTGCCAATTAGTTTCCAGGTGAAGTACAAAGTGTTGGTTATTACCTTTAAAGCCCTACATGGTTTGGGTCCAGGTTACCTGTGGGATTGCATTCTCCAGTACAATCTGCCCTGCACACTCAGGTCCTTTGGGGAGAATTTACTTCAGTCAGCCAAAGTTAGGCTGTAACCCAGAGGACCTTTTCTTCTGTCGACCCCAGACTCTGGAATGGCCTGCTGGAGGAGATTCATTGATTTAACACTCTTTCTGCATTTAAGGCAGCTATAAAAACTAGCCCCTTTTGGCAGGGCTACCCAGATGAACTTTAAACTACGGGTGTGCACAGACCCCCCCGGATTGGATCGGGACCCGGATCGGGACCTCCAATTTTGTCCCAGATCGGATCGGACAAAATCAGAGCCCCCCCGCACCGGATTGGCCGCCATTTTTGTTTTCCCCATAGACTTGCATTGAGGAAAAGAAAGCTTTCCCCCAATGCAAGTCTATGAGGAAAAAATGGCGGCGGGTGGGTGAGGGGGGGCCTAATTCCCTCCTCCCCTCAGGGCCGTCCGCTGTGGACGGCCCCGGCAGGTAAGCCCCCTCCCCCGTGCTCCTTACCCCCCCCAGGGCCGTCCGCTTCCATCTGCTGGCGCCCATGGGCGCCAGCAGATGGAAGCGGACGGCCCCAGGGGGGTAAGCCCCTCCCCCTCCCCACCTTCTGTGGCTATCCGCTCCCGTCCGCTGCTGTCCGCTACTGCGAGCAGGCTTTGCGGCTTGCCCCTAGGTAGCGCGCCAGGTCTCCTGGCGCGCTACTTAGGGGCGGGCCGCGAAGCCTGCTCGCAGTAGTGGCCAGCGGTGGATGGGAGTGGACGGCCATGGAAGGTAAGAGGCACGCGGCCCCCCTCCCCCCTCCGCCTGCTTACCTCCCCAGAAGGTAAGCCCCCTGCCCCCATTGTCTGCTTCCATCGGCAGGCACCCGCTGGTGCCCGCCAATGGAAGTGGCAGCGGGCGGCAGCGGGCGGCAGCGGGTGGCAGCGGGCGGCAGCGGGCGCCCGCCGATCCTCCGATCCATCCGATCTGTATCAGGACCTTTCCAGATCAGATCGGATTGGATCGAACGATCCAGCGGTGAGATCGGAAATCGGATAATTGTATCCGATTTCCTCTGGATCGGACCCGGATCGTGGATCGGACCTAATCCAGTGCACACCCCTACTTTAAACCAAGAATTTTAAAATGTGTTGATTGTTTTATATGCTCTTTTAATTAATTTATGTATTTGATCTATATTGTTATTGTACTAATGTTGTGCCCCGCCTCAATCCAAAGGGAGAGGTGGGTAAGAAATATATATAGTAAACTGAAATATAAGGGAGAGAGGTCTGTTTCTCACTCCCTGAAGTTCAAAGTAGACATGTGTTTTTTTAACACACACACACACACGCGCGCGATTGAAGAAGGCATAGAGGGGAACTTTCTTCCCCTGATGCTTTTCTCAAGGGAATCCCTCTTCTGAAGCTGTTCTTTTGCTGTGGGGGGAATTCCCCATTGGTGCACAGAGGTAAAACACCTCCCCTGCCCCAAATATCTGGATCCAGCTGCACATAAAGTCACACCAAGTTTGTCCCCCCCCTCCCACGTCTTTTCACTGTAGGCCTGTGCACTGGTGATGCAGAAGGGGAGAAACAACTATCATTCCCAGCCAACAGAATTGAGGGCTTAAGAATTACAACTCCTGTCATTCCCAGCCAGCAGAGTTTAGGGCATAAGGGGGTCCCAGAGGGCTGCTGTCCTGTTCTGTCTCCACCCTCCAGATTTCTGAATCTCAGAGAACCAGCTTTGGGGTACTTTGTTACTTGAGTCAAGGGTCCCCCAACCTTTGGGGGTGAATGGGCATACTTGGAATTTTGAGCGAGTGTCATGGGGTGTTCTCACAAAATGGCTGCTATGAGGGAGCTTGCCCATTCATAAAATGGCTGTCCTGGTGAGCATGGCCAGTCACCAAACACTCATTTCCCGGAAGGCAAATGGGTGAGAGTAAAAGAAAAAAATAACTTGGCCAAGAACCTATGTACAAGGCAGAAGTGAGGTCTCAGGCTCCCAAACATCAACCAATTCTTTGGAGCCCAAATAAAGATGGCGTTGGAGGGCTGAACTTCACTTGGCAACATGTCAGCCTCCCAGTTTCTTACTAAAAATCGTAATAAATAAAATAAACACCAGTCAATTCAGGGAGCCTGGTGGGCACCAACATTAGTACCACACTGGGGGGCCCAACCCAGGATGAAGTGAACAAATGGCAGCAATGGAATGTCCACCAGGGAGAGATGATAGTAGCATTGAGTGGCATTTGATATATCACCATGTGATGGACATACGTGCATTAAAGAGAGAACTAAGAGTGGGTTTCTAGTAGGGATGTGCACGGACCCCCTGGATCAGATCGGGACCCAGATTGGGACCTTCAATGTTGTCCTGGATCAGTTCAGACAAAATCGAAGGTCCCTCAGATCGGATCTGACCCGATCCTGACCCGAAAATCAGACGTCCGGTTTTTGCATTGGCCGCCATTTTTGGTGTTTTCGCCATAGGCTTGCATTGGGGGAAAGAAAGCTTTCCCCCAATGCAAGCCTATATGGAAAACATGGCGGTGGGTGGGTAAGTGGGGGCCTAACTCCCCCTCCCTGTCCCTCCCCTCTCGTGCTCCTTACCTGCCGGGGCCATCCACTGCCATCCACTGCTCTGATCTACTGAGAAACAGGCTTCGCGGTCTGCCTCTCAGTAGCATGCCAGGTGACATCACCTGGCGCGCTACTGAGAGGCAGGCCCCAAAGCCTGTTTCTCAGTAGATCGGAGCAGCAGAGGGAAGCGGGCACCCCGGCAGGTAAGTGGGGCCCTCCCCCTCCTCCCCCTCGTGTTCCTTACCTGCCAGGGCCTTCCGCTGCCGTCTGCTGCCCCCTTCTACTAGAAACAGGCTTCACGGCCTGCCTCTCAGTAGCATGCTGGGTGACATAATCACCTGGCGTGCTACTGAGAGGCAGGCCGCGAAGCCCGTTTCTCAGTAGAAGGGGGCAGCGGATGGCAGCGGATGGCCCCAGCAGGTAAGAAGCGCGAGGGGGAGGAGGAGGTCCGATCCTCCGATCTGATCCAAACCGGATTGGGTACTTTCAGACCAGTTTGGATTAGATCGGATAATCCAGAAGCTGGGATCGGAATCAGATAATTTAATCCGATTTTGGTTGGATCAGATCCGGATCGTGGATTGGACCCGATCCAATGCACACCCCTAGTTTCTAGTACTGTGAACCTCGTTTTGATGTACGCCTGCTTTGGCCCTCATGTAAATCAAAAGAAATAAAAGAAACAAAAGAAGAAAAAAGAAAAAAGAAAACGTTGTAGCTATCTAATTATGAATATATCAATTTTAATGCATGCAAATGGAATATCTATCTATCTATCTATCTATGAAAATACAACTTTCTAAAAATTCTACTTAAGCTTCAAAAAAGCAGACCAAACATCCATCTATGTATCCATTCGCAAGTGGCATTTATATCCCACCCATTCAAATGTTGAAAGCTTCATTAGGTCCTCAATCGATTGCTTCATAGGAGGTGAGTGTTTATCCTTCAAATGTAATAATATCAGTCTTTCACAAGTCAAAAGGGCATGGATGATCCATTTGCGCACTGTGCGTTAACTTCCAGGATGAAGGTAGATAATATAAGAGGATGTGTACATCAGTAAATATTAAAAAGGGTTCCAATAAAAGGTTTATCCGCATAATAACTTCCTCTCCAAAAGAGGCAACTGTTGAGCATTGCCAAAACATATGGTTAAAAGGAGCATTAGCTGTGTTACACTTCCAGCAATTAGGCGATTTAAGACAAACCCTTATGAGAGAGACACTGTCACATCCAACAGATATGGAACAAGAGGTTTTGCTAAATAAACTGCAAGCTGAGATCTATAAGCAGAGGAAGCAAAACCATTTGCGGGGCAGATAGGGAATCTCCGTGGCCTGGAGGTTCCCATCTCTGCCTTTCCCCTTTCAGAACAATCATCTAGTATTTGCTGGCTATCCTGAAAACACCCACTGGCAGTTCTGGGCCATTAGCCAAGTCATTTATTTGTCAGGTAGCAGGTTTTGCCAACATTCATAACACGACCACGTTGGGATCTATTTATCACAGAGGATGGAGCTGTTAGGCACAATAGATGAACAGGTCCTCAGTGTAGGGATGGACAGACCAATCTATGCCAGTATGTTTCGCATTTGCATGTGTTAGTTACTGTCCCTGCCCTATTGCAATCTGCAGATTTGAAAATGAAAAACACCTCTCTGAAATTGCACTTAAAAATGAACATCTTCCCCCTGTTTGGCTACTTACATTTGCAAGGTGGCCCCAGCACTGCCTTTGAAGTTTGTAGGCCTTTTAAATTACTCTTTAAAAAGTAATATTAAAAAAATAAAGACAGCCACTCAAAGCCACCTGAGCACATTTGCCGACCCAGCCTAGTCCAAAATGGGGCTGCAGAGCAACTTTTGGGCATGTCCAGACAACACACTAAGCCATGGTTAGGCCAAGAACCCTTTTGTAGCTAAGGGTTAGTGAGCATGTTTAAACCGTGGTTATGTTGCCACCATGGTTAGGAATGGTTCACAGGACATGCAAAGCCGTAATGTTTAGCTCAAAATGTGTAACCGCCGTGGCTTAGCGTGCTGTCTGAACAGGGTCGCTGTTGGTTACTAGAAAGCCTGTCTCAGACACTGGGATTTAACCTGATCTGAATGGGTCACGGTCCCCCTGAAAGATCAGACTCGTAACTTGGGAGTGATCCTGGATCCTATGCCATCTTTGGAGTCTCAAGTCCAGCGATAGCAAGGAGTGCTTTTGCACAGCTCCACCTCCAGCGCCTGCTACTACTGAGTCAGTCTGATCGGGCAGTATTTCTCTATGGCTCAGTTCGGACGACACAATAATCAATAGGGGAGGGGGGAATCAGCCATCAGTTGTGTTGATTATTGTGTCGTGCATCAGGCAACACACAACGGATACACAACTGACAGTATGCCATTTTGGTGAATTAAACAACGGGGAAAAACTACGGGCTGCTCCGTTGCTTATCCCGAAACCCATTGATTAAAACGCTGTGTGTGTGGGCTCCGTTGCTGGTTCTCCTTCGTCGTGTGGACTATTCCAGTTGGTCATAGAGTTCTCTGGCAGAAGCGGCCAACCCCCCCTGGCACTCCTATACAGCCGGCAGAACTTGAGGTGCATGATGGGATAGGGTCGGGAGGACTGAGGGAGGAGCACCAGCCACCCAGAAAGACGCTGGGGCTTTCACCCACACGACAGGGAGAGGGGCAAGATGTTGTGTGTCAGGCACCGGGAAAATAATGCATGGTGAGTGGGCTACTCCCCACTCCATTGCCTAATATGTTGTCCAAACTCTCCCTATGTTTCAGTTCCATCTAGGGATATCGGAGACAGCCGCAACGGGATCAAGCGAATTCGAATTTCTGTGAATCTGACCTGTAAATCTGGCAGCAAACCAGCTGTTTCTGAGTCAATGCCAATTCCAGACTTCCAGACTGTTTTTTCACTTTTTTGGCGTCTGTGTGTGCGCACACACATTAATGCAAATTAGCTCCAATGAGAATTAGCACAAGTAGAATGAAATTCTGGTAAAAAAAATAGACTATGTCAACGAAATAATGATGGAACAGAAGACATCTAACAATCTTTGAAATGCAGATAGAATAGATGTAACAAAATCTATACATCCCAATTTTTTTCCTTTTTATTTTTTCCTTTTTATTTTATCAATTTGTATTACAATTTTCAACAATACAAAACAAGAACCCCCCCAAACCCAAGTGTAACTACATACTGTAAAAGCCTCAGTTTTAAATATTACAACATTCTAAGAAAAAAGAAAAAGCAGTAAATTACGCATAAACTTCAGTAAAGACAGACCAAGTATCCCAATATAAGTCCATTTGGATACATGAGAGATAGGTATAATTTAGACATCAATCGATATAACTGTGTCTCCCTGTTATAGCCTGAGCAAAGGGGGAAACTTACCGATGTTCTCTTTGTAACCTCTATGATCAGCATCACCTTATATCCTTGTAAATTTCCAAATCCATTGACATTAAATGCGATGGCGGTTATTAGTATTTTTTAAAAAATATTATTATTATTTTAAAGATAACCAACATTCATCCTGGCTCTTTTGGACTCTCACTAAAAGATCTTCTATCAGCAGTAAATGAAAGATGTAAATACCCTGATTTTATTGCGATGAACTCCTACAGTTAAACTCTAGTAATATTGTAGTAAATGGCAATTCCCAGCTGGATTCTGCATATGAAACATGTAATGTAAAATGTATGAATGTGAAAATGTATATACCTAAACTTAATAACCCAGAGAATTGATGTCTTATTGATTGAGGTATGTATTCTCTTACTGATTGTTTATATAGTCTGTATTGTATTGCTCTCATTGTATGTATAATGTATAATAATAATAAAAAAAATTAAAAATAAAAAGTCCATTTGTGAGTGGCGCATATATGACACATTTTCATCCCTAATTACATTGCAGATTATTACAATGTGTTCTACATGGGCTGCTCTTGGAAAGCATCCAGAAGCTTCAATTGGTGCAAAACGCAGCAGTTAGGTGTGATTACAACCACTCCACTACTGAAAGATGCGTACTGGTTATGAATTGTTTAAGTTCTTGTTTTTTACCTCTAAAGAGCTAAATGGCTTAGGGCCTGGCTATCTGAAGATGCCCTAACGTGCAGAAACCTGTTTGTCACACACACAGGAAAGAGCTTTTTCCTGTGCTGCTCCTGAACTCTGGAATGGATTCTGGAGTTGCGACTGGACTCCACTCTCTCTGCATTTAGGAGGGCGTTCCAGATGCATCTTTTAAAGGTGGCTTTTAAAGTGGTTATTGTGTTTAACATTTTTCAAAATTTTTTATTAGTCTTTTATGGGAAGGTGGTATCTTGTACGTTTCAATTTTTATCTTTTGTAATAAAAAGCTGGTGGGCCTTTGGAAGACAGTATAGAAATAAAACAAACAAACAAACAAACAAACAGAAAAATAAGGGAAATGGTATCCTTTGTTGTGTGTACAGCACACTTGCAAGGAAGTTGGGGACAACATTTAATGTTTTAAAAAGCCGAGTGCAGGTCAATGAGGGCAAGAAAGAGGTCTGCTGTGCAATCCACAAAACCTGCCTTGCTTTGTTAAGCTAATTAAGGTTAGAGGATAGCTCGTAGCATTCACACTCCCTTTGGGTGTGAAGAGGTGTCTATTACTGAATAAAGGTTTTGTGGATTGTATAGCAGACCTCTTTCTTGTCTCCCCTCTCAGCGGGAGGGCTTAGAATCATGACACCCTGATAGCCAGAAGAACTTAGATTCATCTTGCTGGATTGGCCCAAGATGGGTCCACCTAGCTCAGCATTCTGTTTCCAACAATGGACAACCACAGAACCCACACAAAAGGCCCCTTGCTGCTCTCTATCCCAAGCATCTGCTATTGAGAATACACTACATCTCTCCATGCATACTTGAGGAATCCATTCCCTTGACCTGTTGTAGAGAATGGACCTGATCCGCTCCTCCTAGACTAAGGTACGGATTGTCTCTCTCTCACACACTCTCAACTAAATGGAGAGGTCCCTGCCATGCCAGACAGGCTTTTTCCAGACTCCTCCTACAGGGAGGGTCCTCAAACTGTAACCTCTGGCGAATGTCTAGCCTAATAGACTGCCTCCCACCTCCTATCAACTCTGCCTGCTTGACTCTGTGGCAGACTCTGGGATCTGTCAATTCTGATGCTCCCTCCCCCTCTGACAAAACTGAGTTCCCGGGGTGGGGGAGAGGGGGGAGACGATCTCTGAGCCTGCGCCTCCTGTCCAATAAGCTCCTGGGAAGATTCCTCCTTGACTCCTGGAGAATTTTCTCCCCCACTTCCTTTCTCGGCTGGCCTTCTTCTACTTCAGCCTCTGTCCAATTCAGAACTTAAACCAGGGAAACCAAGCCTCATCCTGACACACAGACTGCCTCTCTCTTTTGGCAGCTGATCCTGGGTACTTGAATTGTGACAGGTGAATATTATGTGCTCCTTTTACAGCTAAGAGAGGGATATAATTCAAGGATTCTTCAGGCAGGAGGAGGCCTCTTGGATAGTATTTCCAAGTGAAAGGGAAAGTAATTGCCCTTCACAGGTGAAGGGCCTCTATCCTCCCTCACTAATATCCAATTTTGTTTGAGAGAACATTTCAGCTACATCTTCACCCATCCCTGAAGTCTGAGAGAGCCGTAGTTTTCCAGACTAGAGGGAGCATGACCTTAGCGGTGCCATAGCTCAGTGGCAGAGTGCATGATGGGCATTTATACAGTCTCAGGCTCTCTCTGTCATCTTCCTGCTTGTGGGTCCCTGGTCAACAGCTGGTTGGACACTGTGTGAACAGAGTGCTGGACTAGGTGGACCCTTGGTCTAATCCAGCAGGGCTCTTCTTAGGTTCTTATATACTTAACAATCTTCCAAATTCCCCACCTGTGAATGGGGTGGCAAATTTCGGGTGTATGTTATGTCACCCTTCATTTAGCAGGAGGAGGTAAGCAGACAGACAAAGACGCACCACTGCCAAGCTTTGTGGGACATTGTCATGAATACCCGCCCCCAACTGGCTTGTGGTCCAAGAAATAATAAGCCGAGAGCAGCGATCCCAGGCACACAGATGCTACGATGCAATTGTAGATGTCAAAATGGATATCGTGGCTGCCAAGGCAAATCCCTGCTGAACGGGAAGAGTCAATCTACCTGGAGAGGAATGCATCGTTTTCATTCCCATTCATACCTAGTGAGGCCGGCAAGCAGGAAGATTGCAAAGTCTGGTAATTATTCCTAGTGGCCCCCGCTAGAGGGAGGTGGTGCGGGCTTTCCCTGTTTTAACTATGGGCTAGCTAGAGGGGATGCCTCAGGTGCTCCCTTTCATGTGTGTAAGGCTTCAAAACAGGGAAACGGATGGATGAGAAGCTGAAAGGTGCCAGGAGGAACAAGCCCGGCCCGATCTATTCAACAACAACAGAGCAGAAGGGGGGAGGGAGAGATGAGAGCTAGGCATGATCCCTGCCAGTGTGCGTGTCAACAAATACACCACAAAGCAAATGGGCGTCATTTTGCGTCTGGAAAGTCAGTGGGCATTTTTCAGCTGTGGATTTGCGTTTCTGTGCTGGACTACGGTTGGCAGTCCACGGATGGAAAACGGAGAATGTTGCCTTTTGGCGGATCAGTAGCCACCCTGCTACAAGGGCTCTTTTAACTCAGATGTGGGAGGCCCAGAGTTCTGGCTACAATTTGAACAGGGCTCTGCCAGCCTCTCTGTCTCCCGATTCACCTTGGAGGCTGAACTGAGGCATCTAAATCAGCCCTAATTCAACTTGGGGCACCTCGGAACTGCCCGTGCCTACTTCAGATTTGGTTTTGAATCCAAAGCAGGTCAGCTGTTGCAGTTTCGTGGGAACCCGGGAAAGCTGGGTGTGAGGCTAACCTGGAGTACACAGGACTCCTTTCCCCTCCTGCTCCCTCCCTCCCCTCCTGCCTTTTATGATCTTTTCTGGCTACCATAGTTTACAATAGAAGATCTAGTGCAGGGCAGTGTGGCTCTCCTGGAGGACAGGCGGGGGACAGTAAGTCCTTTCAGGTGGACGGATGGGTGGGGGCATTGGGCCAAACCGGCCTGATGCACTTTGGGCTGAGGTAGCTCAATGTGGCCCCAAACCGAATCGGCCCAAAGTGCTTCAGCTGCTTCGGGACCGAGGAAAAGCACACCCCTATCTTTGGAGCCCCTTCAAACATGCTTTGAAAACCAGGACATGGCCAGATGTCTGTTTTCAAATGGTTTCCCCGCCTAAGCAGAGAGAAAAGCGCACTTTGAATGCATGGACATGCACAGATCTGTGCTTTGAAAACTTCATAGATTATAGAATAGTAGAGTTGGAAGAGGGCTATAAGGCCATCAAGTCCAACCCCCTGCTCAATGCAGGAATCCACCTTACAGCAACCCTGACAGATGGTTGTCCAGCTGCCTCTTGAATGCCCTAATGTGGGAGAGCCCACGACCTTCCTAGATCATTGGTTCCATTGTCATACTGCCCTAACAGTCAGAAAGTTTTTCCTGATATCCAGCTGGAATCTGGCTTCCTGTCACTTGAGCCCATTATTCCGTGTCCTGCACTCTGGGATGATCGAGAAGAGATCCTGGCCCTCCTCTGTGTGACAACCTTTCAAGTATTCGAAGAGTGCTATCATGTCTCCCCTCAGCCATCTCTTCTCCAGGCTAAACGTGCCCAGTTCTTTCAGTCTCTCCTCTTAGGGCTTTGTTTCCAGACCCCGATCATCCCTGTGTGTGTGTCTAAGAGAGAGAGAGAGGAAGGAAAGGAGGAAGAGAGCAAAATTAATGGGGTATGTGCAGGGCTGCCTCTCTACCATGGCACTCATGGAGCCTCTTGGCTCAGGCAGCAGACTGGGGAAGGCAATGAAATGGGCACACCCTGCCCCCACCATTGCCTGTCTGAGATGCTCCCCCCCCCACTGCTTCCCTCAGACTAGACAACAAGCAGACACCATTTTAAACACTCCCCAATTGCCATGCCATTTGGGAGATACAAAATGGCAGCCGTCTGCTGCTGAGTCTGGTGCTTCGGAGCCAAGTGGGAGCTCACAGCCTGCTTTGATATGCTGCTGGCCCTGTCAGAACAAAGTAGACTCACCTCGTTGTGTGAGCGTGTGTGTGGGGAGGTTGCAAGGGGCTGGGGACAGTGGCTACAGTGGCAGCATCAGACGGCGACCAGATGTGGGGAGTTTCACAAGGCACGACTATCACCATTCACTTGCCCACTCCATGCTGCCTGAGGAGCACAGCTTACGCAGTCCTGGCTGAGGCAATGAGGGGGCTTCTTAAAGTGGAAGCAGTGCTTCCATTTGGCTCCAGAGCCCCATACAGTAACAGGAGCTGCCATTTTGAATCTCCCAGTATGCAATTTCCAAGGTGATGTTCAGATTTCCCCCAGTTTTATTCTTGTCAGCGCTGGATTAGAATAGAGTGGCTTTCTCCAACCTGCTGTCCTGCAGATGTTTTGGACTACAGCCCCCATCATTCCTCACCCAGCACAGCTATAAGAACTTTGAAACTAAGGACTGGTGCTTGAGTTTTGCTTCTTTCCTCCTCCTTCCCAACACCTTTTCCTTTTGTGTTGTGTTTCTTTGATTTTAAGCCAGCGAGCAGGGAACTTCTCAGTGTTCATCTTTGTAAACTGCACCGGGAGGCTTTTATTTTTGGGATGAAAAGACCCACGCATCTGGAGGGCACCAGCTTGGAGAAAGGCTGATTCCCTCTGCCTCCTGAATAATTGGTACCAGTGCCCGGACAAACGCGTCTTGAGCTTCCAAGCTGGCTGAAGCCGCAAGAAATGAGGTTTGCAGCCTTGTGTTAAGCACACACGGCCAGATGAAATGGTCTCGCATTGATCTCATGAGAAGGGTAATAAAGTCAAATGAGATGCATCTGGTTTCTTGGAAATTTATCAAGTGCTCTCCCCACTCTCTTGTTCAAGAAAGGTCAAGATGGCCCTCTTTTTTATTTTTAATGCAAAGGAACCACAGGGAAGGAGGATTGGTGACTTGGCAACTGCAGTGCCTATTTGGAGGAGAGTGTTAGCATCCGGAGGATCTGTGTGAGAATCCTAGAATCCTAGAATAGTAGAGTTGGAAGGAGCCTATAAGGCCATCAAGTCCAACCCCCTGCTCAATACAGGAATCCCCCTTAAAACATCCCTGACAGATGGTTGTCCAGCTGCCTCTTGAAGGTCTCTAGTGTGGGAGAGCCCACCACCTCCCTTGGTCATTGGTTCCATTGTCATACTGCTTTAACAGTCAGGAAGTTTTGCTGGGGCGATAAGATTATCAATGAAAACAGCAGCCCAACCGATGGCTGAACCTGCCATCTACCCGACCAGGAAGTCCTTTTTCTTTCTTACACAGTTCAATCCAGCCCAAATAGCTTTCATTCACAGGGTTGCATTACTGAGCTCTTCATTCTAAGCAAGTCATGCTGTCCTTGCATGGGAGGGCTGTGTCCAGGCCAGGGTAAGGATCAGGCTAGGCTTTAGGAATTCGGCAAGTGCATCCAGTGTCAAAGGCAGTAAGCCTATATGTATACCAGTTGCTCGGGAACATGGGTGGGAGGTTGTGGGTCCCTGGTAGATAGCTGGTTGGCCACTGTGTGAAAAGAGTGCTGACCAAATGGACCCTTGGTCTGATCCAGCAGGGATCTTCTTATGTTCTTAGTGGTGAGAGTGTTGGATTGGGTCCTGAGTTCTAGTCCCCACTTGGCCATGAAACTAAACCCAACCTGCCCACACTTTCACTTTAACGCTGATGCCCTTTCCTGAGCATCTCCCACTTCGAAGGTGAGTCCCACATCAACTGGGGAGAGAACCTTTTTTGGGCTATGATGCCCTGGTTACAGAAGGCTCACTTGCCACCAATGTTATTATCTTTTATGCACCAGGTAAAAAATGAGCCAGCGCGGCATAGTGGTTAGAGTATGGGACTAAGGAGACATGGGGTCAACTCCCCACTCAGCCGTAAAGCTTCCTGGGGGACTTTGAATTGAATACTTCCCTCCCTTCACTTCTATTGAGACTTCTAGTGGCAGAAAATCCCGCTCCCCCCCAAAAATATTACCACTTTAAAAGTGGTTCTTTTCATACCAGGATTTCCAAAGGATACCACAGGAGACATCCTGGTCATTGACAACGGCATGTAATGGACCTGAAGTTGCCAATCACGAGCATGCAATAAATGGCTAGCTTAGAGGAGCCCACCGTGGCAAGATGCTTTCAAGGGCCAGGACCAGATACATTTCAGGTTTTGTACTGTGAGAAAAACCCACCATTTCTTAAGCTCTCTCTAAATCGAAACTTAGAGATCAGCCACTCTTAGAATGAGAAATTTTCAAGGGCTTCTTAATTTTTTTTTTTTAACCTCCTGCATCTTTATATTCAGCATTTTGGCAGTTTAATTGGTTTTCAGGTTATTACTGTGAGGATACGGATTCTGAGTGCCCACATTGCATCCGCAAACCCTGCTTGTCATGCTGGACTGTTAAAGAGAGCTGCAGGCAAAGCTACCTGCGGAGGATCCGATCGACTCACTCCAAATAACATTTATTCTCTAACCAGGCACGCTGCTGTTTGTGCTTTATTCTATTCCACCTCTGGCAATTTCATTACTTTCTTCATGGATTCAACCTAAAACTGAATTGCCCACCACCACCCTGTCTTCCTGCTTCCAGTCAGAGGTGAATAAACCTATCAGGATGTGGCAACCTTCAGTTACCTGCAAAAATGGACAGGAAAATTGCAGAAATGCCAGGGCATCTCTCATCCCTTGACCTGCTCCAAAAACTTGGTTTCTACAGATTTTGATAGCGAGACTCTGGGTGTTTCTAAATTAAGCAACCCCTCCGCTTCCTTATCGGAGTGTTCTGCTTTTGGTTTCTTTGAGGGATTAGGAGGGGCTCCTTTACATTACTGACATGTGGTTTGACTTGAGCGAGCGCCTCTCTCCTTCCTAGCAAGTGTGCAAAACAGAAGGGTGGGATGGGGGCTGTGTTTTTGTCACTGTTTCCTTGCAGCCCCCAGGAAAGTGACGACTTCTGCATTGTTGTAAGATTGTGTCATAAATCACTGGTGTAACTCAATAAGCCAGAGAGAAGCGTCAGTAAAAAAGACCATGGTCGAAAGCTGAAGTTTCTGTCCGAAGCCGAGTTAAGCAATACTGGAATCACTAAGCGTTGAAGAGTCGTCGGGGTCTGGTCCAAAGGTCAGGATTAAACAAGGATTAAGGAAAGTGCAGAAGAATGGTCAGGGTATGGTCCAGAATCAGGATAAGTCCAGGCAAGAACGGGGAGCTGGGAAATGCACAACTAAGGCAAGGCACCACACATGAGAGTTGCTTCCAGTGATCTTATCGAGCGCTGGCCAGTCTTTTATGGAGAGTGTGGTAATTAGGAATTGCTGTCAGCTGACTGTTCTCGTGAAGCTTCGGATGTCCAAATCTAGATTCGGATCTGGATCTGAAATGGGTTGGACAGGGTCCAAAATGGGCCTAGGCTTACTGGAGCAGATTCGGACTCTCTGAATCGGCCTCCGAAGAAGGTTCGGGCATCCCTGCACAGCCCTACTGAAACTGCACACAAAACTTGCTGTGGTAGTGAAAGCACAAAGTCTCAAGGTGACATAGGCCATTCCTGTGTTGAAAGTAAAACCAGGTGTGGCAAAATCCAGCATTGCTAAATGCAAGAAACTCTATGGAACAAGGACAGCTAGAACTTAGGCACAGCAATGTTGCAAACACAGAGCTTCAAATGATAATATGCAATTAGCTATCTTTAGCAATGCCTAATGGTTAGCTGTGCCCTCTACCAAACAGAAATGAGTACAGTTCAAGAATGTGTCATTTTAACAAAGAATAATAATGATGATAGTAAACATAAGTGATTTATGTCCATCCCTAAGTATAATTACCATTCAAAAATGTCTCTTGATGATAATTGCTAACAATAGTAAAAATGCTCATGCAAGAATGGATTCAGTTCATAAATATCACTAACCAATAAATGATAATAATAGTGAGCAACAGTAAATTCTCTGATGACAACTCTGGAATGTAATGCCATTTCTGTGCTTCGTCAGAATGAAACTATTGTTTAAATGTAATTGATATGTATTTGTGGACTTTCCACAGGCATTTGGTTGGCCACTGTATGAACAGAATGCTGAACTAGATAAGCTTCTTATGTTCTTAAGGTGTGGTAGAATTTACAGCCCCAAGATGTCCTCCAGAAAGGGTTAGGTAGCTCAATGGAGGACAGGCCTATAACCACTAGCCACATTAACTATCCATGATCCATGTTCAGAGACAGGATATCTCAGAATACCTTTGGTTACTGGCGGACAAACAAGAGGAGAGGCCTGGGGAATGCTGGGAGTTGTAGTCAACACTTCTGGAGGGGCATCAGGCTGGGGTAGGCTGAACTAGACCAACTTCAAAAACATTCTGTTAGGGATGTAAGAGAAATTTGGTTCAGTTCTTATTTGACCAGAATTTACCCAGTTTGCACCTTCCAGACCTGAACACAGACCTGAACATAAATGATGTTTGAAGTCCATATACTTTCAAGTGCACCATGCTATTTGCTAAACAAACAAATGCATTAAAAAGTGTACATTTGAAAGATGGGTATGAAAGAGTGGGTACTTCTGAAAAATGTATGTAAACCCACTTTGATCAGTGGAAGGAAAACACGTACATTTCAAAAGTGCACACAGTTGGTATATACAGTTGGAGAAATGCACATGACAACATTCACATATTTTTGTGCAAAAAGAAAAAAACAAAACCCAAAGTTTGCAATCTGACATGGACATGAGTTGGAACGAGGTTTGAGCTGGACTTCGGAGAACATCAACATGCTTGGGTTTTGCTGATTTGCATATCCCAACCTTCCATGGTCTTAGGATATTCACAACTAGGGATGGCGCTGGTGTCTGGTGGGGGCTGAAAGTTCGGTGATTTCTCACCAGCTGGGCACCCTGGATGCTAGTCTGTAGACCCTTGCATTTGCCTGCTTCGGCAGGCACTGAGTCACGCAAGTGCAGGGCCGCCCACTCCCTTGCCAAACTGCCATTTTCTTAAATAACCATTGGTGCAAATGGTGGCCATATAGGGGCCATTTCATAGATTCATAGAATAGTAGAGTTGAAAGGGGCCTCTGAGTCCAACGAGTCCAACCCCCTGCTCAATGCAGGAATCTACCTTAAAGCATCCCTGACAGATGGCTGTCCAGCTGCCTCTTGAATGCCTCTAGTGTGGGAGAGCCCACCACCTCCCTAGGTCATTTGTTATATTGTAGTACTGCTCTAACATTTACCCAATGTTACAGACATAAACAGACCATTTATGCCTGCATTGTTGTGTAATGGTCCCTTTACGGCCACCATTTGTGCAAATCTGGCTTGTTAGGCTAATGTCCCCCATCTCAAGGTTTGGACAAGGCTCAGAAGGCCGCCTTCTGAGCCTTCCTCCCATTTTCACGTCCCACTTTTCAAACGGAGAAATCCAATATATTCAAAGCTGGGAGCCCAAACAACTCTGCATAGCATCGTCTCGATGTGTTCTGAATCGTGAATGAGGATTTATTTGTTTTAAATGGTTTAGGTTCAAGCTGTGGGCGGCGAAATGGCTGAAGCTAGCTGCCCAGGTTCTAAACATCTTCTGGGAGCTTCATGATTTAGATGGATGTTTCCCAGGTTGCCAGGCCATCGAGACAGGCTCCAGGAGATGCTTTAATGGAGATGGATACATCCAGGCTACAGAGAGTTTGAACTTTTGGTGCATTTACTGCTCCCTTGGAAAAATAATGATGTGCAAATTCTAAAGCAGAATGGCCCTGTTTTGATTCTAGAAGGATCAGGTTGGTAGGCAGAGCCAGGAACAGAGTTTTGTCTGGATGGGGGTGGAACTTAGTTTCAGGGTGGAGACACTGGTGGCTGGCGGCTCTGAGAACAGCGGGGCAATGAGTCTGCTCCAGGTTTCAGCCTGAACCATTCGGAATGCCAGAAGAGCTCTCCAAGGTGCAGAATCCTCCACCTGATGGGGAACCTCTTCCAGCCTGGAGGTCGAATTTGATTTCAGAGAAGCACTTGGCAACTGAATTACAGTGGTGGGTGGGGCCAAAGGCAAAAGAGGCAGGGACAAAAATACCCGAACGTCGTTGTTTAAAGCCCATTGTCAGGATCAGGCCCACTCTTCCTAGCCTGGGGGACTGGGTTTTGGAGCCTGAATCAGACTCGGAGGCTGAAAAAGAAGTACCCCAGCCAAGACAGGAAGCAGGGGAGGAAATTCTCCAGGACTCTCCTTAGTCAAGGAGGAATCTTTCCAGGAGCTTATCGGATGGGAGGCCCAGGCTCAGAGGCTCTCCTCCTCGTCCCTGAGAACTCAGCTTTTGTCAGAGGGGGAGGGAGCATCGGAACTGACAGATCCCAGAGTCTGCCATAAAGTCAAGTGGGTGGAGTAGAGAGGAGGTGGAAGGCAGTCCGCTAGGCTAGCCACTCACCAGAAGTTACAACTTGAAGACCCTCCCTGAAGGAGGGGTCCGGTAAAAGCCCATCGAGCCCGGCGGGAAACCATCCACTTAGTTGATAGGCAACTGCCTTGCTTTGTTAGGCGAATTAAGCTTAGAGGATAGCTCCTAGCATTCATACTCCCTTCAGGTGTGAAAAGGTGACTATTGACTGGGGAAAAAAAGCTTTGTGGATTGCACAGCAGGCCCCTTTATTGTCTCACATCTCGGAAGGAGGGCTTGGAACCATGGCATCCTTGTTGCCAGTGACGTTGACAGATGCATTTCAACCTTTTAGCGCAGGAAAGCACTGCCCCAAAACTGCGAGAACACAAAATGATTGGGGGTTGGGAAAAAAGGGCAGAGCATGGGTCTTTGGCAGAATAGCAGATGGAGCATTGTTTTTGGAAGCAGCGCCTGGCAGTTTTGGGTGAATCAAGGTGGAGTCAATAGTTTGTTTGTTTTTTTAAAAAAACCTCACCCCCCATTCAAAATACTTGATTTAGGGTGCAATCCTGTTGGATCTTTGAACTTGGCACTTTGACAAGCATCCTATGCAGAGGTGAACTTCACCTCTTTGCTCCACCTGCTCTGCATTTTTCAGAAGACGAGCATCCCCCCCCCCCCATCTAGCCGAGGTGTCACAGAGGGAAAGTGGCTGGGGAGGTTGGAGGATTCCTCATAAGCCAGCCTCCCCGATCCCCTCTTTCCCTGCCCACAGAATCACCCCCTTTACCTTCTCTCCAGTGTTGTGAATTTGGAGGCACAGCCGGCACACCTGCAAGGGAGAGGTGGAGGTGGTGGAAAGCTCAGACTCCTGGGTTCGAGGTGGGAGTGCTCCCTCTGACCTCGAATCCAAGAAATGGAACTATCCTATGGCTCTCCACACCCTGTCTTGTTCTCCAAACTCCCAGTTCGAACCTCGCCTCTTAGAAATTCACCAGCTGCCCTTAGAGAAGCCGCTGTAAGGATGATAACGAGATAATGTCTTTCAGGCACTTGGAAGACTCGGAAGTGCAAAGTATTATCAAGCATTATCATTCATTATAATACTGAACCTGAGGCAAAATAGACTGAATGAGCAAGCAAAATATCTGATGGATGGCAGCTCATAATCCAGTGGGAAGGAAATTCATTTTGTTTTTGAGGGCTTTGAAGTCAGTTCAGGATTACTTTTGACACTGTATGTGTATGTTTTAAAAACACACTTAAATGAAACATTTAGTTTGAAGAGCTTAGACGCACAGTGGGTATTTGATCAGTCGATTAAAACGGAAATGAAAACTTCTCAAACTATTCAGTGAACCAGGCTTCTATATTAGGGATGGAGAACTTCACGAGTGTCCCCTCCCCTTCCCCAGCCTCCACCCCTTTCTTCAAATCACCAATCATTTTTATTATTTTTTATTTATGAAGTTTATATTCTGCCTTTCTTTCTCCAAGAAACCCAAGGCAGCGTACACAATCCTCCTCCTCTTGATTTTATCGTCACAACATCCCTGTGAGGTAGATCAGGCTGGGAGTCTGTGACCGGTCCAAAGTCACCCAGTGAGCTTCATGGCTGAGTGGGGACCAGAACCTGGGTCTCCAGAGTCCCAATCCAACACTCCAACCACTACACCACATGTTTGGTGTTTTCCCAGCTTCTCCCCTATCCTGAAAAGTTGAAATGCCTCTCCCAAGGCTGAGTTACTGGCAGTAAGAGCTGGAAGCTAGAATAAACTGGTATTTGGGGTAATTTGGCCTCACATCTTTTGCCTTTTGGGCACACCCCTGAGTGCTTCTCTAAAATGGAATTCGGCTCTCAGAGAAAAAGAGCTGCAACACCTCTGTTCTCTGTCTTGCACATGAAGTTATGAAAACTTTTGCCATCTGGTCCGCCCAATCTCTCCATACAGAGTAATCATGGATTTGACTAAGGCCATGTCTACACCAGCCATTTTCATAGAATCATAGAATAGCAGAGTTGGAAGGGGCCTATAAGGCCATGGAGTCCAACCCCCTGCTCAATGCAGGAATCCACCTTAAAGCATCCTTGACAGATGGTTTTCCAGCTGCCTCTTGAAGGCCTCTAGTGAGGGAGAGCCCACAACCTCCCTAGGTCATTGGTTCCATTGTCATACTGCTCTAACAGTCAGGAAGTTTTTCCTGATGTCCAGCCAGAATCTGGCTTCCTGTCACTTGAGCCCATTATTTCAGGTCCTGCACTCTGGGATGATTGAGAAGAGATCCTGGCCCTCCTCTGTGTGACAACTTTTCAAGTATTTGAAGAGTGCTATCATGTCTCCCCTTAGTCTCCTCTTCTCCAGGCTACACATGCCCAGTTCTTTCAGTCTCTCCTCATAGGGCTTTGTTTTCAGACCCCTGATCATCCTCATTGCCCTCCTCTGAACAGGCTCCACATGGCCACTCTAGATGTAGAACCAAACCCCCCTCATCTGACATGACTCTCACTGCCAACCCTGAACGATGGCATCATAAATTCTGTCCCATTTTTGAAAGTTAGCTTCCATCCATCAGGCATTTTACTCACTTCGCTTTCATATAAGTCTAATAATCTATCCCCGCTGGGTGTCTGTGATGAGAATTTCGATCCCATTTGTCAATTACGCTCAGGGTCTGGATTAGTAGCAAAATAGTAGCCAGAAGCCCCTTTCACAATTGTGGCATTAAGGTCTTATGTTTTGTGCAAGCTATTTTGTCCGCTGTTTTCCCTTTGATGCTTCGAATGTCTTTTAATTGTAAATATTGGTTAAAGAGGGGAGGGTTGTACTTGCACCGTTCACTGCCTGGTCTCTCCATACAAAGTAATCCTGCTGCTTTTATATAAATCATGGATTCAACTAAGGCACGAGTTTGCCCAAAACTGAAAAATCTCCTAGGCCTCTATTCCAATTAAAATTGATATGATAGATCACGGGTGTCATTGGAGATAGTAGGAGACTAATAAATTGCACAAGCTTCTCTCCCACGCAAGCTTGTGCTGGAAGAAATGGCTTATTTCTTAAAGTTGGGTGTCCGCCCCCCTTTTCTTCCCAAGCTCATCGCCTAGCCGCTCTTTCGAGATCTTTTCCACCTTGAGCTCAGTGGTGAGTTCCAAACAATGCCTAGCAGAGTAACCAACATCGCTGCAATGTGATAAGGAATTATATTTGGGATATTCAGTCCTCTCAAGGGGTTATTGGCAATTCTTGATACCCCCCACCCTTGGCAATAAACCTGTTTATCATATTCTGCCAAGTTTGTAGAGTAGCATAATTGATAGCAATTACAGCCAAGTGGTGCATGATGCTCAGTCGTGTCTTTTCGCCTTTTTTTTTTTAGAAAACATAATTGCAGAGACAGCAAATTACAGCGGAAGACCTGTATCAGGAGGGGGCATCAAGGCACTTCTTAGCCTTTTTTTGTGATTATGATTTTCCTGTAATATATATCCCCTATTCTCAAGAAGTTCTCCCTCACCTCTCCCATGGAAGTAAAGTCTCTGCTTATATCTGGTCCTGCATTCCTGATTTAAACATTTATCTTTCCCCTTATTGAATTGGGATTGGAGGAAATGGATGCTTGACATCACAGGCACTAGCCAATTGGCACTTCCTGTAATTGGACCCGCACCCTCAACAAGGGCCCATTGACAAGAGCCCCCTGGACTTGCTCCTCATTTTCATCATTGCAACCACTTTATTCGCCTGCTTCTTGCTCTGGCCCAGACAATGGTGGCGGTGAGAAGGAGGAGCAGGAGATCCATGGCCTACTTGCTCCCTGGCTCTCTGTCTACTAAGCAAGCAAGTGGGAGCCATGATGAGAAAGAGGAGGAGAAGCAAGAGCAGCTAGCGACAATGGTGGTGTGAAGGGAGACTCACCGAGGGAGGGGGGCCATGGAAGGTGTCTTTCCCCAAAATCTGGAGCTGGCACTGGTTGGATCTTCCCCGTTCAAGTGATTGGGATGGTTTGGTATTGCCGCCTCCCATTAAAAAGGCAATTAACAGAGAAAAGGCAAAAGAGAACAGAATGAGTGTTTACAACTCCCACATGCACACAAGGCTAAAAAAAGAAGAAGAGAGAGCCCACACTAGGGTGACCAGATTTTGAGAACCAAAATCCCGGACCCCCCCCGCCACCCCCCACCCAAAACAACCCCCCCACCGCGCGCCTGTGCCGCCCCGCCCCACCCGCCCTGCGCCGCCCGCCCCCCGCCCGCATGCCTCGCGCCGCCCGCCCGCCCCGTGCCCCCCGCCCCTCCCGCCCCCACCCGCCTGCACCGCGCTGCCCGTCCGCCCTGCGCCGCCCACCCCGCGCCACCCGCGCTGCCCGCCCCGCGCCACCCCCGCCCCCCACCCCGCTCGCCTCACGCCACCCACTCGCCCCACGCCGCCCGCCCGCCCCGCACCACATCACCTGGTGCGCTACTGAGGGACAGGCCGCGAAGCCTGTTTCTCAGTAGATTCCGAGCACCAGAGGGAAGCGGACGCCCCAGCAGGTAAGTGCCTCGCGCCGCCCGCCGCCCGCCTCCCGCCACCGCCGCATGACCCCCCACCGCCCCGGTTTTGTTGCAGGCACTATACTAGAGTGACCCTATACAAAAGAAGGCAGGGCCCCTGCAACTTTAACTGTTGTGATGATGAGGGAATTTCACCAGGGACTAATTGCATACAAATGACACTGGCTGAAATTCCCTTTTCTCTAGAACTGTTAAAGTTACAGGAGCCCTGACCTGGATTTTATCTGGTCAGCCTAGCTGTTGCACCATGTCCTGCTTGTGGGTCCCTGACTAACAGCTGGTTGGCCACTATGTGAACAGAGTGCAGGACCCGTTGGACCCTCAGTCTGATCCAGCACCAAGGCACTTCTTATGTCCTTGTGTTCGCTTCCTTAGCTAAACAGAGAGACCAGCCACTTTTGGTTCTTCCTCTTCTTGAACTGTTTCCACTCCGGTCCAGCTGGCAGTTAGGCCTCCTCCAGCAGATTTCGGTTTGACGCCCGGTTGCCCGATTATGCGCATATACGGAGAAGCGCATTACGGGCTATATGAAACATGCTTTAAAGTTGTTTACATGTGGAGAAGCGCATGTTTACATGGCCATAAGGTGCTTTAACTCCCGCGGCAAATTAAAACTCGCTATTTAACACGCATTCAATAATGCGCATAAGCAGAGATAAAAAGCACCTCGACCCCCGATTTGCGCTCTGCTCTTGTAGAGGTAAAATTTGTAATGCACCTTGAAAGAGCTTTAAATTGCTCTTGTAGAGGCACCCTTAGAAAAAACGTTGCAACTAAGAAATACTGCCTGAATCTGCTTCTTTCCTCTTCCCATCCAATCCCATTCCTTTTGTGTTGTGTCTTTCAGAGGGCAGAGATTGCCTTTTCATTACTGAATTTTGCAAACTTTTGTTTTTCGGCTGAAGAGGGGGTAAAAATCCTCCACCCAAATAAACAAACAATAAAATGTGAGAAACCCACTCATGTTAATTTATCCTCAGCTAACTAGCCATTAGCAACCTCGCAGAGATTCATTTGGGGCCTTTTGTATTCTGATGTGCAAGAATTGCTCAGCAGATGACTGCTCAGATTGCTACTTGTTGATGTAACTTGGGTTTTTAAATGCTTCCATAATATGGACCTCCTCCCATGTTGCTCTATAACCCTCCAGCTCTTTCCTCAGTGTAACCCCTCTTCTTTCCAATGCGGCTGATGCAGAAAAGCCTCACGGCGGATTGTGTCCATGAGTAGCGATTATCGTGCACAGCAGCAGCCGGTGATAAAATATAATTGTGAAGCAGCAAAACAGATTTCTGTCTAATAAAGCCTGCCCGTGTATGCCTTTATTACATTATTTAGCGCCACTAAAAGGGTTTACTAGAATAGAAAAGCAATTTTCATGGTGCAGATAACAGCACGAAGAGCTTCTCACCTTTACTATCTGCCTTGCTTTGCAGCCTGACTCTAACCCCTTGCTCTTGACTTGCTAGAAATACCGTTGCCTCAGAATTCCACCCTGAAATTTTTCACTCGTATTTGTAGAAGATTGTGAGTGTTTTTTTTGGTCTTTTTGCATGAAACTATGTGGATATTGTCACATTTTCCCCACATGTATGCATCAATTGTGAGCATTTTTCTCCCATTGATTAAAGTAGTGATGGCCACCAATTTGGAGATCTGGCAAATGTACAGACTGTTAGAGCAGTACGACAATGGAACTCATGACCAAGGGAGGTCGTGAGCTCTCCTACATTAGAGGCCTTCAAGAGGCAGCTGGACAGCCATCTGTCAGGGATGCGTTAAGGTGGATTCCTACATTGAGCAGGGGGTTGGACTCGATGGCCTTAGAGGCCCCTTCCAACTCTACTATTCTAGGATTCTAAGGCTATCAACAGCTACTAGTCCTTTCCCCCTTTCTTTTGCTGTGAATTTAACAAAACAGAACAGAAAATAAATTGTAGAAAAGGAAAAAAGAACAAACACTATATACATCGGATTGTCATAATTTCTCCCATCAGATACACCATTCTTAACAAAAAATAAAAATAAAAATAAAAATTGGCTACTGCAAGATCTAATGATGGTCACCCGTTTGGATGGCTTTAAAAGGGGGTTGGATAACTTCCTGGAGAAGGCTATCAATGGCTACTAGTCCTGATGGCTCTGTGCTACCTCCATTATCAGAGGCAATAAGTCTATGTACACCAGTTGCTAGGGAACATGGAAGAGGGACATTTGCACCCTTGTCCTGCTTGAGGGTTTTCAGGTGGCAGTTGGTTGGCCTGTGTGAATAAAATGCTGGACTAGATAGACCCTTAGTTTGATCCAGCATGGCTCTTCTTATGTTGATATGTTCTTAACGTGTGTCTGTGCACCCTTTTTCAAATGTTTGTTTTTGTTAAGCACATTTTCATGTGTGTTCTGTGAATTGTATTGCAAGTTCAAAAATGTATGGAATTGCGCTGCAATCTGCAGGATCTGTGTTTGCGTTTGCATTTTTTATTTATCTATTTATTTATTGCATTTCTATACCGCCCAATAGCTGGAGCTCTCTGGGCGGTTTACAAAAATGTAAACCATACAAAACCATTCAAAATATAAAACAACAACAGTATAAAAACATAAAATACAGTATAAAAGCACAACCAGGATAAAACTGAGCAGCCATGAAGAAATTAATATGGATTTAAAATACAAATTTAAATAGCAAGGTTAAAAATCAAACTGAAGAACTGTTTAAATACTGAGAAAATAAAAAGGACTTCACTTGGCATCGAAAGGAGTATCATGTAGCTGCCCGGCGAACTTCTCAAGGGAGCTCATTCCACAGCCAGGGTGCCACAGCAGAGATGGCCCTCCTCCTGGGAGCCACCTGCCTCACTTCCTTTGGATGCGCATTTGGTTCCAGGAGCTGTGAACTGTGTCAAATCTGGTCAAAATCAAACTGAAACGAATGCCTCATACATCTGTAGTTGTGACAGAAGAGAAACGACAACCACAGAGAAGGTCCTATTTGCTCAAGACCTATCTTGGTATTGCAATACATCTAGAAGAAGGTAGGCCCCTACAGATGATAAGAGGTCATTGCTATCTCTCTACCATAACAATCTGGACGAATACAATGACCCATAAGTGCAAAACAGGATTGAGGAATGCACACATGATTTTGAGCGAGCACTTGTGAACTGCCAGAAAAGAGGACATACATCACCCAAACGAGAGGCTGAAATAGGACACTCATTTTTATAAAATGTGCATATGTTAATTTATACGTACAAATGCACATTTAGATATAATTATTCCAATTTAAATAGAAATGCCGTACATCTTACCATAGTGCGGCAGCCTGTGACCAGTTTTATAGGATGCCTCCAAAAAAGGGTTTATCCTGCCATTGGCGTGCCTCAAACATGGGAATTTGTGTGTGTGTGTGTGCCATTGTACCCCTCCAATGCTGTCCTGCTCCTTCTTTCAAATATTTTGTTTCCACAAAAATCCATTGAGGAAGAAAAGATGGAATAGCTGCAGAATGTTTCAGATTTCACCAGTATAGCTACGACCGTCAAAGGGAGGAGCACTTGCGGTGCTTCTGAAATGGAGGTAAAAAATCCACTGAGGAAGAAAAGATGGAATAGCTGCAGAATGTTTCAGATTTCACCAGTATAGCTACAACCGTCAAAGGGAGGAGCACTTGCAGTGCTTCTGAAATGGAGGTAAAAAATGCAAAGGCAAACCGGAGGTGGGGGAATAGGTGTGATGGAGCCCTTAGTGCAAGGAACTCTCCATCTGGAAACAGACGGAGTAGTTCTTAAAACGACCGGCTGCAATGAAAACCAAATGGAGTTGGTTTCTCAACAGAACTGATCCAGGGGTTCTCCTTCCTCTACTTTCTCAGCTGGCCTCTTTAGCTGTGTACAGTAACTACCCAAATGATCAGGTGAATCTTTTCATGGCATGGAGATGTTCTGGGTGGGGTTGTGCTTCCCCTGAAGGAGCAGGTTTGTAGCTTGGGGTTCTCCTAGGACCATCTCTGTCACTTAAGGCATGGAGCTCCTCCTACCAACTTTAGTTGACGGCCCAGCTATGCCCCTATCAGGACAGGGATAACCTGGCTTCCGTTGTCTATGCTCTGGTAACCTCCAAGTTAGATTACTGCAATGTGCTCTACATGGAGCTGCCGTTGAAGACAGTTCAGAAGCTGCAGCTTGGGCAAAATGTCATGGCCAGATTGATAATGGGCCAGAAGATTCGAACATATAAGACCGACTCTGGCCCACTTGCATTGGCTGCCTGTATGTTTCCAAGCCCGATTCAAAGTGCTGGTTCTGACCTATAAAGCCTTACATGGCTGGGGACTGCAATACCTGATGGAGCATCTCTCCTGGCTTGTAAATTCCCCAGAGAGCTTCGGCAATGGGGCAGTATGTAAATGTAATAAATAAATAAATAATAAGAAATAAACATATCCATACACTATGCTCAACATCTAAGGTGCCTACTCGAGGGAGGCTCGGGAGATGCCACAAGGGAGAGGGTCTTATCAGTGGTGGCCCCCCAATTATGGAATGATCTTCCCAATGAAACCATTGCAAACCATTGCAAACTTTTCAGTGCCAGGTCAAGACTTTTCTTATTTCCCAGGCATTTAGCAGCTTGTGATGAGTTTAAATCTCTCCCGGATTTGTTTTTATGGTTGGCTGAGTGCTTAAATTTGGTTTTAGATGTATGTTTCCTCTGCGCATACTGTCTACTGTGTGTTTTTGAATTTTGCATATTTTTAAATTTTTTTTGTTATTTGTGGATACAAAAACTAAATATTACATTTTCAATTATATATATACACACACACGCACACACACACACACACACACACACACACATATATATATATATATATACATACACACATACACACACATAAATAGACATTTCGTGACCATCCAGAACAGAACAGAATTACAAATTTCTTTTTACAACTAGCTACTGAGATTGGAAAATAATTATCCGGCATTACCAATCTTCTATCTACTCCAAATGTCTATATATGGTAAGGGGGGCATTCTCCCTTTCATCTTTGTTCGTGAAATCAATACATTTGCCCCAGATTTTCGTGAATTTCTCTTCCCTTAGAAGTCCTCGCACTTTCCTCACTTTCTCTGTCAATTTTTCCAGAAGAGCAATTTGCCAAACCCTCTGGTATCAGTTTTTTACATGAAGCCCTTTGCCGTCTTTCCAGTGCTTTGCGACCAGCCATCTAGCCGCCAATAATAGATGGCTGATTAAACCCTTATCAGAAAGTTTGCTATCCAATCCTTTATATAAGATTAATAGTGCTAGGTAAGGAGATTAGTTTAATAACTGGACAATGGGTACATCCAACTCCTTATTGTTTAATGGTTTAATCCTTGTAAACTGCCCAGAGGGCTTTGGCTATGGGGCGGTATAGAAAATAATAATAATAATAATAATAATAATAATAATAATAGTAGAATGGTCTCCTAATTCCTGCAAATGAAGCTGTAACTGAAGAAGGGAGCAAGTTGAAAATTTGGTGTCCCTCTAAGCTCCATTGGGTGGTTCAAAATAACCACTAGCTCCTAATTTCATCCTCCCCAGACTGCTGTTTTTCAATACTTGATATCCCTTCTTGATTTCTTTTTAAAACACTTCTATGTCCTCTAGTGAGATTTAGGATTGATTTGAATGTGTTCTTACTGACTTATGAGGTTTTAAATAAATTTCAGGCTGTGCATACCTTTTCAATCTACATTCTCGTAACATCCCTGATTGGTTTTTAAGATGTAAGACTAGAGATTTATGGAGCTGCCTTCATCAGAGTGGAGGCTCTTTGGTACCTTGTGCCATGAACGTTAATGGGCCCAGTTTTTTTCTTCTTTTTTAATGGCATGCTTTCAGAAAGCAGAATGAAAGTAGTTTTTGTACCTGATATTAGAACATAAGAAGAGTCATGTCAGATCACTAAAATGGTCTATCTTGTCCAGCTAGATGGCTCTCAAAGCTTACAAGCAGGTCATGAAAGCAATGGTCATCCCTGGTTGTTCGTCCTCTGCCTCTGCCATTTCATTATTATTATGATCTTTATCTTTATTGGTATCCCACCTTTTGTCTAATGCTGAGCCTCAAGGCGGCTTTACAAAATTAAAACATACACAGTTAAAAGTTATAAATAGAAATATATAAAAGTTAAAGATATAATTAAACAGATTTCAATATTCAAACATTTAAAACATTTAAAATACATAACAATTTTAAAAAGTCCTAGGCATAGACAGAGGTCCAGATTATTCACCAAAGGCCTGCTGGAACAAAACAGTTTTTGTCTGCCTCAGAAAACACATCAAGGAGGGAGCCAATCTAGCTTCCATGAGAAGGGAGTTCCAGAGCACTGGAGCAGCCACCGAGAAGGCTTTCTCCCACGTTCCCACCAGGTGTGCCTGTGATGGTGGTGGGACTGAGAGAAGGGCCTCCCCTGAAGATCTCAGGGGACAGGCAAGCTCGTAAGGGAGAATACAGTCTTTCAGATAACCTGGACCTGAGCCACGTAGGGCGTTATAGGTCATAACCAGCACTTTGAATTGTGCCTGGAAAGAGACCGGAAGCCAGTGGAGCTGTTGTAACAGGGGAGTTGTGTGCTCCCTGCTCTTTGAACCAGCTGAAGTTTAAAGGCAGCCCCACGTAGAGCCCATTACAGTAATCCAATCGGGATGTAACTAAGGTATGTGTCACCGTGGCCAGGTCTCACATCTCTTGGAACGGACGCAGCTGGTGCACTAACTTTAACTGTGCAAATGCACTCCTGGCCACTGCTGAAACCTGGGCATCCAGGCTCAGGGCTGAATCCAGGTGTACACCCAAGCTGTGAACCTGCGTCTTCAGGGGGAGTGTATTTGTAACCCCATCCAGCACAAGTTGAGTCCCTATTCCCTGATCTGCCTTTCGACTGACCAAGAGCACCTCTGTCTTTTCTGGATTAAGCTTCATCCTTGGAATCGGGTGGAAAGGAGAAGTAGAGTTGGGTGTCATCAGCATACTGGTGGCACCACACTCCAAAACTCCGGACAACCTCTCTCAATGGTTTCATGTGTATGTTAAAAAGCATGGGGGACAAAACAGAACCCTGAGGGACTCCACAGGCCAACAGCCAAGGAGGAGAACAGGAATCCCCCAGCACCATCTTCTGAGTTTGTCCCTCCAGGAAGGAATGGAGCCACTGTAAAACAGTGCCTCTAAGTCCCATCCCAGCAAGGTGGCCAAGAAGGATACCATGGTTGATAGTATCGAATGCCATTGAGAGGTCCAGCAGAACCAAAAAGGGCACACTCCCCCTGTCCAATTACTAGCGTAGGTCATCCACCAAGGCGACCAAAGCTGTTTCTGTCTCATAACAAGGTCTGAAGTCAGATTGAAATGGATCTAGATAATCTGTCTCATCCAGGAATCCCTGGAGTTGGGAGGCTACCACACGCTACAATACCTTGCCCAAAAATGGAATATTGGAGACTGGCTGGTAGTTATCCAATACAGTGGGGTTCAAGGAGGGCTTTTTCAATGTGGGTCTTACCACTGCCTTGGCACCCTGTCTTGGTGAAGGGGTACATTGACGACTCCACTTACCCATTCAGCCAGTCCCCCTCTGGCTGCTTTTAGAAACCAGGAAGGGCAAGGATTTAATACACATGTGGTGGCTCTCACCTCTCCAAGGATCCTGTCCACATCATCGGGCTGTACAAATTGAAAGGTGATACTGGACAAGCAGGTGCCAGATTTGCATCCACTGGGTCTGTACCAACTATAGCATCCAAGTCAGAGCGGATCTGAGCAATTTTGTCTGCAAAGTGCTGGGCCAATTGGTTACAACGGGCTGATGAAAGGTCTGAATTCTCCTCTTGGGGGCCAGTGTGTAAAAGGCCCCTGACCACCCAAAACAGCTTCTCTGAACATCTCTTTGCAGTTGCAATATATATAATCTGCCCATATTGCCACGGAGTAGGCCTTCAAATAGGCTCTAGGCCGTGTTTGACTGGATTCACTTCAAGTTTTCCACCAACGTTGCTCTAGTCTCTGTGTCCCACTCATTTCATCACCACCAGCTCCCTGGGAAATTTATTTTATTTATTTATTGCATTTTTATACCACCCTATAGCCGAAGCTCTCTGGCCGGTTCACAAAAATGAAAACCATGAAATCATTTTAAAAATATAAAACAAACCACAATCTAAAAACACAAAATAACATACAATATAAAAACACAACCAGAATAAAACCAAGCAGCAGGAATTAATACAGATTAAAATACAAATTAATACAGATTTAAAATACAAACTAGGGGGCTAGTGTGGCTCCACTTCATGAGAGAGGACGCTCAGGAGCAATCATGTCCACCACCCTGGTCATTTCTCCATTCCAGAGATCGACCAGGGCTTTGACAGAATCGCCTGCCGAGGCAACAGGAAAATCCCCAAGAGCCGTCAGGAAACCATTCGGATCCATCAGCCTCCTGGGACCTACCATCTTAATCGGCCCTCCACCCCTGCAGAGGCTCTGAGCTCCAGCAAGTCTAAACCCCACCAGGTAGTGATCTGTCCATGACAACGGAACTGTAGAAAATTCCTCCACTCTCAGATCACTGTCACCCCATCCAGCACAGAAAACGAGGTCCAAAGTGTGCCCAGCAGCATGGGTGGGGCCAGATACTATTTGGGACAGACCCATGGTTGTCATGGCAGACATGAAGTCCTGAGCCGCTCCCGACAGGGCAGCCTCAGCATAGTTGGTTGTCTCCTGCCTCTGCAGTTCTCTAATTGATTGATGACTGCATCTAAACAATCTGAACAAAGTCATCTAAACTAAATAAATTCTCATCTGTTGTTCTTGTTGTTAATACTGAAAATCAGCATTACTGTGCAAATCTCTAAGTTAGAGCATTGTATGTTATATGTGTGGCTTTGTCATCTGATTGGTTGGATACATTTTAAACATAAATAACTGACTGTTATAGTAGTACGACAATGGAACCAATGACCTAGGGAGGTGGTGGGCTTTCCCACACTAGAGGCCTTCAAGAGGCAGCTGGACAACCATCTGTCAGGGATGCTTTAAGGTAGATTCCTGCACTGAGCAGGGGGTTGGACTTGACGGCCTTAGAGGCCCCTTCCAACTCTACTATTCTATGATTCTATGGAATCAGGTAGGACAATCTTTGGAATAGGCACTACCATCAAAAATGGGTCAGCTCTCTGCTAGCCGTTCAAACAGAGGACTGTTCTTTGAAAAAGAGGACACAAGGCCACCCTAGGACTCACTCCTGGCATGCAGATTGGCTCTCTCCCTCTGGGCCTGACTTTTGCCTTGACACACAGTCTGCCTCTGACCTATGTTTTCCCTTGGTGATTCTACTCATCCGTTCCTTTCATTTTCATTTTCCATACCGTTAAAACTCCCTGGGTGGTTTACACAAAAACAGAATCCCAAAATGCAGCAGAATAAAACATCATACAAAACATTTAGTGTATGGAAACATCAAAGAATTTGAAACAGCTAAAATAATATTAATAAAATAGCAGTGTCCAATAAAAACCACTCACATGAATATGTCCCAGTATATGCTGTCACGTGCCTGGGGAATAGAGAATAGTCTTAGCCTGGTGCCAAAAGGACGACAATGTTGGAGCCAGGTGGTTCTCACTGGGGAGAACATTTCATAACCAGGGGGGCCACCACTGAGGAGGCCCTGTCCTTTCTGAACCTCCAACGGAGGAAGCACTCAGAGGACAGCCACAGATGTTGATAGTACGGAACGGGTAGGTTCATACTGGGAGAGGTGGCCAATCAGGTATTGCGGTCCTGAGCTATGCAAGTCTTTATAGATCAAGACTGGAACCTTGAATTGGGCTCAGAAATGTACAGGCAGCCAGTGTAAGCAGGCCAGAATCATGTTATATGCTCAGACCTTCTGGTCTCTGTTATCAATCTCAGCTTGTGGGCTTTTTAGACTGTAAAGATGTGTTCCCGGACGTTCATTGGCCCAGCGCAGCAGGCCGGGGCTATGCAAAAGTCAACGTTAAAGCTATTCCCCCCCTTGAATGCTACCAGATTTGATTTTGAGGATCCCAGTCTTGCCTGCTTCCTGCTCTCCAGCTTAAAATTCCCTTCTGAAGATAGATTGAGTGATGTTGGCTTGAACGAAAACCCATTCATATCCATAGAAAGCCTTGTTGCTGAATGTAAAAAAAGAAGAGGTTCCTTTTGTGTCTTTCATGGTTGCTAGGTTAAGGAATGAAAAGGCACTTAAAAACCAGCCTCGCTCCATAAAGAAAGCCATCAGGAGCTGATAATAAAAGTCCCAAACATTCAATATTGCATTTAACCTTCAATTAGTAGGGAATGAATAATACAAGGCAGACAGGCTGCAGAGGTGAAGAGGTTTTGCTTCAGGCATTGCCCCAACCACCAACCAGTGCATGCTCTGCATGTGAGCTTCCCCAGATCCTGCAGGGCTCCTCTTCAGCCTGCTTTGTGGGTTCCTGGTCGACAGCTGGTTGGACACTGTGTGAACAGAGTGCTGGATTAGATGGACCCTCGGTCTGATCCAGCAGGGCTCAAATTATGAACTTATGTTCTGATAGCTCAGGCTCTCTGGGAGAGCTGGGACAAGAGAGGTTTGTTTTCCGCCCCTCTTCCATGCTCCCCTCACTACTGTGCTCTGAAGTAAGGCTACATAGAGTGAATCGCCAACACAACCACTGCGCAATTGCAGATGGGACAAACATTGCGGCAACGATTTCATGAATGAGAAAGGCGAGCCAGATGCTCTCCCTGGCGAAAGCAACTCCTGCGGGAAAAAGAGGGAATGGGGGAGCCCTACCCCTTGACTTCCAGGTCACAGCCACATCACAGAGGCCAGGATTTTATGTGGAGGGAGAGGGCACGCTGCCGCAGAAGCAGCTGGGAGCCGCCTTAAGAAATACATACAGACTAAAAAGCTTTCAGAAAATGCGTCTTTTCAAGAGGGAAACTGTGGGTTGCCTGTGGATTGGTGACAACATCATGTGTCACAACAGACCTCACACTGTTCTCCCTCGGCACTAAATCACTTGTGGAGATTGCCTCTTCATCTGCTCCATCTTCTGTATGGCAGTCCTTGAGATCAGTGGAGGCTAGTGTCTCTGAGGTCAGTGGGGCATTGAATCTGCTCTGGGTTTCTGCCAGAACCAGTCAGAACTGTAAAGGAGCTCTCCAAGGTGCATTGTGCTGATGACATTGCAAGTCAGGTTGCAATTTGCTGTTTTTGGGGTACAACCAGCTCTAAATTAAAGCTTTCCAAATGTTTGAAAGCCCCTACCTTGAATGATCCGAGAGGACCTTCAGGAAAAAAACAAAACAAAAAAAATATAAATAAAGAGGTTCTCAAGCTGTAATTATCCATTGGTTTGTCCTGTCTCCAAGGGCAAGCAAGGTTTCAATTTTTTGAAATGCTGATTAAGAAAATGTACCACAGTCATCAGAATTAATGGCACCCTTCTCCTTCTAAGAGAGGTGACTTCTCTTGGAGACAGTCCTGGACTTCATAAAGGCTTTGGCAGCTATAAGACAATGCAGTCAGGAGAACATTTATATATCTATATCTATATATCTCCTTTAAATGTAGGAAAGGAAATTGCCGATGGAGATGCGAGATTCAATTTGGACAGAACGTATGAGTTATTTACTCCTGTCTTTTCCTTGGACCAGCGCCTGGGATGTCGTCGCTGTCACTAGAAAATGCACTTGGTGAGTGAATTTTCCTTTGAAACACTATTCTCTTGGCTCAAGCCCAAGCAGTACCATTTTTTCCATCTCCTAAGAAAAAGTCTCTCTCCTTGTGTCCATGCAGGCGTTGTACATTTAAGCAATCACCCTAGGGGTAGAAAATGGCCTTGTATTTGGACAGACTCTTTTTCCGCCAAGCCCTGAATACTGGGGTATCCAACATAGTGCCTGTGTGCACGAATTTGCTCACAGACACTTCTCTTGGTGCCTACCAGCCTCTCTGGTCCTCTTGGTTTTTATTTTATTTCCTAAGGTTTTTAAATTCTTTTTGTAATGAAGAAAAAATTACCTGGGATGCTGGAATGCCAAACAATGACACTGAGTTTTAGCTTCATGGGAGATACCAATCGATTTCCCCCTATCTGCTATCCCTACCCTCCACACCATGCTTAATTTTTATCTTTTATTCTCCCCCCGCATCCCAAAGTAAAGAGAAAAGCTGAGACTGTTTTGTGGCCACTGTCTGGCAAGGAAGAGCATGGCTGGGCGTGCTCACACACCCGGAGTGAGGGATTGGCAGATGGCCCATGTAGACTTGTGCATGTTCCACCAGGGCTTCTGACCCTATCAGACAAGATGCTTTCTGGATGATGTTTAGTGAGAAATTGCTATGCTCCAACCTAGTTACAGGTTTGATTGAGCACTAAATGAATATAATCAGAACCAGGGTTTCTCTCCCAGTGCAGGTGTTAAATTAGCACAGCAAAGCTAAGAAGACTGTGTTATTGCCAATTACTGGTGTTGTAAACGATCACTGTATTTACCTTGCACATAGTTGAGCGCTGGATAGGAAAGTCACAGATGGCAACTCATGAATTTTCATGGACGTTTGGTCCCACTCTGTACAATGTCTTGCTTTCTTTTCACAGGGTGCATCTGGCTAGCATAGTCTGGATTGTACATACCAAGGGTGCGCAACCCTTTCAGGTCAGTGGGCACATTTGAAATTTTGAGAGTGTGTTGGGCACTCTCACAAAATGACTGCCATGGGGGCACCTTGCCCATTCATAAAATAGCTGCTGCAGTGATTCCAGAAGCCAGACTTGTGAGACTATAAATAACTTGCACAAGAACCAAAGCACAAGTACAAATGTGGACTCTGAGCTCCAAGATACAAAACTGATCTTTGTAACTCAAATACAGATTGCAGTGGAGGGCAGCTGTTGTGCTTCAGTTAAGGGATTAGCCAGAAAAGAGGAACAGCTGAGCCTGGGAGTGTTTGGGGAGTGGCGCTTCACGAGAATACGCAGGGGCCGGCTGAAGGCCAATGCAGCTGATGGCAATTCCCAATTACCACACTTCCCATAAAAGACTGGCCGGCACTCAGTAAGATTGCTGGAAGCAACTCTTGTGTGTGGTGTCTTGTCTTCATTGTGTGTCTCCCAGCTCTCTGTTCTTGCCTGGACTTATCCTGACCCTGGATCAGACCTTGACTATTCTTCAATGCTTTCCTGAATCCCTGTTCTTGCCTAGACTTAGTCTGACCTTGGACCGGACCCTGACTACTCTTTGACGCTTTCCTGAATCCAGTATTGTTCAACCTGGCTTCTGACAGATACTTCAGCTTTCGACCGCGGAGTGTTATATGGATGCGTCTCTCTGGCTTATTGTGTTCTACACTGTTGATCTATGACAACAGCACTTTGGATTCAGCAAGCCAGCCTCCCAGTTTTTTTTAAAAAGTTTTAATTTGAAAAACCTGAAGAAATAAAATAAAAACCAGGAGGGGCTGGGAATCTGGTAAATGCCAAGAAAGGTCTCTATGGGCATGTTGGTGTCTACGGGTACCATGCTGGAGATCAAAAGTATATTCAACCAACACTAGAATGTGCCTTTTAGTGTGTGAGACCACTGTTCCAATGACTCTAACTAGACTAGCAATGGGTGCCCAGCGTTTCAGATAGGACTCTCCTTTTTCCCTACCTGGAGATGCTGGGAATTGAACCCAGGAACCCCTGCATTCAAAGCAGGCACTGAACCCCTGAGGCATGGCCTACTCCTCCAAATTGCTACCCAGGTTAGCTACTAAGAACATAAGGACATAAGCCAGTGTGATGTAGTGGCTAAAGTGTTGGATTGGGAGTTGGGAGATCCAGGTTCTAGTCCCCATTCAGCCATGGAAGCTCAATGGGTGACTTTGGGCCACACAGACTCTCAGCCCAACCTACCGCACAGGGTTGTTGTTGTGGGCATAAAATTGGGAGGAGGAGGATCATGTACACTGCCTTGGGTTCCTTTTAGGAAAAATATAAACGTAATAAATAAGTAAGAAGAGCCCTTCTGGATCAGGCTAAGGGTCCACCTAGTGCAGCATTCTGATGACACAGTGGCCAAGCAGCTGCCCATGGGAACCCCCCAAGCAAGACATGAGTGCAACAGGGAACCCCCCCAAGCAAGACACGGGTGTTCCCCAGCAACTGGTGTACATAGCCATACTCTGATACTGCAGGCAGCACATAGCCATCAGGACTAGTTGCCATTGACAGCTTTCTCCCCCAGGAGTTTGTCCAACTCCTTTCTATAGTCATCCACATTGGTCACGGAGTCCAGAACTGCCCATTTTGCAAGATCCGAAGAGAGGGGATCTCCGTGGCAATGTGAAACAGGCCTAAATGGCCTTTTTAAACCAGGTGGTGGTGTGGTTGGCCATCCCTCCATAGAATCAAAGAATAGTAGAGTTGGAAGGGGGCTATAAGGCCATCGAGTCCTACCCCATCCTCAGTGCAGGAATCCATCAGGGAAAGGAAATAAATTGAGCAATGTGGATGTAGGCTGCCTGGATGCCAAGGTGTGGTGGTGCTCTTGTCCCTTTTCAGAGCTGTGTGGAAGAGAGAATCATAGCAGGCAATGTATATTCACTGCTGTGCGAGAAGCAAGCCGCACGCGGCTAAATTCCAACATAGGCACCACTCTGAAAAGCTCTTCTCTGCTGCTGATCACCCTACGCAGATGGCCCCCAGAGGCATTCTCTGTCTGGATGCAAGCATGGTGTAGCAGGTTTCCTTCCTTGCTTTGCATTTTAAGCCTCTTACGGTAGCTGTCGCTGCAACCCGACATGTCATCTGAGAGGAGAGGTTTTGCGCTGAACCAACTCGAGGGCGTAAATTGAGGCTCCCTGGGCCCTGCAGTGCTAAATCGCTGCTGCTGTTTTGCATAATAAATGAAGCCCCCCTCCTCCCTCCCCCCCAGGTATGAGTGTTTCTTCCTTCTTTTTCTTGCTGCTGAAATAAGCCAATGTTTCGTCGCCTTCGAAGGCCTTTTGGATTTGCCCAAAAGAGCAGCCGGATATTGTCCAACCATCAGTTGCCAGCAGGTTATTAATTATTTCATAAAAATGCCCTTTTAGTTAAGGTGAGTTGCAAAAAAGAAAAAAAAGGTTCCACCATTGTAAGCTTCCAAATTCTACTGCTTATAATAATTACAGCTGTGAAGCTAATAGCTTGAAACTTGGCATCCATACACTCAACTTGCAAGGGGAGTCCTCTAGTGATACGGTAAGGCTCAGATGTTTCATAAGGACAACTTGGAGCACCTTTGCTGGTCCTGGGCACTCCATCTTCCCCAACTGGATTTGGCCCAGAAAGACCCAGGAAAAGTGTGGGTGCATGGAGGATAAGGTATAAGCAAGTACAATCTGTGACATTGCACAACATCATGACTGACTACAGGGCACGTCAGATAAGGCATTACCCTAATCTTCCAATTTTCTGGCGTTGTAGAGCTTGAGCCAACATAGAATCATAGAATAGTAGAGTTGGATGGTGACTCGTAAACTGTGTGCTGTTTTTGGTAGGAAGGGCATTGATGTGCAATGTGAGAGCTACTAGCACAAAGAATTAAAGGGAGGCAGGCTGTTGTGAGCCTGAAGGACTCACTGACATAAGAGGTTTCCCATTGCATCACTGCATGATTTACTGTTCTGGGCTTACTCCTTTCATTCCTGCCTTGACTTCCATTGGGTGTTCCTAAACAATCCAACATAGCTCAATTGCAGAGGAGGTTGCCCAGCCTCTACTGCTCCAATGCCTTTGAGGATGTTTACACAGCCTTTGCAAAGCAAAAGGATTAATTATAGCAAATGGCAGGCAGCCGGCAAAGGAGTTCCATGACTATCTCAGACACTCCCGCCCGTACTATCCATACCAATGGCTATCTAAAAACAAATACTAGTCTCTCAGGCCATGACATCTTAGACAGATCTGACAGACTTACAACCTCTCTCAGGCTCCTCCCAACAAATGCCTGACATACTTCCTTTCTCTGTGTCAGAGAGGCACAGATATTTCCACAGGAGTTGTGGGATTTGGGATGAGCTCTCCTCCTCTGATGGTGGACCTCGCTCTCTGTTCTTGCCAGGCTACAAAAGAAGAGTACAAACAAGTAGCACAGAAGTGCCGGAATGATATCAGGAAGGCTAAAGCTGAGAAGGAGCTGAGGCTAGTGAGGGATGCTAAAAGCAATAAAAAGGCTTTCATCAGATATGTGAATAGGAAAAGCCAGAGGAAAGAAATGGTGGTTCAACTACTTCATGAGGATGGTAAATTGGTAACAGATGACAAAGAAAAGGCCAAAGTGCTCAATTCCTACTTTGGCTCAGTCTTCTCTCAAAAGTGGGTCTATGACCCCCCCTGGAAAAAGTGAAGTACAAACTGTCAAGGCAGGACTGCAGTTTAAGATTGATAAACAATTGGTCAAGAAACAATTAATTCCTTTGAACAAGTACAAATCTCCAGGGCCTGACGAACTGCATCCTAGAGTAATAAAGGAGCTGGCAGAAGAACTCTCAGAACCACTGTCTATTATTTTTGCGAAATCATGGAAGTCGGGTGAAGTGCCGGATGACTGGAGGAGGGCTAATGTTGTCCCTACTTTCAAAAAGGGCAAAAAGGAGGAACCTGGGAACTACAGACCAGTCAGTCTGACATCCATCCTTGGAAAATTTTTGGAACAGATTATAAAGAAGTAAATCTGTAAACACCTTGAAAACAATGCAGTGATTACTAGAAGCCAGCATGGATTTGTCAAGAACAAATCCTGTCAGACTAATCTGATCCCATTGTTTGATCAGGTAACCTCCCTTGTGGACTGTGGGAATGCTGTGGATATAGTATATCTTGACTTCAGCAAAGCTTTTGACAAAGTGCCCCATGACATTCTGATTAACAAACTAGTGAAAAGTGGGCTAGATGGAACAACTATTCGGTGGATCCACTGCATGTGGAAAGGATAAAGTCCCAGGTTGCAAAAACAAGTTGTATTTTCATTGCGCTGCCCTCCAGACCAAAACCGTCAATGGCTTTGGGTGTGATTTTTCAGTACTTACATCTTAATGATTGGAGCAAGGAAGGGAGGAAATCAATGACCAGGCATGTGGCATTCCGCAATGACCGATTGACTGCATGCAAGTTTTAAGTGCAGGAGTTCATGTTATGAGTGACACAGGTAAGCACCAAAAGCACTGTGCCAGTGACAAGTTCACCGCCTTCCCTCAAAAGGGGGGGTATTCTGATGCCATCGAAGACTTCTTTCTCCTGTATGAACCCTCTTGCATTCTTGTGTCCTCAAGAGAGGTGTTGTTTCATGTTCCCTTTGTTCAGGGATTCTGGGCAGCACATCCCCCCGCCCCCAGAAGATCATTCCCTCTAACAGAGAACTCAAGATGTTGAGTGCCAACATGATTGGAGCCAAAACTGGGTTACATGAAAGTGAAAGGGAAGGGATAGCATGCTTGGGGGAAGCCCTGAGGTATGCAAAAGGGCAAAACATTTTTAAAACCTGGAGGGAGTAACCATACCCTCCCCAAAACACCCAACGAAGAATCCTGGAGCCTTGGAATACTGAATGTCAGAAAAGAAAAAAAATACAAAACTCAGTGGAAACTCCATTGTCAGTGGGGTGATTAATCCACTCTGAGTTTCAGTCAGAACTCTAAAGGAGTAATCTTGGATAGCAACTTTAGAGTTCTCACTTGCTCTGACTGAAACTCGGAGCCCACTGATATCAAAGCCAAGAGCCTCCACTGATGGGTAGGGATGTATGACAAATTTGTTTCAGTTCACTTTTGAACATGATTTACCCACTCTGCACTTCTTGGACTGAATGTGGACTCGGACACAATCTGCAGTGGAAGCCCATGCATTTCCAAGCTTGCAATGTGATTTGTGGGCCAAAAGAATAGACAGCATGCATCCATTTGAAAAATGCTCATGAATAATGTGTACTTTTAAAAAATGTGTACAAACACCCTTGAATGGGAGAAGAATGCATACATTCCATAGATGCACAGAATGGACAAGTTCATTTGGAAAAATGTATGAAAACATGCATGGATTTTCATGAAGAAGTAAAAAAACAAAGTTCATGATCAGATATGGACATGAGACAGAATGGGCTGCGAAGTGGAATTTGGTGAACTTCAGTGAACTCAAATTTTGCTCATTCGCCCATCCCTATGAATGGGGCTTCATTCCCTGATGTTATCTGGCCAATGAGAAGGGGATCCGGGATATCAATTTAGCCCCCTGACCCAAAAAGGTTCCCTGCCCCTACTCTAAAGGAAAGGTGTCTACCTTGCACGTTCTCTCTCTCTCTGTCAATAAAACCAAACAGAAGAAGACTATTGTTGTAGATTGCAAGCTGAATATGAGCCAACAGTGCGATGTGGTTGCAAAAAAATGAATGCTATTTTGGGCTACATTAATAGAAGTATAGCTTCCAAATCACGCGAGGTACTGGTTCCCCTCTATTCGACACTGGTTAGGCCCCATCTTGAGTATTGTGTCCAGTTTGGGCACCACACTTCAAGAAGGATGCAGACAATCTGGAGAGTGTTCAGAGGAGGGCAACAAGAATGATTAGGGGTCTGGAAACAAAGCCCTATGAGGAGAGACTGAAAGAACTAGGCATGTTTCTTCATTTCTTCATTTCTTCATTACATATTTATACTGCCCAACAGCCAAGGCTCTCTGGGCAGTTCTCAATTAAAACCACAATATACAAATGTCAGAATTTAAAACTTTAAAATAATGTCTATAACTTCTAGAAGAACGTCTGTTGGAGAAGAGAAGAGAAGATTGAGGGGAAACATGATAGCACTCTTCAAATACTTGAGAGGTTGTCACACAGAGGAGGGCCAGGATCTCTTCTCGATCAACCCAGAATGCAGGACATGGAATAATGGGCTCAAGTTACAGGAAGCCAGATTCCGGCTGGACATCAGGAAAAACTTCCTGTTAGAGCAATACAACAATGGAACCAATGACCTAGGGAGGTGGTGGGCTCTCCCACATTAGGGGCATTCAAGAGACAGCTGGACAACCATCTGTCAGGGATACTTTAAGGTAGATTCCTGCATTGAGCAGGGGGTTGGACTCGATGGCCTTATAGGCCCCTTCCAACTCTACTGTTCTATGATTCTATGATAATGGTTTGTGATGGCATTGAAATCACCATTCCAGACTGAGGAATGACTCATTTGTGGGTCCCAGCAGAAGACTAATTCTGTACACAGATCTCTGTGAAATTATATCAGAAGCATGTCCACCATTACTGCTCTTCTTGTTGAGGGATTGCAGAATCCCCCAGAAACTAGAGCTTGAAAGCCACTGCCTTTGGCCCACAAGATGGGACACTCAGCCTTGTTTTCGCTCATTCACGAGAAGGTCATTTCCACCAGCCTTGAGCCTTCTGGTGGTAAAGATTCATATACTCAAAATGTAGTGTGCGTTCTTTTAAGGACAAAGCATCTCCAGCAGGATTTTCTGAGTTAGTGCTCATGACAGGTGATCAGAACTTTGCCAAGAGGGAAGTGAACATTCCCCCTGACTCCTTCCTGGCCCACTCGGAAGCTGCTTTGCACTTGTCATGATGACTAATGGCCTTCACAATGCACCATTGAGGCACAGGAAGGAAACCCTAGGACAGACATTCATAACCCTTCCCCCTGGAGATTTGAGAATCAGGCTTCACTCCTTTTTTTAAGTTTGAAGACTGGGATGGAGTCTAGAGATGAAGAGAAGGAAAGGGTGGGTTTTTGCAAACATTTTCATCTGTATTGAAATATTTCTTGTTTCCAATGATTGCTTGGCAGACCTAGCAGAATTGTTGACTTATTTGTTTAAAAGTGGCTGGTTCCAGTTCAGTCCTGAAATAGTCTATAGGGCAAATCTATCTCAATGGTAAAAAGGCAGGTAGAGGTCAGAAGCCCAGGCAAACAGTCTGATAAAAACACAATCCAAGAAAAGAGGGTCTTATTGGGAATGCATGGATTAGCAGTGCAAGAGATGAGATAAGAGGGAAACAAAATTTCAAGGTACTGGGAGCTAAAAACAAAAATACGTTGTTCCATCAGCTAGTAGGTCTCAGCTGAAAGCATATAAGATGGAGCTTCCAGAGCCCCACCCAGGACTCAGCTGCAGCACACCAGAGGCTGCTGGAAGAAGCCCTCTTGATGAGGAGGGTCATACTCATGAGGAATCCTTTAGTCATGGGAGCCTTCCTTTGCAAATGGGCACATCTTCTCAAAGGGGTCCTTCTGACTATATCTTGAGACACCAACTCCATTGGGGGCTAGGGGGTCAGTCACCCTTTGTCTCCAAGGTGGAGCTCCCCTCCTCTTGTGGGGATGGACCCACAGCCATCTACTCTGTTACAAGCAGTACTGACTCCATTTTGAAGCAGCCAAAAAGCCAAGGTGTCTTCATTCCACACTTTTGGCAATCTGATTGGATATATAGCATTGAAAGACATCTTCCCACTCAGTTTCTGATCCTTGATTGGATAGGATTGCCCATATGAGTAAGCTGGCCTGAGATGGGGCGGGGGAGAAAATATTTTGCCTATACCTTTTAGTATAGAGAGGGTACCCACTATTCTGTTCCTTTGATTTTTGGGGGGCTTGTTTTGCCCTGGATTTATTTATTTATGAAATGCCTCATAAAATACATTTCCTCTAGGCATTTTACAATAATTATAAAAATGCACATAAAATCACAAGACATTCAACGATATGAAACTAATAAATGTGCCAAGACATCATAAAATACAATATCACAGTGCAGCATCTGGCATAATAAATACTGCAGGACCAAGATAATAAAACACTAAAATATTATTTTGTTTTTTTAAAAATACTTTAAAAGTTTTTGATTTTTTTAAAAAAAAAAGCCTGGGAGAACAGGAAAGTCTTAGCTTGGTCCCAGAAATATGGCAGTGTGGGTGCCAGGTGAGTTTCTCTCAGGAGAGAATCCCAGAAAAGTCAAGTGAGGGGAGACAGGATAGAGGTGTACAAAATGATGCGTGGTGAGAATATGGATAGGGAGACATTTTTCTCCCCCTTCCATAATACTAGAACCCACAGAGCTGATTGGCAGAAGTTTCAGAACAGATAAAAGGAAGTTCTTCTTCACATAGTACACAGTTAAACTATGGAATTTGTTACAGAAGATGTAACGATGGCCGCCAATTTGGATGGCTTTAAAAGGACGTTGGACAAATTCCTGGAGGCTATTAGTGGCTACTAGTCCTGATGGCTCAATGCTATCACCAGTACCAGAGGCAGTCTGCCTACGTACACCACCTGCTGGGGAACATGGGTGAGAGGATTCTGTTGCACTCATGTCCTGCTTGTAGGTTTCTCGTGAGCAGCTGGTTGGCCACTGTGTGAACAGAATGCTGTATTAGATGCACCTTTGGTCTGCTGATCCAGCACAGCTCTTATGTTTGTTTTTATCCCTGCCACCCATCTCTCAGTGGTAGAACACCTAATTTGTATGCAGACGGTCCCACATCCAATCCCTGGCATCTCCAGGTAGAACTGGAAAGATGTCCACCACCACCTCTATAGTTTAGCTCCTCCTTCACAGTTCATGGACAGAGTGGCTCAATTCGGATGACACAATAAGCAACGGGGTGGGGGGTGAGAACAATCATCAGTTGTTTTGACTATAGTGTTATCCGAATGCTGCCGTGGTCAACTCAGCGCTGATCTTACTCCACACCACAGTTGATTATTTATTACCATGTTGTGTGGGGAGTACCCCCTAGATGAACAACTGTAAAGTTTATTATTACCCCACCATTGACAATCGTGTCGTCCGAATTGAGTCAGTGCCTGCATTTCGGAACTGTGCTTAATTTATCTCAGCTGCAACATTCTTGGAGAACAGATAATTCTTAAAGAGCCAGTCATTTCCTATAGATTATAATGGATCTGGCACTGATTTAAAAACTGCTTGGGTTTCACTTGGTAAGAGTTCTATGTGTTTCTGGACTGGTATTTTTTTGGAATCAAGGAAAATACATCACAGCAATATGTAAATTTTTGTAGAGGTGTTTAGGTGACTAGAATAATTTTTGTTAGCGGCACCAACTGAAGAGGAAGATTTCAACTTGGCAACAGCTAGGGATGATGACTGGTACTGAGGGGGGTCTGCTGTGGGGAAATCCAGGCTGCTTGGGGCCCCTGCAGATTTTCTCGGAGCCCTGGTGCATCTGCCAGAATTTGTGGGGCAGCTCTCCATGTTTATAAAAGGAGATATAGGCTAAAGGGAGCTGCCATTATGCAATTGTGGGAAAACGATGGCTGTAATTGGCGTATGTTATGCCAGCTGCAGCTGAAAAAAAACTTGCTTCTGCGTAAATGCGGCTTTAACTGGCCGCAATTTATGTGGAAGTAAGTGCTTTATGGCCACCAATGGTGTAAAATATGCCAATTATGGCTGTAATTTTCCTATGATAGGCTAATGGCAGCGGCCATTAGCCCATCACACCTTTTATAAAGATGGAGAGCTGCTCTGCGCAAAAGCTGAGGATGCACAGGTAAGGGGGAGGGTGGCTGGTTCCCTGTAGTCTTCAGAAGTCAGATTCTCATAAATGGAAGAAGCTGGAAGATGGGGTAGAGTATGATTAATTACGATTAATTGCAAGTCAGAGAAAGCTTGGGCGAACAAGTGCATTTTCAGGAGGTGTTTGAAACATGCCACATTTTCTGCCTCTTGAACTGTACAGGGTATGGGGAAGGAAGTTTACATAGGGTGGGTGCCACCACAGAGAAGGCCCATCTTCAACATATTACTGGTGACATTATGTTAGTCACAGAATGACCAGCAAGGCCTCCTCTGAAGATCTGAAACCTCAGCTGGCTATAGATAGATGGTGAGACCCTTACATGCTTGCTTTTCTTTTGCAGGGTTTTATCAATGTGCATTGATAATATAGAAATGGGAATTCCATGAAAGAGCTGGAAGCTTTGTCATGGAGCACATGCATATGTCTGTGTGCAGACATTGGAAATAGAAAAATAAAGGAAGGGTAATGGAGGTTTTCCAAAGCATTCGTTCTACTTACCAAGCAGGTAATTTGGAACTCAAACTTTGGATGGGAATTTGTGTGTGTAAGTAGCTGGGATATTTTGGGGGCATCTACCACACCCCTCTCCTTAGACTTTATCCAGAAATCAGCTTCTAAGCTTTCGATTGCAAAACAGCCTTTATTGCCAATAAAACAAAGTACATCAAAAGGATGAGTTAGAAAACAATGCAACACTAAAACAAAACAACCTACAAACATACTGGCCTGTCACTACCTTGGCATAGATGATTCCTACACAAAGCTTCCAGGGCTTATCTGGAGAGGCAGCCCTGATTCCAAGCAACTCCTCATATAGTGAACCTGGCTCAGGGAAAAGCAAAAGACCTGCCTAATTAATAGTGAGCCCATAAGCATATGACACCAATTACCCCCTCCTAAACAGGCCAAGATACTTCCCAAGGCTTAAAGATACAGGCATCCAAAATAGAAAACAACTCAGCGTTACAGTATCCTTCGTATTTTCCCACCATTTCAATGTTTATTAAGAGCAATTTTTAGTTCATGAAAACTGTTTTGAATTGAAAAAAATTGGAAAAAATATTCAGCACGGTTCTTAACTGTAATGTTTTGCATTTCGTGGCTTGAATCCAATTAAGTCCTTCTGCTGACGGAACTGCTCCCATCAGCAGAACAGGAGAAGTCAATTTTCCCTTGCCCTGTGGGCCCCATATATCCCAAAATTTGCTCCAGAGAGTTGGAAGCTCATCCAGAGCAGATTGGCGGGAGGAGAGGAGGAGGAGGAGGGTGTCCTGTCATCGGAGCGGATGTCTGCTTGCACGACAGTAGATTTTGCAAATATATAGCATATTTGAAGTGTCTTGCCTACTTCTCTATAGTCTTTATGACAGCCCTGCATGGTAGGCCACTAGGAGGCCAGAACCAGTTGGTGAGAGGAGAACTGGACCAGCTGGAGGTGGATATGCAGGTCCCTGGGGAGACCTGGGAAGAATGGCTGAGGAAGATGAAATCTGAAGGGGGAACGTTTGTTAGAACTCGGGTCCGGCTGGATGCAAACAGACCTGCAGATGAAGCCAGATAACCTCATCTGGCCCTATGGAGTTCTACTGTTTGAGGGGCCAGGGAATGTTTAGGAGTAGGGTGGGGAAGGAAGTAGTAGGTCCTACCCACATCACAGCATCCAGAGAGCATCCCAGCTGGATTCTCAGTTGCACAGTCTAATTCACCCCAGCCCTGGTCCCCCAAGTCTCACTGTAGTGCTCCGGAGCTGCAGACTGTTCTTTACTCCTGCATCTCCCGCGCTGACCCTTTCCATCATGGCCTGCTGCTTCCCCTGTTTGCCGACGCCTCTGCAGTGATGGATAGGTCTACTTTGGACTGGCCACTGACGGGAGACGCAGCCTGGGTGATGGATGGGCCGAGCTGGTGTTTATAGGAAGCTGATTGCTGGGACTCACTGGCGTAACTGATTTGTGCTTTCCTTGGCGTTATTGCAGAGAGGGAAGATCTTATCCTCTGCCTCACGGAAGATAAGATCTGTCAAGAGCTAGGATTCCAAAATGTAACCTGCACATTTAGAGGCAGCCCGTCTGCAAGCACAAGATGCTGAGGACAGATCGGATGGAAAGGATTTCATGTCCTGCTTCTGCAATGCCTGGAATGATCCCGTTGACCCCTTTGGGGGAAAGAGAATGCTGGACTAGACGGACCACATGTTCTTCAGGGATAGTCATTTGTGTGTCTTCTAAAAAATTCTCATGCACCTTCCAGTATTAGAGGCAGTAAGCCTACATACACCAGTTGCTGGGGAACGTGGGCGGGAGGGAGGGTGTTGCACCTGTATCCTGCTTGTGGGTCCCTGGTCGACAGCTGGTTGGCCGCACCCTTGGTCTGACCCAGCGTGTTGATGATGATGATGATGATAATAATGGATAAGGAGTCATGTCAACCCAATGTCAGGCTGCTGTGAAAAAGGCAAACTCCACGTTAGGCATAATTAGAAAAGGAAATGAGAATAAAACTGCCAGCATCATACTGCCTTTATACAAATCTCTGGTGCAACCACATTTAGAATATTGTGTACAGTTCTGGTCTTCACACCTAAAAAAATGACATTGTAGAGCTGGAAAAGATGCAGAAAAGGGCAACTCGAATGAGCGAAGGTCTGGAGCATCTCCCCTATGAGGGAAAGTTACAACAGCTGGGATTGTTTAAGCTTAGGAAAGAGGCAAATAAGGGGAGACATGACAGAAGTGCACAAAATGGTGTGGAGAAAGTGGACAGGGAGATTTTTTTCTCTCTCTCCCATAATACTAGAACCCAGTGGGGTCAATCCCATGAAGCTCATTTGTGGGAGATTCAGGACAGATCAAAGGAAGGACCTTCTTCACACAATACATAGTTGAGCTATGGAATTCTTTACCACAAGCTGTAGCGATGGCCACCAATTTGGATGGCTTCAAAAGGGAACTAGATAGATCCCTGCAGGAGGAGAAGGCTATCAATGGCTGCTAGTCCTGATGGCTAAATGATGCCTCCAGTATCAGAGGCAGTAAGCCTATATACTCCAGTTGCTGGGGAACATGGGCAAGAAGGTGCTGTTGCACTCGTGTCCTGCTTGTGAGTCCCTGGTCAACAGCTGGTTGGCCATTGTGTGAACAGAGTGCTGGACTAGGTGGACCCTTGGTCTGATCCAACAGGGATTTTCTGATGTTCTTATGTTCAAATGACTAATGTTGCCTTAGGAACCAGATGGTCAGAGTGCATAGTTCAAAGACTTTAAAACAAAGGTGGACAACCCCAGGCCTTGGGGTGAAGTTGGACCCTCTGGGGGCCCTCTGGGGTTCCTCAAATGGCTACATCACTTCCCCTACTCCCAACAACCACAAATCATTTGGTGGTTTCCCAGGTTTTGTACAGTTTTCCCCTATTCTAAAAGAAGTGCCTCGTACCCACGCCTGGCAAGCCTGAGCGAGGGGAGGCCAATTGCGGATGGGGCGAGAGAGCGACGCATGGAGGCAAGCCATAGGCTGCCTCGTTTTGGCATCACCGGGCCTGGGAGGGGCCGTAGCTATTTAAGAGCTGCGCCTCCCTGCAGAGCCCTCTTCGTTTCTCGGCTCCCTCCCTCCCATGTTGGCAGTGTGGGTTCCCTGGTTGTCCGGTTGGAGGCTGAGTAGGAATTTTTGCTCATAATCTGACTTGGTTATGAGTTTTTTCGCCTACTCCACACTGTGAGACAGGTTGGGTGTATTAAATAGGTTAATTTGTCTTAATTGGTCACATCGATGGCGGTTAGGTGTGGGCATCTCGAGTGTGGGGAATAATGGTGAGCATTATTAGGCACCATTGGTGGTGATAGGTAATGCCTGAAACCTATGGCAGGGAGTCTTGCGGCACCAGCCAATGAGTGAAAGGTTTACCTATGAGGCCAACCTTACTAACTCCCTCGGAGTCTTGTGGCATGGGGGTGGTGACACCAGAAGGGCTCCCTACCCCAAATGGGGAGCCCCTGGAGTGGCGAACCGTATGGCGCCACTGAAGGGGTTATGAATGGGTTGCCCGATCCTAGAATATGGCCTGATTGAGCCATGTGAGAGATGCCCGCTTAGGTATTTACCCCCTTTTGCAGATCATTAATAAATGTGGCCCATGTTTAAAATCTATATACTGTGTCGTCTCGTTATTCTCGCCTCCATTCTGCAATGGAATGCCTGTCCCAAAGTTTCCTTACTGGTGGGAAGAGCTTTCAGCTAAAACACACTGGCTTTTTGGGCCTTGCCCCTTTTGCCTTCCCTCTGCCCCTTTGGCCCCACCCACCACGGGACCATGCCCGCTGAGACCTTCCCCGAAATGGAATTTGGGCCCGTGAGCTGAAAGAGGTTCTGCACTTCTGTTTTAAAATGATCAACGAGATAAAGGGTTCGTGTTGCTGGTCATTCAAGGTAAGAACAACATTGCACTACAGAATTCATAGTCACAAAATATGATGATCAGGAAGAGGCCCATTGCTGGCTATACATTTATGTCACGTAGTTAGGAAAGGAGGTGAGAATAAAGCTGCCAATATCATACTGCCTTTGTACGAAGCAATGGCGCAACCACACTTGGAATACTGGTTACTGTTTGGTCACCGCACCTAAAAAAAGAGCTGGAAAAATGTGCATGAAAGGGTAATTAAAATGTTCAAGGGGGCTGGAGCATCTCCCCTATGAGGGAAGGTTACAACAGCTGGGGTTGTTTAGCTTGGGAAAAAGGGGGCTGAGGGGAGTCATGATAGAGGTGTACAAAATTAATAATTATGCATGATGTGGAGAATGTGGATAGAGTAGGGTGACCAGATAAAATCCAGGTCAGGGCTCATGTAACTTTAACAGTTGTAGAGCAAAGGGAATTTCAGCCAGTGTCATTTGTATGCAATTAGTTCCTGGTGAAATTCCCGCTTCATCACAACAGTTAAAGTTGCAGAGCCCTGCCTTCTTTTGTATATGGTCACCCTAGTATAGTGCCTGCACCTTTAACTGTTGTGATGAAGCGGGAATTTCACCAGGAACTAATTGCATACAAATGACACTGGCTGAAATTCCCTTTTCTCTACAACTGTTAAAGTTACATGAGCCCTGACCTGGATTTTATCTGGTCAGCCTACGTGCCCAGCTCTGGCCAAGTTTCACTGGAATTGCCTTGGCCTGCACTTCTCACTCACCACATGCTCCACCAAGACCCTGTACTGAAGGGCTGAGGCCGGGCCGAGGACTTCCCCCCTTCGTCAGGCCTTTCTGGGCATGCACAGAGTGCCTCCCCTTCCTTCCTCCCTCTTAAGGGTGAAGGATGCACATGGACTTCCCCCAGATACTGAGAAACAATGAAGTCAGGATGGGGTGCCATGCATGTTCAGAGTTCAGCCACTCAAAGTCACACTGTTGTATCTAGTTATCCATGCATGGCAGGTGGGAGGAGGCACTGCAAATGGACACAGCCCATGTATTGGGTTGTTTCTTTTTATGTGGAATTAGGCGTCTGGGTTGTGAAAGGTACGCAGCGGCCACCCACCCATGCACTCAGAATGGCTGCCAAAGGCTGGTAAGACTGGCCTCCCACCCAAGGCATGCTGGGAGTTCCACCCAAGGCATGTTGGGAGTTGTAGGCATAAGCCTAGGGTTTTTATTAAATTATTTAAAAATACTTTAAACCCAAAATTTCATGTTTTTAGTGTTTTCTGGTACATTGTACTGCCAGACCTATCAGCATGACAAATTTCAAGTTTCTAACTCATCTGGAAGTGGGCAAACATTTCCGGACATATATCCCACACGCAAACTTTCAGCTTAATAGGTAGACTAGCTGATATACCTACTGTTGCTCAGGCCCCCTAAGATATATGTCTGCAAGGTAATAATCTTAAAGTAGTAGGCCAGTGCTAGGCCTGTGAGTTAACTTTTAAACAAATTAAATTAATCAAGGCATGCTGGGTGTTGTAGGCATAATCTGAGGCTTGAATGGAATGATGGGAGGGGTTAGTTGCAACTGGAGAAAGTCAGGTAGAAGGAGAACAAAGACAGTAGTGAGAGGTCAGGAAAGTGGGAGTGAGTTAGAGGAAAAGGGGAAGAGAGATGCTGCTGAAGTGATCATTTAGAAATTAAAGAGGGATTCCTAAGGCATTGGCTCAACTTTAGAAATGGGCCCAGGAAATTGTGATATACCCGCAAACCTGGAGTAAGATTTGGGGGAAGAGCCTTTTGGAAGCATTAACGTTCAGCTATCCTCTTTTATCCATCTTTCCTTTGCCACACAAACCAGGAACTTTGTTCCATCCGGAATGAAGTCCCTTCAACAAAAAAATTGCATTCAGGATCCTCCCCGACAAAAATGCCTTCTCTATCCTAAAATTATATTTACTTTTTTTCCCCCTTAAAGCTACACTTGGAAATAAAATCTGGGCTGAACGTACCCGTTGGAAATAAAATATTATTAACTTCTCGACCTGAGCAAGAATGATGGTCACTTTGGGAACTATTAGGGAGGAGGAGAAATGTTTAGAGCAGCAGCTGAGGCGTGTGGTAATGAAGATTTATTGAGGCTCATGGATGACATGAGTTTATTTAAGGTCCTGTAAACTGTTCCGGAGAGACACGAAAGAAGCAAAGTACTTGTCAGAAGGGGATGTCAGCACCATAGGGAGTGACATGTTTCTCTCTGGAAGGGCAGCTTTCTGGAACAAAGAGGTGACCGAGTTGCCATTAAAAGCGTCAGCTGGAAACCTTAGTCTGGGAGCAAACATTTAAGAGATGAGCACCATTTTTAAAGGGCTGTGAGATACCGAGCACAAATTCAGGTGAAAATTTGGGATCGAAGAATCAGCAAGCTCATTGAAGATTCACCTCAAAGTTTGAGTTGCCTCATTTCCATTCTTGATTGTGAGCTTCTTCCTGCTCACAATTTAGGAAAGTCCATAGTGGCATGCACATGTTGTTAAAGTGTGCACCCAAATGCATACTTTCCTCCATAGTCTAAAGCCCAAAAAATGAACATTTTTATAAAGCACACATTTTTCTAAGGCACGTATTTTGCGAATGAGCACCACAAGCTATGAAATGTGTCAGCTTTACCTGAAAAATGCATTTGGGTTTACATCTGGAACATAAGAGGAGCCCTGCTGGATCAGACCAAGGGTTCATCTAGTCCAGCACTCTGTTCACAGGGTGGTCAACCAGTTGTCGACCAGGAGCTCATAAGCAGGGTGCAACAGCACCCTCCCACCCATGTTCCCCAGCAACTGGTGTAAGTAAATAGGCATATTGTCTCTGCTGCTGGAGGTAGCACACAGCCAGCAGGACTATTGGCCATTGATAGCCTTCTCCTCCAGGAATTTATCCAACCCCCTCTTAAAGCCATCCAAATTGGTGGCAATGACTACTAGGGTGACCATATGAAAAGGAGGACAGGGCTCCTGTATCTTTAACAGCCCTTGTCTCTCCCAATTAGAACGTTGGGTTGCTAAGGACTTGCCATGAAAAATACTGTGAGGCTTTTCATAGGCTTGAACACTCATTTGCTGTGGATTGTGTGTCCTTGTTTGTCATCAGCTCAGTTTAACAGCAGACTGGGTTTGATCTACAAATTTTGGACCTTTCTCTGCCTGGCATGGAGCTCTTTGCGTCTGTGGGTTTACCCTTCCCTTGATCTTGTTTAGGCCTTGACCATGCAGCCTAGAGTTACCAACGTATGATCTAAAGTTGGACTACCTCTCTGTGGGGTAGTTTGTTAGGCCTTTCAAGAATTTGCCCTTTTGATTGCCTGAGAGATCATGTCAGGAATCATCCTCATTCCTTGTCCAGGTTTGGAACCCGTGTATGGAGTGACCCTTCCCTTGTGCTCGGAATCATGGAGATGGCAACCAGGAAGCCACATTGATAAGGATCTCAGTCATGATAGTAGTGATTAGCTTTTGACTGTTCTGGAATTTCTTAGGGCCTATAGCTACTGACTATCAGCTATATGATTTCTGAAGTGTGTAACCATTAAGCTTTTGCCATGGCATTTCCTGAAATAAAGATCGCTGATTTGGGTGTCCCGTATCAGTTTGTCAGAATGTGGGCTTGCCTGAGAAACAGGGAAATCTGACACTTTAAACCCTATTTAGTACTTTGTAGCTGAAATTTGGTGGCAAACCATCAATTTGGGGGGGGGGTGCCACCACCAAATTTTCAGCAATATGGCTTCCAGATCCCTCAAAGTGAGCACCCCTCATCTAGGTACAGACTGAGTTGGTTCGCTTTGAAAAATGGACTGAATGAAAACCTTGAGAATCCCTCCTCTGGGACAGGTGTAGACTCATGTACATCAGCTATGTGCTACAGAAAAGAAGATCCCCAAATTATTATTAGTGACCCAGAATGTATCCATTGGTCAATCTTTGTGTTGACTTGCAAAGACCTGGCATGCACGGCTTGCTGCTTTGGTGAAGAAGCAAAGCCATTGTGGAAACGGATTGGTGCAAAGTGAACATTCTGCTATAAAGCGTCCTGCGCTTTGCTTTGTAGAGAGACACAGTTGGGGAAAAAATAGATTTCCGACATGGAAAGACAACTTCATGCTCCATATAAATTTGTACCACCAAAAACTTAATTTATTGTGAACTGGAAGCCTTCCATCCTTCGGTACTATTAAATTTTTTTAATCAAAACTGGAGGCTATTAAAATGGACAGAAGTTGCCAAGGGATTGGCCGTTACCTTCTGTGAAAATGTAGCGGGTCCCTGTACGCAAATGAAATGGATTTCAGGTGCCAAAGGAAACGTGCAGAACATCAATGGAAGTGTTGATATTGCCTGAATGCAGAGACAGGGTTGAAAATGAAATGCAGAGAGACGTTGAGTCTGCAGGGAACAAATAAACACCATGAACGTAATCTAGTGGGAAATTATCCTAAACAAGCCCCCATTGAAATTAATAGGAATTGCCACAGCACACTGTTTCAACTGGGATTTCCCAGCGACAGCATGTTCTTCTGGACTAGGCCACATGGGAAGAAGGGACGCAGCATAACTTTCAACTCCAGGGTGCGGGTGGGTGGGTGAATCACAATTCTTTCCTCAAAGAATGGTAAAGTCTCTTGGGTTCAGTGTGCGAAGTTGAGTGCTGCAAATGGATCAAGATGCACTCCCATTTATGAAGACTTTCCCAAAGGTTCCATCAGTGAGGAAGACAGCCCACCGTTCACTAGGGACAGAACACTGGGTAAGAACATAAGAAGAGCCATGCTGGTTAACTGGTGGGACCTGCCTTTATAGGCCTTGCCCTGCCCATGCCTTGTGCTGCGGATGTGCCATGCACATGTGGAGCATCTTTCTTCCTCCTCCTTCCCACCAATAAATGCTGCCCCCTCCCAAGACTTTCTGGCTCAGTTCCAGAAATCATAGAATTATAGAATGGTGGAGTTGGAAGGGGTTGAATGCAGGAATCCACCTTAAAGCATCCCTGACAGATGGCTGTCCATCTGCCTCTTGAACACCTCTTGTGTGGGAGAGCCCATGACTTCCCTAGGTCATTGGTTCCATTGTCGTCCTGCTCTAGCAGTCAGGACATTTTTCCTGATGTCCAGCCGGAATCTGGCTTCCTGTAATTTGAGCCCATTATTCCGTGTCCTGCATTCTGGGTTGATCGAGAAGAGATCCTGGCCCTCCTCTGTGTGACAACCTTTCAAGTATTTGAAGAGTGCTATCATCATGTAGCTGGCCCTGCATCTTCTCCCACTGGGGAAGCTTCCACATCAAAGAAGCCACCCGAATGGGTTGGGCATTGACTGCAATCTTCACGATCTCCAAGATTCTCTGAATAAATACCACTTTGATGTTCAGCTCACCTCATTTCCTGCGTTTGATTGCGCTCTTCTTTGTGCATTTTTTAAAATGGGAAATTGTGCATTTTGAATGGGAAAATCGCTAATGTACATTTCCCCCCACAGTAAAGCTTGAAAATGCACCTTTTTGCAAATGGGAATGTTTTGAATGCAACCACCAGATCACAAATATACAAACATTTTTCAAGAACATATGGTGCTGCTCATGTTCACGTTTGGGCTTGTGAATGGGACATGTTAACATGATTTGTGAACATAAACAAAATTCTTGTACATCCCTAGCAGAAAGTGTCCCACATTATTTTTCTTGTCCACACTGATGGGGCTCTAATGAGACCAGGACAGGTTGAGCTTGTAGTACCAGCCACAGATCAGGAAATGTATTCAGTATGAACAGCTACTGATTTTTTTGTTTCAAAAAAAGCAATCTCTGCTTTTCCTCTTGGCCGTTGGCATCTCCCTGCCAGCTGAAGAACGAAGGATAAAAATGGCTAGCGTCAAAGCTGGAGAATCCAGAAAAGGTCAGAATCATATTTCAGGATTATCATTTGGGGCTCTTTACCAAGATCAATACGTAGGAGCGTCCTTCTTGACATGATCACTACTCAAATATTTCTTGCAAGAAACCCAAGGGCCGACATTTTAATAAATACTACAGAGCCAGGTCTGAGATATTTGGGGATGAGTTTTGCCTTCAGCTTCCAAGAGGGTTGCTTCTGGCATTTTGCCATCTGAATTTCTCCCAATACTTAAACATTCCAAATACTGCTCTTATTTTCAAAGTGGACCTGATTTTGATGCATTACTTATTTATTTGTTACCTTAATATCCGGCTTTTCAACCGTTCTCACTCAATTTGATAGAAAAGAAATTGCTTTCGGAAAGAAATTCAGTGGCGAAGAACATTTCAGAGAACTTCTCGTGGGTGGAGTTTTGACTTTCTTGTCCTTACCTGACTTAAGAGGTGGCCGAGGAGAGTGCATGAGTGTCCTGTTTTGCAGTGGGCAATCATCACTCTCTCTAGCAGCCTGGAGCCTCCTCAGCTACCCACACTTCAGTTAGAGCCCAGGGAAAGAGATCCTGATTATCATCATCATCATCATCATCATCATCATCTCTATTTGTATCCTGCCTGTTGCCCAATACTGTACAGTTAAAAGCTATAAATAAAAACAGACAACAGTTAAAATATAATTAAATAGATTTCAATATTAAAACATTTCCACATTTAAAATACATATTAAATTTTAAAAATATTAACATAAATGGAGGTCCACATTATTCACCAAAGGCCTGCCGGAATAAGGAAGTTTTTGCCTGCCTCCAAAAATATATCAAGGAGGGAGCCAGTCTAGCTTCCCTGGGAAGGGAATTCCAGATCCTTGAAGCAGCCACTGAGAAGGCCCTCTCCCATGTACCCATCAGGCGTGCCTGGGATGTTGGTGGGACTGAGAGAAAGGCCTCCCCAGAAGATCTTAGAACATGGGCAGGCTCATATGGGAAAACATGGCCTTTCAAATAACCTGGACCTGAGCCGTATAGGGCTTTATAGGTGATAACCAGCACTTGGAATTGTGCTGGGAAACAGACCGGAAGCCAGTGGAACTGTTTTAACAGGGGAGTTGTATGCTCCCTGTAACCAGCAGGGCTTTTTATGTTCAAGAAGTGCAGGCATCACAAAAATGAATTATAAAACATCTTGAGAATGAGGCAGAATGATGGAAGCCTCTTTTGTGGGGGAAGAAAATGTTCAGGGTATTGGAGGACTGATTTTGGCACAGGACTAGCTCCACCTCTTTCCCGGAGCTACGCACAGCACTGCTAACTGCTCATGCCTGCATTGTTATGGATACAAAATGTTGTTAGGGGAGCATCCTGCCAACATTGTTGATGCTGACGCCACTTGCAGTGGTAACACCCCACATACGCACACAAAAAACCTTACAAAAAAAGAAAGAAGATGCACTTCAACCCCTTCCAAAGGCTACTGGTAAAAAACTTATGCAGAATTTCTCCTCCACCTGGAGAAATTCCGTGAAATTGTCCCCCTTAGTTTCTTTGCCCACAAATATGGCAGAGAATTTCAAAAGACCGTTTGCACATAACTCCATCAACAGTAATTCATTCCAAGTTAGATTAATGCAATGCGCTCTACATGGGGCTGCCTTTGAAGACGGTTCGGAAGCTGCAGCTTGTGCAAAATGCAGTGGCCAGATTGATAACGGGGACCTGATGGTTCAAGCATATAAGACCTATTCTGGCCCGAGCCCAATTCAAGGTGCTGGTTTTAACCTATAAAGCCTTACATGGCTTGGGACCACAATACCTGATGGAATGCCTTTCCCGACACTACGCTCAACATCTAAGGTCCTCCTCCGAGCGCCTATTCCGAGGGAAGCTCAGAGGTCGTCAACAGGGGAGAGTGCCTTCTCTGTGGTGGCCCCCCAATCGTGGAACGATCTCCCCAACGAGGCCCACCTGGCAACAACATTGTTATAATTTCGGCGCCACATCAAGTCTTTCCTCTTTTCTCAGACATTTAGCAATATCTGATGAGCCTGGGTTTGTTTTATTTTTAGGTTTATAGCTTTTTAAAGTTATTACAGTGGTTTTAAATGTATATGTATATAATGTGTATATTGTGTGTGTTTGCTGTTTAAATTTTTGTATATTGTTTTTAATTGTTTTAATCTTATGTAAACTGCCCAGAGAGCTTTGGCTATGGGGCAGTATACAAATGTAATAATATAAATAAAAATAAATAAATTTAATCTTATGTAAACCGCCCAGAGACCTTTGGCTATGGGGCGGTATACAAATGCAATAAATAATAATAATAATAACAACAACATGGAGGAGGGCCAGGATCTCTTCTCGATCAACCCAGAGTGCAGGACACAGAATAATGGGCTCAAGTGACAGGAAGCCAGATTCCGGCTGGAAATCAGGAAAACCTGACTGTTAGAGCAATACAACAATGGAACCCATGACCTAGGGAGGTGGTGGGCTCTCCCACACTAGAGGCCTTCAAGAGGCAGCTGGACAACCATCTGTCAGGGATGCTTTAAGGTAGATTCCTACACTGAGGAGGGGGTTGAACTCGATGACCTTATAGGCCCCTTCCAACTCTATTATTTTATGATTCTATGATTCTATGATCCTATGATTCTATGAATAACAACCCTGGGTAAAATCTTACACCCATAGATTTCTCCCTGCTAGGAGAATTGAGATGCCAATATGTGAGAATATACTCTCACTGAGTTCCTAGCTTGCTTGGAAGTTGGAACTCTGTGCTTGCCCTACAGCCTCATCTTTGGCCTGTTCAATTAAAAGTCAGGTTTTTTTTTTATATTCCTGTTGTTCAAAGAAGACCTTTGAGAACCCCTGAGGACGTGTGGCCTCGGGCGCCCCATGCTATTGCAGAGGCCTCCTCGCTAAAGTCAGTCACTTTGGGTTGTCTTTGCTCACAATAGAGCCTAATGAGAAAACATGCCATGATGATTATAGATAAAGGCAATTACTACGGCGTAATTAGTTCCAAACACAAGAGCTCTTGTCGGCCTCCTGTGCTGCGTCGCTGCAGTATTCTACAGAGTTTTGGGTCCGATCTTTAATCTTGGCAGAGCTGCTCCAGTGAAGGGCTGCGCAAAAGTTTTAAGCCGTGTTTGAGAGGTACGGGGGAAAGAACGCCCTCGGGGGAACCATTGCATGGCACTGCAGAAGTTTGCATTATTACTTTATTTATACACCACCACGGGTGGAACTTTCAGATCGCCCCCCGTGACCTTGAACAACATGCTTTCCACAGCAATCGGGCAGGATTATGGGAGATTCAAGGCTGCACAGAAAACATCAGCCCTTAATGACTCCCTCCTTCCCCTTTGCCCCTTGGTAATATGCAGCAAAAGGTGGGGTATCATAGATCATAGAGTTGGAAGGGGCCTCTAAGGCCACCGAGTCCAACCCCCTGCTCAATGCAGGAATGTACCCTAAAGCATCCCAGACAGATGGTTGTCCAGCTGCCTCTGGAATGCCTCCCCAGTATTACCTCTCCCCAATTCTCGGTGGCCCCTTGGTCATGGGCGTACCTGCCAACAGCACCAGGTACGTACAAGCTGCCATTTCACATTTCCCACAATTCCATGGTGTGTTGCTACATCTGGGCATTTTGGGGAAATTAAAATGGAGGTTTGCAAACCTAGAGACCCAGAGCAGGGGGTCAAGGTAAAACGTCAGCCCTTGTAGGCCCTGCGGGAGTGCTGTATTGTTTTAAATGCAATGGCCCGGAAAAGTGCAAATGCCTCAAAATACACTCCTTGGGTGTGTTAGATATAGGCTGACCATCTGAAAAGGAGGACAGGGCTCATATAACTTTAACAGTTGTAGAGAAAAGGGAATTTCAACCAGTGTCATTTGTATGCAATTAGTTCTTGGTGATATTCCCTCTTCATCACAACAGTTAAAGTTGCAGAGCCCTGCCTTCTTTTGTATATGGTCACTCTAGTATAGTGCCTGCACCTTTAACTGTTGTGATGAAGAGGGAATTTCACCAGGAACAAATTGCATACAAATGACACCTGCTGAAATTCCCTTTTCTCTACAACTGTTAAAGATACAGGAGCCCTGTCCTCCTTTTCAGATGGTCAGCCTAGTTAGATATTGCTAGCCAGAGTGAAGCCATCTTTCTTTCCCTCGCATAGAATGCTGGGATTGCTTGCTGGGAATGCTTGTTTAAAGCCAAGAACAGTCTATGTATGTAGCAGCTGGGAACAAGGAACAATCATAACTCGGCCTTGGTCCGAGCTGCAACATTCCTTAAAAGTAGCAGATATCGTGTCCTAACTGTAACTGCCCACTTTCATTCCTGGGCACAATAATGAGCTACTGGAAAGAAACAAGGTGGTCTTTGGCGTTAGCCCAAAAGGCGGTGGCTCACATAGAGATGCATTGAGTTATGCTGGCGTGTGTGCTGTCTGTAGCTATGACATGTTTACTGTATGTTATAAAAGTAGGTGCTTGCATCCTTTGAAGTGTGGCCTTTGGTGGCATGAGTCCCTAAGGTCACCCATTCAGCTGACTGCTTTAATAAAACTGCCTTGGACTAAGATCACTGACTCTGTGCCTCTTAGTGGGGAATATGGCTTTATCCTCCTAGGAGAAGAATCTGGACACAAGTTTTGTCTAACAGGTGTGTACAGATAATTTATGATACTCTTAAAAAGCAATGCCTCTATTCACCCCTAAGTTATAGCTCTTTTAGCCCTGTTGGATAATAGGAACAACTCCACATGCTTCCAGACACTAGGGGGCGATAGAGAATGTCCTGTACCTTGATCACTTCCTGTTTCTTGCTCCCTCCACTTCCTCTTCCTCCTCCCCAGAAAGTAGCACCACATAGTCTCACACATCCAACTCTAGGGGGTGTTTGTAGTTGTACAGTGTTAGATAGCCTCCTCTGACAGTGGGTATAAAAGCACTAATAAGGTAAGTTGATTTGAACTTCTTTTAAACTGGTTTAGCCTGTGTTTCTTGCCTCCAATACCAAATGCGATGTTACCATGCTTGCACTCTATAAAGCAACTCACACCAGTCTCTCCAAGAAGCCCACAGGGTGACTTCCATTTTGGAGAAGCTTTCAAGGGCTACATTCCAGTGGCTGGATTTGCCCCCCGGGGCTTGAGATTAAACACTCTTGTGTTAGGGACTGCTGACTACTGCTCCATGTGGCAAGTCTCATCACTGCAGCTTCTCAGTAAAATGCCAGGAATGGCTGAGCACTGTCCCGTGTGGTGAGCCACATCATTACACCTTTTCAGTGAAGAACCTTCTAGATTGATTTCACCGAGGCAGGCTCAGTCTTCTCTTGGGCAGGAAGAAGTATTAGGTGGCTTCCTCTCTCACTGGAACTAGTGCTTCCCCACTGCGCTGAGAATCATCTCATATTGAACTTTGTGTTGCTGAACTACAGCTCCCATTCGCATACAGTGATCATGGATGAGGGCTGTTGTAGTCCAGGAACATCTAGAGGATCTTGGGCCCCTGATCTGTGTCTTGATGGATTAGGCCAAAGTTTATGTAGTCTTGCACTGTTTCCAAAAGTCGAAGAGCCAACAGTGTGATGCGGCTGCAAAAAAAAGCAAATGCTATTTTGGGCTGCATTAATAGAAGTATGGCTTCCAAATCGCACGAGGTACTGATTCTCCTCTATTTGGCACTGGTCAGGCCTCATCTTGAGTATTGCGTCCAGTTCTGGACACCACACTTCAAGAAGGATGCAGACAAGCTGGATGGGGTACAGAGGAGGGCAACGAGGATGATCCGGGGTCTGGAAACAAAGCCCTATGAGGAGAGACTGAAAGAACTAGGCATGTTTAGCCTGGAGAAGAGAAGACTGAGGGGAGACATGAGAGCACTCTTCAAAGGCTTGAAAGGTGGTCACACAGAAAAGGGCCAGGATCTCTTCCTGATCATCCCAGAGTGCAGGATGCAGAATAATGGGCTCAAGTTACAGGAAGCCAGATTCTGGCTGGACTTCAGGAAAAACTTCCTGTGTGTTAGAGCAGGACGACAATGGAACCAATGACCTAGGGAGGTCGTGGGCTTTCCCACACTAGAGGCCTTCAAGAGGCAGCTGGACAGCCATCTGTCAGGGATGCTTTCAGGTGGATTCCTGCATTGAGCAGGGGGTTGGACTCAATGGCCTTAGAGGCTCCTTCCAACTCTACTACTCTATGATTCTATGATGTCTGTATGGGGAAGCTGACTGCCAGCTACCTGGCTACAAAACCAGTGTACATGGAGTTGTGTCAGGAAAGTGCTACCTTCTGTCTTCTTGTTGATGTTGGGAACATCTGAGCTCTTTTGGTGGTGGGGAAAAGAATTGTCTGCATGTAAAGCATGATCTCTACCACTGAGCTAAGAGCCCTCCACCTATCCCTTGGCAGGCCTGTGGTTTTTGCCCTCTGCAACTGTAGCTCAATCGGGCTGATAGCCACGATGCCCATGTTTGCACGCAGCGGGAGATCTCAGGAGGCCCTTTGCGCCGAGTTGAAGCCAGGAGCATCTCTTTTCCTGTTGCCAAGTTAAATGGCTTTAAGATTAATACTGGCATAAGTAATTGTTTACATTAAACCCCATTACGCCTAATAAATAATTAAGGAATCAGACAGAGCGCTCCACTTAATGCCGGCAAGAGCAAACCACAGGGAATCCGTAGGAGCCGAGGCCACATGTGGTAGCTGTGAAATCAAAAACATGTGCCCGCACGTACACACACACACGCACCCCTTATTGCAAATGAACGCTATCCATACTTCCCCTTCGCTCCCGCCTAATGAATCTGTGACGTTTTCTGGGCATCGTGAATCGCGACTCCCAGAGAGAGGCCCTGCAGGTGTGAGGATGAGAAAGGAAGCCATATGGATCGTTTCATCCTGGATGTTCTACTTTGCACTCTATAAACGGGCTTTTAAAAAATTGAACACACAGCTGAGCATGCTCAACTAAATGGGGGATATGCAAAGTGTATTTCCTCTGTCCTCATGCAATTGGGAAAGCGACAGTGCATGTTTAGACAAGTAAAAAGTCCTACAACTCCCAGCTGGCTGGGGAATGCTGGGAGTCGTAGAACTTTTCACCTGTCTAAATGTGCATAGGATTGCACAAAGTGGTTATATGAGTGAAAATAACATTCAAAAACCAGGAGCCTTTGCTTGCAATAAAATGCATGTATTGGGAGAAAAGTGCAGCAAAATGCATTTTCATTTTTATCTGAACTTAAAATAAATAAATCAAAATTTGGAGATGAACTGAGCTGAAGACTCAGTTTCATTTTTGTAAATTCCCCAGAGATCTTTGGCTATGGGGCGGTATATAAATGTAAATAATAATAACAATAATAGTAATAATAATAATGGAACAATTAGAAACTGAGCGAAACCAAAATGGACAGATTCATCCATCCCGAACTGCCTCTGATACTGGAGGGAATATACAGCCATTCTGAAGAGTATTCCTTGATGACTTTCCCCTCCATGAATTTGTCTTATTTCCTTTTAACGTCATCCAAGCGGGCACTCCTTACGTTCTTATGGAGTGGCATAGGTGGCTTTCAAAGGAGTTTAGACAAATAGACAGAGGGTATTTCTTACTAAATGGAATTTCCATGTTCAGAGGCAGTGCATCTCTGAAAATCAGTTGCTGGGGGATAAACCTTGTAGTCAGGGGGCTGGGAAGATGTTGCCTTCACACTCTGTTAGCTGACTTCATTCAAAAGCAACTGATTAACCACTGTGGACACAAAGTTTTTTGGTCTTATCTCCTGCCATTTTTTTTAAAAAACCCAATAAATAGATGTTTGCTTAAGCAACCTCAGTATTTCCAGAATTGATCATGAGAAATTACCTCTCCATGGAAATAGTGGCCTCCTTGAAGATGGAAAGTGGGAAATATTTAGTGGTGATGGTGGTGGTAGCAACAGCATCAACAGTTATTAGAGCTGGTGTCAATCCCGTCTTTTCGATGAACAAGCCTGAGACTCCATTCCAGTGTCAGTATGGGGGTTAATAATACTGGGCTACCTTGAAGGGTTGTTGTAGATCAGGGGTAGGCAATAAACAGCCCCTCTGTTCTCCACTGCTGCCCCCCCCCCCCCAAAATCAGGGATTTTTGTTTTAATGAAATCTCATCTGTAGTGGCTACAGAGCATCTAAAGGGTCAAAATTAGCTTATTTACACACTAAATTCGACTCCTTTAACATTCTGTAGCTGCTATGGATGCCTCAGAAAGAGTGGGGTAAACTGCAGGTCCAGACCAGCAAGCCATCATAATAAGGCCTTAGAAGGCCTCTGCATGTTGCTGAGATAACAACTCTCCTTGAGTGAGCACCTGCCACAGTGACCTGTCCAAGGTCCTGCAGGCCTCACCTGTTTTGTTCCACATTGCCTGATGTGACTCTGCCCTTCCAATCAGTATCACTGCTTCAACTCAGCCTCCCTTGGGAGCCTTGATCTGAGCTAGGCAGAAGCAGAAGGCCATTTTAGATTTTTAAAAATGTAGTGGGCGGTGAAAATGCCCCCTCAGACTCCGACATTTGCCTTAGCTAGATAACGCATGCATAGCACTCTCAACGTGTGGAAGTGCTGCATAAATATTCTTCCTTTGTCATCTTTACAACCCTGCACTGTCTCAGGAGGCCAGAACAGGTCAAAGGCCAGGTGAGATGCTAGAGATCTCTCTGTTCACGGTAGAGGCAGGCTGAGAGGGCTGTAGATATGATGCTGCTCCCCCTACAAGCTCCTCGAAGGAGCTGGGCGAAACAGATGGATGAGACCATATGAAACTTTAGCAGTGGAAAGAGAATCTGATTACAAACTTACCAGCAAATCAACCCTGATTTCTTCGCCGACACTAATACATTGATTCAACTTTGGAAACAAAACCCAGTAATTGAGAAAATCCAGAGAGATACTCGGCCGAGGAGGCTCCCCATGCGCCCCTTTGCCCAAGGGCTTACTTAGGAGAGACAGCATCACGCCCAAATCCGGTCCAGCCGGGCGGCTTCTCGGCTAATAAAGCCGTAATGGGTTGGGATGAGGATTTATTGTGCCACGCAGACATTTGTTCAATACTTTGAGTCAATGACCCCAATGTTGGCTTTGAACTATTGTTCAATTTGCGCCGGCTGCAGTTTTAAACAGGGAACACATGATTAATCAGCAGCCCGGAATGATGTGAATTGGTGGCGGGGGGAGGACGGCGAAACGGCTTGGATATATACAGCTCTACATTTCAAGTAATTAGAGCAGTCAAATGTTGGAGACTGTGAATGCATCTCTGACCTGCTGGTGGATTATTTGTATTTGGGGGTTTCTTTTGCCCCTCTACTTAAATTATTAAAGGAAAGAGAGCGTGCAAAGGGAGCAATACCCCCTAGAAAATAGCAGGGAAAGTAGGGAAGAGGGAGAGAGACATGATTTGATTCATACCCTGAGATTTCCACTTCCTTCCCCCTATTTCCACTGCGAGTCTTCCTGTGCTGGTAGAGCCGAAGCCAAAATGGCTTCTCCTGACACGAACCTACCCGTACACAACAATCAACATCTAAGGTCCTACTCCGAGTTGCTACTCCGAGGGAAGCTCGGAGGATGGCAACAAGGGAGAGGGCCTTTTCAGTGGTGGCCCCCAACTATGGAACGATCTCCCCGACGAGGCTCGCCTGGCGCCAACATTGTTATCTTTTCGGCACCAGGTTAAGACTTTTCTCTGCTCCCAGGCATTGAACAGCATATGTTGAGCTTTTTAAACTGACCCCTGGATAGTTTAAATGACATGTAGTTTGTTTTTAGGCTTTTATGGTTTTACATTTTTGTATATTGTTTTTTAAATGTTCAGTGTTTTTAAGTTTTGTAAACTGCCCAGAGAGCGTCGGCTATGGGGCAGTATATAAATATAATAATAATAATAATAATAATAATAATAATATCACCCATACACGAGAGACTTGGGATAAGCCAGGAGGTTTGCAGATACTTCCAAATTTCTAAGGGACCCCCCCCCCCCCGCCCCATAGAGCAGGGCTGCAGAACCTATTTCAGCTTGAAGGCAGAATTCCATTTAGAGAAGCTTTTAGGCGGTGCAATCCAGTGGTGGGAGGAGCCAATGGCAAAAGGGGTGTGGCCAAATTACAAGCTCCCCCCCCATCATATCTTAGCTTAAAGCTCTTTCTGTCAGTAATTTAGCCTTTTGAGAGGTATTTTATTTTAGAACGGGGGTGGGGAAGCTTCAGAAAAGATGGGAAATCAGTAGTTGAGTGATAGGGGCGTGGACATGGGAAAGGCCGTGGCTTTCTGGGGAGCCACAGAGGGCACGATTTGGCTGTCAGGTTATGTGCTCCTGCCATCAAGAGCCGATGGCACGGAATGTTGACAGACTGAGCATGAAGAAATGGTTAACTGGGTGGGAGAGAGAATGGAGGGTCTGGAAAATGGAGGAGAGAGGAAGGGACACATCATTTTGAAAAAGGGTAGAATGAACCCTCCTATTGTCTGGATAGGACATTTCCTGTTTCACACTGAAAAAGCTATTTTAACAGTAATTACTGTTTTGTGCTCCCAACATCCCTGGGCAATTGAGGGATGTCTTTCCTTTGGCACGGTAATTTTCCTGGCAAGGAGAGAGTTCTGGAGCTTCACGGCGGTTTTGTACTCTGTGTAATAACAGGTGTACAAGGTGAGGATGGGATAGAGGCAGAGAATGGTAAACTTTAAAGGAGCTCCGGTTTTTCTTCAAAGCATCAAGCTGCTCTTTCAGCCCCATAAAACGGCTTCCAGCATGCCCCTTTACTAGCTAGCTGCAAAAGCTCAGGATTCTTTGTTATCTACATTTAAATGTTATCCTTCACTTTGGAAAGGAAGTTGGTGGGGCCATCAGTCCTCTGGAAGATGCACATTTACGCTATTGAGCAATATTACAGGAAGCCAGATTCCGGCTGGACATCAGGAAAAACGTCCTGACTCTTAGAGCAGTATGACAGTGGAACCAATGACCTTGGGAGGTGGTGGGCTCTCCCACACTAGAGGCCGTCGAGAGGCAGCTGGACAGCCATCTGTCAGGGATGCTTTAAGGTGGATTCCTGCATTGAGCAGGGGGTTGGACTTGATGGCCTTATAAGCCCCTTCCAACTCTACCATTCTATGATTCTATGATTAAACAAAGCCTACAGCAGGGGCAGGGACCCTCTTTCAGCCCATGGGCCAAATTCAATTTTGGAGAAGGTTTGTGGGGGCTCTAGGTGGGGTCTAAGACAAAAGCGGTGGAGCCAGGATACCAAAAATGGCAGCAAATTGTAGCTGAAAGCTTTTACTGCCAGTAACTAAGCCCCAAGAGAGGCATTTCGACCTTGTATAATGGAGAAAATGGCACAAAAGCACCTGACTACAAGTCAGGGCAAGGCGGCGTGGCCAGATTAGCCCTCCCTTTGGGCCAGATTGGGTCCCTGGGCCTGAGGTTCCCCAGCCCTGGTGTAGGGAGATGGTCCGCTCTTGAACTTGCAGAATGGAGACATGGAAGTGTAGGATGTAAGTTGAACACACACACACACACACACCGCTGAAGCAAAGGGGGGGAGGGGAGAAGGAATGGGTCAGCTAAAGTCCCTTATGGTAAGTATTTTGGAGGGGTGTGTGTTAGGGCTGGATGATGCGTGTCATGAGATTTGAAAAACCTCCTCTCCTATACAGATATTGTGACAGTGAGGGCCCCTATTTTGGTGGGGCTGTGAATCCATTCCAGGTTTCAGTCCAAACCAACCAGATGGCTAAAGGAGGTATCCAAGGTGCTGATTCCCCCAAACAGGTTCAGTACCTTGGATAGCTCCTTTCTTTCTTTCTTTCTTTCTTTCTTTATTGCATTTTTATACTGCCCCATAGCCAAAGCTCTCTGGGCGGTTTAGAGACCCAGCTGTTGTGACTCTAAAGGAGTCAAGTCCTCAGCCTAATGGGGCTATCCAAGGTGCTGAACCTAGTTTGGGGAATAGAATCCAGTACATTGGATAGCTCCTTTGGAGGTCTGGCTGGAGGTGAGAGAAACCAGGAATGGATTCATAGCTCCACTGAGATCAGAGTTACTGAATCAGTCTCTGTCCTGCATAAAACGCTAAGGTTTGGGACTGGTAGCTCCCTAATCCTTTTAAGTTGTCCTCTACCCTTTTACCAACCCTAAAGCTCTCTCCCTCCAGTAAGAGATCTGCCCAGCACTACAACAGCCCAGTTTGTTTGTTTGTTCATTCATCATTGTCTTGCATTTATTTACAATCTTCACAAAACATCCTTCTTCACAAAGGGATTCCATGGCAGTTCGCAATGATACAATTAACATGCAGCCCCAGTAATGTCATAAAACCCAGGAGATAAAAACTGCAGGAAAAGCCTATCACAGTTAAGAAGGCATGGGTGAATAAAAATGATTTATTTATTTATTTCATTTATATCTTGCCTTTTCCTCCAAGGAGCCCAAGGCGGCATACATGATCCTCCTCTCCATATTATCCTGCAAGGTAAGAGGTCAAGGACTGGCCCAAAGTCACCCAGTGAGCTTCCTGGCTGAGTGGGGACTTGAATCCGGATCTCCCCAGTCCAACACTCTAACCATTATGACTCACTGCCTCAGTTTTTACCTGATGCCCAAAAGATAATAGCATTGGTGCCAGGTGAGTCTTCTTGGGAAAGGCATTCCATAACCAGGGCATTACAGCCCAAAAGGTCTTCTCCCTAGTTGATGTAGGACTTCCTTTCAAAGTGGGAGAAACTCAGAAAGGGGCACCAGCAGTGGAACTGAAACTGTGGGCAGGCTGTGTATAGGTGTAGCTGTTCCTTCAGGGCATCTCGTGAGCAGGCAGGACAACTCCTCATACAGGGTGGTGGGGACAACCACTGCAACCTTATATTAAGGTCCCACTCATTGCAATACTGTTATCCATGAAAACAACTGAATGACACAGAGCCTGCTCTGAACTGCAGGTAATGTTTGAAGAAAACACGCAGCCCAACTTTGACACCTTATATTGCAAGGCATACCTATTTGGGAGGTGGTGGGAAAGCTTGAAGTCAGGGAAGAATGGGGAAACCCTAACCCATTGATTTAGAATTGGGGGGGGGGCTCTTCAGCCCAAAGGCCATATTCAAATCTGAGAAAGGTCTCTGGGCCTGCATTCCATCTGTGGGCATGGTCAAAGTCAGAGTGGAGAGGCTTAAATGTGATGATTGCCACTTTTAAGCATCCTCAGAAGTAATCAGGACAAGGCTTCTGTTTGTTTCTGAGTATACTTGCAGGGCTGAGTCACTCAGCAGCACTTTCAAATAGCATCTCAAATGCCAAGCCTTTGCATATCTACTAACAAGTAAGGATGATAAGCCTTTGCCTGTCTACTCACAAGTATGCAGGATTGAGTCACTCAGCAACGCTTTCAAATAGCATGCAAATACCAAGCCTCTGCATGACTATTCAGAATTAAGCATGAGGCACATACCTCCTCACAAGTAAGCAGAACAAGGCTCAGGAGTAAGCAGGCCTGAATCACTCAGCAGCATCCTCCCCAGGCCCTGCCCTCTCTTCACTGCAAGGAAAAGATCTGATTGCAGCTGATTGGACATAAGACTTTCCCTGCTGAAGTGACAAAGGTCCCCTTTCTCACTAGAGAGCAAGGTAAAGGCTCTCATCTATGATGGGAGATGAGAGCTTTTCCACATAGGCAAAGGGGGCAGGCTATGGAGAGGAAGCTGGTGGGCTGGATGGGCCATATTTGACCCATTGGCTGGAGGTTCCCCATCCCTGATTTAGAATATCATTTTTTTCCTGTGGGATCCACTTTGGCTTCATCCCTGGATGCATGGACTCTTGGAACTGAGTGCCATATTTCATATTGAATCTCAGCTCCTGGCCAGCTGAAGACTGACTGATTTAGATGAACACTCCATTTGTTTTGTTAATTTTTGCTGAGTGACCTGCTCCTAGTCTTCAGGATGAGGTGGGCTATGTATATAAACAGAAAGATGTCTGGGGAGTTTGTCATTCCCCCCTCCCGCAAACAAACTCTCTCTCTCTCTCTCTCTCTCTCTCTCTCAAGTGGCCCAAAAGTAGGTATACAGTATACTCTTCCCAACTGTCATTCTGACTCCACCCATCAACATTCTAAACAACTGTATACCTACTTTTGGGCCACCCGGTGTGTATGTGTGTATATATATATATATATACATTCATTCCAGACTCTTTCTCACTTGATGGCTGGGGAATGGAGGATGAAGTGCTCTGTTGCGATCTAAGGAGGATGCTGGTCGATTAATTTTTCAGAGAGCTTTCAGGTTATTACAAGATGCTTCCATGCTGGCTACACACAGTAAGGGAGGGGGTTTAACGCTGCATCCTGTTTATTAATGGATGCTCCAGGAATGCACAAAGCTGCTAGAATGTAAATATTTGAAACCCCTGACAGGCCAAAAAAAATGTTCTCAAACTGGAGGTTGCCGTCAAAAGGAATACGTGCATCTCCCTTGTTTGCAAAAGACATAAAATGTGTCACTTTGAGCATTGAATTGTAACTTCCCAGGGATCTCTCCCCCTTCGTCTTCCCTTTGTTTGAGTAAAGAAGAAGTGTGTGTGTGTGTGTGTCTAGACCAAGACAATAACACAAGTGTTAATGTATTATTTGTGACTCATTTAAAATAAACCAAGTTGTGTTAGGTAGCAGCCAGTGTTTTCAAAGCGCTGCCTTTCCCAAGCAATTAACTCCAACACTCAATTGGGGGCATTGATTTCTTTTAAAATAAAGTTCATTGATGAATTTGCTAGTTAAGAAGACCCTAGATCTGTAAGTGATATGGTGTCTTAGGGCATGAGTGGGAAGGTTCAAAGCTTCCAGGATCTACTTGGTTTTTCACTTGAACTCTGAGGCCCACCAATGAGAGCCTGGTACAAAATACTGGCTCAAGAAGGTGGACCTAGACCAGAACAAGGTGCCTTTGAGCACACACTGAGCTCAGGAATTGGTTTCCAGCACAATAACTGGAGTTCACACACACGTTTGCTCCTGTTTGTCCTCAAGCTTTCTTGCCTAATTTAGGAGGCAAAAAAGGCTTTTCATTGCTATTGCTTTTTTTGACAAATCTGCTGCAAATCACTTGGAGAGCTACCAGTAGATTCCTGATATACCTTCTTTCCACCTCTTTCTTAGGGTATTGAATATGTATCTAGACCTGAGGGTATGTTCTCCAGCTCAAGCTCCCTGGGGTCACTGGTTTAACCTGGGAATAGGGGATCCTGGTTTCTTGACCTGGTAAAGTCACATTCTCTGGACGCAGAGGGGGTGGAGGCATCATCCAATGATTCCTCTACTACAAAACCTTCCAGGTTGGAGGATCTGACCATACCAGACTCCTTAGACACACAGTGTACCCCCCCCCCCCCCCCGAATGCAGTCCTCACTGCCCCCACACCATAGGAGCCAGGGCCTGAAACATCAGGCCCAGGACCTTAAGAAACAAAGACAGAGCCAGCTTTCATAATAAGGGCTTAGAAGGCCTCTGTATGTTGCTGAGACAACAGCTCTCCTTGAGTGAGCACCTGCCACAGTGACCTGTCCAAGGTCCTGCAAGCCTCGACTGTTTTGATTCACATTGCCTGATGTGACTCTGCCCTTCCAATCAGGGTCAGTGTTTCAGCTCAGCCTCCCTTGGGAGCCTTGACCTGAGCGAGGCAGAGACAGAAGGCCAGGCTCCCTAAGTATACCAGCCCTGACCAATGAAAAAGCTTCATACTGCCAGCAAGTCACAACAACTCATGCTGCTAAGCCTAGAGAGAGCTCTGAGTCCTCACCTGGCTAGGGTTCAGCCAGCACTGATTTTCACATATATTAGCATGCCTGATATAGGCTTGTGTTGCAGGTTCAATGCACCTCTCTTCTATACCATTTTGAAAGTCCTTCAGGTGTCTAAAAGCAAGCAAGACACCAGAGGGAAATTGGTTGACAAAAATATGCATATTAGGCAAAATTGCATACACAAATGCATGCGTTAGGAGACATGCACACAAAAATGGATATGACTTTTCATGCAAACATTAAAGAAAATATCAAAGTTGAAAATGAACTGAACTTAAGATTGGGAAAATGAGAAATGGAGAGAAACCAAGACTGACAGATCTGTCCACCCCTAGCTGGCAGTACTGCTGCCCCACATCACAGCCAGGCCCTGAGTAATTGCCTCCAATTTAATTGGCAAAATGTGTTCTGTTTGCACAATTTGGCTTTCCCTTGGTGCAGAATAGGTGTGATAGCTGGACACACACCATTTCTCAGTACCAAAGATACCAACGGGGTGTGTCCGTTTTTTGATGTAAAAAGGGCAAATTTTGGCAATCTCTTTCATGCCTAAGAAAGCGTAAAGCCCCAGTTTGGCTGTTATTAGCCCACTACATCATGGTGTCTAGGGGCTGAGAAGGAGGCAGAATAAAATCAATAAGCGAGGGCCCTGAGGTTAAGGGAAACCATTGGAAACCGTGCCTTCCACTTACCGGTAAAAGGTTGTTCGAAGGGCAACGATCACAGGCCGAGAAAAATGGACGGTTTCAATACATATTCTCCCCAGAATGTCTCATTGTGCATCCTTGGGGCTCCTTTCAGATCTCCTGCACTGTCACCTTGAGGAATTCTATGAAGAGTCATTCTGCACCCAGGGGAAGCAGCTGCACCTATGCCAAACCATTCTGAGATGTGGTTTTTTTTTTAAAGACTTGTGGACAATTATTGGTGACAGGCTAGGAAGTTAAAAAGTGCAAAGCAGAGATTATCCCTGCACTTGGTCCATGTGCAGAGTGTCTGGTATGATCTGGGGCTGAGTAAAGGGGACATGCTGTAACTCAGTGGGAGATACAGGGTTTTCATGCAGAAGGTCCCAGGTAGGAATGCAGGAGAAATGAATTGCAGTTCAGTTTTGATCAGGATTTACCCAGTTCACCCTTTCCAGACCAAACGTGGACTCCAATGGGTCATCTTCAGATGACATCTGTAGGTTTCCGAGGTCCCAATGAGATTCGCGGACCAAAAGAAATCTGGCCAGCAGCACGCTTACATTTAAAAGATGTGCATGGAAACTGTGTCCAAGCACACTTTAATCAATGGGAGAAGAATGTGTACATTTCAAAGAAATGATGTGTACATTTGGGAAAAAAATAGGCATGGAAATATGCGCAGGGGTGTTATCAATCACGGCTATATTGAATCTCCAGAAGCAGTCCGCCTGTTGCCTTCATGCACTGCTTGTAGACCTTCTAGAGATATCTGTCTGGAAACAGTATGCTACACTTGATGGACCCACCTGGGCTGATCCATCAGGTTGGATGCACAACAATTCCAGAATGGAAAGAAGATGTTTTAACACTACTTTGAATGGGTCTCTTTATTACATTGGCTTAGCCCAGCATTCCTCAGCCTGTGTTTTGGACGATGAGTCCCATCACACTTGACTATTGGCCATGTTTGCTGGAGCTGATGGGAGCTGTAGTCCAAAATATCTGCAGGTTAGGGTAGGCTCTCTTAGCCCATGTTTGCACCCCTACTCAACTTGTGCATGGGGGTAGATCTTTTATATGGGGTGAGGGAATTGCATTCATAGCATTACAGAATCATGGAATAGAAGTGTTGGAAGGGACCTATAAGGCCATCAAGTCCAACCTCCTGTTCAATGCAGGGATCCACCTTAAAGCATCCCTGACAAGTGACTGTCCAGATGCCTCTTGATTGCCTGTAGTGTGGGAGAGCCCATGACCTCCCTAGGTCATTGGTTCCATTGTCGTACTGCTCTAACAGCCAGGATTTTTTCCTGATGTCCAGCCAGAATCTGGCTTCCTGTCCCTTGAGACCATTATTCTATGTCCTGCACTCTGGGATGATCGAGAAGAGATCCTGGCCCTCCTCTGTGTGACAACCTTTCAAGTCCTTGAAGAGTGCTATCATGTCTCCCCTCAATCTTCTCTTCTCCAGGCTAAACATGCCCAGTTCTTTCAGTCTCTTCTCATAGGGCTTTGTTTCCCTCATCAAAGATTTCCCCCTTTCTCTTGCTCCATAAGTTAATCATTTGAGTGAAAACACTGGGGAGTGAACACTCGTGTTCCCTCTACTGCATTATCGTCTCAAGGTTTTGTATAGAGTTGTTTGCCAATGCCTTGTTAAAATTCTCCTTGGAAGATTTGAGGCCTACAGAGGCTAAACTATAAAGCCAGTCCTTAGAGGCGTGGGTTTTTTTTTTCCTGTTGGAAGGAGGTATCCCTGAGAGGAGTAGTTTCATTTCTCTGGTTAAGATTCATTCCCTGATTAAATTTAATTTCTTCAAAGTTGGAACAGTACCTTCTGTTTTGGGGAAAGAGGGTATAAAAGAGTGAGAGAGCCAGAGGCAGAGAAGACAAGAGCATAAGGAAGGAGCAGAAGATGCAGCTTGAAGAAGTCTAGGTGCAGCTTAGGGTAAAAGAATGTGCGTTTTTGCAACTTATTTTCTTTGAATGCCTTTTGTATCACTCAGCTCTGTTGTCCAAATATCATTATTGTAATTTATTTGTTTCAAAAGATCAGTAAACTGTTGTGTTATGGCACAAGTGTCTGGAATGTCACTCACCCTTAACCCTACGTTACTGGGAAGGGGAAGGGGAAAAGGGGAAGGTGGGGCTCTTAAGGAAGCAGAGATCTTTAAGGAGTTGCTCAGGGGGTCCAGGGCACGGAAGGAACCCTGACACTCTTCCACATTTGTGGATATTTCACTGAATTTCTCCAGAGGGAGGAGAAATTCTCCAACAGTTTCTTAGTGGGAGGATTGGGAGCAAAGCAACAGCGGCTGCCTTGACAGCCTGGTCACCGTTTGTTTTCCATCCTCCAAAATGCCTGATGATCAGCATTGTTGTGTGTATGTTTGTGTGTGTGTAAATGGTGAGCGCCACAAAAAATAGTTAAATGGTGGAGAACGTTTGGAGAAAATTCCACAAAATGCCTTTCTTTTTTCTAAGGGTGTGTGCGCGTGTGCGTGTGAGAGAGAAAAAGTCAAATCTCAGAATTTCTCTCCCGTTGTGGAGTGTGCATGTGCAAGTGTGTGTTGGTGTAAACCTTGTTTTCCAGAGGAGTTCGGTGCCTCTTGAACCAACGGCAGGACTCTTTGCTTCCTACAGAGCTGGGCCACCCCTGAGAGCGGCACTCCTTTCGGACGAGATCGAATGAATAGCCCACTAATCAGAGGAGTGAGATCGGAAGGCATTGATCTATGCAAAAACATGAGCAGAAACGTACTGTAACATGCGCCTGCCTGTTGAAAATGCCAAGACGTCTATGATTAGCTAGTTCCCTTGCGCACACAGGGGCTGCTCACTGAAGTCCCAGCGGCTGGTTTAATTCAGTCTCGTTCCCTTCTCTGGCACAATTAGAAACCTTTTTTCCAAAAGACTCCTCAGCTGAATAGACTCAAAAGCTGCCAATGTCTCCGGCTGAGTTATTCAGTGATCTGCCTTCCCATAGTCAACCAAAGGAACAATCATGGGGTCCGATTACACCTACTTGTGGGTGCTTTTTTTGCGGTGTCAAATCTCTCCTGACACCATCCAAAAGAGAAAAAGGTGAACCCAATAATTACAGCACCACGGCAATGGAATTTCTGCGGGGGCGAACATCGTTGCCGTGTGCAATCAAAAGATCGGATCGCTTCTGGTGACAGACCGAGAATTAAAACAAAAAGGCAGCTCCCAAAAACTGAGACTACCCAGTCCTCTAAAATTACAGCAATAAATGGCTTTGACAATTACTGCTTTTACAGTCCTGCGCCGATGTCACACCACAACATGAAATGAAATAAAATCTTTTAAGGAGGAAGATTATTTTGCCCGTTTTGAAATGCTTTGAATGTTATATTCCGCGGAGTCCATGTTGCACTGGGGGAAATGGGAAGGAGAAATATCTAGCCAGTGTAATGTAGTTCATCTGTTTCCCCTATTTTCTGGTCCCTAATACTTGTCAGTTGCTGCCCGTATTTTTTTTGCCATTAGTTAATGCCTTATTAACGTCCTATTAGTGTGAGCTGTTAGCAGTTAAGTCACAGAATGGGGAAATGGATGCATCTTGTCTCTAGTGAAGATACATCTAAATTTATGCACATTAATCTTGTGTGCGCATGAGTGCAGTGTGCAGTGGCTATTTCAAGCGCTGAACATGTACTAAAATCTGGCCACGTTTCGAAAGCTCAGAGACTAGGGGAACTTTCTTCTGAGCTGTTAGCTCATGTCCACTATTCACATTCATATGCAAAATCAGATGTGTACATGGGTAATGATGAACATGGGAAAGAAGGGACCCTTTTCAGAGGTTGTACGCACTCTGTTCCAAGGTAGAGTTTTAAGGTGGAGGTTTGGTAAGCTATTCACCAAGAATGTTGGGTGAAATTGGTGAGTTGCCGGACTAGAAATGATAGATTGAAGCTGTAATCCTACACCCTTACCTGGGAATAAATCCAGTTGGATTCCAAGGAGGCTGAGTGGAGAGCTGATCAAAGTGTACAAAATTATGCATGGTGTGGAGAATGTTAAGAGGGAGACATTTTTCTCCCTCTCCCATAATACTAGAACCCAGCTCATCCCACAAAGCTGATTGGAGGGAGATTCAGGGAGTGATAAAAGGAAGTACTTCTTCACATAGTGCATAGTTAAACTCTGGAATTCACTACCACAAGATGTGGTGATGGCCACCAATTTGGATGGCTTTAAAAGGGGTTGGATCAATTCGATCTCAAATTTGGCACATATGTGTAGCAACATGTGCTAGACATGTGTATGAAATTTGAGGTCGATCCCTCCAACCCTCGATTTTATATGAATTTATTAAAGATTGTTTGAGTTCTGACAGATCAGAATGACAGCTCGCTACGTGCGTTCATTCAGACCTGTCAGAGCTCAAACGATCTTTAAAAAATTCATATAAAATCGAGGGTTGGAGAGATCGATCTCAAATTTCATACACATATTTAGGCATATCCCATAAGCGCTGTGACCAAGTTTCAAGCCTCTAACTTTTAAAATACAGAAGTTATAGGCATTTTTTCTTTAAAAATAGGGCTGCATAAAATATTGTTTTTTCACAATAATTATCGTGAAGACGATACGGTTCACTGACAGTATGAATGAAGACGATAATTTTTTTGGTCCGAAATGACGATAATGATAAACGATTATATTTTTTGGCAAGCCATTATTAGCAACCCTAGAGCCAAAACAATGTGATTACAAAATAGAATTTAAGATGCAGAGCTTTAAAATGGGGCTTCTCCTTAGACCACAACTGCACTGAAGGGAACCACAAACATGGAGAGAAGACATGGGCCTTGGGGAAAGGAGGGGAACTAGCTCTCAACTTACCAAAAAGGCATTTAATGATGGCTAAAAGACCAGTTCAATGGCCCCTAGTATTGTTCTGAGTTGTCCTGACTTTGGAAGGGGAAGTTGGAGCTCTGACGCCCCTCCCTTTCACAGCTGGTGCACAAAGAACCATGCCAGCTGGCCTCAGAGGTTGGGAACTCAACCTGAGAGAGGGAAGGAAGGGGGCATTTCAGTGGGCTTGGAGAGGAGGAGACCGGAGAGGCTGGACTCCTTCCCTCTCCACCTGAAAGGCTTTTGCTAGATGGGTAAAAAAAGCCCACCTACCAAAAAATGAAAGATGGGAAGATGGAGAGGTTAAATCCCCTCTGCCGCTCCTTCCTTGCCTAGGATGATCATAAGCCTCTGAGTACAGGGCTTTCAGTCATTGAACCCTAAACACACTTGACCTGTGACCTTTTGTAGCAGCTTCCACAAAACACCCTTGATCTATGGCTTGACCACCACCGCCATTAAATAAACAACCCATACCTAGGTCACGAAGGGAAGCAGAGAGCCCCTAGGTTATATGAAGCCAGGCTTTGGACTCAATGGACACTGTACCAGGGGGTAAAGCTTTCTACCTGGATGGACAAGCAGGCCAGCTCCATGATTTTGAGGGCCTTCTCATCACAGTTGTCACCAGCTTCTTTCATTCCTCATCCTCTTTCCCAGCATTGCTACCCTTTTCTGGCTTGGCAGACAGAGAGTCAATGAGCAAGTAGGCAGTAGAAGCTACTGTTTCTCCTTCTCATCACCTCTGTTGTCTGGGCCAAACAGAGAGGCAGGAGATCAAGAAGGTTGCAATGGTGAGGAGGAAGAACAAGGCCAGTATGGTCAATGGTCAGGGATTATGTAGTCCCAAACATCCAGAGGGCATCAGATAGGCAGAAAGGAGATCTCCAGATGTTTTGGATCTCAACCCCAGGCATTCCTGACTATTGGCCATGCTGACTGGGATGGATGGGTGTTGAAGTCCAAAACATCTGGAGATCTACGTTCTGGCCACCTGTGCTCTAGACCCTCCAGCTCGTGTTGTTGAAATGTGATTGCTGCACTTACTTGCCTTAGATGCTGTGGTCCCAGGCTGTGGTCTGAAGGCACATGAGGCAGTTGCCTAGCTGAAGCTAAGCAGGTCTGGATCTGGTCAGCGCTTGGAGGGGAGACCACCGAGGAATCCCAAATCACCTCCTTGAGTTCCACAATGGAAGAAAGGTGGGATGTACATGAAATAAGCAAGTAAATAACTCATAGAGATGGGAACCCTCAGGAAAGAAATAGCAATCCTGCTATTCCAACCCCCTACTGTATAGGAGTGCAGCCTTAGCTTGTATTTCTTCCCTGTTTACCCCTGATTCCATTTCCTTCCCCTGTTTCCCCTGTGTCAAACTGTAATCTCCTTGGGGCAGGGTGCTGACCTCTTGAACTCTATCAAGTGCCATAGACAGGGAATAATGACTTCCAGTTTTCCCCTTCTCCTGTCTTGCTAGTCTGTTGCTTCTCCATTCCTTCAGAGGGGAAAAGAAGAGTTTAACTACACCGAGGTTTCTGTGCATTAAGGGCCCTGTCAGGGCTGAGCGACGGGCAGCAGTCAGGAGTTGGGAGCCAGGACTCAGGACTGAAGAGCAAAAAGGAACAGAGGGCAAACCAGAATACAGAACCAGAGAACAAGGCAGGAGTCAAGACCAAGGAGTCGGAAGCAGTCACGCCAGAGCTTAGGTAGCACTTGTTGCTCACGCCCATTTCCACTGACATAGGAAACTTTCTTTTACTCGCTCCTGCCTGGGAGGAGCCAATGAGTAGTCTAAGCAGAGCCAGTCCAGAAGGTTCTTCACTGAGATGCTGTAATGACGCCCCTCGCCACATGGGGCAGTGTTCCACCGTTCTCGACATTACGCCACCTTCTGGCTGGAGCTCAGAACTGCCAGGAGATGAGGAGGAGGGCAACTCCCAGCATGCCTGCTGTGACGCCATCGCATCTCCAGTTTCCCTGCCTCAGTCCACTTTATTGGCTCCACAAACCCAGGTCACCATCAAGACACATTGCACACTTTGCATTACTCAATGATATGGGGGCAGATTCAGTGAAGATAATGGGGGTCAAAGGGATGCTGCTAATAGGAGCAACCACCCATTAGCTGTAATGTGTAATTCCAGCCCATTGAGTTCTAAATTTCTTTAAAGCCTTGTCTTCTATGGCTTCCTGTCTCCTCTTAGTCATATATACCACCAACCTATTTTATTTATTTATTACATTTCTAAGCAGCCCAATAGCTGAGGCTCTCTCAGCTCCTCCGGAGTCTGTTTAATTATACACCAAATCAGGGCAAATCATGGAACTGCCATTCCGGGTCAGGATACTTATAATCAACCAATCCATTTTCTTAGTCTAGCCTTTGCAATGCCAGGTACCAAAGCAAGCCGTTACTATAGACGCGGCTGTGAGCTTTCGTACCTCCTTCCTAAGGCGAGAGACATCAAGGGCGACGCAATCCGTGGCAATCCATACCTCACCCTTCCATTTAGATTGATTAATTGACCTTTAAACATGTACCCAGAAAATAAATTGCTCAATAAAATAAATTATCCAGCGCTTTGTCGCTCTCGAAATCCACTTTTACTTGAGAAGGGGCTAATGAAGCATGGAAAGCATTGAAGAAATGACTAATGAAGGGAACGAAACTAATAAAGAATAATTGATTAGTCATTTGGAAAAGCCACAGGGCTGCGCAACAAAGCTGGCCTCCTGCAGGAGGATAAACAGGGGGCACTTCTGCTACTGAGTGATACTTCTGGACCATATAATCAGTTCGATCTATCTATCATCTATCTATCTATCTATCTATCTATCTATCTATCTATCAATCATCTATCTATCTATCTACCATCTATCTATCTATCTATCTATCTATCTATCTATCTATCTATCTTCTATCTACCGTCTATCTATCTATCTATCTATCTATCTATCTATCTATCATCTATCTATCATCTCTCTATCTCTCTATCTCTCTATCTCTCTATCATCTATCTATCATCTATCTATCTGTCTATCTATCTATCTATCTATCTATCTATCTATCATCTATCTACCTATCTATCATCTATCTCTATCTATCTATCTATCTATCTATCTATCTATCTATCTATCAATCAATCATCTATTCTACCTATGTACCTACTTGTCCCTTGATTTTGTTTTAGCCAGTTGAAGTTCTTCAGGTAAGTTGCAGAGCCATGCAAAAACAAATGCGAGGTAGTAGATGGTGCTGAACCAAGCCAGATGTCCAAGCTATGGAGGTTTCACTTTCACCCCTCTAAGCGACATGGATAAGGCAAAGTTTTGATCATGGAATCTCTGTAAACATGTTCAGTGGAATGCATTACCAAGCCCTTTAGATACTTTCACGCTCAATGCACAGAGGGCTGCCAGTCAGCCAGGAATGTGGGGATGTTGGGGCGGGGTTGACATGCACCCCAACACACCCCTCTGCACTTTTGCCCTACATATGGGCAGGTGAATGCCTGCATAGGGGTTTTGTCATGTACAGATATGCAAGCCAGAACCTGGATCAATTCTGTATTGTGGCTTTTTCCATTGTAATCAAGGTGACTAGGTTAGGTCTCGTAGCCTCATAGAGTTGAAGGGGCCCTTGAAGGCCATATAACACAGGGAAAGGCAGACATTTTGTTCCATGGGCATATTTGGCAGTTTGAGAAACTCTCCTGAGCACCATCACAAAATGACTACCAAGCAATCCACCAGAGGGATTGAGTAGAATGCAGAGGTGGGGTCTGAGCCCAAACACACTCAACAACTCATTTGAACCTATCAACAGAAAACTATTCCACAGCAATCCCAGGTGCTGGTAAGAAAATGTATTAATTTTAAATAAATCGAGAGAGGTAGGGCACCTTGCCAAGAAAGGTGTCCAAAAACACATAGGTGATGATGGGCACTATTTATTTTATTTATTTAAAACATTTCTTAGTTGCCTTTCAGGGCGGAAGCTCTCCCAAAGCGGCTTACAACCATATATAAAAACAACCATATATAAAAACAGTATACACATTAAAAGCAAGAAAAACATAAAAGTAAAATATCAATTAAAACAATAAAAGCTAACATTAAAAACTAGTAATAAAACAGCAAGGGTAACAGCGGCAAAACAGTATTTAAGAGAAAGCCATAGTAAAATAAAATGTTTCTAAGGCCTTCTTAAAAACCTGTAAGGATGGTGCATGACGGATCGTTGGTGGGAGTTTGTTCCACAGGTGTGGGGCCACTGCTGAGAAGGCCCTCTCCCATGTGAAGACCCACCTAATATCTCTCACTGGTGAGCAGGTGAGAAGGACCTTTCTTTTTTTTATCTTAAAGTGTGGGCAGGCTGATATGGGTGAAGGTGGTCCTTCAAGTAACTTGGTCCCAAGCCGTTTAGGGCTTTAAAGGTCAAAACCAGCACTTTGAATTGGGCTCAGAAACACACAGGTAGCTAGTGAAATTGGCGCAATATAGGCGTTATATGGTCAAATTGCCTTGCCCCCACCAATTCTCAGGCAGCTGCATTCTGCACATTGCCTGCAACTGACTAGTGGAGGCTGGTGGCTCTGATGTCAGCGGGGTGTTCTCAGTCAGAACCAGTCAGAACTCTAAAGGACCTATCCAAGGTGCCACCAGCCATCACTGCCTCTAAGTGCCACGATCTGGTATAAAGGTGGTGTACCCCCCTCCCACCATTTCTCCTTAATGTGAATGAGTTGATGTGACATTTCTTCTACATCAGCTTCATCCCATCTTTATTTTAAAGAACAAGCTTTGCTAATCACAAGTATCAGAAGGATGTGACTGCAAATGGCTCACTCGTCCTTAGCGCAAGATCCAAAACATGCTCAAAGAAGTAAATCAAAAGGAAGAGTTATATACTTGACCCATTCCTTTGAAAGAATGAGGCATCTGTCTCCTAGGCAGGGTCTACATGACTGCTTTAAAATGGTTTATAACAGTTTTGACAACTGTTGGGGCCCAGGACCCATTCCATATACAGTTTTCAAAATGTTTCCGAAGTGTTTTATCCTGCTTAGGGTAGATCTGGCCCTACATTCCAGGACTTTGGTGTCTAATGAGATGAACGTGAAAAGGGGGAGTCCCATTCTTCAGCTTCGATGTGGAATCTACTGCCTGGCATTTCCTTGCAATGGTGACCCCATGCACTGTTGAAGATCCCACAGGACAGACTTTGTGCAATGACAGCCACTCTCTGAACCTTGATTGAGGGTTGATTCTGTAAAGATGATGAGACCTGGAAGAAAAATGGGTTGACGGAGCCCCAGGGAATCATTTTTGGCTTGACAAATTGCTATTGTAATTGGCCCAGGTTGAGTCCTGGACTGCTTCTTCAAGAGGCAAAGGCACAGGAGAGAGAGGCTGTTCATCCTGGAGTAGTTCTTCCCAAGGATTTGTGGCCTTACAGAAAGGAGACCAAACTGTGTGGGGAACTGGCCAAGGCTTGGGGTTCTTCTCAAGACCCCTTCCCATCTAATAATTGGAGATATCAATACTGCCTATGTTCTGTCACCAGATCTCACCTAAAACAGTTGCTTCCACATGTTGGCAGGGTCTGATGGGAGTTGTAGTCTGCAAACGAACCTGTCCAGTTGAGGTATGGGGAAAAACTACCACAGCCAGAGACTAGAGGCTCATGGGAGTTCCATGATTCAGGGGAACCCCATTCCTAGGCCCTCCTGCAAGTTGCTTCTGAAATCCAGACCTCCATGGATTCAACTATCAAAGAGGAAGCAGAGTAACCACCAAAGACTCTACACCACCCATAATCAAAGCTCAGGATCACAGATTTTCTGGCCTCCTTGGAGGCTGGGGGTTCCCTTCCCATGAATGTGCTTTGCAATTCTCAGTGCCCACATTGGCTTTCAGGTGGCACCCAGAATTTGCAGTGGGCATGCCACATCATGGTTAGAGTGTGGGGCCATGTGTGTGTGTGTGTGTGTGTGTGTGTGTGAACAAAACCACTTTAATTATGACTGACACTTTCCCTGCAGGTACTGTACCTTGGCTATGTTGCCAGCTTCTTAGCCTTAGTCCCAGATGCTTTGTCCTCTGTTCAAGGTGCTGATTCTGTCCCTGCCCTTCTGGATCTGACACAGTTGTACAATGCTCTTTCCCACCTGTACATATCCTGTACATACGTTCAAAAAACCCACGTTCCAAAATGCACCATCTCCCCATTGAAAGGAAAGGGAAAACAACGTAATCAAAGATGGGAACAAGGCAGACCAAGCTTTGAGGGGGAATTTGAGCCCAGTTGATTCTCCCACCTGTACTGAGAGAAGAAATAATGCCAAAGAGCCGGAAATACAACATGGCAAAGGACTGAGCATGGAGGTGTGGTGAGGGGAGCGCTGTAGGTGGTCTTCCAGGCTCAGAAAGCTATTTATTTGTATGGGGCAGAATCTCTCTTTACCTTCATGGGACCACTTGTCCTCCATATAGGGAGGGTATTGTCAACTGGGGATGTTGGGACATGCAGTACGAAACAGCTGAAGGGTGCCAGCTTGCACTGAAATTTCCCTTTGCTAAGTATGGTTATTTTGAAGCAGCGCAGCTGTAACACTAGTAGGAATGGTTATTCTTCCATTAATTTGTCATTTACAAGATCTGGTAAATTAAAAAAAATGGAGGAAGAAATCCCCCTCTCCCATTCCATGTTTCTGCAACTGGCTCCTCGGGGCAGCAGCTATTTGGTGCTTCTTGTTTTCAGCATCCATAAAACCCTTTATCACGCCGAAAAATTATTCCTTAATTTTTATGGGCTTCTCGCTAAGACTGTTGACGCTGATGGATAGTTCTATATCCCTGCCTCTCCTTGGAGTTTGCTGTGAGTAGATATTGTTCCCTGGGTGGGAAATAAAGGTAGAAAAGTGTCCATATTTAATTTACTGCTTGCAATAACTGGAGTTTTATCAACATTCCACCAACAAATTATTCTTATTGTCAACTTCCTTTGCCTGGAGCTGGGATGCCAAAGAGAAAATTGTGTTTTTACAAAACACACCTCACCTGATCACCTGGGCCGGCATGTCGCTGGAGATGGAAGCGACACAGGTGGAATTTCGCTTCACTGAAAACAAGCAGTAGGAAGAAGCACTTTCTAAGAAAATCCATTGTATGATTTCTCCCAAGCAAGGAGGATGTGCATTGCTAAAAGCAAGCTGCGAAGGGTTGTGGCTTCAAGGCATGTGATGCAACCATGCTGCTGCGGTGGAGCAGGTCTGGGCCTGGTTATTTCTTGGATGAGGGACCTGCTAAGAATTCCGTGTCTACTGTTTTATCATGGAAGAAAGCTGGAATATAAATGCAGTTAATTCATAAGGCAGTTCAATCTTGTGGAGCATTTTCTATGCGGGGAGAAAGCCTTAGCTGACTCCAGTCTATGGGAGAGACCGTAGAGAAGGGCAGAGGGATGCAGCTCCATTCAAGTTTACACAGAACCCATATGATGTTGTGGTTAGGGCTGTCATGATTCTCAATGAGACGTGAGACAAAGAAGTGGGCTATGCAAACCACAATATATGTTTTCAGTAAAAACACCTCTACACGAAGCATGAATGCTAGGAGCTATCCTCTCATCCTAATTAGCTAAACAAAGCAAGGCAGTCACCTGTTAACTAAATGGACAGTTTCCCACCATGCCCGATGGGCTTTTACTGGACTCCTCCTTCAGGAAGGGTCTTCATGATATAACTTCTGCTATGCAGCTAGTCTGGTGGATCACCTCCCACCTTCTCTCAATTCAACCTGCTTGACCTTGCAGCGGACTCTGGAATCTGTTAATTCTGATGCTCCCTCCTCCTCTGACAAAGACCGAGTTCCCAGGGGCAAGGAGGAAGGGGGAAGACGATCTCTGAGCCTAGTACTCCTGCTTGATAAGTTCTTGGGACAATTCCTCTCTGACTCCTGGAGAGTTTGGAGCATTTCCTCCTCTGCTCCCTGTCTCGGTTGGCCTACTTCTACTTCAAGCTCCAAGTCTGATTCAGAATCTGAGACCAAACCAGAGAGCCCAGGCCTTATCCTGACCAGGGGGGTGGACAGGGACTCAGATTCCTAGGTTCAAGTATCCACTTGTTGTGATGATAAAATGGAGAGGAGGAGGATCATCTTGGGCTCCTTGGAGGAAAAGTCAGGATATCAATCTTGTGGCAGTGAATTCCATAGTTTAATTCTGGGCTGTGTGAAAAAGCCCTGCCTTTTATTTGTCCTGAATCTCCCACTAATCATCTTCATGGAATGACCCCATTGGGTTCTAGTATTATGAAAGAAGGAAAAAAAATGTCTCCCTATCCACATTCTCTGCGCCGTGCATGATCTTGTACACCTCTATCATGTCTCCCCTTAGCCTCCCCTTTTCCAAGCTAAATAATCTCATTTCTTGTAACCCTTTTTCCTTCTCCCTCCCAATCCATTTTCCTTTTATGTCATTTCTTTTAAATTGGAATCTTAAAGGACAGGGCTCACTTGGAGGTGATTTTGTTTGGCTGAAGAGTAGGGTAAACATTCTGTAAGTAAATAATAATAAGTAAATAAACTTCAAGACTCCTGCTCCCCCTTCTTGTGATTCTTTAGGGCCCCCTAAGGATAATACCATTGCTTTCTCTACAGCCCCAAGCAGCAGACTACATGGATCAGGAGGCTGCCTGATCTAGGTTTGGTCATTCCTGACACAGCTGCATCCCAGCACACCAAGAAGAATGATACCCTGTTGTGCTCAAATATAATAAATGGCTTTATATTTACGGATTTATTAATTGGGAGCAAGTCCAGTTTCCAATAAAGTTGCATCAACAAGTTCATTAATAATCTTGGCTTGACTGCTGAGCTCTTGCAGTGCTGGAATTCATTTGTGCACGCAGACACTATCAGAGTTTGGGTTTTCTTGTTTTTCAGACTGGGTAAACAGGCTGCACATTAATAATTGCTTCAGCCATAATTTTTCGTGGGAGGTTTGCTTTTCATCAGTCAAAGTCACCCCCTTTCTTCTTTGTCTTTGTGTTTCTCCCCCCTTCCAGTTTGATTGTTTACACTCTTGACGTCTTGCAATGGAAACGCCACCCATCCCTCTGAGACAACAAGTCTGGAGCTCCGGGGTTCATTTCCATTTCCATTCATTTCCATTTCCGGCGCCTCTAAATAACGGGCATTCGTTGCAAAATCGATGTTTGCCGCCCGAGCCATTTTTAATGGCATCATTAACATTCATAACCAGTGTGGCATTTTATGGCAGTGTGGAAGGTTCAGGGAATACAATATGATTGAGCAGAAACATAGTTTTTCAGCGCTTCTCGCTCCGAAATGTCAAAAAGTACCCTTTTATGCTCAATGAATTTGCTACAGATTTGATTTCATTCCATGTCACTTAAGGTCACTGCACAATGTTTCCTTTTTATTGTATTACAAGACACATGATGCCAGCAACTGGCTCTTCTGTCTGCTGTGCCTGGTTCTCAATAAGAAGATACGAACTCCCTCTTTGGATAAGAGCAAAGATCCAGCTAGTTCAGAGGTGGAGAAACTTAGGCCTGGGGGGCGGGATTCCAATCTGAGGTTCTTATCTGCCCCCCTTCCTCCTGTCCCCGTCACTCTTTCCCCAAGCACCAGTTGAGAGGCTCCCCAGTTTTTGTGCAGAGCAATCCCCATTCTAAAAGGTTACATTCATTTATTTATATATTCATTTCATTTCTACACCACCCAATATTTTGTACGTGGCAGGGGTAGCCACTGATAGCCTTTTCCACCAGGAGTTCACCCAACCCTCTTTTAAAGCCGCCTAGGGTATTTTGTAGTTAGGCAGGGTATAAGTTAAATTAATAATAATAATAATAATAACAACAACAACAAAGGCATCCAAATTGGTGGCCATCAGTACATCTTGTGGTAGTGAATTCCATAGTTTAACTGTGTGGAAAAGTCCTTCCTTTGATCTGTCCAGTTTCATGGGACAACCCCACTTGGTTCTAGTATTACGAGAGAGGGAGAAAAATGTCTCCCTCTCCACATTCTCCACACCATGCATGATTTTGTACACCTGCATCGTGTCTCCCCTTAGACTCCTTTTTTCCAAGTTGAACAATCCCAGCTGTTGTAACCTTCCCTCATAGGGGAGATGCTCCAGCCCCTTGGTCATTTTAGTTGCCTTCTGCACTTTTTGCAGCTCTATGGCATCTTTTTTGAGGTGTGGTGACCAGAACTGTCAATAATATTCTAAGTGTGGTCGCACGATCTATTTGCATAAGGGAGTTCGCCTCCACTGCTCCTCCCGCTCTGTGTTGAATGGCCATAAGCCTCTGAGTTCAGAGGCTTGCGGCCATCCCCATAGGATTGAGCCCTAAATGCATGCATGCATGCATGCATGCAGAAATAAAAGATGGCCTTCAAGGTCTCTTCCAACTCTTATCATTCTGCATGGATGGTTTTGGTTTCTAGATGTGTATTTGTTATGTGGCATGGTAGCTTCAGTTGCATTGTAGCTTCAGTTGCATAGGCTCCATGTAGATATTCCAGCAAACAGACAAATCTGGGGCTTAGGCCCACTATTCTGCCACCAAGAGTAGTAATACAGCAGGAAGTAACCACAGGATACTATATGCATGTTGCATAAAGAAGGTGTGGTTAAGGGCACGCTCCTTAAAGGCATAGTCCTTAAGAGCCATCACATCCTGGCATGTCAGAGCTTAAGTCAACATGGAAAGCCCTTAACACGCCATGTGAAATTGAAAGGTTTCTTTGTTGATTGAATTAATTCCTAAGTATCATCAAGTATGGCATGTGATGCCTCATGGAAAATATTTGCCTCTTGATTTATTTGATTGTACTTTTGAGTTGTAAATACCTTCTACATGTTATTTATTAGTTAGGGAGTGTACGTCCTTACACTTGAAACAAATCAAATCAAGCCACCGCAGCCATAATGTTCAGCCAATGAAAGAATAGTGAGGAAGCAGCATTGGAGGATCCAGAAGAAGCGAGAAAATACCCCAATTAAAAAAGAAAAGAAAAAGAAAACCAGTGAAGGATCCAGAAGAAATAATCAGTTTCTAGTATTTAGGGGCCTCTGAGTGGAGGGTATTCCATAAAATGGGTGCTGCAACTAAAAAGTCCCTGCAATTCAGACAGGATCCCATTAAGTATCCTACTATAGGGAGGCTAATCAAGGAGGAGAGATCCCTTGACATTAAAAGCCAGGATAAAAAAGACATTAAAAAAACCATTTGATATGCTACATTGATGCTAACAGCTGTGAAACGTATACTAATATACTCTCAATGAACTCAAAAACCAATATACAGAAATATCCTAGGGCAAATCATTTGCAAACACATATCATGTTCAAAAATATTACCAACATGGTAACCTAAAATATGGTGGAGCTAAAATGGTCCCATAACTTCCAGAGTTTTCAAAAGGTCAGCAGCAGCACTTGAAATTGGGCTGAGACACTGATGGGGAGCCATACCGTGCTTATGCCACACAGATATATAGCATTCCCTGAATCTTATTTCTATCCGCAAATGGACCCCTCTAAGCACATCACAGCAGCCAGGACCGGACAGACTGGGGATGATGGAAGCATCCCAAAACATCTGAAGGGCACCAGGTAATGGAAGTCTGCCCAAAAGTTTGAGCTGAAGCTCAACCCAATGGTTTTCAGGACAGCTGATGGGGATGGAACATTAGGGGAAATTACTCGTGATGAGTCTGACCAAGCTCAGAGTGGAATCCATAGGGGCTCCTCTGTAGCATTGACTTCTCCACCATCACTGCATCCACAGGTTCATCCAGCTGAAAATCTAAGTATTGAAGGGCCTCTGAAATTAGTTCTGTCATAAATTAAGTGGTGTAACTCAAGAAACAGAAATATGCATCCATAAATCAGTCTGTGGTGAGAGCCTGAAGATTCAGTCTGAGCCGAGTTGTAACAATACTGGAATCACAAAACATCAGAAATCCAGTCCAAAGGTTCAGGATATGTCAAGGCAATAACAAGGTTACAGGGAAGCACTGAAGAATGGTCAGGATACGGTCCAAAGGTCAGAACAAGTCTAGGCATGAAACATGAAGCTGGGAAGCACAAAGCAAGACAAGGCACCAAATATGAGAGTTGCTTCCAGCACTCTGGCTGAATGCTGGCCAGGCTTTTATGGGAAGTGGACTAATGATCAATTGCTGTATGCTGGATTGAAACTCAGCTGGTCCCTGCCTGCTTCCATGAAGTGTCATGCCCCCAACACTTCCAGGCTCAGCTGTTTCCTTTCTCTGGCTGATTCCTTAACTGACGCACAACAAGTGCATTGGATATAAACGGTGGCACTCACAGTCTGGTATCTGTAGGTATTTCAACAGAGTCTGCACAGTCATCTTCTAGGGATAATGTAGTTGCAAGATTTTGGCACTGAGCCTGGGGTGGAACTATATGTCCTCTAAGGTACCGTACCACATTAAAATTCTATGATTCTATGTCCTGGAACAGCTTTCCCCAATCCAGTGCCCTCCAGATGTTTTGGACAACAATACCCAGCATTCCTGTCCAGCTGGGGGCTGATGGGACGTTGAGCATTATCCAACTGAGTAATTCCATTAGTGCAAATTATGTTGTGTCAGCAGAAACTAGGTTCTGAACTATGCACATGAGAAGAATCCAACGAAAGCTACCTTTGCACAAGCACTTTTGCACAAGTGGTTGTGCATTCTGCTTGTGCAACAGGTTGTGTATCAAATTGTGCAAAATTCTTGTGCGAGCAGTTGTGCAATACATTGTGCATAACTCTTGTGCAAGGCGTTGCACAATATGTTTTGCAATGCATCATGTAACATGGCGTGCTACTGGTTGTGCAACAGCTTGCACAACTGGTTGTGCAAGTGTAATGGGCAACCGCTTGAGCAATGGAAACATTCAGCAGAGCTCCAGTAGCACTGTTTGAGTTTGTGGAATGACATGGTTGGATCTCTGGAGAGCAAAACATGAGTTTGGAGAAGGTGGTCCCAGATCATCAGCTGATCTGGTTTGCTCCCAGCTTGGGCAGACTTCAGGCTTGCAGAATATACTTGGTTTCCTATAAAAACCTGAGGTCTGACAATTAAAGCCAGATGCAAAATGGTGGCTCAGGGACTGGAGAGCCAGGACTTGAACAGGCCAATAGAAATCTACATCTGATGTGCTACAGATCAGGAAGAACTGTCTGTTTAGCCAGAGTGGAGGGAGAAGGCATTTGTTTCTGTCGTTAAAAAAAGTGGGAGCCAGAACCCCTCTCATATCTATTGCATCCTCCAGCAATGTACCAGTAGCAGCTAAACTTCCTTCGGCTCTGGTTTGACTGGCAGCTCATCTCTCCGAGGCATCGGGCAAAGGTCTTTCCAGTGAGGGATGCCGGAGGAATTCAATCTTTGAGAATTCTAACACGAGCTGACCTGGTTTCCACCTCCTGGATGGAAGAATGTATGGGTTGGAAGTTGGTTATCTTGCAGGTTTTGTTTTTGTTTTGTTTTGGTTGCACATCCTGAATGTTTTCATCTTTTTTTAAAAAAAATTAAACCCATGTCAAAAGCATTATTTTGAGAGAAAATATTTTTAAATATACTTGTTTATTTAAATATGTGTTTAAATGTGAACTTTCTTTTAAAAACTTGCAGATTAATGCAGAAACAGGACGGACCTATAAGCAGACACCTGCAAAAGGGACACAGACTGGACAGAGACACATCTGTCCATCCTGCCACCTTCAACCTGAAGGAATTCTTCAACTGGAGATGCCAAGGATTGAACTGTGGATGTTCAAAAAGCAATGCATGTGGTCAGCTGTTCACCTGTGCCCCCTCTCGTCCCCACTGAGCACTCCAAAAGAATCAACAGGGTCACATTCCCCTTATTCATCTCCTAACAAAGACTGTCAGCCATGGCAATTGTACATCATATCAACAGAGACCTGCAGCAAATGTTGCAGCTCTTCATTGTATTTTTTTACTATCTCCCTTTCCTTTCTATTCAAATTTCCTTTCTCCTTTTCCCTCTTTCCCTCTTTCTTTCTTTCCTTTAAAACAACCAAACGGGGGGCGTGGCCTAGCAAAACATGGGATAGGTCGCAAATCCTTCATCTTCCGAAAGAAGCAGTGAATTAACTGTAAATTCCCTATCTTAAAAGAGCGATTTGTTACATACAAGTCTGCTAAGGAGAGGGGAAAGCTTGCTAAAGAGACTGCAGCTGGAAGAAGATTTATGATTTTATAACCGGCTTGGCAGAGGGAGGTGACGGACCGACAGCTTTGAAGTACGGTGAAGGTAAATAAAAGACGTATATACAATGCTGGCTGATTGAATGGACGGTAGAACGATTGCTAACTTTCAGAAAAGAGTTTTTTAAGCTTTGGAAAACTTTTAAGCTTTCAAGCGTGGAAAGACTGCTGGTTGTATAACTGAGTGGCTGAGAGGAGGGGCTAACTCTGCCCGAGGAGAAACGAAACTAAACGTTTCAGCCGTGGCAATTAAAAGAACAATTAAAAGATTATAAGTGATTAAAAGGCTGTTCGGGAGACAGAGAAGCCAGAGGGAGTGAATGAGGGAAAGAGACTTTGATCCCTGGCTTGAAGTGGCTGTGTGCTTATCGGATAGGCTTGATTTATGAGCAAGAAGAAAATAACTTCTTGGAGTCGACCTAAGGGAGATCGTCCGTCCGATAGTAGCTACAGGCTAGTCCGTACTGATAAAATGTCGGATAAAGATTCTGAAAAGATAAAGAAGCAATCCCCTAGTCATGCCGGAAATGCCAGTGCTAAGACTGGAACTAAGCCAGGTGCAATTCCTAAAACAACCACAGGGAGGCAAGCTGACCCAACAGATGAGCTGATTCAGACTATCCAAAAGATGCTGGATCTGGCCATTTTAAAACAAGATGGTAATATCGAGCAGGCTTTATTGAAGCAAGAAGAACGATTGGCTAAAAGAATTACCGATTCGCAACAGCAACTCTTGGCAGGACTTCAAAAGGTGGAGAAAGAGGTTGGAGCTTTGCAGGAAGAAACTGGAGAACTAAAGGTTCTATATAAGAAACAAGAGGAACAGCTAACGCATCAGGATTTACGGCTTATCGCGATGGAAGACAGGGACCGAAGAGCAAATATACGCATAAGATCTTTTGGGGAGCAGCAAGGGGAGACCCTTAATAGTATAAGAGAATTAATCTTGGCATGGGTCAAACAGCTGGTGCCACAGGAAGATTGGAGAATGGAAGATATTGAGCGGGCCCATAGAGTGGGATTTGGAAAGACAAGAGAGTTCCCAAGAGACATTATTGTGAAATTTGCTAATTATTACAAAAAAAGAAAAATTAATGCAAGCAGTTAGAAGTCAAGGTCAACCAACGCTTCAAGCAACACCAATTGAGGTCTTCCAGGATTTGTGCCCCCAAACGGTGCAGTGGAGGAAGAGCGTTAGAATCTGTACAGGGGCATTGAAGAAGAAATCGATCTCCTATAATTGGGGATACCCAGTTTTCTTGAGATTTAAGTGGAACGGGAAGCAGCAAAGAATTACATCTTGTGAGCAAGGAATCGAGCTATTGGAGAAGCTGGGCATAATGGATGCCACATCGGTTGGAGAAGAGAAGCAAGACGAAGGCGTGGCAGGAGGGAGTAATGAATAGAAGATACGGAGGGAGGGTAGACGTTATCCCGGAATGTTGGGCCGAGTTCCCCCCCCCCTAAGAGTTCTAAGAAGATTGGGACCAATGCCCAGGAAGCTGGTGAGGAGGGGGGTGAAAATGGGGGTGAATGTGGGGGGGAGGGTTAGGGAGGGGGGGAATGTGTTACACAGAGGGAGACCGACTTAAAGACGTGTGTGAAAGTGAGAGATGGAAAATAAACTTAGATTGGCAACATTGAATGTTAAAGGGCTAGGAACAGTAATTAAAAGAAAAAGAATTGAAATGTTATTAAAGAACAAAAAAATAGATGTAATTTTTTTGCAGGAAACTCATCAGGCCAAAGATGGAGTTAATGAGCTTCGAATGAGGGAGGTGGGCGTTTACGAGAAGGCATATGGAACTTCGAAATCGAGAGGGGTGGCAATAATAATTTCAAAAACATGTGGTATAACTATTCAAAGTGTAAAGAAAGATAAAAACGGAAGGTTTCTTATTATGTTCTGCAAGTTGGGAGAAGAGGAATATGTATTGGTGAATGTCTATGCTCCAAATGGGAAACAAATGGATTTTATTGATGAAGTATTTAACGTGTTGGGAGAAGTGGGTAAAAAGCACATTGTGATGGCAGGTGACTTTAATATGGTACTAGATATAGGGAAAGATAGGGATAACATATTAAAAGATACTAAGAGGGTGGGGAAGACAGAGTTAAGCAAATTAATGGAAGGGAAAGAATTAATGGATGTGTGGAGAGTTTTAAGAGGGGAAGAAAGGAAGTATACCTTCTACTCACAGAGATTTAAGAGCTATTCAAGGATAGATTATATTTTTGTATCAAAAAATATGTTACCCAAAATTATAGATTGTGACATTGGAGTTATCAAGGTTACTGACCACGCGTTAATGATAATGGACATGGAAACCAAAAAAGATTATAGACAAGCGAAGAGATGGAGATTGGATGTAAGGTTGCTGAATAAAAAAGATATAATGGAGAAGATAAAGAAAGAATTGCAGGAAATATGGGAGATTAATGAAAAAGAGAATAACCGGCAGGACATATTGTGGGATACAATGAAAGCTGTGGTAAGAGGGATTTGTATTAGGGAAAGTTGTACATTAAAAAAACAACAGGAAGCCCAAAATAAAAAGATTGAAGAGGAGGTAAGGAGTTTGGAAGATAAGTTAAAGGAGACAAAAGATAAACGCCTAATTGCCCAAATTCAAGCTAAGAAAAAGGAATTAGAGAAAGAAGAATTAGAACAAGTACAAAAAAATTTGTTGTATTTAAAAAGAGATTTTTTTGAATATAGCAATAGGAATTCAAAGATGCTGGCCAGATCCACACAGTTAGAAAAGGCTAAGAATATGATAGGGACAATAAAGGATAAGTCAGGGAATAGTTGTAATTTAATGAAAGATAAATTAAATATATTTAAGGATTTTTATAGTGAATTATATACATCAGGGTCGGGACCGCAAGATAAGGTATTGGAATATGTAGAGAGGAATTGGAAAATAAAATTGCAGAAACAGGATAGGGAATATATGGAAGGTTTAGTTACTGAGAAAGAGATAGAGGGAGTTATTGATAAACTGAAAGGAGGAAAATCACCAGGGATGGATGGTTTGGGGTCGGAGTATTATAAGCTTTTTAAAGGAATTTTAATACCAAGATTAAAGAAATTATTTAATAATATAATAGAGGGGGGGAAGACTCCACCATCATGGGATCATTCCCTGATTATATTAATTCCAAAACCAGGTAAGGACTTAACGGATCCCGCATCATACAGACCAATTTCCTTAATAAATCAAGATTCAAAGATATTTACAGCAATATTGGCAAAAAGAATGGCCACATTTATTTGTAAATATATTAAAAAAGATCAGTGTGGATTTATTCCGGGTGGGCAAATGTCTAATTTAATGGGAAGAGTACTAAATATAATTAGTATTATAAAAAAAAGGAATTTAAAAGCAGGCTTGCTAGCATTGGACATATTCAAAGCCTTTGATTGTGTGGAATGGCCAGCACTTAAAACAATATTAAAAACATTTGGGTTTGGAGACAAATTTATGGGAGTGATGGATAAGTTGTATAAAAACAATAAAGCGGAAATAATGGTTAATGATGGGTTAACACAACAGATTACACTAGCCCGAGGAACTAGGCAGGGATGTCCTCTTTCACCGAACTTATTCGCAATAGTAATAGAAATTTTGGCAAATGTAATAAGGGAAGATGAAAGAGTGAAGGGGATAGGAAGAAAAGAGAAGATTAAAATGAATATGTTTGCGGACGATACTTTACTGACCGTAGAAGATCCCCTAGGGAGTGCAGAGGTGATTAAGAAACATTTAAGAGAATTTGGAGAAATTACGGGATTAAAAGTAAATTGGGGGAAGTCAGAAATGATGTTATTTAATTATAATAAGGAAGAGCTGGAAGAAGGTAAGGTTAAGTTGGGTCTTAGACTTAAAAATATAGTACGTTACTTAGGGATTAATATTGATAGAGATTTAGAAAGGCTAGAGGAACTTAATTTGGTAGCTTTAAAAAAACAAGTAGGGGAGAAATTAGAAGTATATAAGAAATTAAAACATTCTTGGTTTGGTAGAATAGCAATTATTAAAATGAAGATTTTACCTAAGATTAATTTTTTGTTTAGAATGTTACCAATTAAAATATCAGATGTAGAGTTGAAAAGTTGGCAAAATATAATTAATGCATATTGTAATGGGGATAAGAAAGCTAGGATTAATAAAGGGTTATGGTATAAGGCTCAAAAGAAGGGAGGTTTAGGACTTCCAAATATTAAGTATTATTATATAGCTAATCAGTTAAGATATGTTATAAGTGGTATTCTAGGGGAGGAAGATTTGGAGTGGTTGGAGACGCAAACTAGGGAAATAGATTATAAATTGAAAAATATTTTTTTAAAAAAAATTCAAAAGAAAGAATTAAAGGGACTGGACAACCCTTTGTTGGTAAATATAGTGGAGATCTGGGAGAAATTTAGGGGGAAGTTGATACCAGGAGATTCACCACTTGCCCCAGTGGTAGTAGTGGAGAATTTCCCAAGAGTGTTAAAAGTGGAGATTGAAGCGAGATTGAAAGATAAGGAAATAATTAAGTTAAGGAAGTGGATGGAAAATTTGAAAGATAATGAGCAAATTAAAGAGCTATTGATAGGTCAAAAATCAGCATGGTTTAAATGTATACAATTAGGGAAATGGACTCAGGAATGGAAACTGAAAAATAACAAGTGTAGAAATAATACAAGATTTGAAGATTTAATAGAGTCGAAAGGTAGGAAAGAAGAAAAGAAAATTAAGAAAGGGTTGACTAGTGAGATATATAAATTATTGATAGAGGAGGAGTTTCAAAATTCACTTAAAGCAATAAAAAAGGTTTGGGAAGAGGATGTGAATGGAGAAATTAAGGAATACAACTGGGAGAGGTTGTGGAATGCAAGAATGTTAAAATTGTTATCGATCAGAATTAAGGAGAATTTTTATAAGGTATTGTGGAGATGGTATCTAACACCGGTTAGATTTCACCAGATAGATAAAAAAATATCTAAAAATTGTTGGAGGGGATGCCAGGAGGTTGGAACTTATTACCATATGTGGTGGAGCTGTGAATATGTACAAAAATTTTGGAAAAGGGTATTTAAAGAAATAAGTGAAATAATTGGAAGTAAAGTGGAATTAAACCCGAAGCTTGCTCTACTAGCAATATGGGATAGAGGGGAAGAGGACAAAAATAAGAGAGAATTGATAAACAACCTCCTGACACCTGTTAGACTAATGATTGCAAAAAATTGGAAAGGACAAGGAAGCTATACAATAGAAGAATGGTATAAAGAAATATGGGATATGGCTTTGAATGATATGCTGACTTGTAAAATGAAATTAAAGAGGGGAATGTCCGGTAAAAATGATTTTGGGGAAATATGGAGTCCCCTATTGGAATATGTATTAAGATTGGGGAAGGGACAAACACCTTCAAAAGAGTCGATAAATTTCTGGATAGAATAAAAGATTAAGAGAAGGTCTCATGGTGTGGGGGTGCACGGGGGGGATTGTCGTGGATTATGTATGTATTTTATGTTATTATTATGTTGAAATTAATAAAATTATTTAAAAAAAAAAAAAAAAACAACCAAACCAAACCATCATCCGGAAATTAGCTGCTGTGAAAAGCAAGAAGTGTAAATGATTTAGTAAGATGCTGAACTGAGCACACATCAATGACCTGAAGGGAAGGTTGTGGGGAGGGAAACATGGGAAACGGAGGCTTATTGTTATATTAGTTTACATGATTTATTTTATTTGCACCCCCACCGTTCTACCAAAAAAGACCACTCAAAGTGGTATTATATGACTTGTCCCATTAGAAAGAGGTAGAAGGGTTTCTTTTTCTCATCCTTATATGCAGGACCATGGATGTGGCATCAGTAAACTTCAGCCCAATTGTGATGCGACCGTGCATTTGATCCTACCAAGATTTTTGTGGGGGGGTAGCAGTGTTTTATGAAGGCATACTTGCTCAGCAGTAAGGTAGAGGGTGGCAGTGGTGTGTGCGTGGTGTGTGTGTGTGTGAAGGTTGGAAATGAACTGAAAGGAATGATAATTGTGGCCCACTGGGCATGCTTCAGTTCTGGACTTAATTGTATTAAACCGGAATGGAGGAGGAACAGAATGCAGGGCATCATCAAACCAGCAACAACGAAGAATCCTGGAACAAATGAAGAGGTTGGATAAGGGAAAGCCTCTCGTCCTTGGACATGTGTGAAATGCAACTTTGTCACGGAGAAAACGTTTTGTGCCTAATTTGTACATTGCGGTTTGACACGTTTGCCACCTGTTAGGACAAAACAAACAAAACAAAAGCCTTTTGTGCAAGATACCGTGTGACTTGCACAGGGTTCCTGCGTGCTATGTGGGGGACCCCGCCCGCCTCCCTGAATGCCAGGACACTTTCAAGAGACTAAATAAATATTAATAAACTATCAGGAGCACGACATCCGTTAGAAAAAAGCAGCGGCTAACAGATGGTCCGTAGTTAACCATAAAATTATTTTCACTCGAAGAGATGGGGTGACAGAACAGCCTGCGAGATCCTAAGACCCTTTTCACAGAAGCAGACGGAATGCAGGGCTTAAAATTCTTTTTATGAACCCAGCTCCATCTGGCTCGTTTCTGAGGATATAGTTTAGCCTGATCCGGTTGATGGAGGAGAGAAACCGTACCAAAATCACGTTAGAAGTCCCCAGTTTGATTTCAGGCTTAGATTTATGGGAGGCATTCAAAGCTTTGGTCTGAGATGCCCAAGAGTCCCGTGCTTTTTCAGTGGCACTGCATGGGCCCAGAGGCTACAGCTGGAAATAATTGCATCTCCCTAATTCTCTTTTGTGAATGTTAGATGGTCTCCAAGCAGGCTCTGTATTGGTGTTTTGCAAACTTCTGGTAGCTGAGGGTGAAACTACATTAGACATTACAGAGGAGATGCATGTAACAGTCCCTAGATTAGGTAAAACAAAGAAATCAAAATAAAAGAAAGGTGTTCCAACAAATTATACTCAAAAGTGTGTACAAAATGATGCCTGGTGTGGAGAATATGGATAGGGAAACATTTTTCTCCCTCTCTCATAATAATAGAACCCAAGGGGGTCATTATCTCATGAAGCTGATTGGTGGGAGATTCAGGACACATCAAAGGAAGGACTTCTTCACACAGCGCAGACTCAACTATGGAATTCGCTACCACAAGAAGTAGTTATGGCTAGGCTGACCATATGAAAAGGAGGACAGGGCTCCTGTAACTTTAACAGTTGTAGAGAAAAGGGAATTTCAATCAGTGTCATTTGTATGCAATTAGTTCCTGGTGAAATTCCCTCTTCATTACAACACTTAAAGTTGCAGGGGCCCTGGCTTCTTTTGTATCTAGTCACTCTAGTATAGTGCCTGCAACTTTAACTGTTGTGATGAAGAGGAAATTTCACCAGGAACTAATTGCATACAAATGGCACTGGCTGAAATTCCCTTTTCTCTACAACTGTTAAAGATACAGGAGCCCTGTCCTCCTTTTCATATGGTCAGCCTAGTTATGGCCCCCAATTTCGATGGCTTTAAAAGGGGGTTGGAATAATTCCTGGAGGAGGAGAAGGCTATCAATGGCTGCGAGGCCTGATGGCTATGTGCTACCTCCAGTAGCAGAGGCAGGAAGCCTATATACACCAGTTCCTGGGGAACATGGGTGGGGTGGTGCTGTTGCATCTATGTCCTGTTTGTGGTTTTCCTCTAGGCCACTTTGTGAACAGAGTGCTGGACTAGATGAAGCCTTGGTCTGATCCAGCCGGACTCTTTTTATGTTCATATGTTCTAGCCAGACTACCAGCAGGGCAATTTTTCTATAAAGTGAAATACCAGGGTATCCACTGCAAAGGGTTTTTCCAGGGGAACAAAAGAAAAGCATGGGCTCACAAGGACTACCTTCTGAAAAGGGGGTCACATGCACTTGATGGATGAATTGTCACCGTGCGTCATAGGCCTGGGCAAAAAATGGCCTGATTCAACCACTGAATGGTGCTGTTTCATCTAGCAAAATGGTTGCCAGAATTCAGGGGCAGTTCTCGGAGGTGTGGGGAAATGGCCAAATAGGCCATGGCTTACCTTGCCTTTTTCTTTTTGATGTCCAAGCTCTCTCTGTCTCTGTCTCTCTCCTGCTTTTGGAGATAGGTAACCCTGCCGTTATCATATGGTGGGAAATGGTGGACTACAAGTGTCAGCAGCTGGCAAGATTCTCACTGAGAAAGAAAATGTGTGAACAGTCTGAGAGGTAGGTAGGTTAGAACACCCTTCTCCAAACTGCTGCCTACCAGATCTTGTAGTCTTAGAATCAAAGAACACCATAGAATCATAGAGTTCGAAAGGGCCTCTAAGACCATCAAGTCCAACTCCCTGCTCAATGCAGGAATCCACCTTAAAGCATACCTGAGAGATGGCTCTCCAGCTGCATCTTGAAGGCCTCTAGGGTGGGAGAGCCCAAGACCTCCCTAGGTCATGGGTTCCATTGTCATATTGCTCTAACAGTCAAGACGTTTTTCCTGATGTCCAGCTGGAATCTGGCTTCTTGTAACTTGAGCCCATTATTCTGTGTCCTGCATTCTGGGTTGATTGAGAAGAGATCCTGGCCCTCCTCTGTGTGACAACTTTTCAAGTATTCAAAGAGTGCTATCATGACTCCCCTCAGTCTTCTCTTCTCCAGGCTAAACATGCCCACTTCTTTCAATCTCTCATAGGGCTTTGTTTCCAGACCCCTGATCATCCTCGTTGCCCTCCTCTAAACCCCATCCAGCTTGTCTGCCTCCTTCTTGAAGTGTGGTGCCCAGAACTGGACGCAATACTCAAGATGGGGCCTAACCAGTGCCAAATAGAGGGGAACCAGTACCTCTCACAATTTGGAAGCTATACTTCTATTAATGCAGCCCAAAACAGCATTTGCTTTTTTTGCAGCCACATCACACTATTGGCTCATAGTCAGCTTGTGATCTACAACAATTCCAAGATCCTTCTCGCTTGTCGTATTGCTGAGCCAAGTATTCCCCATCTTGTAACTGTGCATTTCGTTTCTTTTTCCTAGGTGTAGAACTTGGCATTTATCCCTATGAAATTTCATTCTGTTGTTTTCAGCCCAGCGCTCCAGTCTATCAACATCACTTTGGCGTTTGTTTCTGTCTTCTAGGGTATTAGCGATCCCACCCAATTTTGTGTCATCTGCAAATCTGATAAGCATCCCCTGCACCTCCTCGTCCAAATCATTAATAAAAATGATGAAGAGCATTGGGCCCTGGACTGAGCCCTGCGGTACCCCACTCGTTACCTCCCCCCACTGTGAAAAGGCACCATTGATAAGCACTTTGAGTCCAATTCTGTAGCCAACTGTGGATCCACCTAATAGTTGTTCCATCTAGCCCACTTTTAGCTAGTTTGCTGAACAGAATGTCGTATGGTTCTTTGCCAAACACTTCAGTTTTTGTCATTCCCAGCCAATGGTGAAAACATCTGGAGGGCATACAATTGGGGAAGGTCACATGTGGAAGTGATGAGCTCCACATATCCAGGCGTTTCCATCACCTGGGGTACTGAGATGCTGAGCCACTCTCATTTCAATGGAGGCTGGAGACTGGTTCTGACAGTAAAGCCTTCTCACCATTTGTTGCTGGCCTTTGGTGGTGAGAAGCAGGCAAAATAGAGGCATGAGGACTAAACGGAAGCAGTTTGGCAATGAGAGCTATCCTAGCGGGGTTGCCAACTGGCCCCATGTGCTTCCCACAAGCAATTACTTGGGACAGGAAGCATCTGGCCAAGCGCCAACAGCTGTGGACAATGGGATCTGTAGTCCAACACATCTGGAGGTTGTCAGGTTGGAGAAGGTTGCTTCAATATAACCTCCGCCTACAAGGAGGCTTCCAGCTTGGTCTATAGCAGAGGTGGGCAACTTCTGTCCATCTGGGGGGTCCCAATCCAACTCTCTAGCACCCCTCAAATTAGGGATGTGCACAGCCCCCTGATTCACCTTGGAGGCTGATTCAGGAGCTCCAAATCTGCCCTGATTCAACTTGGGGCATTTTGAGACCAGGCTGACCCACTTTGGATTCGGCTCCAAAGTGAGATTCAGACCCCCTGCAGTAGGTCTCCCATTACAGGTTCCCAGGCATGAGGACATTGGACTGTGCGCCCTCCCTCTCTCACTCCCCGCTCAGCCTGAGAACCCAGAACTGCTTCCCCACTACCCACAAGTCTTACTTTAGCCATGCATCCTCAATTAGAGGCACCATTTTACACATTTTAATAGATCTATGGTTGCAAATGGCTCTTTATGGCCACAGGTGATGGAGTCAGCAGTTCCGGGTTAAGGGGGGGAGAGGGAGGGGGTGAGCAGGGTGCCCAATGGGCTCCTGATTGGCCTTGTGGTGGGCAGGAGAAGTGGCTCATCACTGCCCTGAATTGGGCTGAGGCACCCCAAAGATTTTGGACCCATTCTGATCCGCTTCGGTGTGCCTCGGCTTTATCCGGTAATGCTTCAGATTTGGTCTGAGGAGGGCCAAACCATCCCATTTCAGTTCAGATTCGGTGATCAGACCAGAATGGCCACACCTCTCTCTCCATGACCCCTTTCTTTCCAAACACCACTTCTTTGGTGGTGTCTGAGCTTTTGTGCAGGCTCCCCTCCCCCAATTCAAAAAAGGTTAAAATGCCTCTCCTGAGGCGCAGTTCCTGGCAGGAAGAGCTTAAAGCGAAAACATGCAGGGTTTGGGGAGCATTTTAGCCCTGCCCCCTTTTGCCTTTGGCCCCACCCACCAGAGTTCCCCCAGACCTGGCCTAAGGCCTGGCTCCCTGGCTGACTCCCCTCTTCTCCTGCTCTCTGCAAGACACGAGACAAATTAATTATCTCCTTAATTGGAGCCTCACTGAAGTATTCAAAAATAAGGAATGAAGCGGGTGTGAGTGATTCATCCTATTTAAACTGAAGTCATGGAAGAAAAAAATTAGAAGGCAACAGAGGCCAATAGAGTTTAAATAGACATTTCAAGGATAGAGATTAATATAAACAATCAGCAGGGAGGCCGTTGCAAGATACAAACAAGCTGTTAAGGTGGAGAATTTAAGGATTCCTACAAATTAGTAGTGCGAGGAAGGATCATGAAAGAAAGAAAGCAGCTGTTAACGTGGAGAAAAAAATATTTTCATGGCCAGAGACAGAATTCTCTGTAAGAAATGGGAAGGTGCTCAATGCCGAGATGGCAGCCTCCTACTTCAAGAAGCGGAAGTTTAGTGTGAGGTATTTGGGACAGGGTTGTTAGTTGCTGTGTGAACAGGACGCCAGATAGATCGGCCTTTGGTCTGATCTGGCTCGGCTTTTCTTATGTTCTTAACCGCAGCACACAGGAAAGAAAGATCTATGTTCTCACAGGCATATCCAAATCTGTTTCTTCCAAGAAGGCTCTTCGAAAATCTGGCAAGTTTTTCAGGGCTTTGCAAAACTTCTTCCGCCCAGTGGTGTAGTGCACCCAGAGCTCACAGGGACACAGTATCAGCACTTTCTTATTATCGGAGACCCAGCCCTCATCTGGCAGTCCTCCCTATTCCCTCTGAGCTTAGCTGCAATGCTCAAAGTATCTGGGGGAAATTTATATTATATTATATTGTTGTTCCCTCTTGCAATGCAAAGTATTGGGGGGTTGGGTTGGGTTGATCTTGAATGGGCAATTAAGACCCATTAGCTATACCAAAGACCTGCTTGTGGAGGTTCTAGGAAAACTCCATTTTTGAAAATGGCAACTCCCTTGAAAAGGCCCGCATGGCTGCCGGCAGAACTTTCTGTGAGTGCGCTGAGGGACACGTAGCAGGGGTAAAAATGCTTTTAATAAACAAACGAACACAACAGTCAGTGAGTGAGGTCCAATAATCTTTAATTTACATCTGTATTTATATTGTATTGGGCGTCCGTCACATATGATCTACTTCCATGCATGCTGCATCGGGACAAAAATAGGACAAAAATGTGGTTAAACCAAGTTGGATCTTTTGTTTATTCTTTACAAGGGAAGCTGTTTTCCTTATATTTAGCAAAAGAAAATCCCCTCCATATATTTGGCCTGTTATTTCATGAAAGGACACTGTGATTTATTTCAGTCTCTCCGGCGCATAAGTACGCACTCATGTCCAGATGGCTTGAAAACTGCTGATGTGGTGCTGAAGCACTGTTTATATGTTGAAGTTGATCTGCCTTGTTAAAAAAAGGGCAAGTTCTTCTAACTAAATGTGTGGAGAAGGGCACAATTACCAGGTGAACTTGCTTGAATCCTGCTGAGATCCATTCTCCTTGGCTTCTCTCAGTCTAAAGACAATAGCCACCTGAGATTCTTGGCTACCAACAAGGCTACTGCATGGCAGGTTAACAAAGCCTGATGCCCCACTACTCCTGCTATACAGAATCAAGGCCACTGCATGGGCAGATCTGTTCTCAGAGATTGGTCTGTTCATCTCAGGGTCCCAGAGCTCAGCAAGCCCACCACATCTTTCCCCAGATAGAGGACCATGTTTGTTTGGGCTTCTCCTGGAGTCTTCAGGCAGGTAATAATTGGGGATGCTTGAGGCATTTGATCTTTGAGAATTCCAATACTTGCTAGATCTGATCTGCATTTTTGGGACAAATGTGTGGATCAGAATTTAAGATATCTATTGGCTTTCCTCTTGGTTAAAAATAAAATAAAGAAATAAATATATTTAAAATGTATATTTTGAGAGAGAGAGGAGACAGAGAGAGAGCATGTTTTGAAGTATGGATTTAAATGTTCATGTGGATTTTTAAAAACAAAAAACAAAACACAGATTAATGTGGAAATGGAGTGGAACCAGTGCAGCATGGTGGCTGCAATGTCAGTGGGGTGGTGAATCTGTTCCGGGTTTCAGTCAGAACCAGCCAGAACTCTAAAGCAACTCTCCAAGGTGCTTCGCAAGTGATGAAAAGTGCATCACACCTTGGAGAGCTCCTTTAGAGTTCTGACTGAAACTTGGAGCGGATTCACTGCCCCACTGACATCAGAGCCACCAGCCTCCACTGGGTGGAACAAATGCATGGGTGAACAGCAGGGGTGTAGTGGAGCTGGAATTGCAGGGAAGCAGCACCAGGACTTTTCTATGAGCAGGGCCACCCCCTTTGGAATTCCCTGTTCCCTCTGAGCTCAGCTGTGATCCTTACAGTAGCCAGGTTTGAATGGATTTTCCCAGCAACAAGAGATTGTTCCCTGTTGGAATGCACAGTAGTTCAGCCTGGCTTGGTCTTGAATGGGCAATTAAGACCCAGTAGCTTTACAAAAGCCCTGCTCCTGGCAGAGATGAAAAGGCCTAGAACTGGTGTGTTGATATGGATCAATGCAGCTGCCTGCAGTTTTGGACTCTCCTTGGAGGTGGGGCTTAAGGTGCTGTCACGAAGAGCATCTGCACTTCAAACATTACCACTACGCCACCGGTCAACAGATGAGAAACTGGAGTGAGACTAATTTGCCCAGCATTAATGCTACTAAAAATGCCAGTATATCTTAGCTTAGGAGAGTGGTCATCTGGGGACTCCAGGAACTTCATTTTTTGCCCCTGATGTCTTAGGTTCTCCAGCCCTGGTTTCATAAGTGAACCTGCCACCCATGATAAGACCATCTCCACTGACCACCAATGGTAAGACCATCTTCACCGATCCTGGAAGAAAATTCATTCCCCTTAAAAATGGCTCTAGACTGGGAGGACATTCATTGTGTGAAAGGGACAACCTCAGACAATAAATGTATGGGATGCATATGGGACGTAGTCAAGGCCGGCCCTATCATGAGTCAACCTGATGCAGGCACACCTAGTGGCAGAATGGGAGGAGCGGAGAATCGCGCCATTCTCCCTCCTCAAAGGCCCCAACGCTTCTTCTGCCAGCTGCTACTACCGTCTGGCCGCTTGCTCCTACACACCCGGCCGCCTCTCTAACCTTGTGCCGTAGTGGTGGAGTTCCTGGGAGAAGTCGTTCCAAACAAGCGTGAGGGGGTGGGCCGCTCTCATGAGAGCCCGAACTCTTCTGAGTGTCATGGTTGAGCCTAGTCCCCTTGGGATTTCTGATGACACCAATTTCGAATCCGCTGGAACAGCTAGATCAGAGAACGGGGGAGGAAGCTTTCCCAGAACCTTCAGGTGTTGGGAGAGTTTCTTCCCAAGGCCTTGACAAACCAATGGGGATGTGGAGGTAGACTCCATGAGGCAGTTGTCTTGCCCATGGTCCCTCCAAAACCTGGAGCTGGCACTGAGGGTTGCCAACCATTGATTAAAAAAAGGAAATAGTCCTTCCTCCTTTGGTTTAAGGAAGGGGCAGGCAGTAAGTGATGTTGTGAATGAATGTGTCTGAAACATAGGTTTTCTCAGGGAAAAGAGTCTTCATGTGTCTTCCTTAAAAAGAGCTTACTTGAAAGTGTATTCTTGATTAGCTTTGTTCTTCTTGTTGTGTACCCAGGAAATGCACATGAAGGATCTTTTCGCTTGAGGAAAAATCCAGGTCAAATCTGGCTGGGCCTTCATTCTTCGCAAAACAAATTGCTCCTGTCCAGCAATGATGCTTCCATCACATCCCCACTGCCCCCCAGTGGAACCAAGGCAGAAACAGGTGGCCCAGCGCAGAGCTAAAATGAAATCGGAGAGCAAAAATTCGGAGCACAGGCAGCTTCCTCCTATTGAGACACAACATGGTCCATCTAGCTCATCCTCCCCCCTCCCGGTGTTTCCGGCAGCCCCCACCATTTCTGCATCGCCAAATTTCCTGCTGAAATTTGGCAGCGTGATGGTGGAGATCTCTCTTTATAACAAGGCATGCTGCAAATTTGGTGGTACAACCATGGGGATTTTGGTGGTAGCAGGGAGGGGTGCACCCCTCCATGGGTTCTGGGGGGGATTGGTCAATATTGCCCATCCCTGGTATGTAATGGGCCTGTTCAGACAACACACTAAGCCATGGTTAGACTGCTAACCCTTTTGCAGCAAATGGTTAGTGAGTGTGTTTAAACCATGGTTATGTAGCCACCATGGTTAGGAATGGTTCACACGACACCCTGAATCCTGGTTCACATGACACACTAAGCCATAATGTTAAGCTCAAAATGCTTAATCACTGTGGCTTAGCGTGGCATCTGAACAGGGTGACTGACTGACAGTTGCTCTCCAGAGTTTTAGACAGGAGACTTTTCCAGGGAAAGATCTCAGGGATTGAACCGGCGTCCCTTTTGCACGTGAAGGGCATGCTTCACCTCTGAACTATGCCCTTCCTGAATAGACAGTTATGAGTGGAATTGGTGGACTGTACCTCAGGAAAGAGTAAGATCCTGACTGGTTGCAATGTGAACCCTAGAAAACAGTCTGCATTTGAAAAGGGGTGGGATCTATAACATCAGATTTTGATATGTTGGGGGAGAAAAGCTGGAAAGCCTAATGTGTATAGTGGAGTGACCACCCCCTAAAATGGTGGCAAGCCTAGAAATTGAAAATAAAATAAAACTTATTTCATTCCCCCTGCTCCATTCTTCCTCCTTCCCTATCTGACGCACAACTTTACCTTTAGTTTTATGGTTTTGTGCTTCAAGTGTTTATGATCAAGATTACTTTGCTCAAAATGCCGACTTCGGATCAATAAATTCTGGAGAAACAACGGCCGTAAAGGGCACCCTGTACACAAAACTCTCCTTCCCCCGTTCTGCCTTCGCGTGTGTGTATATGTGTATTTGAACAATGGAAAAAGCAAATGTGGCAGCTAGACCTGCTACTATTTCACAACTATTAACCCAACAAGTTTTTTTTTGAGCAGGGAGAACTTTCAGATTTTATTTTATTTTATTTTTTTGGCATGAAAATTTATCCACAGTTTTGTGCATTTGATTGATGGATTTGCAGGGTTTATATGCTGTTCTATATCTAACAGTGAACGTTTTTGCATGCAGATTCTCCAAATATACACAATTTTGGCAAGCATTTTGTTTTTAATACTCCCTGGTATACAGAAGACCTCAGGGAGCTGAAGCGGAAAGGACAACGACTGGAGCGCTGATGGCGGAAAACTCGACTTATATCCGACAAGACACGACATAGAGAACATCTTCGTTCCTATGGGGTGGCAATACGTGCAGCGAAGAAAGCTTTCTTCTCTGCGCGCATTGCGTCTGCGAATTCATGTCCAGCAGAACTGTTCAGGGTGGTGAGGGGTCTAACCTGGGCACCTTCTCCCCTGAACCCGATCTTAGAGCCTTCGGTAGTTCGCTGTGATGCCTTTAACGATCATTTCACAGATAAAATCTCTCGGATAAGAGGCGACTTAGATGCCATTGTTATAGCAGAGGCTGACGATGGAGTGTCCAGTGACTCTGCGAGTAGGATTACACTGGATCAGTTTCAGTTGGTTAGTACCAAGGATGTGGACAAGGTACTTGGATGTGTGAGGAGGATGACTTGCCCTCTCGATCCCTGTCCTTCTTGGCTGGTTGTCCAGGGAGGAGATGCAGTTAGATCACATCTACAACATATTAATAATGCATCTCTCAGGGAGGGGAGCTTTCCATCATGTTTAAAAGAGGCGGTGGTAAGGCCGCTTCTAAAAAAGCACTCCCTGGATCCCCTGGACCTTAATAACTACAGGCCAGTATCAAATCTTCCATATTTGGGCAAGGTGATCGAGAGAGCGGTTGCCTTTCAACTCCAGGCAGTCTTGGATGACACTGATTTTCTAGACCCATTTCAAACTGGCTTCAGGGCAGGATACGGAGTTCAGACCACTTTGGTCGCCTTAGTGGATGATCTACGCCTGAGTATTGACAGGGGGAGTGTGTCCCTGCTGGTACTCCTGGACCTCTCAGCGGTTTTTGATACCATCGACCATGGTATCCTTCTGGAGCGCCTGGGGGAATTGGGAATCGGGGGCACTGTGCTTCAGTGGTTCCGATCCTATCTCTCGGGCAGGTTCCAGATGGTGGTGCTTGGGGATAGCTGCTCTTCAAAAAAGGAGTTGCTATGTGGTGTACCACAAGGTGCCATCCTTTCCCCAATGCTGTTTAACATTTATATGAAACTGCTGGGAGAGATCATCCAGAGGCATGGGGTGGGGTGCTATCAATACGCTGATGACACCCAAATATATTTCTCTATGCCTTCGACAACATCGTCAGCTAAGGATAGTGTGTCTCCTCTGAATGAATGCTTGGAGGTGGTAATGGGCTGGATGAGGAAAAACAAACTGAAGCTGAATCCAGACAAGACGGAGGTGCTTGCTGTCAAAGGCCCCAACCTGGGTCTGGAGGTGTGTCAACCAGTTCTGGATGGGGTTACACCCCCCCTGCAAGATTGTGTTCGCAGCTTGGGGGTACTCCTGGATCCATCACTCCATCTGACAGCTCAGATTGATGCGACGGCCAGGAGTGCCTACTATCAGCTTCGGCTGATATGCCAGCTGCGCCCCTTCCTAGAGTTGGAAGACCTAAAGACGGTAGTGCACGCGCTGGTAACTTCAAGGCTTGACTTCTGCAATGCGCTGTACATAGGGCTACCTTTGTGCCTAGTCTGGAAACTTCAACTAGTTCAAAATATGGCAGCCAGGTTGGTCACCGGTACACCTAGGGGTGACCACATTACACCAGTTTTAAAATCGCTTCATTGGCTGCCAGTCAGTTTCCGGGCGAAGTATAAAGTGTTGGTTATGACCTTTAAAGCCCTACATGGTTTGGGCCCATGCTACCTGCGGGATCGCCTTCTCCCGTACAATCCGCCCTGCACACCTAGGTCCTCTGGGAAGAACTTACTCAAGCCAGCCAGAACTAGGCTGGCGAGCGTTACCCAGAGGACCTTCTCTTCCATCGCTCCCAGACTATGGAATGGTTTGCCGGAGGAGATTAGACAAATTAGCAGTCTTCATGAATTTAAGAGAGTCATGAAGACTGCTCTCTTCCGGCAGGCCTATCCGGATGAATTTTAAGATGTTTTAATGATGTATTTTTTTCTTGTTTTTAATTTTTTTAACTGTTTGTGATTGTTGTGTTTTATATTGTTGTTGTTCCCCACCTCGATCCGAAGGGAGAGGCGGGTTATAAATTATTATTATTATTATTATTATTATTATTATTATTATTACATGCATTTTGGTGCACTTTCCCCAGACAGGCACATTTTGGGTACACATTTTAGAATTGGGGCATTCCATTGCCACGTCTGGAGAACTGTGAATTCCGATGGAAAACTGCATTTTGGACTGTTTGTTGATTTGAAAGTGTGAAATTAGGGAAGTTCACATTAAAACTGAAACTGATGAAATTGATCTCTCACCCCTAGTTTGGACCTCTTGAGGCTCAGCAACCACTGTGCACCTGGGCCTAATCCACACCAAGCAGGATATAGCACTATGAAAGCGGTATGAAAGCAGTATATGGTCTGTGTCAATGGGCCCCAACAGTTGTCAGTGCACTTCATTACCACTATGAAGCAGTAGTGTGACTCCTGCCTCTTATAGACCGCTTTCATACCACTTTCATAATGCAATATCCTGCTTGAGGTGGATTAAGCCCTGGTGAAATAAGGAAGGATTTATAGGGGTCAGGATTGAGGGACCTGCAACAAAATATTGCAGAGTGGAGTGTAACTGAATAAGTTTCCAGTCTTCCATTCCACTTCTCTCCCCCTCCTCCATTTTCCACCCTATCCCCAATAATCAGCTATCATTCTGTGCTCATTGAGCAGGTTCCATCCTCAATGCACTGTTTTGTGTGTTTCCCCCTTTAGTTTTTCCCCTAAGGTATTTTTGTACTTCCGCAAACTTTGGGAGTTCATCCAAGCCTGCTGACCTCATGTTCAAAGATGGTGGTGCCATTTTGGCTTCGAAGGACTGGTACTCGGAAAATTGAGTTTGCTATTAGTAGCTATGATTGCCTGGAATTACGCACAGAGCTTTGTTCTGAATTGGGATCATCTTGTGCTGATGGATTCAGTTGAGCATGGGTGTCGCAAGGTCTTGAAGTTCACAGGGAGAGAGAAACATGATCCTGGCTTGAGTGTTTTCCTCGCAGGAGGGGTCATGGTAGGAGATCAGAGGGGGCTTCAGACTAATCTTAAAGGCAATTTGGGCAGATGAGTAATAGCTGTAGCTTCACGACTCAGGCAGGAGATAGCCTCCAAGATGGAGTTTGGGGATTCAAAATGGAATCGGAGAGTGTTGGGCTGATGTCATCAGTGGAGCTAACAGGTGCCATGGAATCCCATTCTGTGGTCCCTTGTGGCTTGCAAGGCAAACTGTTAGCAAGATCAAAACAGGAAGGCAGAGGAAGGCTGGAAGAAAGTAGGACCTTGGATAGCTCCAACTGGCTTCTGCTGTCCTGAACACTCTCCTACTATAATGATAGGAGGCTGTTGTCTCAGCAGAGAGCTAAAACCAAGTGAAGCCAAGCCCTGTAGTGTGGTTAGCACTGCCCCTCCTGGAGGAGTTGTCTGGATTGTTCAAGGGTGTCCACTTGACTGTGTAGCCTGAGGCTTCTGCAAAGCTTGGGAGTTGGAGGCTCTGCTGGAGACTCATCCTCTGAACCAGAAGATGATGTCAGGCCTGTTGTCCTCTGGCCAGGAGGGTTCTGAATCAGCCAAAAGCTGCCCTATACCTGGGGAAGTGGCCTGCATCTCACCCTTATGAGAACCCTCAGCTGCCCAGTGGAAGGCCTAAGGGTCAAGGGTCATGGCACACGGACAGGGTAATATTCAAATTACCTCCTTAGCACTTAAACAAATGTAAATCTATTGTGGGAATAATCTGGACCAATGCTCTGGATTCCTCTTTTCACAGGAAGAGCCTTTGACCCTCAGCGGAGCAGGACATTTATCACATGAAATGCCCCATGCATTCCCAATGTCCTCATTGTCATTAGCGAGGGGTGTCCATTTGCCTTCCTCTGGTATTGATGTTTATTGTTCCGTGCTACACTTATTTCCAATTATGATTCATTTTCGTCCAATTAAGCACCAGCTCAACTTCAATGTAGTTATCCAGTCCAATACTCTTAATTAGTTTGTGAAGTATTAAAAGTCAATTTTAATTATTTCCAATGGGTTTCAATGAAATCTCAATTAGGCGTCTTATGTGTCTGCTATAACCAATTGCTCTTCATTTGGTTTTCTAAATGCCGTTTACGTCTGTTGGTTTTCGCCACTGAATCATCACCTCTAATATGGAGCTTCAGTCAGCCCAAACAGTGCAGCAGTTTGGTGTGTGTGTGTGTGTGTGTGTGTGTGTGTGGAATTACCTTCAATAATACAACAGCATTCCACAGAAGTCCACTCATTGGATTCAAAAGGCAGACTCTCCCTGAGGGAAGCGAAGGGACGGGGTTTCTCATTCCCCACATCTGGAGAGGAGCCAATGCTGCCTTAATTTGCATACCACCATCCATTTTTAAATAAGTACCAGTCATAGAAATGTACACAGATTTGAAGTTGCCGTCTTGCTACTGTGAAGAAAATAAATGGAAGCTGGTGCGTGTGTGTGGGAGAATGCAAACAGAGCTGGAGTAATATTTGAGATGCAACTTCATGCAGTGGGTTTTATTCTATGTTGCATGGAATCCTGGAGTTCTTTAGAAGTTTATAGTGCGGTCCTCCCCGAACCCATGCCAATCAGGTGTTTTGGACTGCAGTCCCAGCCAGCATGGCCATTAGCCAGGAATGCTGGAGGTTATAGTCCAAAACATCTGGAGAGGACTGGCTGGAATTCTTCTAAGCAATCAGACACTATGACTGATCTTCCCTGGCAAAAAGAGGAACGTCCACTATTTGGGAATATGGCCCGTTTAGGGCCTGTCAGATTCCTGTGCTGCCCCTGAGCTGAGCTGGGAGGAAATCCAGGAACCTGGTGGCATGGTGGTGGAGGGTGGCAATACTCCCGCTCACCCTTCTGCTGCTGCTGTGCTGCTGCAACAGTGGGAACATGGAGCCACTGCGCTGCACTGCACGGCTAGCACCGCCACGATGCAACACTCCCTGCCACAGCAACCTGTCCCAGGTCATGGGAGAGGGAAGGAGACATCACAGCACCCCTCTGCTGATGCACTGCACTGTGGCCAGTGGCGAGGATAGAGAGAGGCTGAATTCGGACAACACATTAGTCAATGGTGGGTTGAGTAGCCAACCCACAGTTGGTTATTTTGTGGGTACTCCCCACACAACATATTCCTACACAACTGTGGCTGGTTGGGGCTGGCGTTGAGTGGACTAATAGTCAACGCAGCATTTGACTGATACAGCCCCTGCCTCTCTCCCCAGCCTTCCTCAGTCCTCCCAGTTCTATCCCAGCAGCCTCTGCAAGTTGCACCAGTTGTAGCAGAGTGGCAGCCACCGCTTTGGTCACTCTTGCCGCCTGCCTCTATGGGCTTGTGTTTTAACCCACTCACCAGATGCCATTAACACACTCACCCCTCCACACAACGCTTTAAACAACTGGCTTCGAGCTAAACAACTTGCAAGCCAGTTGTTTCTCTCAGTTGCTTATTTGGGCGGAATAGCATACTGTCAGTAGTTTGTGAGCAGCGTGTTACCCTCCACACAACACAATAAGCAACGCAACTGACTATTGTTCCCCCCCCAAGTTGCTTAATGTGTTGTCCAATTCAGCCAGAGTGTCACCCAGCAATGGTGGTGCTGCACAGGGGTGTTCCCATGCACATGTCCACCACCATGCTCTGCCACCTCTGACACAGTGGCAGAATGTGTCAGGAGAAGGAGGGGCAGGGGAAAAGGCAGAAAATCTACCCGACTTGCTGAGGGGAGGGTTGGGCCAGCTGGCGGATGCCAGACAGGAATTTAGGTGACTGATTTGGTGAATGCTCACCATGCCCACCAATGGATTCCTCAAACATCCTTCGGCAAAGCACATGATGATCCCAATTCAGAACATAGCTTTGTTCTCTGGGTGTGAATCCAGGCAATCATAGTTTTTTTTTTTTTTTTTGCAGCTGGGACAGGTCTATGTTTGTCCTTGTCACCATGAAATCTTGAGCTGCCCTGGAGGAAGAAATATGTACGGAAATGGTCCTTCCCAATTTCACTGCCTATGATTAGGCTGGAGAATTTCAATAGGCCATTGACATTATCTGCTGTTCATTGTTCTTCTTGTTTTAAAACTTATTTTATTGTATTTTAAAATATTGATTAAGATTAAAATGGTCACCTGGTGCCTACATTATACTCTTTTTGACACCAGGTGAAGAGCTTTTTATTTCCCCAGAATTTTAACATTTTACCATCTTAGTCTTTTAACTTCCCTGTTTTAGATCTGTATTTCGAACCTGTATTTTAAATCTCTTCATTGCTGTTCAGTTTTATTCTGGCTATACTTCTACATTGTACTTTTATATTGTGTTTTTCCCCCCCATTGTGGTTTAAATTTTATACTTTCAATTTATTTTATGGGTTTGATTCTTGTGAACCACCCAGAAAGCTTCAGCTATTGGGGGGGGGGAGTATAGAAATGCAATAATTTAATAAAAAAATAATAAAATAAAATAAAGCTTGTGTGTTACCCAAACTGGAATTTTTATTTGAAGGGTGGTTGGGTACACATTTCTCAATAAATACACAAATAACATTTTTGCTAGATTGGCCTATATATCCCTTTAAAGCAATACCAATGCAAACAAGATTTGAAACTTGTGTTCACTGCCATACATTGGCCAGGGAATTCTAGGTATCATCTTTTCTTTCTCTCTCTGAGTATGTTGGTTAGAAATTCTAAGCCATCTCTCTTTGCCTGCTCCGTTTGGAGGCTTCAAGGGTTCAGCAGACCCCCAGGTCCATAAGAGCTCATCATACTGGTCATCAGCATCCTTCAAGCTGTCTGGAAGGTCTATTTTGTGGGCATGAAGAGAGTCCCTATCTCTCTTTCTAAGGCACTGAAAGCAGTTCAAGCCATGCAGGATCCACAGTGATACCATTCTGATTCCTAGTTTTGGCACTTCAACCCAGACTCCAGCTGTTGATTTATGGCTTTGATTATTATAGCCACCCGGGTATCTTTCCTATTATTAATGCCATTGTCATCCAAGTAGCTCTAGCCTGCCTAGGAAAGTGATGGATTGATCCAAAGGTGGTTTGGCAAGATCAGGGGGGTTTCTGGGGGGGGGGGTGAGGGGTTGGCACGTGTGCAGTTGTAAGCTTCCTTACATTGAAAACAGGAGAAGAAACTCAGCCATCAATTTCCCCTGGGGCGGCTGAACGTCATTCAGAGATTGCCTGCAAAGCACCATGAGAAATACGGAATGTCAACTTTGGGGGCTCTGCATCCTCACCTCCCTCCCTCTCTTTATTGGATTGTACAACCTCCTTCGTCATTGCAGGTGAATCATGGGAGATCTCTATGGACTCACACTTTACATAATGTGTGTGTGTGGGGGGGGATGGGGCATCAGCTTGCCAAAGCAGTATTGCCGTTCATTAAAGTCATCCTTTGGAGGGCTCCTAAAAATGTCACCAGCAGCCGTAAAAGTGATTTGAGCGATGCCGAGTTTGGCATGTCCGACGAAAGACACCTTGCCACCTTCCGACAGTCGACAAGTCTGTGGATTGCTTTTAGTTGATAGCTTCCTTAAAGCACAACCCAAGTTGTAAATATGCTCAGAGCAGGGTGATGAAGCAAGTTCCCTAGAACGGCAACTGGGAACTCCTCATTCTGCACAGTAAAGAGGTATTATCTCTGTCTTTCTCACACACATTTTGTTTAGCCTTTCCAATATATTGTTGATGAAAGATAGATAGAAAGAAATCAGAGATAAACAACTTGTGTTATGTCCCATTCTATTTGTCAGAATCAAGCTTGTTCTCCCTAGTGTAGGGAAGGGGTTTTGGGGCCTGAATAGGAATCAGAAGTATACTAGCCAAAACAGGTAGCAGGGGAGGAGATTCTCCAAGACTCTTCAGGACTAAAGGAGGAATCTTCCCAGGAGCTTATTGGTCAGAATGACAAAAGCTCAGAGACCATTCCCTCCCACCCCTGGGAACTCAGCATCTTTCAGAAGGGGAGGGGACATCAGAGTTGACAGATCCCAGAGTCTGCCACAGGGTCAAGTGAGCAGAACTGAGAGGAGGTGGGAGGCAGTTCTTTAGGGTAGCCACTCACCAGTGGCTTCTCCAAAAAGATCCTTCCTGAGGTAAAGTGCTTGTTGGACTGCAGGGAAACCGGTTTTAGTTGAAAGGTAACTGCCTAGCTTTGTTAGGCTAATTAAGCTTAGAGGATAGCTCCTAGCATTCACACCCCCATCAGGTGTGAAGAGATGTTTATTTGTTGAATAAAGCTTCGTGGATTACACAGCGGACCTCTTTATTGTCTCGTCTCTCAGTGGGAGGGCTTGGAATTATGACGCTATTCTTTAGACTATGGTCCAGCAGAAGGCAGCCATCTTGCTATACAATCTTAACCAGGGGTGAAAGACCAGGGAAGATAGTCAAGAACTATTTTCCATTTCCAGAGAAATTAGGACCCAAAATAATGGGCATAAGTACAGCTACCTAAATTTCGATGAAATATAAGGAAAAAACGTCCTGATAGTAAGATCCGTACAATAGTGGAACAGTCTCCCTATGGAGGTTGTGGGTTCTCTATCTCTGGAAGTTTTTTAAGAAGAGGCTGGACAGCCACCTCTCCTGGATGGTTAAATGGGTTTTCCTGCACATTGTAGAGGGTTGGACTAGATGACCCTTGTGGTCCCTTCCAATTCCACAATTCTATGATTCTATGATTCTTTGACCTCAGGCTTAGGGGCTAAATGTGGTCCTGCTGGGGTCCTAATATAGCCCCCTGGGGTTCTCCAGATGGCCATGCCCTCTTTCGTCTGGCCCCATACTCCCTTTCTGTCTTTGATGGCTTCCTTTGATGACTTCCTGGCTTTTGTGCAGCTATCTCCTAACAAATTGAAATGCCTCTCCCAAGGCCTAGTCACAGGCAGCAAGAACTTTTAGTCACAAAATGTTGGCATTTTTGGTATTTTGGCCCCACCCATTATACTTTTGGTACCACCCACCACTGGAATGGTGGGTCTCGGAAGAACTTCTCTGAAATGGATTTTGGCCCTGAGCTTATAATTGGCTGACCAGATAAAATCCAGGTCAGGGCTCATGTAACTTTAACAGTTGTAGAGCAAAGGGAATTTCAGCCAGTGTCATTTATATGCAATTAATTCCTGGTGAAATTCCCTCTTCATCACAACAGTTAAAGGTGCAGGCACTAGACTAGAGGGACCATATACAAAAGAAGGCAGGGCCCCTGCAACTTTAACTATTGTGATGAAGAGGGACTTTCACCAGGAACTAATTGCATACAAATAACACTGGCTGAAATTCCCTTTGCTCTACAACTGTTAAAGTTACATGAGCCCTGACCTGGATTTTATCTGGTCACCCTACTTATAAGGCATTCCTCACTGTGATGGAGCTTGTGTAAATTGGTCACAGCCAGGACACTGCACGGAAACACCGCAACAAACTCTGTGTGGTCAGTATCCAAATACAATGCTGGCCTTGGTTCTGTTCCAGGATGGCACTTCTTATATTTATTTACTGATTTATTACTCTACTATTGAACAATTTCTGGGCGGTTCACAAGGATTATGTTCCTAATGGAGGATCAGTTCACAGCAGAACTTGTGACAACTTGATCATCGTTATGTTTTCGAGTGAAGTGATGGGCCAACGTTTTAGCCTCCTGCAATACATGTTTGAAGGGCTATCAAGGGCGGAAGAAATTCTTTCAGGGCTCTAATTTGGCCCTCATCTCATAAATCAGTTATTCAGAAATAAAAGATGCTGATCACTGAATTGATATACATAAAAACATAAAAAAATGCCCTGCTGGTTTAAACAAGGGGTCCATATAGACCAGCATTCTGTTCACACAGTATCCAACCAGGGACTCACAAGCAGGACATGGTGTAAGAGCACCCTCCCACCCATGTTCCCCAGCAACTGGTGTACACAGGCCTCCGGGTGCTGCTTTTAAATGCCAGATCAGTGCATATTAAGATCTCCCTCATCCACGACTTAATTGTGGATGAGGCAGCCGATCTGGCATGTATAACCGAGACCTGGGTGGGAGAGCAGGGAGGAGTTAGTCTCTCCCAGTTATGCCCACCGGGGTACTTGGTTCAGCATCAGGGTAGACTTGAGGGCCGAGGAGGGGAGGTTGCTGTGGTCTATAGGAATTCCATCCCCCTCTGCAGGCTCCCTGTCCATGCGACTACTGGTCTGGAGTGTTTGCACCTTGTGTTGGGCCAACGGGACAGATTAGGGATTCTGTTGGTGTACCGCCCACCCCGCTGCTCAACAGACTCCCTAGCTGAGCTGACAGAGGTGGTCTCTGGTGTACTGTTGAGGTCCCCCAGACTCTTGGTTCTGGGGGATGTCAACATTCATGCCGAGGGCACTTTATCTGGGACAGCTCAGGATTTCATGGTCTGCATGGCAACCATGGGACTGTCCCAACATGCCATCGGCCCGGCGCATGTAGCAGGGCACACTCTAGACCTGTTTTTTTCAACTGGACATGGAGATGGGGATCTGAAAGTGGGGGACTTTACATCAACCCCTCTGTCATGGTCAGATCACCACCTGCTGAGGTTTAGACTTACAGCGGCTTTTCCTCTCTGCAAGGGTGGGGGACCCATTAAGATGGTCCGCCCCCAGAGGCTAATGGATCCAGATGGTTTCCAGAGGGCTCTGGGGAGTTTTCCGGCAGATAAGGCTGGCTCTCCTGTCGAAACCCTGGTTGATCTGTGGAATGCAGAAATGACCTGGGCAGTTGACACGATTGCTCCTGAGCGCCCTCTCCTGTGTAGAGCTCATACGGCCCCATGGTATACCCTGGAGCTGAGAGTGATGAAACAAAACAGGAGATGGTTTGAGGGCAGATGGAGACGAACTCCTGATGAATGCAATCAAACACTGGTAAGTGCTTATGGTAAGCTGTATTCAGGGGCAGTGAGAGCAGCAAAAAAACAATACTTTGCTGCCACTATTCAATCATCAACCTGCCGCCCAGCGGAGCTTTTCAGAGTTGTCTGGGGGCTTTTACATGCTGTCCCCAAGGACATGGTAGAACCATCTGAGGCCCGCTGTAATACATTTGCTGGGCACTTCCAGAATAAAATCTCTGGCATCCACCAGGACTTAGACTCCAGTGTTATAGCAGGTGAATCTAGTGAGGTATCCAGAGCACAGGCTTGTCCTGCTTTCTTGGATGAGTTTCAGTTGGTACAGCTTGAGGACGTGGACAAAGTGCTTGGACAGGTTCATGCAACCACTTCCATATTGGATCCTTGCCCCTCTTGGCTAATAAAAGCTAGCAGGGATGAAACAACTGGCTGGGCCAGGGAAGTGATTAATGCCTCTTTGCAAGAGGGAGTGGTCCCAGGCCTCCTGAAAGAGGCGGCAGTGAGACCACTCCTAAAGAAATCTTCCCTGGACCCAGAAAATCTTAATAACTACAGGCCAGTAGCAAATGTTCCATTCCTGGGCAAGGTCCTGGAGCGGGTGGTTGCGAGCCAGCTCCAGGTGCTCTTGGATGAGACTGATTATCTGGATCCATTTCAGTCAGGTTTCAGGCCTGGTTTTGGTACGGAAACAGCCTTGGTTGCCCTGTATGATGACCTATGTCGGGAGAAAGACAGGGGGAGTGTGACTCTGTTGATTCTCCTTGATCTTTCAGCGGCTTTCGATACCATCGACCATGGTATCCTTCTGGGACGACTGGCTGAGTTGGGAGTGGGAGGCACTGCATTGCAGTGGTTCCGCTCCTACTTGGGGGGTCGGCTCCAGAAGGTGGTGCTTGGGGAACATTGCTCGGCCCCGTGGATTCTCCAGTATGGGGTTCCACAGGGGTCAGTTTTGTCCCCCACACTGTTCAACATCTACATGAAACTGTTGAGTGCAATCATCCGGAGTTTTGGAGTGCGTTGTCATCAGTACGCTGATGACACGCAGCTCTATTTCTCCTTTTCATCTTCATCAGGTGAGGCTGTGGATGTGCTGAACCAGTGCCTGCCTGCGACAATGGACTGGATGAGGGCTAATAAATTGAAACTCAATCCAGACAAGACTGAGACGCTGTTAGTGGGTGGTTCTGCTGAACGGATGGAGGGTGTTCAACCTGTTCTGGATGGGGTTGCACTCCCCTTGAAGGAATGGGTTTGTAGCTTGGGGGTTCTCCTAGAACCATCTTTGTCACTTGAGGCACAGGTGGCCTCAGTGGCACGGAGTGCCTTCTACCAACTTCGGTTGGTGGCCCAGCTACATCCCTATCTGGACAGGGATAACCTGGCTTCAGTTGTCCATGCTCTGGTAACTTCCAAGTTAGATTACTGCAATGCACTCGACGTGGGGCTGCCTTTGAAGGTGGTTCGGAAGCTGCAGCTTGTGCGAAATGCAGCAGCCAGATTGATAACCGGAACCAGTAGGTTCGAACATATAAGACCTACTCTGGCCCGCTTGCATTGGCTGCCTGTATGTTTCCAAGCCCGATTCAAGGTGCTGGTTTTAACCTATAAAGCCTTACACGGCTTGGGACCACATTACCTGATGGAACGCCTTTCCCGACATGAACCTACCCGAACACTACGTTCAATATCTAAGGCCCTCCTGCAAGTGCCTCCTCCGAGGGAAGTTCGGAGGTTGGCAACAAGAGAGAGGGCCTTTTCTGTGGTGGCCCCCCAACTGTGGAACGATCTCCCCGACGAGGCCCGCCTGGCGCCAACATTGTTATCTTTTCGGCGCCAGGTTAAGACTTTCCTCTTCTCTCAGGCATTTGGCAATATCTGAGGAGCCTGGGTTTGTTTTGTTTTGATTTGTTTTTGTAGCTTTTTTGAAGTGTTGTAGTGGCTTTTAAATGTACAGATTATGTGTATTTTGTAGCTGTTTTAATTTTTGTATATTGTTTTAAATTGTTTTTAATCCTATGTAAACTGCCCAGAGAGCTCCGGCTATGGGGCGGTATACAAATGTAATAAATAAATAATAAAATATTGCTTCTGATACTGTAGGTAGCACAGCCATCAGGTCTAGTAGCCATTGATAGCCTCCTCCTCCAGGAATATCCAGGCCCCTTTTAAAGCCTTCCAAATTGGTGACCATCACCACATCTTGTGGTAGCAAATTTCACGGTTTAACCATGTGCTGTGTGAAGAAGTCCTTCCTTTGATCTATCCTGAATCTCCCACTAATCAGCTTCCTGGGATGACCCCATTGGGTTCTAGTATTATGGGAGAGGGAGGAAAATGATTAGTGATATACAGTGCTTGAATGTGGGGGTAGAGGAACACTTGATTAAATCTCCAAATCCACCCCCTGGCCCCCACCAAGTTCAGCTATATGATGGCTCAACTTGTAACCTCATAAAAGGAATATCTGAGGTGGATCACTACAGGCCAAGAGCCCTTTAGCCCCTGTAATTCAAGCACTGCTGATATATTGATTCAATAATCAGCAGTCCAAGATGTTGTCTTCTGGGCACCATTTTGGATTAGCCCCCAATGCCCTTTAAGACATTCTAGAGCAGGGGTGGGGAATGCATGGCCCTCCTGATGTTTTAGCCTACAACTCCCATTAGCCCTTGCTAGCACAGCCAATGTTTGGGGATGATGGGGGTTGTAGGCCAAAACATCTGGAGTTCCCCAGCCCAGTGCTAAAGCATTGTGCATGTGCGTGCATAGGTAAAAATGGTAGGTGCCACATTTCTGTGACAGTGGCGATTTTACCCACCGTCCGGTGCTCCAGAGTTACTCAACTTCCATGGCACTGGGAGGGGGAGGGGGAATCCAAGATGGTGGCTGGAAAGTACTCATGGTTGGGAGTCCTAAAAGAAAACAAAGCCCACCTTAAGTTCCTTTTTGTGAAAAAAACAAGCGAGTCCAAGGTGGGCATTGGGGTCGAGGGAGGGCCCCACAGGACACCACTGTTCCATAGCACTTTAAAAATTGCACCTGCCAACTTTGTAAAGAACAACAGTTAGGAGAGACAAAAATACCCCCTGACAAGTGCATTTTTCTCAGTTAATGTAACTAAATATCACTTTCAGCCTCCTGCTTTGCTCCTCAATTGGAAACCATGGGAGGCCTGGACGTGGTGGTGAACATCCATTATGCAGTTCAATCCATCGCTGCCTGTGCCTCCTCATCCTCAAATCAACCACTGCTTTGCACAGGAAGTGCTCATCTGGGTGGCTGCAGGCACCTTCCTTTGATTTAAAGCCTGACATTTCGTCCTGGTCTCTGACCAGCATGCGGTCTGGACTCCAGAGCCAACCATAGGCAGAGATGAATGGTATTTGCCATGTGGGCATTCTGGGGATGATGATTAGAAAGGAGGCCCCTGAGACCCACTGTCAGCCTGGTGTCATTGCCTAAAAGGGTGGGTGTGCAAAAGAGGATACCAATTTGCATCAAATTTGCTTTTTATTTATTCATTGATCATGCTTTAATCTGCCCGGTCACCAACATTCTCTGGGTGATGCACAATATGTCAAAAACACAATGCAAACATTAAAAGGGAATGTAAAAACAACACTGAAGAAAACCGAGATAAAACCAGCATTGAAGGATATAACCAAATGAAAGCCTGCTGTAGAATGAAGTGCTATAAATACTAAACAATAGTGCTGTAAATGCCTGGGGGAATAGAAAGGCCTTCACCTGATGCTGGAAACATCATAAAGTAGGCACCAGGTCTGCAGATCATATAGTAGGAGCCTCTTTGGGGATAACATTCCATAAACAGGGGGCCACCACTGAAAAGGCACTGTGTCTTGTAGCCACTTGATTCACCTTATTTGGTGGGGACAGCTGGAGGGGGGTTTCAGCTGATGATGTTCATGTCTGGGTAGGTACATAGGGGTTGAAATACCCACAGCTTTGCTAATTTATTTGTATGGATTCAAATGTAGAACAACTATCTGCAATTTAAATAGAAATAAAGTCCATCTCACTATCATGCAGTGTGAGGCTTTTCATAGACTTGAACTTGTGTTTGGTACGGATTGTGTGTTTGTGGCCTGACTCAGGTGGCAGGGAGCTGCCAGTCCTTAGCAGAAGGATGGGACTCCTGAGCCTAAAGTTTTACCTTCCTTGTGATCACGCGTACTGTATCAGCTCAGCATTAGGCAAGCTGTGTTTGATGAGGTGTAACGTTTCATCTCTGCCCGGTTCTGGTGGCTCAGAACATAAGTGTTTCCCTCCCTGGAATCTTGTTTAGGTTTTGGCCATGCCTCTTGAGGTGCCAGCGAATGTGGCATCTGGAGAAGCTCAAATCAGATGGTGGCAAACCCTAACCTCCCCCCACCCGGGTGATTGCCTGAAAGATCGTATCAGGAAAGGAGTCTAAAGCTTTCTATCATCATCAGCTTTACCTAGGATGTTGTTTGAAGAATGTAACCATTATGCTTTTTACTGTGAGATTTCCTCTATAAAAAGAAGTCTCACTGATGTGAGTATCTCGTGACAGTTTGCCAGCACTTGTGAATGCCAGAGGGAACGGGCACACTCACGACATGCAGACAACTATGACTAGGGGACTGTGTTAGGGATTTAGGGATGTTGTTTAATCAGTTCCATCAGTGTTTTGCAGATTGTCAGGGATCTTTTTTTCCATCATCCACTCACTGATATATATTTTTTTAACCAGAATTTCATTCTACTTGTGCTACTTCACATGAGTGCTAATGACATTAACTAACGCAGAATTTCACAGTAGTGCCAATGAGCAGTAGTGCTACTGCAAATTAGCACAAATTCCCAGCAAAAATGGAAAAAATGGTTCACAAGTCCGCAGAAATCACATGACTTGGAAAAAAGCTGGTCCACTCTGGAATATGCAGGTCAGATTCTACTGTTGATGGGCAAGAGTTTGTCTTCTTCTATATCCTTAAACTGGAATCGGATTGGACAGTCTTTCAAATAAAAGATGCCTTGAAATAGAGGATCGTCCTTTGGCAACTCTTCAAATAGAGGACTGACTCTCTCTCTGTAAAAGAGAATGCATGGTCACCCTAGTTGGTGTTGAGAATTCTGAGCTGGATGAACCAATCTTTCTCTGTTATGTCTGCCTGGATAAGCCTGCTCCAACCTAGGGCTCTCCAGCTGTTCGTTCAAACTAGCATGACTAATGTACAGGGATGATGGGAGCTGTAGTTTAAAAACCACGGTGTGTGTGCCAAATTGGGGAAGGCTGGCCTTTATGAGCCAACAGTGTGATGCCACTGCAAAAAAGGCAAATGCTATTTTGGGCTGCATTGATAGAAGTATAGCTTCCAAATCACATGAGATATTGGCTCCCCTCTATTCTGTACTGGTTAGGCCCCATCTTGAGTATTGCATCTAGTTCTGGGCACCACACTTCAAGAAGGATGCAGACATGCTGGAGGGGGTGCAGAAGAGGGCAATGAGGATGATCAGGGGACTGGAAACAAAACCCTATGAGGAGAGACTGGAAGAACTGGGCATGTTTAGCCTGGAGAAGAAAAGACTGAGGGAGACATGATAGCACTCTTCAAATACTTGAAAGCTTGTCACACAAAGAAGGGCCAGGATCTCTTCTTGATCATCCCAGAGTGCAGAACATGGAATAATGGGCTCAAGTGACAGGAAGCCAGATTCTGCCTGGACATCAGGAAAAACTTCCTGATTGTTAGAGCAGTATGACAATGGAACCAATGACCTGGGGAGGCCGTGGGCTGTCCCACACTGGAGGCCTTCAAGACGCAGCTGGACAACCATCTGACAGGGATGCTTCATGGTGGATTCCTGCATTGATCAGGGGGTTGGACTTGATGGCCTCATAGACCCCTTCCAACTCTACTATTCTATGATTCTAGGATTTTATACGAAGGGTCTCCTATATGGTGAAGAGCATGGCCAATGGCCCAGGATGTGCATGAGCACATTGGAACTTGCAGAACTCATCTCCTTCCCAAGGGGAAATCAATGACAGAACAGTGTCTGGGCTCCATGCTCCAAAGCATTGGTTCTAAAGGACAACGCAGGTGCCAGCGACGATGATTCCCCTTGTAATGAAGACAAATCTTCCTGACATGCTTCGGCTGGAGCATTCATTTCAATGTACTTTCCCCATGCGTGCTCTTTTTATAAAGAACAGCTCATAAAAAATAAATAAAATGGGAGGGGTGGGGGAATGACGTCTCCTTCTTCTCAATGAGGTGACGAGCTGTCTTGAGGTCCTTGCCCTAATATTTGCCTAAGTGACTCTGACGTAATCTTCCTTTGATGAGAGAATCGCAGAGAGGATAAGTCCTGCAAATCCATTTCAGGGGGAAACAAAACAACAACAAAAGATAAAGCAATTTTCATGAAGCCTCTTCTTCGGCTCATTATAAAATCCCTATTATCTGCCTTTATCTGCGAGCCAGAAGTGTTATTTCAATTTAGCAGTGGATGAGAAATGCAAAGGAAATGTAATCAAAGGGCTATAGATGTACTATTTAATGTCAGAATGACAGATGCTTCAATTAGGAAGACAGGCGCCTCTCTCCCCCAAAAGAGATAAAGATGAAATTTTTATAAGATTGTGCTGTTGGGTGTTTATGGTACTGTACTGTTACAAGCTTTCATTACAATATAAATTCAAGGGAAAATTGCTCATTTCGAGGGGAGCCCTAATGGGTTTGCCAATACTTGTGTAACTCACAAAAAAACAGACAACTCCAATTTATTCAAAATGCCACCTTTCGCTCATCTCCACCATCTAGGTTGTTGGAATGGGGACCGATAGACACCAAAATGACAACCTTTGGGAAGTAAAAGACTAGCATCCTCTTGTAATCCCTGTGATTTGAACTAGCTTATAGATGAGAGAATTCCCTCTGTTCTGGTTCTTGATCGCTCCACTTCTTCTATCTACTACCTACAGACGTGATATCCACACTTCCTGTCTTGAATTCCAGTTTCACGAAGAGAATGTCTAAAATTATTTCCAGGATTGGCTCACGCTCAGTTCCATCAGTTCATATTCATCTGCTGCTCTGCCTCATTACAGATGAACATCTGTGCATTGATGACATAGAATCCTAGAATCCTAGAATAGTAGAGTTGGAAGAGCTCCCTGAGTAGATTGGGGATGTATGGATTGTGCAAAATCCATTTTTCTGTGTTTTACTTATTGTCAGACCCCTTCATTCCGTCATCCACCCATCAACAGAATCAGGTTTTTTTTCCAGTTTCCAAATTTGCTCAAATTCACATGTGCGGAAATGTGCAAATTCCTCCAAATGCACATTTTGGGTTGGTTTTGTTATTTTTGCGTATTTTCCTAAGACAAAATTTGCACAAACTTCTTGAGTGTTTGGAAAATGATCGGCAAGTTTGTGGACTCCATCCAACAGGGGGAAAGATGAAAGATTCATTTATTCATTTATTAAAACATTTATATCCCGCCCTATATCACAAGTTTTTCAGGGCAGCGTACAGATAAAATCATACAAATAAAATAGAACAATAAATATACAATTCTAAAACAAATTAAACCATTAAAATATTAAAACCAATACAATTTTTTAAAACAGTAAAATGCAATTAAAACAAGACAGTGTGCAAACTACTGGATTTAGCCACCAAAGGCTTTATTAAAAAGCCATGTCTTAACTTGGCATCGAAATGAAGCCAGTGCCGGTGCCAGTCGGGTTTCCAGGAAGAGGGCATTCCACAGCTGGGATGCCACAACAGAGAAAGCCCTCTCCCATGTCCCACCATAGCATATCTCTCACATTGCTGGGGCACAGAGAAGGGCTCTTCCGACATATCTCAGGTCTCGGGCAGGCAGATATAGGGAGAGGCGCTCCCTCAAGTATCGAGGTCCCAAGCTGTTTAGGGCTTTAAATGTCATTACCAACACCTTGAATTCAGACCGGAAATGTCTAGCTGCTACATTTTGCGCTAGCTTCAGCTTCCGAATCATCTTCAAGGGCAGCCCCATGTAGAGTGCATTGCAGTGGTCTAATCGGGAAGTCACCAGTGTATGCACTACTGTGGCTAGGTTATTCCTGTGCAGGAAAGGCCGTAGTTGGTGGATCAGCCATAGCTGACCCCAAGTACTCTGGGCCACGGATTCCACCTGGGCCTCCAGTGACAAGGATGGATTTAGGAGTCCTCCCAAGCTACGCACTTGTTTCTTCAGATTTCATAAAAATCCAAACTCATTTGGTTCTGTTGCAGATTTGTCTGACATCCCTTGTGTAGATAGGTACATAGGTAGATAGATAGATAGATAGATATTGCTGTGATTGTACGTACAATTGCATCAAGATTCTTTTTGTGCAGTGTTTTGTGTGATCTGGTCCTGCACATTGGTGAAACCCCACACAAAAGTAATCAAGATACAAATGTGTACAATCAGGCCAAGACTGCTTTATTTATGTCACCACAATTTGCATGGAAGTTCACAAATTAAAACAAAATGAACATCAAAATGCACATAATGGGGGAAGTACCTACAAAATGAATATATTAGGAAGGGTACACAGAAAAATGGATATATTTGGGGAAAGGGCCCTAAAAATGCATATGTATCCCAATATATTAAGGGGAAATGCTTGGGGAAACTGCATATATTTGGAAAAGTGCATACAAATGTGGGCATATCAGGATAAATGTCTGCAAAAGTGCACATGAATTTCCATGCAGAATGTTAGGGGGGAAATTGCAAAATGGGATGGAATGAACGTAATGTTGGGAAAAATGAGGAAGTGAGCAAGACTGAACTTGGCAGATCTGTACATCCCTGAAGTAGATGCTTTTAGCTTCCATGCTACTGTTTCCTTCTTCTCCTCCACTGTTGCCTCTGTGGATGCTGCATCCATCTCCCCAGCCCCAAGTAAGATTTGTGAGTCATGGAGCAGGCAGGGGAAGGTGGTTATTGGTGGAGGTAGTGGTAACACCAGGAGCGTGGATAGACCCTGCTTTGCCTAAGCTTACGCAAGAGGAATTGAACAGAGATGTTGGCTTTTGCAAGCACCCCATCTGATCCTTTGCAACTCCCCTATTTTGATGCCTTTGTGCAAAACATTCCCCATCCTAAAAGGTCAAATTTATTCATTCATTTCATTTCATTTCTATACTGCCCAATATTTTGTGCATGATGGAGGTGTACAAAATTATGCATGGTGCAGAGAATGTGGCTATAGGGACATTTTTCTCCCTCTCTCAAGACACTAGAACCCAACAGAGTCATCCCATGAAGCTGATTGGTAGGAGACTCAGTACAAATCAAAGGAAGTCCTTCTTCACACAGCACACAGTTTAAGTATTGGATTCGCTGTCACAAGATGTAGTGATGGCCAGCAATCTGAATGGTTTTAAAAAACGTTTGGATAAATTCCTGGAAGAGAAGGCTTTCAATGGCTACTAGTCATGATGGCTAAGTGCAACCTCCAGTATTAGCCATTAGGGCTAGTAGCCATTCCCCTCTAGGAATTGATCCAACCCCCTTTTAAAGCCATCCAAACTGATGGCCATCTCCACACCTTGTGGCTGCCAAGAAATATGTCTGAGTGTCCACCGGTATCCACAGGTGGCATGTTGTCTACTTCTAGAGTAGACAGACTTAGGAACATAAGAAAAGCCCTGCTGGATCTGAACAAGGGTCCATCTAGTCCAGCACTTGTTCACACAGTGGCCAAATGGTGACCCCACAAGCAAGACATGGTGCAACAGCATCCTCCCACCCATGTTCCCCAGCAACTGGTTTGTATAGGCTTACTGCCTCTGGTACTAGAGGTTGCACTTAGCCATCAGGACTAGTAGTACATTGATAGCCTTCTCCTCTTCCAGGAATTTATCCAACCCCCTTTTAAAGCCATCCAAATTGGTGGCCATCACCACATCTTGTGATAGTGAATTCCATAGTTTAACTCTGCACTGTGTGAAGGATGTCCTTTGATCTGTCCTGAATCTCCCACCAGTCAGCTTCATGGGATGACCTCAGGTTGTTGAGCTAGGTGGACCCACCATCAGACTCAGTAGTTGAGAAGCTTCCTGTACTTAACACAACTGACTCTCATGCTGTAAAGTTACTGCTACCAACATGTGCCTCCTCTGTCATATTAACTTCTGGCTTCAGAGGTGTTGATTTGATAAGGGTTGTGGCCTTTCCAATGCCACCCCACTGCACCCCATCCAAAGCATCTCTCTCATTTCCCAAGATGCTTAATCCTGCATCAGACTTCCTTGGTGTATACAAGCCAGCTGTGTTCCTAATCACTTCTGAAACTGGCCCTTAATCCTACTGCTCTGATATTAAAACACTCTGCGTGAGCAGAGGTCATGACGGCTTTCATGAAAAGATGCTCTCCTTCATCCTCAGCTGCCCTTGGGGTCACCACAAAAGGTTTCCTCTCCATGTGGATTTTTCTACAGCCAACTCTTAATCCAGGTGCCACTTGGGTTTAGCCAAATTATTTTTGACTGCTGACTTTCCCCCCTTTCTTAATGTTGATTTCATCAGAGCCTGGCAGGCGGCCCAGCTGTGCTGACTTTTTTTCAGGGCTGTGCCATGCTGTTCTGCTTTGTTTCACAGATGACCTCCTTTCTGTTTCCCCCCCAAACTTATTACTAATCTCATCTTTTAATGACTTTTCCATTCCTTTTTTTAAAATCCAAGATTATCTGCCTAGACAGATTATAGAAGTGTCCTTGGAGAATATTATTACAATTTTTCTTTTTCCTTCCCTTGCCATCTCCAGATAAACAAAATAAAAAGTGAAAGAACTCTATTCTTGAAAACACGTTATCTCTCCCCACATCCCAGCTAACAACAGCGTGTGTCCCCTCAGAGGCAAATTTTACATCTTGTTTATCTTACAGTTTGGAGCAGTGAGCAGCAGTCAAATGTTTAGGAATGATAACCATTGTGTAGCTCTGTGAGTCAGAGTTTTTACAACTCTGGCTATTTTTAATTTTTTTCGAATTAAAAACACATGCCTTTTATGCCTGAGGTGGTTCACTTTCTGAGTGGGAAAGGGCATGAGTTATCTATCCACGGAAGAGCATGCTACCTGCCTTTCTTCATGAATGATGTCGCCAAGGTTTGCCATTACCAGACTTGAAATATAAATTTATTCTGATCATAATGGTCATCTCATTAGGAATTGAGTGTCGTTTGATCAAAATGTACACATCTAGCTTGGATTTCACTATGAGTTTCATATAAACATAGAATAGTAGAGTTGGAATGGGCCTCTAAGGCCATCAAGTCCAACCCCCTGCTCAATGCAGGAATTCACCTTAAAGCATCCCTGACAAATGGCTGTCCAGTTGCCTCTCGATGGCCTCTAGTGTGGGAGAGCCCACCACCTCCCTAGGTCATGGGTTCCATTGTCGTATTGCTCCAACAGTCAGGAAGTTTTTCCTGGTGTGCAGCTGGAATCTTGCTCCCTGTAACTTTAGCCCATTATTCAGTGTCCTGCACCTGGATGATCAAGAAGAGATCCTGGCCTTCCTCTGAATGACAACCTTTCAAGTCCTTGAAGAGTGCTATCATGTCTCCCCCCAGACTTCTCTTCTCCAGGCTAAAGATGCCCAGTTCTTTCAGTCTTTCCTCATAGGGCTTTGTTTCCAGACCCCTGATTGTCCTCCTTGCCCTCCTCTGAACACTCTCCAGCTTGTCTGCATCCTTCATACAATCATAGAATAGTGGAAGGGGTCTCTAAGGCCATTGAGCCCAACTCCATGCTCAGTGCAGGAATCCACCTTAAAGCATGCCTGATAGATGGTTGTCCAGCTGCCTTTTGAATGCCTCTAGTGTAGGAGAGCCCACCACCTCCCTAGGTCATTGGTTCCATTGTTGTATTTCTCTAACAGTCAGGACATTTTTCCTGGTGTGCAGCTGGAATCTGGCTCCCTGTAACTTGAGCCCATTATTCCATGTCCTGCATTCTGAGCTGATGAAAAAGAGATCCTTGTCATCCTCCGTGTGACAACCTTTCAAGTCTTTGAAGAGTGCTATCATTTCTCCCCTCAATTTTCTCTTCTTCAGGCTTAACATGCCCAGTTCTTCCAGTCTCTCCTTATAGGGCTTTGTTTCCAGACACCTGATCATCCTCGTTGCCCTCCTCTGAACACAGTCCAGCTTGTCTGCCTCCTTCTTGAAGTGTGGTGCCCAGAACGGGACACAATACTCAAGATGAGGCCTAACCAGTGTCAAATAGAGGGGATCCAGTACCTCATGTGATTTGGAAGGTATAATTCTATTAATGCAGCCCAAAATAGCATTTGCTTTTTTTGCAGCCACATCACACTGTTGGCTCATATTCAGCTTGTGATCGACAACAATTCCAAGATTCTTCTTGGCTGTCCTTCTTGAAGTATGATTTCTAGCATGCCTCCCTCTTCCCTTGGTGGTGTGATGGCTCAGAGCCAGGAGCTATTGGAGACTGCTTCTCAATGCATCTGATCTTATATCCTATCCATTTGACCTCCAGAAGGTGACACTGCCCCTGATTCTGAGGAGTGGACCTTGGACTCCTCTGGTGAACATGGAGACCCTGAGGACCAACACCTCCTCACTCCTCCAACCTTCATCACCCCGGAGAAGCCCTGCTGAAAGATGTCTTCATTTTTTTTCCTCATCTCTCTTCATCCGTTTTTCCTTTTGTGTCATCTCTTTTTAGACGATAAGCGTCCATTCAGAGTCTATCTTGTTTTTCTGATTGAAGGAGTCTTTCAGAAAGACTCTCCTGGCATGACTCAGCATCAGTGCCAGTTCCTTCCACTCAGTGCTGAGGCAACTTGCCAGTAGTCTTGCTCCTGCTCTCCACGGTCCTGAAATCAACTCAACTGTAGCATTAAAACTGCTCCAATGGAGCAACAGAGAATAGTACCAATGGGCATGTTAAAGAGCCAGGGAAATGTAGCTTTCCCTGGGTGCCTGACTCCTCTGTATAGGCATTAGGGAACCTGGAAACTACATGTCCCTGTCACACTTCTGAACATGCTCATCATGGTGTCCTCAGTGCAAGGATCTGTGGAACATGGAGTTTCCATGCTTCCATGCTCTGACAGCCTTGGACCTGACAGGCACAGCCAGATGTGGTTTCTCATGTATTAGACCTCACTGACAACTCATTTCATAATCTCCAATGGCCTATTGAGACATCATGCTAAGCCACCATGGATAGCTCAAAGACATGGTTCATAGTGGCTTAGCGTGTCATGCGGGAGGAGTCTAACCCCCCTTATGGTTGAAGTAACCATACCCGCTAACCAGCTGCTGTAGTGGGTTAGAGGGTTTCCATGGTAGTTCCCGTTAGGGGTGTGCACGGACCCCCCGGATCGGATTGGGACCCGGATCGGGACCTCCAATTTTGTCATGGATCGGTTCGGACAAAATCGGAGGCCCCCCAGACCGGATCGAGTCCGATCCCGATCCAAAAATCGTAAATTTTTGGATCGGCCGCCATTTTTTTCCCCATAGACTTGCATTGCAATGCACGTCTATGAGGAAAAAATGGCAGTGGGTGGGTGAGGGGGGCCCTAACTCCCTCCCCCCCGGGGCCGTCCGCTGTGGACGGCCCCGGCAGGTAAGCCCCTCCCCTGCGCTCCCTACCCCCCCTGGGGCCATCCGCTTCCATCCGCGGGCGCCCGCAGATAGAAGCAGACGGCTCCGGGGGGGTAAGCCCCCTTCCCCGCCACTGCTTACCTTTTAGGGCCGTTCGCTCCCGTCTGGCGCCGGCGGCTACCGCCAGCCGGCTTTGCGGCTTGCTCTAGAGTAGGGCGCCGGGTGATCACCCGGCGCGCCACCCTGGAGCACGCCGCGGAGCCCGCTGGTAGTAGCCGCCGGCGCTGGACGGTCGTCTCTAAAAGGTAAGCACCCCCCCTCCCCTCCGCACGCCCCCTCCTCACCTTTCCGGGCCGTTCGCTCCCGTCCGGCGCTGGCGGCTACCGCCAGCTGGCTTTGTGGCTTGCTCTAGAGTAGCACGTCGGGTGATCACCCGGCGCGCCACCCTGGAGCAGGCCGCAGAGCCCGCTGGTAGTAGCCGCTGGCGCTGGACGGGAGTGGACGGGCCGGAAAGGTAAGGACCCCCTCCTCCCCTCCGCGCGCCCCCTCCTCCCCTCCGCGCACCCCCTGCTTACCTTCCCGGCCCGTCCGCTCCTGTCCGGCGCCGGCGGCTACTACCAGCGGGCTCCGCGGCCTGCTCTAGAGTAGCGCGCCGGGTGATGACATCACCCGGCGCGCCACCCTGGAGCAGGCCGCGGAGCCCGCTGGTAGTAGCCGCCGGCGCCGGACGGGAGCGGACGGGCCGGAAAGGTAAGCGCCCCCTCCTCCCCCCCCCGCTGTCCACTTTCATCAGCGGGCGCCCGCTGGCGCCCGCCAATGGAAGCAGCAGTGGGCGCCAGTAGGCGCCCGCCAATCCGCCGAACCGGTTCAGAGCCTTTTCGGATCGGTTCGGACTGGATCGGTGGATCCAGCTGTTGGATCGGAAATCGTATAATTTATCCAATTTCCCACTGGACCGGACTCGGATCGTGGATCGGGTCCGATCCAGTGCACATCCCTAGTTCCCGTGTTGTTTGATGGGAACTCCATGGTTAGGTTGCTCCATTCTGATGAAAAACAACTGGTGGTGACCATAGATTCTGCTGGCAAGAAGGACTGCCACTTCCAGTGCCACTCTTGTCAGCGTAGACTTTCTTTATGGTCATGCAGTCATCCCCCCCTTTTACAGTGGAGTGGCCATCAGGAGTGTATTCACATCCTGGAAGACACTGGGATGTGTGGTTAAATCGTGCAGAGCTATGATTGGCAGCTATGGAGGGGTGGCTGGGTACATAAGAACATCAGAAGAGCCCTGCTGGGTCAGACCATGAGCCCATCTAGTCTAGCACACACACACACACATACTTTATTGTAGCATTCTGTTCAGACAGTGACCAACCAGATGTTGACCAGGAACCCACGAGTGCAACAGCACACTCTTACCCATGTTCCTCAGCAACTGGTGTACACAGGTAGCAGAGCCATGTAGTGCCACATGGTTGTGTGGTTGTGTGGTGGGCCTGCTTGCAGTGGTTTGCCTAACCCTCCCATCTCCAGAGTTACTCATGTGAATAGGGTGTACTTGCCCCTCTTTACAAGTGAGAATCCTGATTCCATGTTCCCTGGCCTTGATGGGTCCTAGCTTGCTTTTGTTCTCATTTTGGATGTTTGAGGATAGCTTGATAACATTCTGTTTCTGCGAGTTTGTCCACCTTCAGGATTCAGCTCCCTTCCCAGAGAGGATCTAGAAGTGACACCTCCAAGATGGTGGCAGTGATGGATGTGTCTTGAGTGTAGCACACATGCAAATGAATGCATGTCCATGAACACTAAGGCATCACGCACTGTGGCAGCTGCAGAGGCTCATTTTGAACTGTTAATGGCATATTATTATGTTTGTCAAGGATATCTTTAATCAAAAGAACAAACACCTTCTTGGTTTTTAAAGCTGTGGAGGGCGGGCTGCTCAAAGCGAATGGCTACAGCAGAAACAAAGATGAAGCGGAGCCTTCAGTGAGGTGTAATCCCTGAGTGTCAAATCTCAGGCCTGCAAACCAACTCCAGTCCTCTAGGATTCTCCAGATGGCCCCACCCTCTTTCCTATGCCCCACCCCTTCCCCTGTCAATCATTCAGTGGTTTCCTGGATTTTGGATCTTTTAAAGGTTGGATTTAATTGTCATTCGCTGCTCTAATTGGTACATTCACACCCGAAAATTGGGATATGATTTTTGTATAAAACATCAAACAAGTGAACCAAATCTTTCAGATCCATTCAAATCAGAGTTCAGGCTTGATTGAACGTCTACATGAAACCGCTTATCTGGGAGATGTTACCTGGAGATCTGAGATGAAGCCTCACCAATCTGCAGATGACACTCACCTGACTTAAATCTTCTCCATCAAGCTCAGGTGAGGCAGTGAGTGTTCTCATTCTAGCCCAAAATAGCATTTGCTTTTTTGCAGCCACATCACACTGTTGGATTATATTCACCTTGTGATCTACAACAATTCCAAGATCCATCTCGCTTGTAGTATTGCTGAGCCAACGCTCCCCCTGTGCATTTGGTTTCTTTTTCCTAGGTATAGAATTTGCCATCTATCCCTATTGCATTTCATTATTTGTTTTCAGCCCAGTGCTATTAAGTACAGCTAAAACAGATGCAATAGAAGTATATGGAATTTTTGATGCTGCAACTCCACTCCTGGTCACAGTCCTGCCTCCTTTACCATGTAAATTTCTGCTGTTTTGCCTCTTGGTTTCTGAACCCCAATTAAGCATCTTTCACTCTCAGCCACTGCTTGTCCTGAGATGGCAAGGCTGCTTTTGAGCTGAAGTTACGATGTCGAGTTCTTACCAGCTATCATGCCATACTGCAGGCGATAACATTCCAAGATAGAGTTTGAGCCCAATGGCCTTCTAAGAAATGGCCCGCTAGATATGCATGCAGACTCTCTGAGAGCTTTGAAACGCTCCAACGGTCATGCTCTATACATGCGTATCTCCACTAAGGCCTATTTCTGTTCACCATAAAACTAGGCCAAGGAACAATCAGCAGAAACAAATTACGACTCTCTTTAATCCGAAATTATGCATGCTGAACAAATCATGCATGCATTTCCCCCCAAAAGAAACATTTTAAACGAAGCAACTTTGGGATACATGGTAACCATACGCTGCTTGTAAGTTATTTTACTGACTGGGACTACATCATAAATAGTCCTTTCTGTGTCTGAAGGAGGCATCTTCATCTCCCCTCTGAAATAAGGGCTCAAAAAAGGATCCACCAAATTCTTGGCAGCTTGGGAGATGGCTTTATAAGATGAGGGCCCAAGGGCCCAGCCAAACATGGTGGGCACATCTGTGTTGCCAAGAAAGAGGACATGCAACACCAAAAATAAGGGCAAAAGAGGACATCACTTTTTCATGAAATCTGCATGTGTTAATATTGACAGATGCACATTTAGGGCTTCTCTACATTTAGCAAAAATCCCACAGCCTTACCAGGGCTTTGTCTTCTGGAGTCTTCGTGGGTTTAACAATCAGCACAATACACAAGCTCCCCCCTTTTTTTGTGCCAGTTCCTTCCTATATGTTTCATTTATACTGCCAGCAGATGGTGCTGCTTCATGGCACAATTTCAATTTATTACAGCATTTTCGGGCTTTCATAAAATGGCGGATTCCTGCGTGAAAATGGCAGGAGAGGCATTGGAGGTTGCTGATGTCATGAAAAGGACCCACAAACTTCTGTGAGTGTCCAGACATGAGCTTGCTATAAATCGCTCATGTAGAGAAGCTCTTAGAAAGAATTAATATACTTCACATAGAAATACAGTACTTCTCACCTTAATGGTGGAAAGTGTGTCCAGATGAAAAACGTGTGCATGTATGTGAGAGAGACAGAGAAGGATAGAGAATGGGTTCAGTGACTGAAGATATGGATGGGTATGCATGCCAACAGTGGATGGTGCTCACACAAATTGGAGACATGTGATCCCCAGTGTCCAAATCCAGAGCCCAAATGGGCTAAAAATAGTTCCCGAGCAATTTTCAGCTCACAGTTTGGTTGGAGCTGCATGAAAGGGAGAACCATTTATTTCTGAGAGATAAAGTTGTGTGAATTATCAAAACCCAAACTCATCAGAGTTCTCCAAATTTCACCCTGAATCTCGTTCCTTCTCATGACCATATTAGAGCATGAGCTGTGTCCCTAACACGTCTGCTTGAAAAGCCGTGCATAGTTTCATCCATATTTCCCCAAATGTATGCATCAATTGTGCACATCTTTGAAATGGGTGCATTCCTCTCCCATTAATTAAAGTGTGTTTGTGGGCATTTTTGGAGGGAAAGTATGCATTTTTGTGCACATTTTTCAGATGTACGCATGCAGTCGAACACATTTTTTTGGACCCGCGATTCACAATGGAAACTTGGAAAGACGTAGACTTTGATTGTAGATTGTGTCAAAAACCTGAAGTGGGTAAATCCTGATAAAAATGAACACATCCCTAGTGAGTGGGAAGATTTGTCTTTGTACGGGCTGCTGCTATGGGGAGGAGGGGCATGCTGGGTTAGGGGGTAATGACTCCTGGATTTTTCAATAACAAGCCATGCTGGGTTTTGCTTTGAGATGTCATTTTGACATCATCACTGCACAGTTCTTGCAAAGCCATTTGGGAATATACATGGGGGCTTCTTACCTGTGTGTGACTTCTCATCATGCAGAAAAACAAAGTAAAAACAAGTCTTTTTGGGTTGGATGAGAATATGGATAATCTGACTTTCTGTGCTCCTTCTTGCAACATCCGGTGAGTGTTTTTTTTTTTTTTTTAACTGTTCAACCTTCCTCTGATTTGTCCTCCCGATGGATTAGCAGCATGATGCGATCCAAGTGCCACCATTAATCCATCCTCGAACGTTATGTTAATGCATTTATTAATCACTTTTTGATTCGAGGGAAACATCTGTGCGGGTTTGCAATGAAGGGCACTCATGGCATGTGATATTCCTCGATGTGCTGCAAACCATGCCAAAAAATATCCTCCGCCCTGCATTTTGCGTTTAATATTCCCGAACAACAGTATGGAGGCTTTCCTGTTTGCGTGACCCTATTAGTCTGCATTTCCATATGGCCATTGGCTCAGGTTTATGGAACAGATTTAATTACTCCGAAATCGCTCGTTTCCTTTTGGAAACTCGGCAGAGAGTAAGCAATGCCCTGTTAGTCTTCTCCTTTCCCCCAGCCCCTGAAACTCTTTGGCAAACTATCCACTGATTTCCGTAGAGGGGAAAATTGTGCTGTCAGATTTTGAGATGTCTGTGTCTTCATCAAGGATGCTTTTGCCAATCTGTGACAGTCATTATCCCAGGGGGGAGGGACATCGGAACTGCGCTGGTGGAACAGACAGAAGGGTCCGTTTATTCCAGTGTTTGTTTCTGCAAGCAGACATCAAGCTGCCTCTCTGGAAGCTCACATGGAAGGCATGAAGAAACCAAAGGGACTCTGAACTTGCCCTCTAGAACATCAGAAGAGCCCTGCTGGATCAGACCAGGGGTCCATCTAATGCAGCATTCTGTCCACATGGCGGCCAACCAGATGTTGACCAATACTCCCGCAAACAGGACATGAGTGCAACAACACCCTCCCACCCATTGTTGTTGAGATTCCATGGCTTTCTTCCTCCTACTGTTCTTTTCATGCCCATCTGTCCCGTTCTCCATTGCTTCTGCCTCCCCAAATTGAACTTGGACATCGGAACATTGGGGGTTGCCCTATACCGAGTCAGACCCTTGGCCCATCTAGCCTAGTATTCCTGACCTTGACTGGCAGCAATGGCTCTCCAGGGTTTCAGGCAGGATTCCTTCCCAACCCTACCTGGAGATGTTGGGGGTTGAACCTGGGACCTTCTGTGTGCAAAGCAGAAATTCTACCTGTTGAGCCTCCCTGAATGCTCTGTGGAGGCAGATGGAAGAATGCCCCCTCCCACCTGATGGACTTGGAGTTGCTGTTAGGAGCTATCACGCACTGCACCATGATTTGCTGCAAATCCTTCTATGATATCAATACACACTTGACAAGAGTGCAGAAACTTAAATTCTGTCAGAAAGTGGTTTGGCGTATGGGCATTAGGAAGTCACCAAAGCCTTCCTGGTAGGTTGAGCATAGGCAGTTGCTGTCATTAAAGAGAGGAGGCTGGAGAAAACATTCATCACTTCTTGATCATCCCAGAGTGCAGGACACAGAATAATGGGCTCAAGTTACAGGAAGCCAGATTCTGGCTGGACATCAGGAAAAACATCCTGACTGTTAGAGCAGGACGACAATGGAACCAATGACCTAGGGAGGTGGTGGGCTCTCCCACACTAGAGGCATTCAAAAGGCAGCTGGACAACCATCTGTCAGGGATGCTTTTAGGTGGATAATAATAATATAATAATAATAATAACAATTTATTTCTTACCCGCCTCTCCGTCTGGATCGAGGCGGGGAACGACAACATGATAAAATACATAAAACTGATTAAAAACATGACACATATTATTAAAACTGCATTAAAACATCCCAAAACATCCTAAAAACATCCTTAAAACATTCTAAAATTCCACTGGATATGCCTGCCGGAAGAGAACAGTCTTTATAGCTTTCTTAAATTCTAAAAGACTGTAAAGTTGACGAGTCTCCTCCGGCAGGTCATTCCACAGTCTGGGAGCGGCAGAAGAGAAGGTCCTCTGGGTAACGGTTGTCAGCCTAGTCTTGGCTGACTGCAGTAAGTTCTTCCCAGAGGACCTGAGCATGCAGGGCGGATTGTATGGGAGAAGGCGATCCCGCAGGTAACCTGGACCCAAACCATGTAGGGCTTTAAAGGTAATAACCAACACTTTATACTTCATCCAGAAACTAATTGGCAGCCAGTGGAGCGATTTTAAAGCTGGCATAATATGGTCACTCCTAGATGTACCGGTGACCAACCTGGCTGCCATATTTTGAACTAGTTGAAGTTTCCGGACTAGGCACAGAGGTAGCCCTATGTACAGCGCATTGCAGAAGTCGAGCCTCGAAGTTACCAGCACGTGCACCACCATCTTTAGGTCTTCCAACTCTAGGAAGGGGCGCAGCTGGCGTATCAGCCGAAGCTGATAGTAGACACTCCTGGCCGTTGCATCTATCTGGGCTGTCATTTGGAGCGACGGATCCAGGAGCACCCCCAAGCTGCGAACACAGTCTTTCAGGGGGAGTGTAACCCCATCCAGAACCGGTTGACACACCTCCAAACCCAGGTTGCGGCCTTTGACAGCAAGCACCTCCGTCTTGTCTGGATTCAGCTTCAGTTTGTTTTTCCTCATCCAGCCCATTACCGCCTCCAAGCATTCATTCAGAGGAGACACACTATCCTTAGCTGGCGCTGTTATCGAAGGCATAGAGAAATATATTTGGGTGTCATCAGCGTATTGATATCACCCCACCCCATGCCTCCAGATGATCTCTCCCAACGATTCCTGCATTGAGCAGGGGGTTGGTCTTGATGGCCTTATAGGACCCTTCCAACTCTACGATTCTATGATTCTCTTTTGAACTTTCATCAAGTTGATTCTAGGATGGGCAGGGAAGTACCAGGCCCTGCCATGACCTGAGCTGTGGTCTGCAGGGCCAGAGGTCAATTAACTGCCAATAGATAACATGTCTCTCAGTAGCTACAATGGCACGATTTTCCCATTAGCCAGCTTTAGGAAGAAAAAGAATAGTTTATGGTGGTGGGGCCAAAATCCCCAAAGGGGAAAGATACCCTTCAGCACTGGAAGTGTGTGTGTGTGTGTGTGTGTGTGTGTGTGTATGTGTGTGTGGAAATCTGCTGGTCTCATTTTCTGTGCATTTCTCATTTCCCCACCGGCATTCTCACCCCATCTCCATCCCACATCAGATCAGAGGACATCCCTGCTTTCCCCGCATGGAAATTGGAGCACATTTCATTGTTTGTAATTGATTACATCGTTGGATGCATTTTTCAATGGACTAAAACATGATGGTGTGCATTTTCGAAATGTATTCCGTCGGGTGCATTTTTTTGAAATGTATGCATGTTTTCATGCACATCTCCCCTTCTCTGAAATGGATCACAAGTCTCAGAAATGTGTGGTTTTTTGAGGCAAGATGTGTTCCATTCCATTGGCAGTCCCCGGGGATGCAAAATGAGTATGTTTGCATCAGAATGTGAACGGAACAAATTCCACTCCCATCTCTAATATATATATATATACATGCATGCAGGAACATGCACACAGAACAGATTTCTGGCTCATGAATGCATGTGAGGCTGGGCTACTCCCTCAGCATGGGGAATGCCAAGTAGCTAGGGATGTTGAAGAAATCCAAAAAGGATTCAAAGAAGTTCAAATTCTAGCTATCCAACCGATGGATTCCACAGCAAACTGTCCCCTCCCCCCGGAATTGCACAGAAATTTGTGCAAATCTTTTTGGGGAGATCTGCACAAAATTGCATTAAGTAATGTGCATCAGCGCAAATGCGCATTAGTGAATGTGGAGTAGCGCATTAGCGCAAGCAGGACAAAATTCTCCTACAAAAACATGTTTCTGTTAATGAGTGGATGATGGAATGAAAATGCCTGTCCACCCACCAAACATAGAGAGAACAGATTAACAAAATCTGTACATCCAACTAGAAGCTCAACCTGACTATGGTTGGTATTGCCTGGATCTGATTTAATATGCAGGTGAAGATCTGCTACAAGTAGAGACAATGGCAGAACTGGAACCCATAACTCTGACCTCCCGGTGTGGGGATATTGCCTGGTCAACTGATAGCTCCATTGAGGTCAGCAGCATAAAGGGAGCCTGAAAGAGAAAACAAGTCAAGCTCAGTCCTCTGAATGTGGACGTCACTTTTAATATTTATAGCCCATCAGTACATGATATAACAAGTCCTATAGCACTCCAGAGGAGCAGTAAAGATGAACAAATCAGATCTTTTAAGTAGGCAGCTGCTTGGGGATTCAAGTATTATTGACAAGCTTAAAATAGGCAGGCTTCCTTTGAACTCAGGTAGATCAGAAAGCTACAGAGGGTGGACAAGGTTTACCCGCCTCTCCCCTGTGCCATTATATACTTTAGATGAAATATTAGCTTCAGTTGTCCTGATGCTACAAGTAGGCAAGAATAAGAAAATGGTGATCAATACCAGAGGCCCAGATAAAATGGAGCAAGGTCTTGCTGGAGGGAGAAGACCCCCCCCCCCAATCAAAGATTTCATCTCTCAGACAAATTGAGAGCACAATCAATTCCCCACCACTTCGAAGTGAGTCAACATGCCAATATCATTCTTCTCTTGCATCCTGCATGATGTTTGTGGAATACAAATGAATCCGGGATAATGTAGGGCATATGGGCAGATACCTCTGATTTCTTTAAAAACAAACCAACCACAAATCCTTCTGCATCAGCTTGAGATCATAGGAAAAACAGTTTTGTACAAATCTCTCTCCCCAATACCATCACACTTCAGATGAATGGAGGTTGGAAAAGGCAAATATTCAGCCTTTGATATTTGTCATAACAAATCAGATACATGGAACAGACAGGTTCCCTTGCAGGGAGATGGAAGAGAGACCATCTGTGAAGGAAGTGGCATCACTTTGATCAAAGCTCAAGAGCATCCAGGTATTATGGGGCGGAGAGCAGAGCAGTGGGAACTTACCCAGATATGATGTGAATCCATTACATGGCTGGAAGGCAGAAAAGCAGCTTCCAGTCAACCCTTGTTGGGCTTCAGATCTGAGTGCAAAATGTTCCAATAGCAGTTAGCAGTGCTTTAGAAAGACTCATCATCCGGATTTCTTTGTGGAGTTCTGAATTAGCTGGGTTTATCTCCGAAGTGGAAATTGCTTCAAAATAAAAATAAAAATAAAGAAATCCAAAATTACAGAGTGCACAGTATATGACTACTTTTGGTTCTTTCATGTATCCTCTCCTTCAGTGAAGCATATAACATTTATTTATTTATCTGAATTTTTATTTATTTATTATTAATGTTTCTGTACTGCCTGACTTGCTAAAAAGCCATTAAGGAGGGCAAGTGGAGGGAGGAGGAGAGGGAGGTGGAGGTCCCCTGTTACCTGCCGGCATCCTGCGCTGCTGTCCGCTGCTTCCGTACTACTGATAAACAGGCCGCTTATCAGTAGTTAGGAAGCAGCGGATGGTAGCGCGGGATGCCGGCAGTAAGGAGCGTGAGTGGGGGGGGAGGGAGACGGAGGTCCCCACTTACCTGCTGGGGCCGTCCGCTGCCATCCGCTGGTCCCTTCTACTGAGAAACAGGCTTTGTGGTCTGCCTCTCAGTAGCACGCTGGGTGATGATGTCACCCAGTACGCTACTGAGAGGCAGGCCATGAAGCCTGTTTCTCAGCAGAAGGGACCAGCAGACAGTAGCGGATGGCCCCGGCAGGTAAGGAGCACGAGTGAGGGGGAGGGACAGGGACAGGGAGGGAGAGGTCCCCACTTACCTGCTGGGGCCGTCCGCTGCCATCCGCTGGTCCCTTCTACTGAGAAACAGGCTTTGTGGCCTGCCTCTCAGTAGCACGCCGGGTGATGACGTCACCCAGCATGCTACTGAAAGGCAGGCCGTGAAGCCTGTTTCTCAGTAGAAGGGACCAGAGGACGGCAGCGGACACCAGCGGACGGCCCCGGCAGGTAAGGAGCGTGAGTGGGGGGGAGGGACAGGGAGGGGGGAGTTAGGTCCCCACTCACCCGCCCCATGTTTTCAGCATAGGCTTGCATTGGGGGGAAAGCTTTCTTTCCCCCAATGCAAGCCTATGGCAAAAACACCTAAAATCGTGTCCGATTTTTGGATCGGAATCAGCTGTCAACTGGAAAGCCTCCGATCCAATCCGATCCAATCTGAGGCATCGATTCCGGTTCCAATTCTGATTCTGATCCGATTTTTTGGGTCCATGCACACCCCTAGTTTTAACCTATAAAGCCTTACATGGTTTGAGACATCTAAGGTCCTCCTCTGGGTGCCTACTCCAAGGGAAGCTTGGAGGATGGCAACAAGGGAGAGTGCCTTCTCAGTGGTTGCCCCCCAACTATGGAATGATCTCCTCAACAAGGCTTGCCTGGCACCAACATTGTTATCTTTTTGCTGCTAGGTCAAGATTTTCCTCTTCTCCCAGGCATTTAACAGCATATACTGAGTTTTTAACTGACCCCAGAACTATATTTAGGCCTGGCTGAGAGTTCACAGCTGTTTTAAATGTACAGTGTTTTTATATGTTGTCTGTTTTTATGTTTTTATGTTTTTAAATTTTGTATATTGATTTTTAATGTCCAAAGTTTTAATTTTTGTAAACTGCCCAGAGAGCTTCAGCTATGAGGCAATATATAATAATAATAATAATAATAATATAATAATAAACACAAAGACATTAAGTGTACAATCCTGTGTTTGTTTAGACAGAAAAAGCTCCCACAAATCCAAGAGTTACTTAATTTCAACAGTCTTATATGTGTCCTTTCTGGCAGGGAAGGGCAAAGCAAGCTCCCTGAACCTGCTCATGCTCTGACTGATGTGTGGGGCTAGGTTGTTCTAGGAGAAGGGTCCAACTTTGCAGTGGCCAGCGGATGAGGCCAGAGCCTGCTCCAGAGGGTGGGGTCTGAACCAATGGGTTCAACTGATAAGGAAGGGAATTTTGATGAAACACTGTGATGAACTTCCTGATGGGACAAGCTGTTTGACAAGGAAACAGAGGGTCCTGCTATGACTGAATCAGACTCAGCAGCATAAGATCAATCTGTGGGGGGTAATCCAATAGGCAAGGCAATAAAGCAGGCAAGTGGGCATGCACAAATGTTCCAGTCCAGTATGGGATCTGGTCAAGGCAGGAGCAGGCCAGATACAAGCAAAGATCAGAGCACAGAAGATCAATCACAAGGCAAGGTCTGGCAAGCAAGGTACAAGACATAGGAGCCAGTGAACAATGTTGTTCCAAGACTGGCTAGGCTACAACTGAAGGCTTATAGAGCCAGAGCTTTCTGAGTCCAACCCAGGGCTCAGCTGCAGTGCATTACTGGCCCTCTGGATGAGTTCTTATCAGGATGAGAGCCTTGATCCTAAGGAGTCCTCCTTTGTAATTGAGCATTCCTTCGCAAAGAACCCTATTGGCCTGCCTCTTGAGCAGCGACACTTTCAGGGACTATGTGGTTGCCTACCCTCTGCCTCAGATGTGGAACTCCCCTCCTTCTGCAGGAATGGACTAGCGGTGATATCCTCCGAGGGCCCAGACTCCACCAGATCTCCTGACATAGGGAGCTTCTTGGCATGCGTGGACACACAGTATGATATCAGCAAGAGTTTTGTATGTGCTGTATTTTACAGCACATACAAAAATAAATACAGACGAAAACACCATACAAAAATAATCTCAATCCGACTCTGTGTACAATCACTTCCAGTTTTCTTTCTTTTAATTTTGGTAGTGCTATATCTATGAACAAACAAACAAAAGATTATTGAAGCAAAGTCTTCCATTTGCCTCTAAGCAAGGGAGAGTTGGCTTTCCACTTCCCTTCTTGAAAACATGCCTAATGATTCTACAGTGTGAAAAACACACACCGCACACTGGATAATGGAACGCTATTATAATAAATGTGAATCTATTGCATACATGACCTTGGATGAGCATTTTTCACCCATCGGAGTTGTGTTATTGTGAGGTAGATTTCATCCCTACCCTTTTTAAATGACTGGGTTTTCTGCTTAAGGAACGAGTGTGGTATGAGATTGGAACTGCCAAGGAAGTACAAAAGCCCGCTGGCACACTCGGTTGAGACCAATCCTTTTAATTCTTCCCGGCCGGCATCCTGAATTCAAATGATGCTCATTAAGCAAAATGTGATGGAGTTGGGGAAAAAGAAAGAAATAATAAATCTGGGAACGCTAGAGGCGAAACTTGACAGTCTGAACTCCTCCTCGTTTGTGCAAGTTGAAGGACAGATGCAAACTAAGTTAGCTTGGACTCATAAATGACTGACAGTTCCATGTTTGCCTTTTCAATTTGTCAGGCTCCTACAACTGCCGAATTTGCTACATGACATTCATCTGCTGAGCAGTCCTGAAAGATAAAAGTGCTGCTTTCCCCACTTAACTTTGGTTGGCTTCTCTCCCAGCATGCTTGGGTCTCTGTCCTTAGTTCACATGCTCAATGATGGGTCTTTATGAGGGATCTGACCCCAGAGACCCAAAACACAGTGTGTTCTGCCCCCCACCTATGGGGCCAGAAATGGGTGCATGCATATTAATCTCATCTAGGGGTGGGCAGATATGTCTGTTTCATTTTCTTCCGCATTGATTTTCCTTCCAAACTGTCTATCCCAATATAAAGGAATTTGCAAATTCTTCTAAAAAAAAAAATGAACTGGACCAAAATTCCCACTTGTCTGCACTGGCTAAATTCAATAGGTACAGGCATTACCAGCATGAAGAGGTTGCCTGTTAAAGATGAGGAGCCTGTCAGGAAAACAAAACAAAACATGGTGGGCATGACAGTCTTAATTTAGCAGAGCAAACATTCTCCTGAACATAGAGAATGTTGCAAATTTGGGCAAATCCTTACCAAAAAACAAAGCGAAACAAAATTCTTATCGGTCTCTAATATAATCCAAAAAAGTTGGATTTTGCGACTGGTACATATTATGGAAATCAGGCACATCCTTTATTGTGCATGATGTAGGAGATCACAGGCAGTGTTGTGTACTAGTTAGAGTGGGCAAATGGGGCCAGATGAACCTGACACAACTCATTGCTTGATCCTGGGCCAGTTGCACTCAGTCTCACCGACTTCAAAGGGTTGTTGTGAAGATGGTATGATGGTGATGATGAATCAGAAGAATATTAATCCCTATTACAGTATATATATATACACATTACAGTATTAATATTAATGAGAAGATAGTAGAAAAGATTTATAAAAGCAAGTCAACACACAATTACAAAAAAAAGTGGAGAGGGGAGATCTCTTGAGAGCCCTGCCAATCACTCGCCCACCGTGAGCTCTGGCATTTGCTACAGTGAGAGAGCAGCCAGTGGGTCTCTCTGGTGCACCCATCTGCCTTCCATTTTGCCTTTGAGAGCTTCACACAGCTGGAAGAAGTGGCCGTGAGGCCCTTGCAAGACCTGGCTGATCTCTCCCGAGACCTGACCAAGCTCTTGTGTGAACCAGGAGGCTGCTTCTTTCAGCTACATTGGTACTGGGGGTGTGAGGCAGCGGTGGTGCATGTTCTCCCATTTCAGGTGGCGAGAGAGCTTGTGCCAGGGCTGGACCAGAACACTTCTTAACTCATCCTAGATGGCTGGGCACGCCTGGTGGGAACGCGGGAGAGGGCCTTCTCGGTGGCTGCTCCAGTGCTCTGGAACTCCCTTCCCAGGGAAGCTAGACTGGCTTTCCTCCTTGATGTGTTTCCGGAGGCACACGGAAGCTTCCTTATTCCGGCAGGACTTTGGAGAATAATGTGGACCCCCATTTACGTTTTAAGACTTTTTAATTTTAATATGTATTTTAAATGTCACAATGTTTTAATATTGAAACCTAATTAATTATATTTTAAACTTTTGTATATCTCTTATTTATAGCTTTTAACTGTATATGTTTTAATTTTGTAAAGCCGCCTTGAGGCCCAGCATTGAGCAAAAGGCAGGATATAAATAAAGATGATAATAATAATAATGATAATAATAATAATAATAATAATAATAATAATAGGAGTGATGGCAGCAACCACGACACCAGGTCAAGCAGGAAGGGCTCAGCCCTCTGACAACTGCCTTCTGCTTTGGCCAGAACAGAAGGATGTCTATTCTGTTGACGAGATGTTCCGGAAGAGCACAAATGCTCTCAGCTGCAGGAGATCTGCTGTGGGAAATCTCTCCCCTACCAGTAGTGTCTCTCTGATAGCCTGTGCATCAGGCTTCTGCCTGCCTATCGTTGTTCTTCAACGAGGTCTGCCTTGGGTTTCCACCTGTCAGGAATCCAAAGGCTCGCTCCGAGCCAAGAGGCAGCTGCCAGTCTCCTGAGGAGCCCGGGCGAGACGTTACACCCACCGTATATTTTGTGGCTTCATCATATTGCCCATTAATTTCTGAAATTCCTGACAGTTTAAGAACTGCTGTGAGTTACTGCGCAATAAAGATGCATGCCCAACCCCAGCCATGTGGGAGCCAGCGGGGAGGAGAGATGCCAAGGCAGCTCTGACAGCAGAGCAGAGCTGATCTCCTTCAGCTTTGAGCATCTTTGGATATGCAGGGGAGAGAGCAGAAGAGGAAAGGGTTAGAGCACCCAGTTGGGGCAAAGAGGGGAGAGACCAACAGTGGCTAGCAAGCAGGCTGTAGTGGTGCTGTGTCCAATACTAAGTGCTTCAGGAAAAGCAGAGTTTGGCCAAAGAAGCTCAATGCTAGGCTGACCAGATAAAATCCAGGTCAGGGCTCATGTAACTTTAACAGTTGTAGAGAAAAGAGAATTTCAGCCAGTGTCTTTTGTATGCAATTAGTTCCCGGTGACATTCCTTCATCACAATAGTTAAAATTGCAGGCACTATACTAGAGTGACCAGATACAAAAGAAGGCAGGGCCCCTGCAACTTTAACAGTTGTGATGAATAGGGAATTTCACCAGGAACTAATTGCATACAAATGACACTGGCTGAAATTCCCTTTTCTCTACAACTCTTAAAGTTACATGAGCCCTGACCTGGATTTTATCTGGTCACCCTACTCAATGCCATCCATAGCCCATGCAGGGTTGTTGACCTTCAGGCCTATGGCCCTGCCTCTTGCTCCTGGCTCCACCCCCTTTGCTTTGACCACTGATTTGTGGATGCTTTCCTGCCATTCTTCCCTCCCCTTCTAAAAGGTTGAAACACCCCTCTTAATGCTTTGGTATTGGCAGTAAGAGCTTCATGCTGCAACACGCTGGTAGGTTTGGATATTTGGGGACCTCCCCCATTGCCTTTGGCTCCACCCCTTTGCCTCTGGCTCCACCCCTTTGCCTTGAACCATGCCCCCCCCACTGGAATGCAGCCTCCCAAGAGCTTCTCCACAATTTAATTCAGACCCCAGGCTGAAAGAGGTTCAATACTCCTGCTCCAATGCCTTGGAAAGCATTCACAGCAAGGACCTCAGTGAGTCGACCTTCTCCCTGCCATGGACAGCAGCTGCCTTTGCACCTCGTCCTCTTTCTCCTCATTCCTGCCAATTCCTTGCTTGACAGGCAGAGAGCTAGGGAGGAAGGAGGCTGTAGCTAGGGATGGATGGACTCACCTGTGTCCACCTGCTCTCATCCGGAGCCTCCACTGTGTGCAGCAATGGCGGCTCTGGAAACTGCATATTCCCAAAGTTGCCTCCTCCTCCTCCTCCTCCTCCTCCTCCTCCTCCTCCTCCCATCATCTGGGCCAAAGCAAAAGGCAGGTTGCAATGGGGAACAGGAAGAGTAAGGCCAGGGGTCTCTTCTCAGTGGGGCACTGTTGGGGTATGACCATGCCTACCTTTGATGCTCTTCCTGCCCCTGCCAGTCAGTGTTGACAATATTGGGCTAGATAGACAAATGGCTTGACTCAGTATAAGGCAGCTTCTGATGGACCCATGCCAAAGTGTGTTGTGCAACAGCACATTTCATTAGGGTGTGCACCCAGGGATTTTTTTATTTAAGGCGAACGTTTATTGAATACTCAATCATGAAGGACATTATTTTTATTCATTTATTTATTAAACACTGTAGATACTGATGCTCTATTCTGCATTCGGCTTGGTTGTTGCAGGTGACTGTGTGTGGGGGGAATGAGGAGAAGCTCCGCAAAGCCCGGCATGGGTGGGGTTTTGTGGTGACATTGGCCAGAGGAGGGGCTTACGAGGTGATATTAGCCTTCAGGGTCCCTCCTCCTGGCCTCTTCAAAGTGTGGCTCCCAGTAGAGAAGCTCTTAGTAGAGCGATTCCTTTTCGTTCCTGCTGCAGGGAGTAACAGCACACTGTTGAGGGCGGGGTGGCAGCAGAGCAGCTGGAGGACTGTTCTCACTGCATCTGGATCCCCCTCTGGATCCCTATTCAACACCCCCCTTAATTTGGCACTTATTGGTTGAGACATTAGGGTGTACTTGGGCACACCTGGCACACCCCTTGCGCACACCTATGTAACAGATAAGAAGTGTTGGTGTGTTATCCATCGTCACCCTACTTGCCAGAACGAAACAACTTGAACTAAGTTTCATTCTTCTCTTGAAAAAAGCCGTTTCATGAAAGAAATACCTTCCCTGCCTGCAACCCCCAGAGATGAGACAGCATTTATCAGGTGTTGCAACTAATTGCCAGGAATAAGGACGCGCTGTCTAGGAAGACGAGGCCAGTGCAGAATGATTCCAATTAAGGGAGAGAGACCAAGGTCCTCATCAAAAAGGGAAAGTGCTTCCAGCTCCTTCTGGGAAATTCGAGAAGCCTCCAGGTGCTTCTCATTTGCAAATCTATGTAAAAAAAGGGAGAAATCCTTTCTTCCAAATAAGTTTCTTGCGTCCTGTTGCTGGGGGAGGAGAAATGGGTGAAGGGAGAGTAATCCTTCCTGACAAAATGGGGATGAATCTAAACGGGGGGTAGTGGGCAGAGCTAGAGTCAAAGTGGGTGGAGTTTACAAAGTGCTCAGGGTTTGAAACTAGGCAGAGGTTTACATGAAATTTAGTGATAGGTGAATGGCTCAAGCCCCAGTTTATTGAGGTTTTCAGATTTTCCTCACCTGTTCCCATTTGAGCTTCCTTCCACCACCCTGGACAGAAAGTATTTTTGCTTTTTCTAAATGTATGGATTTTTCCTGCATTTTTTTTAGGTCTATACATGTTGTGTGCATTTTCAAATGTTTGCTTCTGGGAGATAAATCCTGTGGGGATTGAAAGAGCAAATCTATCATCTATCCCTTTGGCCAGTTGAGGAGATGTGGGAAAGCTTCGTCAACTGCATTGATCGCAGGGCCGCTCCTATCATGAGCCGGACTGATGTGCCTGCCCCAGGCGGTGGAATGGGAAGAGCTCTCCCCCTCCAAAGGGCCTGCTATGCCTTGATAACACCAGCTGCCTTGTTAGTCAGCTAGCCAGCCGCTCACTCATTCCCACCTAGCTGCCGCTCCCGCCTCGTGCCCCAGCGGCGGGGCTCCTGGGAGAGGTTGGCTGAACTAGCACAAGAGGTCCTGGCTGCTCCCATGAGAAGTCCCTGACCTTCTCACCATAGTTTGGCCCACCTCTCCCAGAAGCCCTATGGCTGGGAGACAAGGTGGGAGCTGCAGCCAAACGTTAGTGATGACTGAACGGCCAGGCAGGTGGGTGCAAGCAGCCAGCTGGTTTGGCTGGCTGGCCCATTGGCCGGTCAAGCTGTGGGTGGGCAGAGATGGTGGCTGCCAAAAGAAGAACTGGGGCGGTGACTCACTTCAGGCAGCAACATGCTCCGGGATGGCCCTGATTGATAATGATATACACATACACTTTCTTACGAGATATTTCATTGGTTAGGTGCAATGGCAATATTGAATTTACACACACACACACACACACACACACACACACACACACGTTTGCAAACAGGTACATGTCCACACATCAGTTAGCTGTGATTGGCTGCCACTCTCATCTGATGGCCAGTTCACGTGCTTAGTAATGTGTGAAATGACTATAAGTGTGATGACGGGGACTGTGGAGATTCGTAAGCAAAATCTGCCACAACCAATATTGTTCTCTTATGAGAAAAACAAAGACACCAATAAAACACACACATCAGCCAAAAGAAAAAGGAAAAGATTAAGCAGGTCGCTATCTCATTGCACGGAAGAAGTAAGTGAGAAGAATAGATTATAGGAAAGTCCAAACATAACACACCTGATGCCTCTGAGGTGAAGTGGCTTCAAGCATAGCAAAGAAAGAAAGAAGAATTATAGGTGATTTATGGAATGAAAGGAAAATGGATGATAGATGAGACCATTTTTATCTGAGATGGCGAGGCAATCACAAAGCCCCACTGAGAAGATTTCTGATTTTTATAACGTAGCCTGCAATAGCAGATTGATAGATATTCTCCATGTTGGTTAGTAATGCTGACAAAGTATACAAATACATTTTGCAATATGAATTTTCACTGCACATAATGCTCATTTTTATTGAGAGTTGGGGTGGCACCTTGAAAGTCCAATTCCAGCTTTAAAATAATACACACTTTAAGCAAACTTCCCAGGAGGACCAGCCCAAGGCCTATTGCTGCCTAAGGCCACATTCAACATAGAGAATCCAACTGGACTGGCCATTGAATCTTCCTTCAATAATGGTGATGGAACATCACCTTTCACTGCTCTCTCTCTCTCTCTCTCTCTCTCTCTCTCTCTGGGAATCAGGCTAAGGCAGGAGTGGTCAAAATACAAGTAAAAGTCAAAGCACAGTTCAGAAGCAGAATCAAGCAAGGGCCCTAGAGTCAGTAGCATGGAGGTTCAATCATAAGGACAGGGGTGGGGTTGGGAGGCACTTAGCAGGTAGAACAATGTTGTTCCAGCCCTGGTTGGGCTAAAACTGAAGGCTTAAATTGTCATGTCCTTCCAGCATGGATAATGCGGGGGTGAGCTTACCTGCTCAACTTGCAGCTCACCCAAGCCTTGACTGCCAAGCAAAGTCTCCAAAGCTCCTTGTTCTGTAATCTCCTTTATTATTAAAACACTTGTATAAAGCAATACATCAACTGCTAGCTCTGGAGCTTGCACTCAGGGAAAAAACCAAGACCAACAGTCCCACCCTAGCTTTCACTCTGCCTCCAGCTAACAGCTGCAGACCTCTTGAGGACTGATAGCTGCATTCTCTTAAAGTTACACACACATATCACATCCCCCTTTCTCCATGTGAGCGGTATCTTTCACACCCTAAACTTTCAATTATCATCAGTACTTTACCAGTTCATAACATAGTATTTAAAACTTGCTGGTAGTCTTACTTCCTGCCCACTCCGTGTCTGTCCAATCCTATCTTTGTGTCTGTCCATCTCCAAAGAAATCTCCGGCTCTCCTTGAGATCCCACTTCTAACACCATGTCATGTCCTTCCAGCATGGATAATACAGGGGTGAGCTTACCTGCTCAACTTGCAGCTCGCCCAAGCCTTGACTGCCAAGCAAAGCCTCCAAAACTCCTTGTTCTGTAAACTCCTTTATTATTAAAACACTCTCTTAAAGTTACACACACACATACCACAAAATAACCAGAGCTTCCTGAGCCCCACCCAGGGGCATAGCTGCAGTGCATTACAGTCTCTCTCACAAAAGTCCTACTCAGAAGGAGAGACTTGTTCCTGAGGAGGGCTTCCTCTTGAGGAGTCCTTCTTTCTACTCAAGCATTTCATGGAATCTTAGAACCATGGAATAGTACAGTTGGAAGGGGCCTATAAGACCATCGGGTCCTGCATTGAGCAGGAAGTTGCCTTGCTCAATGCTGGAATCCATCTTAAAGCATACCTGAGAGATGGTTGTCCAGCTGCCTCTTGAATGCCTCTAGTGTAGGAGAGCCCACTGCAGCTGATTGCAACTGCCAGCACTCCGAGTATATTGGTGCCACTCAAGAATGGATAAATATATGGATATTTGGTCTGACTTCCTTAAAACTTGTGCATCATCGCCTCCTTTTTAAGAATGTTGTACTTGATAGAACATTGATATTTCTATACATGCAATTTCTTAACCTTTTTTCGCCTTACTTTTCACAATCTATTTCTGTTTTGTTTTGTGAAATTCATAATAAAAAGAAAAAAGAGTAAATTAAAAAACAACTCCCAGTATTTCTTACCATTAGCCATGCTGGCTGGGACAGATGGGAGTTGATGTCCAAATGTTCGGGAGGGCACCACATTTGGGAAACCTGCCTTGTAGCTAAAGACCAGACTCCCTAAGGGCTATGAAGTGCTCTGGATCGACTTGCTCACCAGTTAGAGGAAATAGGAGAAAGTCTGGGTGCTCTAAACTGGCCATGGTGACACACACCTTAGTTACATCCTGTTTGGATTAGGGGTGTGCACTGGATCGGGTCTGATCCACGAACTGGATCCGATCCAGGGGAAATCAGATACAATTATCCAATTTCCGATCACCCCACTGGGTCGTTCGATCCAATCCGATCTGATCCGGAAAGAACCCGATCCAGATCAGAATGGATCTGAGGATCGGCGGGCACCCGCTGGCACCCGCCGCTGCTTTCATTGGTGGGAGCCAGCGAGCGCCCGCCGATGGAAGCGGACAGCGGGGGGGGGGCTTCCCTGGCGGGGCTGTCTGCTTCCATCGGCGGGCACCCACTGATGGAAACAGACAGCCTGGCGGGGTGAGGATCGCGGGGGGGAGGAGGGAGGGAGGGGGGCCAACTTACCTTCCGGGGACGTCCGCTCCCCTCTGCTGCTGGCCGCTACTGTGAGCAAGCTTTGCGGCCTGCCCCTAGGTAGCGCACCAGGTGATGTCATCACCTGGCGCGCTACTCAGGAGCAGGCCGCGAAGCCTGCTTGCAGTAGCGGCCAGCAGCGGAGGGGAGTGGATGTCCCCGGAAGGTAATCGGGGGGAGGGGGAGGGGGGAGGGTGGCCCATGGCCCGCTTACCTTCTGGGGCCGTCCGCTCCCCTCCACTGCTGGTCGCTACTGTGAGCAGGCTTCGCGGCTTGCCCCTAGGTAACTTGCCAGGTGATATCATCACCTGGCACGCTACTCAGGAGCAGGCCAAAAAGCCTGCTCACAGTAGCGGCCAGTGGCAGAGGGGAGCGGATGGCCCCAGCAGGTAAGCAGAGGGAGGGGGAGGGGGCTTACCCACCAGGGCCATCCACTTCCATCCGCTGGCACCAGAGGGTGCCAGTGGATGGAAGCGGACGGCCTTGGGTGGTGAGGAGCGCGGGGGAGGGGGCTTACCTGCCGGGGCTGTCCACAGCAGATGGCCCCGGGAGGTAAGAACCGCGAGGGGGGAGGAGGGAGTTAGGCCCCCCTCACCCACCCGCCGCCATTTTCCCCCCATAGACTTGCATTGGGGGAAAGCTTTCTTTCCCCTAATGTAAGTCTATGGGGAAAACAAAAATGGCGTCCGATCCAAAAATCGGATGTCTGATGTTTGGATTGGGAGCAGGTCTGATCTGATCCAAGGGACCTCCAATTTTGTCCTGAATGATCCAGGACAATCTCAGAGGTCCCGATCTGGGTCCCGATCCGATCCGGAGGGTCCGTGCACACCCCTAGTTTGGATTACCATAATGCACTCTATGTGGGGTTGCCTTTGAAGAGTGTTAGGAAACTTCAACTGGTTCAAAGAGCTGTGGCCAGATTGTTGACCGGGGCTGGCTACAGGGACCATATAACTCCCCTGTTGAAACAGCTTCACTGGTTTCCAGTCTGTTTCCGGTAGGGGTGTGCACCGGATCAGGTCCAGTCCACGATCCGGACCTGATCCAGCCAAAATCAGATAAAATTATCCAATTATGTTCCCCGCATCTGGATCATCCAATCTCATCCGATCCGATCTGAAAGGAACCTATCTGGATTGAAAGAGATCAGAGGATCGGACCTCCTCCCCCAATCACGCTCCTTACCTACCGGGGCCTTCCGTTGCCATCTGCTGGTACCTTCTACTGAGAAACAGGCTTTGTGGCCTGCCTCTCAGTAGCGTGCTGGGTGATGACGTCACCCAGCGCACTACTGAGAGGCAGGCCACGAAGCCTGTTTCTCAGTAGAAGGGGCCAGCGGAAGGCAGTGGATGGCAGCAGATGGTCCCGGCAGGTAAGGAGCGTGAGTGGGGGGGAGGTGGAGGGCCCCACTTACCTGCCGGGGCACCTGCTTCTGTCCGCTTCCGTCCGCTGGTGCTGTCTACTGAGAAACGGGCTTCATGGCCTAGTTCTCAGTAATCACCTGGCACTCTATGAAAACTAGGCTGCGAAGCCTGTTTCTCAGTTGACCGGACCAGTGGACGGCAGTGGGTGCTCAGGCAGGTAAGGAGCGCAAGTGGGGGGAGGGACAAGGAGGGGGAAGTTAGGCCCCCACTTAGCCGCTCCCATGTTTACCTCATAGGTTTGCATTGGGGGAAAGCTTTCTTTCCCCCAATGCAAGCCTATGACGAAAACACCTAAAATGGCGTCTGATCCGAAAATCGGACTTCCGATTTGCGGATCAGGATCAGGATCGGGTCCGATCTGATCTGGAAAGCCTCCAATCTGATCCAATCCGACACACCAACCCCAGTTCTGATCCCAGTTCTGATCCGATCCAGGGGGTCCATGCACATCCATAGTTTCCGGGCACAATTCAAAGTGCTGGTTATGACCTACAAAGCCCTATACGGCTTGGGTCCAGGATATCTGAAAGACCGTATTCTCCCTTATGAGCCTGCCTGTCCCCTGAGATCTTCAGGGGAGGCTCTTCTATCCATCCCACCACCATCACAGGCACGCCTGGTGGGAACAAGGGATAGAGCCTTCTTGGTGGCTGCCCCAGGGCTCTGGAACTCCCTTCCCAGGGAAGCTAGACTGGCTCCCTCCTTGGTGTGCTTTTGGAGGCAGGCTAAAACTTTCTATTTCAGCAGGCCTTTGGGGAGTAGTTGAGACTAGGGCTGGATCTGGATCTGGGCAATACAGATCGGGCTGATCCGCTCAGGCCTGATCTGGACCTCCTCCGATCTGGTTCGGAACTAGATCTGGAACCAAATTCGGGTCTCCAGATCTCGATCCGGAGACCCCCATTTCCCCAGAGACAAGTCTATGGGGAAAAGGACTCACCGCCCTCTCCCCCCTTGCCATCCGCGCTGATGTCCGCTGCTGGGGAGAGAGAGAGGGAGAGGAAGGGGGTCCCCACTCACTCGCTGCAGTCCACGCTGCTTTCCGCCGCTGTTCTCTGGCATCAACTGTACTGAGACACAGGCTTCATGACCTGCTTCCCAGTAAAGCAACGGCATGCTGGGTGATGCTATCACCTGGCGTGCTGATGCTCTACTGGGAAACCAGGCCATGAAGCCTGCTTCTCAGTACAGCAGACACCAGAGGACAGTGGCAGATGGCAGCGCGGACCGCGATGGCTGAGTGGGGAGTGGTAGGGGTGTCCCCACTCACCCGCCGTGGTCCGTGCTGCCTTCCGCCGCTGTCCTCTGCCGTCCACTGTACTGAGAAGCAGGCTTCTCAGCCTGGTTTCCCAGTAGAGTGCCTGCATGCCGGGTGATTCCATTGGACTCACCGCCGGCCTTCCAGGTCCCTGTGTGTTGGCTGCACAGCTGGCACCCAGGGACCTGGAAGGCCAATGGGCCTGGATCTCTGGATCAATCCGAATTGATTCAGAATGGGCCTGATCCAGTCTGGAATGATCTGGACCTCCCCCGATCCAGTTCGGAATTGGAACCGGGAGGTCCAGATCGGCCTGATCCGCTCCGGATTCGGGATCTGGATCCGGAATTGTGCACAGCCCTAGTTAAGACCTCTTATAGTTTGGATTTTTAACAAAATATTTTGTATTCAAAAACATTTTTAAATGTTTTAAATATTTTAAAAGTCTACTATGTTTAAATATATTTTAAATTTGTGTATATCTCTATTTGTTTTAACTGTTCATGTTTTAATTTGTAAGTCGCCTTGAGTCCCAGTATTGGGAAAAAGGCGGGATATAAATAAATATCATCATCATCATCGTCATCATCATCTAGTCTTTGCCTAACACTTGATTCTTATATTATTTATTATTACATTTATATCCTGCCTTTTCCCCTCTTGCAAGGAACTCAAGGTGGCTTACACAGTCTTCCTCCTCTCTATTTTATTCTCAGAACAAACTTGTGAGGGAGGTTAGGCTGAGAGTCAGTGACAGGCCCAAAGTCACCCAGTGAGCTTCATGGCTGAGTGATGACTAGAACCCTGGTTTCCTGAGTCCCAGTCAAACACGCTAACCATTACACCACACTGCCTCTCACTTCATACTTCACTTTGTTGCTCCATACTTGGCCTGGTCCATCTTCAGTTCCACTGAAACTAATTTAGTACCAAAGCTTTCTATGTGGACAACTCTAACGTCTATTACAAAGGAGCACACTTTGATAAAAATAGTTGTGTACCCAGAGGGGGGGAAGGAAGGGAGAAGAAAAAATAATAAAGCTGATTCATGTACGAAATCACAAGCATGCAGCAAAATTGATGCTTCCCTTTATAATGAAATCATGGTTTCTGCACTACCAATTACACAAATAAATGTCCATCGGGAGACGCAAATCAAGTAATCACAATTTAATAGAATTTAGAGGAGTTTATATTCAAACCATTAACTGAACACACAATAAAACAAAATCTAGCCTTGGCGTCCACCTAGTTGCATTTTTCTTTTTCTTCCTTAAAAAAGGATTTATATTTCATCCGTATACATTTTTCCCTTAGATAAATGCAAAGAAGATCGCAAGGAGAATATATGTATGGTGATATATTTTGGAGTGCATATATAGTTCAGTATATATATTTCAGAGTGCAGCAATAATGGAGAACTCTAAGGCACAATTTCTCAAAGCAAAATAATAAGAAAGCTTCATCTAGTCCTCCTAGTACATTCTTTGTGTCTCACAGTGGCCAACTAGAATCTTCAAATAAAGGCAATATCCCATACCTGCTGTTCGTCCCTGGCCAACAGATAATCCAGGATATACTGCCTCTAAACATGGAATTTCCATAGATCCACCATGACCAATAGCCATGTATAGAGTTTTTCATATTCCATGAATTTAGAACAGAGTGAAAACAGCTTCCCACCTTATCTGTGGATGGCAAATTGGGGTGGGGTGGGGTGCAGAAGACCATTTTACTGAATATCCTCCAGCAGGGAGGATAAATTTTTCACTATTATATTGGAGTTGGGGCTCGGCATTGGCAATAGCACAGCTTCTTTTATTTTCCTAAGTTTTCTAACCACCTCCTCCTCCACCTGCTTCCTGCCCCTGCAAGAAGTGGTGGCAGCAATTGTGTAGGGGAAATAATACACAGAAATACATTATTCCAGGGAAAATAGCTTGCACGAAATAGCAAAAATTGTGCTCAAAAATGCATATATTAGGAGAAACACATATTAAGTATTTCGGGTTGAACTTCTGTTCCCCCAAAATGAGAATCTAAATGGAACTGAAATGGATAGATTTGCCCATGCCTAATTTTAGAGCTAATATTTGTTTCATTTATTTAGAATCTTTATAAGAACATGGTAGTGTAAGGCTTATTTCTTGAGATCTACCAGACCGATTTTGCTCCTTTTTGTTTTAGATGGAAGTTTGAGTGGTGTAGATGTGCCGAGAATGTTGAAAGTTTGAAAAGGTTCAAAGCTGAAGCTTTAATAATCAAAGTACTCTTCCAAACCCTGACTAGGAGCTTCAGGTAGTCAGGGAACTACAGCTTCCATGTAGCTCTGCACAGCACAGGTGAGTAGGGAGAAAAACACTTAAGCAGGGATGGATGGAGGGCCTTGTGAGTCAAGCCCACTCTCAGAGAGGCCATGTTTGAGGCAGGGATGGTGGTGGAGGCTGTGGTGAACTCTCTGAGGTGGCAGCAGATGACAACAAGAAATAGCTCTAGGAAAAGCCAGGTTTTTAAAATGTGGGGGAAGAGGGAAGGAGGTGACTTGAAGCCTGAGGGGAAGAAGCGAATGTTGTTCAGTGGCAATGGGTGAGGAAGTGAGGACCAAAAGTCCTCAGTTGCATTGAAGGAAAGTAATCTCTGTACTGTTCCTGGAGAACTGATATAGAAAGAATCAAGTATTTTTGCTCAATGAGCATTGGAGGAGGAGCAGAAATAAAAACAATAAAAAACATGAACTACAAAAATTGTGCATTACAAGCTCTGCAATAAACTACATGCTATACAACAACTCCTAAGAACATAAGAAGAGCCCTGCTGGATCAGGCCAAGGGTCCATTTAGACCAGCACTCTATTGACACAGTGGCCAACCAGCTATCAACCAAGGACCCAAAAGCAGGACACGGTGCACCAACACCCTCCCCCCCATGTTCCTCAGCAACTGTTGTATATAGGCTTACTGGTTTTGATACTGGAGATATCAGATTACTAGGGGTGTGCATGCCAAAAAATATTGTTGTTTATCATTATCGTCATTTTGGACAATTTTTTTTTTGTCTTCATTCGTATCGTAGGTGAACCGTATTGTCTTCACGATAATTATCGTGAAAAAATGATATTTTGCAGCCCTATTTGTAAAGAAAAAATGCCTATAACTTCTGTATTTTAAAAGTTAGAGGCTTGAAACTTGTTCACAGTGTTTATGGGGTATGCCTAAGTATGTGTATGAAATTTGAGATCAATCCCTCCAACCCTCGATTTTATATGAATTTTTTAAAGATAGTTTCAGTTCTGACAGATCAGAATGACTGTTCCCACGTGCGTTCATTCAGACCTGTCAGAACAGAAATGATCTTTAAAAAAATCATATAACATTGAAGGTTGGAGGGACCGATCTCAAATTTCATACACATACTTAGGCATACCCCATAAGCACTATGATCAAGTTTCAAGCCTCTAACCTTTAAAATACAGAAGTTATAGATATATTTATATGGCAGTCTGATAAAATGATAAAATTGCCCAAAAATTATCATCTCCGATGGTTATCGTAGGTTTTTTTATTGTATCATCATTAAACACATGCATGATAACGACCTTATCGTATCATTATCGTACATTTTAATGATACGATACACATCCCTACAGATTACTTCTGGAGATTAATAGTGAAATCAAATTACTACTGGATATTAATAGTGAAACTTTTAACAGCTCAGTGAAGCAATGTTGACTTCATCAGTTGTCTAAAGGACAATGAAGAGGGAGGGAGATGCAGCACCACAATACTGCTATGTTAAAGGTCCTGTCATGAATACTCATCAACCTCACTTCTCTAAGAGGTGGGACATGTAAATGGGCCTACAGGGATAAAAGGAAATTTGAGGCAAGCTGATTCTAAACATGTGTGTTTCCAATGGGGATGGGTGAGAATGTAATTTCACTTCAGTTTTGATAAGGATTTACCAGAATTCTCAATCTTCTCCAAATTTAGGACTGAAAGAGATTAAAAACAAAACAAAACAAAACAGTTTCCATAATATCATGGATGGGCCATGGACTAGGAATGAGCCAAGAGCTAGGTATTAGGAATCATGAAACAAGCCAGTGTTTATAACTAAATAACAAGTCAGGAGTGATGGACAAACTGGGAGGCAGGATCAAGAAGCAAGCCAAAAGTCAGGACCGAAGGACAACCAAGCCAGGCTCAACTGGAACAGGAAGCCCCCTTATACTCCTTCCTGTGAAGGAGGATCCAATGCCAGACCAGGTGGGTGGAGTCAGTCCTAGGTGCTTTACTGAGAATCTGGCAGCTGCAGTTCAGTAGTTCACCACATGGGGCAGCAGTCCACAGATCCCAGCAAGATGAACATACATATCCTTCACCTTACAAAAATAATTAACAATAAAAAAGAAGGGGAAAACCCCCCTTACAAAACTGCCCCATGGACTGACAGAAAGATATAGTGGTGAAGGCATTGGCACTAGCCAGCAGGCGCCCATCACAACCAGATTTCACCTGGAAACTTGCAGGACCATGACAGCATCACTATAAGGTGCAAGTTTCCAGGCCATTTTCAACCCACCTTAAAACACTGCATCTCTCTTCACCCTCAGTTTCAAATGTCTACCCAGCGATGAATCTTGGGTGTCACATTTCTTACATCCTATGGACCACAAATAGCTCAGGCAGCAAAAGAGGTGCTTCTGGGACTCTCCTAATCAGTAACCTGGGGAATAGAGACAGAGAAAAGAGGTGGCTGCCCTTTCTAACATCCGCATTCGATACTTGGTGGTGATTTGGAGGAAGCAGACGGAGACTCATCTGCCTACTGTGAGGCTGTCCATTCTAAAAATATTTGCTACGTTGTAAGGATTTATTGTGTTTTGGGAAGGGGAGGAATAAAACAAGGGCTATTCTCCCTGGACTCTTTCCCAGAACATTGTGGTCTCTCTGGGTCCTTACCAAACACCAGCTGGGAGATGTGTTTGAAATGAGCAAGTAGAGATGATGTCTTAAAAACTAAACAGGCCCGAGAACAAGGTTTTCCAAAAGTCAGTGACCAAATTCTACTGGAAAAGAACGTTGGAATCAATTAAACCTGTGGCTTTCAACCTCTCCATCTTCAGGTGTTAGTTTCTATGACTGACAAAGGAATCTCTGTATTTCTTCCACAGAAGCCCTGCATGTGTAGGGTGACCAACTGTCAGGATTTGCCCAGATTCATCCAGTTTTTTGTTCTATCCTGGGTGTCGGGAGGGATTTTCTGTAATTTTCTATAACGTCCAGAAATTACACACTTTCCCCTTTAGGGCTGCCATTAGCATAGTGGGGGGTGGATGATGTACTTTCCAGAGGTGTGTCATTCCCTACCCCAGTGCTCCAATGGGGGCCTTAAAGGGGAAAGAACTCTATTCCCAGACATTATACAAAAGGCTCTGATTGGAACAGGAGGATGGCAGCTGGAATGGCACACGTTTCCCTCTTCCACTCCAATCAAGGCCTTTAAGGAAAGTCTCTCTCTTAAATACAGTCCTATGTTATCTACAGATCAGGGATACTAACACAACATTCTAAAAATGGCCAAGGAGGGTGGCACGGTACCAGCAGCAAGCCAAAAGCAACCAAAGAAAACTCCAATTTCAAGATCAAAAGGGTGTTTGGAGGGTGTTACGGAAATGCAGCAGGGGCAGAATGCACGGCAGCAAGGATGCGGAGCGGCGTGCACGTGTTACATCAGCCTTGAAGCAAGTGCCCTGGCTCGATCTTGCTGTTAGCATAGAAAACCCTGAACAGCTTGGGATCAGGTCACCTGACTGATCGCCTTCCCCAATACAGAGCAGTGTGGTCATGACCCGCAGACTGCTGTAGAATCATAGAATGGTAGAGTTGGAAGGGGCCTAGAAGGCCATCGAGTCCAAATCCCTGCTCAATGCAGGAGTCCACCTTAAAGTAGGCTGACAGATGGTTGTCCAGCTGCCTCTTGAAGGCCTCTAGTGTGGGAGAGCCCACCACCTCCCTAGGTCATTGGTTCCATTGTCGTACTGCTCTAACAGTCATCTAGTCCAACCCTATTTCTATCTTTGACAACGGACCAGTCAAGATCTCCGTGTAATATGACATTTCATATTGGAAGTCTGCCTGAATCAATGTGATCAAGTGATGCCCAAAATCTCCAGCCCTGCCATTTCCAATATTGAGGCAAGAAAGAAAAAAAAAGTTGTTTATCCAAACTTGAATGTTAATTTGAAATTTCTCTTCAAAGTTTAGTAGAGCAAAATGGCTGTATGTGCCAAATTGGTGCATGGCAAATATTTATTGTTCTGACTCCATCAGACTTGGCATCGATGGGATGTCTTCAAATTCACTGGCTGAGGTTTTCAGGCCTCTACTCGAATTCATATTATTATCTCCCGCTGTGCTAATTGCTCATCTTTTTGTTTCTTCATGCAAAACCCTCTGGAGGAGCGCTGACATTTTATTGATTAATTTTCCAAGCAGGCTTGTTTCACATTTGCCCCAAATCCCAGTGCTCCCCTCAGAAACAAATGCAGATTCGAAAACAAACCAAAGTGGGTATCAGAACATGGACACTCAGAAGTTTTCCCTCAAGACACGCCAGCAGCAATCCACACAGAAATGGCAGCAAATTGACTCAGATGACCCTGCAGCACATTCTAGAGCCTATTGAGATTCGAGTGGAGTATATTGTAGGTCAGCTTTGCCAACTTTCGTGTTTCCCAACACCCCTTGCTTTATGGGGAGACAATACAGAGGTACAATACAGAGGTATTGTAATACGTAATCCACAAAGCTTTATTCAGGCAATAAACATCTCTTCCCACCTGAAGGGACTCTAATTTTCTAGGAACGTTTCTCTAGGCATGATTATGCAAACTAAGCGAGACAATTGTCCTTTCAGGAAAAAGGGAAAGCCCTTTTCCAGTACGCTTTAACTTCAGGGAAGCTGGTTCTGAAGAAGCTTTTGGTGAGAAGCTAGCCGGGCTGACCTCTTCTCACCTCCCTTTTGCTCTGCCCACTTCAGTCTGTGGCGGATTCTAGGATCAGCTGGGCTTTCAGTGCCCTCTCCCTCGGAAAAACACTGATTCCCAAGGGGGTCAACCCAGGAAGCTGATTGGTGGGAGATTCAGGACAGATAAAAGGAAGGACTTCTTCACACAGTGCAGAGTTAAACTGTGGAATTTGCCAACACAAGTTGTAGGTATGGCCAACAATTTGGATGGTTTTAAAAGGGAATGAGACAAATCCATGGAGGAGAAGGCCACCAATGGTTACTAGTCCTGAAGGTTCTATGCTACCTCCAGTATCAGAGACAGTATACCTATGTACACCAGTTGTTGGGGAACATGGGCAGGAGGGTGCTTTGCACTCATGTCCTGATGTGGGTTTCCGATCCACAGCTGGTTGGCCACTGTGTGAACAGAATGCTGGACAAGATGGACCCTTGGTCTGATCCAGCAGGGCTCAGCTAATGCCTAAGAGCTCCATCAGATGAGCATTTTATTGCACGCTTGTTGCTGGGCACTCATGGATTTTCACGGGTCCCTCTCGTGACATCATCTGCCTCCTGTGCGCCTTCCGCCCCTTCTGGCCTTCCTCACACCACAACCCCCCCCCCCCCCCGTAAGCCTGATATATTTTTACAAACAGAAATTGCCGCTATCCCCTGCTGTGTGTAGAAGCAGCACAAATAGATCGGCCCACTGAATGGGCCATGTGGATGTTATTTACTTCCTCTTTCGAAAGAGGAAGTATTAAGCAACGAAAGCGGGGGCAAGGAAGCAATGGTAGGGAAGCATGATTCCCCCCCCTCCCCCGTCTGATGGAGCTCAAAATCTGTCCTCCAATTTCCTGAAAGTTTTATTCCCTTGTTAAAAAGGCTTCCATTTTTCTGCCCCTTTCGCAGGACACGTTTAGCTTATTTAGCTGGTGTTTTGAATTTAATCACTCTGAAGTGGACAAGGGTGCTGGTTTTTTTTTTTTTTTTCTCTGTTACACATCTCTCCATTGTTCTGCAGCCTCCCAGGATACCTACATTCCCTGATCTGAAAAAGCCCTCAGGGAGGAATTGCCTCATGATGGGCATGTTCAGAAGACACCTTAAACCATGGCTTTGGTGAGTAAGGCTTTTTTCTTTATTCACCATGGTTAAAGGTGTCTTCTGAACATGGCCGATGTCTTCCCCTGGGCTTTAATTGTGGGAAGCCAAGGAGGATGCAGGTTGCCAAATAAATGATTGTACAATGAAAGACAAGACATTCACACACTCAGTGACCTCAGAAGTATGACAAACACAAGAACCCCAAACCCAACTCATGAGAATTTCTCCAATTTTTCTTTCTCCTTTTCAAAGGCAATTTCCTTTTAAAAAAAAATCAAATTAAATGAGAATGGTCAAAAAATGTGGGAGAAAATTTTGGCATAGGTAATAAAATATTGGACTAATAAATTTCTCAGCACTCCAATGGTATCATCTGGCGCTGATGGGATAGTAGTAATAATTGTGAAACCTTTAACGATAGAAACTGGTGTTCTTTTCCCTCAGCAGAATGTAGCTTTTCGCAACATGGTGTAAAGGCATTGGAGTTTTATTTGTTTGATCCTCTTCTGTGTTTCTCTAGGGATATGTGAGTGTCCAGTGTCAAGGGGGGGGGGTTAATTCAAAAATCCTAGGATAGACTTTCCCCCTTTCTTTTCTTTCTTTCTTTCTTGTGTGCTAAGATGCATACAGTTGTAGGAAAAATATATAATTTAATGAAAAAAACCCCCATTATATACAAAACCTCCAGGGGGTAATTCCATTTTGCAAATCCATTGCGGGAGTGGAAGATGGAATAAAGAGATGACACCAATAAGCTGGTTTAAAACTGGGTCATATTTATTTATTTCTCCTATTCTGCAAAGAATGATGGAGGCCTAAGCGGGCATCCTATCTTTGGCCAACGTCTTGGCCGTCAACGGGATCGGACGAACCATTCATATCAAGCTGGGTGCCTCCACTGACTCAGCGCCCACTCTGAGTCCCTTTTGGGTAGGTAGGCCTTCCGATGCCACCTCCCCTCATGTTGCACAACTGAGTGGGTGAATATGGTTGGCCTCAGAGGCAACTCCTATCCCTTCAGCTGGTGCCACACAACTCCCAGCTGAGGGCCTCGGATGTCACCAATCACCATAACAGTGGCTAAAAATGGTCACCAACCCTATCCTTACTCCCAATGCCCACCACCTGCCCAGATTAAGTGTGACCAATACAAACAAATCAACCTATTTATTACTCCTCCGCTGTCTTACAGTGTGAAGTAGGTGAAAAAACCTCCAATACAAAGGATTGAAGGTAAAAAATTCCTACTTGGTCCCCAACAAGGCAACCAGCAATCCCACACTGTCTACGGGGGGGGGGGGGAAGGAGGGAGCAAAACCGAGAAGAATGTGGCAGGGAGGCACTGCAGCTCCTTTATATGGGCGTAGGCCCCTCCCTTTCCTGCTGGTTCAAATTTGGAGGCAGCCAATGGTGTGCCTCTATGTGTCCTCTTCCCTTCTCCACCCGCAACTTCTTCCCCACGCCCAGCTTGTCGGGCGTGGCTGGAAACCCTTCTTGCTGTTCTGAGAAACGAATTAATACAGAATATTTCTCTCTTTCCTCCTTCCATTCCATTGCTACCCCTTCCTCTCCCTGCCTTGTGCCATCTGTCAAACCGTAGAGTGCAAGATATTCGGCGACCAAGAGATGTTCTTTTTCTCCATGCTCTAAAATGTCAGACGTCTGGAGCTACCAGAGCCCCATAGATCAAGGATCTCCTGCCTTGTGCAGTGACTCATGCAGGGTACCTCTTGGAGCACTCCCTGGGTCCTTTAGAGTTTAGATGTGCATGTGGGCCCTTCAGATCTTGTTGGACTGCAGTTTCCTTTAGCCCTAGCTAGAAATGTAAAATTTCTGGAAATTTTGAAGCCATGGAAAGAAACTGGATTTCATGTCCCCCAACCCCCCGTTCGGGTTTTGTTGTTGTTTAAAACCCCCTGGAAATTATGGAGAAATTGAAAAATAAGTAATACTTTTTTTTAGTGCTCTTTACAGATCTAAAATCTGTTTCTTGCTTTAAGCTGTGCTGCCCTCCAGATATTTTGGACTTCAGCTCCCATTAGCCTCAGGCAATATGGCCAATGCACAAGAATGTTGGACATTGTAGTCCAAACCATCCCAAGAGCACAAGGTTGGGGCAGGGTCTCCTTTTGGAACATAAAACAGCATTTCTGTTGCTGAAGTTGTTTTATGTAAAGTTAGTAAATTGCTAAACCAGTTAGTAAATTTGCAATCATTATCTGAAGAGATTAGAATTACATTAAAGCACTGCTACAGCATCAGAAACGCAGGATTCTACAAAACAAAACCCAGACTGTCAAGCGTGCAAATTTACTGTCAGGAATGCACAATGGTGATTTTACACACATGTTGGGAAACTGAGCAAAAATCTCTATCAGTAAAACATACTTTGGAACCATAATTATAATAAGGAATGAAAGAAATAGCTATGCTGGGAATCTTACAGAGAGGATTAAAACATTTCCCCCCATGGCTTCATTGTTTCCAGATATTTTACATCTCTGTAAAAGTGTTTTTATTAGATAGTTTTTAGAAATCATTTTGTGGGGAGGAAAAGCTGGGGAAAGTATATAAATACTTTGTCTTAAATTTAAAAAAATACATAATCCAAATTTTCAAGTTCTTCAGAAAAACACACAAACAGGTCCTCAGAAAAAGAAAGGAAAAAAAGTTTTTCTCCTATTTTGTTTTCCAGGTTTCCCCCCCTGGAACTTTACATCTTTAGCCCTAGCCAGCATAGCCAATGGTAGGGAGGGCCACAAGCTTCCCATCCCTGCCATTGGCAGAAAAGATACTTAAACTCAAGGGTGACTGCGCCCACCCAGCCTGGGAATTAGTTCCCTTCCTAGAAAGATCAAAGATACAAGGACCTACCAGGGCTCAAGCAAGGAAATTTCAGGCAGATGCTACTTTAAATGGTGACCCAGCTGGCTTTTGAGAGACCCAGGAGGGCACTTCCTTGAGCAACACAGCATGGCAGCAAAGGTAAGGGGGTGGCGTGTTCAACTTGGTGAGAGGGAAAGTGGTTAGACTGCGCTACTAGTTCTCCCTTGCTTTAGGCAGCAAGAGAGCTTGTGGCGAGCCAGGTCACTCTCATGTCATTGTATCCTGCTGTGATTGCTAAAACTGGACTTTAAGAGATAAACCTTCAGTCATATGGAGGTGGAGCCAATCAGCCTAAAGGCAGGCACACTCTTATTTGGACCTCAGTTTGTCTCTGCTCCTTGTTGGTGCAACATATAGACAACCTTGTGTGCATTCTAGCCCCTGCACCACTTTGAGCTCTTCACAGTGTTTGTCTCTTTCCATCTTGCTTCACTCAGAAACCTGACCCCTGCTCAAGATTTGATCCATAGAAGAACCAGCAAGCACAGGGCATCAACAGAACCAACAGCCTGAAATGGTATGCAGGAGTCCTGCATCTGGTTGGCCCTGTGGAAAACAGGATGCTGGAACAGGAAGACCTTTGGCCTGATTCAGTCAAATTCTTGTAACTTTTAAATGTGAAATCTTATTTTATACAACTGCCAACAACGCAAACAATTCACATCCATTTCAAATGATCCTCTGGATTTCCATTCCATTCAGCATCTAACATTAAAGCCTTATTATACTGAAATAATTGATGAAGATGATGATAATAATAATAATAATAATACCTCATACAAAAAAGCAAACAGAGCAATTGCAGTCTAATCAATGTTTCGAAAGCTGATATTCAAACAATTAACTTCACATGCAAAACAAAAGTGATTATTTTTGGCATCCATCCAAGATCCTCTTTGACTGTTAGAGAGTATATTTGAGGCAGTGATATGTTAATCCAAATGGTTTGTACACAGCTGAAAGAGTTCATCTCATGCAAATCATCAAATTGGGAGAGTTTAACATGGAACAAATATAACATAATGGAAGTACAAAGGAATGGTGGTCTGAAATTTGCCAGTACTCCTCTTCAGCAAAAAATACATACAGCCCCCCCCCCCCCCCAGGAACAAGCTGTGTGGAAAAAGGGTTTGGGGAGAGCCCACCACCTCCCTAGGTCATTGGTTCCATTGTCGTATTGCTCTAACAGTCAGGAAGCTTTTCCTGATGTCCAGCCGGAATCTGGCTTCCTGTCACTTGGGCCCATTAATCTATGTCCGGCACTCTGGGTTGATCGAGAAGAGATCCTGGCCCTCCTCTGTGTGACAACCTTTCAAGTATTTGAAGAGTGCTTTCAACACCTTCCTTGAGAAAGTGCTAGCTCACTGATCCGCAGAGTTCTCACCTGTCCAAATGCTCAGGTTCCCTCACTTGCCTTCAAATCTGATTGGCTATGTCACATTGTGAAGTCATCCTGTTCGCTAGGTGATCCTTGATTGCCTGGCATCACTTTTGCAATGAGCTCTAGGAGCATTGCCCTTGCTCTCAACTGGCTTCATTTGCCTTCATTACATAGACAAATCTGACCACAGGACCTCATTATGTCATCCCATTCACTTTGTGTTCCTTAATGAATCTCTGATCATTTATGTGACTAAGGGAGCAATCCTGTGGTGGGTGGTCATAATCTGCTGAACTCGGAGGCTTAAGCCATCCAATGCAGAGTGGGAGGAGCAGCAGAGGCGAACGTCACTTCTGTACTTCTCCTGTTCTGCATTTTAGCTCAATGGGCTTTTTTTGCCCATCTAGCTGGGGCTTTGCAGAGCAGGACAGTAGAAGTCTGGGCGGGCTGGGGATATGTTGTAAGCTACCCCACAGTCCCCTCCCCCCAATTTCCTTCCTCTCTGAAGTCACTTTTGTGAGCTCAGAGAGGCAGCCGGCACAGTTCTCTCTGCAAGTAGGAGTGGTTGGGGAACTCGGATTTCTGGCTCTGAGGTTAGAATGCTGTCCCTGACCTCGGATTCAGGAATTCGAACTATCTTATAGCCTCGCAAGGTGCCTCTACAAGAGCAATTTAAAGCTCTTTCAAAGTGCATTACAAATTTTACCTCTACAAGAGCGGAGCGCAAATCGGGGGTTGAGGCACTTTTTATCTCTGCTTATGCGCATTATCAAATGCATGTTAAATAGTGAGTTTTAATTTGCCATGGGAGTTAAAGCGCCTTATGGCCATGTAAACATGCAATTCTCCGCATGTAAACAACTTTAAAGCACGTATCATATAGCCCGTAATGCGCTTCACCGCCTCTCATGAATAGGTATTAGGAGTAAATGCGCTTCTCCGTATATGCGCATAATCGGGCAACTGGGCATCAAACCAAAATCTTGTAGAGGGGACCCCAGACTCTGTCTTAGGGTTAGGGTTAGGGGAATGCTCTCTAATTCAGAAAGAAGAAGCAGCCAAAGGGAAAAAATGCCAGCAAACAGGATAGAAAAATATAAATGTTTCTGCAGTCAAAAGGTGTGATTTGGGGAAATATGTCAAAAGCAGAAACTGGGGGAAAAAATCACCACAGGTTTTGTTTGCAATTGCTTTGTATAGGTGAGCAGCAGGAATAGAAATGAGGAAACCACAATGCAATATGAAATTGAGATGGAAACCTTACACACCAATGCTTGTATACACAAAATGTGCTGGCGTTATTACATTGCTCCAGAGTTTTACTGGGATGTTCATCTTGTAGACTGCCATTTCCAATGCAAATAGTGTTTCGGTGTAAAGAGATCAGGTTGAGACATGCAGTAGAAAATGTTTTTTTTTTGAGCTATGGCTTGCTTTCTGTTACTTTGTATGGTTTGGCTTTCCTGTGACTCAGGCCTAGAGATACAAATTCTGTGGGAAAGAAAAAACCCAGGAAACCTCTGAAAATGTGGTAAAAATCCATTTTCCTCCTATTTTTTAAAAAACCCTGAATCCACCCCAGAAAAAGAATACCCCCCATTCCCCCCCCCCCATTTTTCAATCCTCCGCCATCTCTACTTGGGGAATGTATTAATTTCAGCCCATGCTCAGTTCAGAAAGATGCTCAGAAAGAGAAGAAAGAAGTGCTCTTGAACATGTAAAGAATATCATTACATCAACACGTTATGCTGATTCATAAGGGGTCACCCATACAGTTAATCATCAGTATTATATGACCCATCGTTTTGTCTTCTTGCAAATTAAAGATGGGGGGGAATTAATTTGGTTTGCATTTTAATAGGAACCAATTTAATGAACACGTTGAAGTAATGCACAAACTGGAACACAATGATCCATTTTCACACTTTTCTGAATTTTGCGATGCAGTTCCCAGATTTTTTTTTTTAAAAAAAATACCAACAAATATGTGTGCACTAGGGAAAATGGCTTGCAGAAATGTGTACATTAGCAGAAAGTACATACGAACAGGCGTACATTCAGGGAAAGTACTGATGAAAAATGCTTACTCAATTGCATATGAAAACATGTACAGATTATTGTGAAAGAGACAATACATATAGATTTTCTTGCAGACTGAATTGCAAATTGTTGCAGGAATGGGATGGGACGAACTTGTGCTTGAAAAAGAATGCAAAGATTATAGACAGTAAAACAGCATATTCATTCATCATAGAGTCATTTGAGGAATTCGGGGTTTTTTTTGTGTGTGAATTCCAGTACAGAGCTGATGGAGAATATAACAGACTGACAGAGGAGATGGTGTGCTCTCCTTTGCTGGAGGCAATTGAGGAGATTTAAATAGGCATTGAAGGAATGTATACATTTAAATAACACTAAAATAGGCTTGTAGATGCATACTTCGAGAGGATTTCTTTTCAAAGTTTGCAGGTTACTTCAGAGAGTGAATGGAATTATGGGTAAAACACACACAAAGTGACATGGGATTGGAAAAGAATCCCTCCCTCTTTGCAAGCCAAACAGTCGTCTGCTCAGAGCAGGTGATTCTAGTGACGTGCTCCTCACAAGCAGGGTAAACTCAATCCTACTGGTTTAGCTGAGTTGTCAGGTAACTGATCGGCAAACCGCAACTGAAAGCTTCACAATGCTTAGTTTTTGAATGGTGCTTGGAGGTAAGAGAAGAGCCCTGCTGGATCAAAGCAAAGCTCCATCCAGTCCAGCGTTCTGTTCACACAGTGGCCAAACAGCAGTTGACTGGAAACCAACAACCAGGGCATGAGTGCAACAGCACCCTCCCGCCCATGTTCCCCAGTATACGTAGACATACTGCCTCTGAGACTGGAGATAGCACATAGTCATCAGGACTAGTAGCCAATGATAAGCTTCTGCTCCAGGAATTTATCTAACCTCCTTTTAAATTGATAGCCATCGCTAATTTGCTCTGTGTGAAGAAGTACTTCCTTTGATCTGTCCTGAATCTCCCACCAATCACCTTCAGGGGATGGCCCTGTTGCAGTTCTACTATTATTAGAGGAGGAGAAAAATGTCTCCCTCCCCCCTTTCTCCACACCAGATATAATTTTGTACACCTCTATCATGTCTCAACTCACTTATCTTTTTTCTAAGCTAAACAATCCCAGCTGTTGTAGCATTCCCTCACAGAGAGTGCAGAGGTTGTATCTGCTCACATCTCCAAGAACCTCTTTCTGTATTTTTGCTATCCAAGGTGCTGAGTCCTTGTAATCACATATATGAACACTAAAGCTCACTCCATCAAACCCTAATTTTCATGCCGATTGGAATATAGCAGCGTTGCAGTCTCTAGTATGGTGGTTGGCACTTCTCAGGTAGGAATGTGAATAAATATGGTAGAATCCAAGGAGATAATCCAATGGGGCTCTTTTGTCACCACTTATTCTCCTCTGCCCTGCTGATTCCCTGCTTGAAGTGGTGGGTCCGACCAATTCTGTTCCACGCTTGAAGCCTGCTGCTTACACAAGGGAGATTTAGCATTTCCTAGATGAAGCCCCGAAGTGAGTGGAAATTCTTGTTTCTGGAAGGAGGCAGGACAGTGGAGCTCCCTTATGGGAGCTCCACCAACCTGCTTCCTTCCAGAAACAAGCGTTTCCACTCATTTCGGGTGGTTCCGGAAGGGCTAAATTGACATTGTACAAATGGTGTGGGTTAGGGGTGTGCTCACCACCTTGGAATTATCTGCTAACCATGAACCCCCGCAGAGCATTTGACCTTCCAGAGTGGGGATTGGCCGCTTCTAAACCCATTGATTAATTTCAGAGTGGAGGTGTGCCCAATTGGAGCTTCTGAAGTCTCCAAAATTATCCTACTCTTTTCCAGGTGTCAATGCTGTGTGTATGCATGTGTGTGTCTTAATCTCCATATTTGGAAGACACTGAGTGGGGTGAGGGGTAGCTTTAATATTGACATCTGTGGCTAACAAATTAGGAATTGCCACAGTGCTGTCCGTGACTGTGTTCTCCTCCAATCGCAGTGTTCAGGGGGAGTGGGAAACACTAATTGGCTGCTGGTTCTGGGGTGGGGAGAGGGAACACGTTTCTTCTCAGACTCATAGAAATGAATCCTCCACAGTGTGAAAGTGCTGCTGGCTGGCATCTTGAGTGAGTGAGCTTCTACACCTGAGTCACAGGCTTGTTATTTCAGTTAGACTGTTACTCCTATTGGCTGCTGGCTCAGTTTCCAGTGCAGGGAGGCTCCATCCAATAGATCTGGAGGGCACTAGGTTGGAGAATGGTGGAGTAGAAACTTCCACCAGCAGCAGTGGAGCTCTCAGATCTGCATCGGCAAAGTAAAGGATAAAAGCTCCCTCCAAAAATGTGCAGGGGGGGTTAATGTGTGTGTATGTGTGTGTGTGTGCACGTTTAAGGGGGAATATTTAAAAATTCCTAAAAAAAATCAAGGTGTGAATGGATCTGCTACAAACATGGCAGGTTTAAAGTCCTACTTACAAGCTATCATCATACCAAGTTTCATCTCTTTATCTTCAAAAATGATAGCGTTTTTTAGACAAATTAATTTTAAAATCATGAACATTAACAAATTCCGAAAAAATCAAGGTCTGAAGGGATCTGCTCCAAATCTGGCATTCCTAAAGACCTGTTTAAGAGCCATCATCATGCCAAGTTCCATCTCTTTAGATTTAAGAACGAGGGAGCTGTAAGCATTTGATTAATTTCCATTGACTAGAGTGGCTATCTGAAAACTGGCGGTTCTCTGATGGGTTATCTGGCAGGGTGGAGTACAGGGAGCCGCTCTGAAATCGGGGCAGAGAATCACCTCGACGGTGCTCTGGCTCAAATTTTGAGGCAGAAAAGACCCACTTTGCACAACCCTAATGTGGATTGCAGAATTGGTGAGGTAGAAAAGAAACAGTGAAGAGAGAAGCTTGCCACTGGATTCTGCCCCAATGACTGAAGGGAGGTGTTTTTCCCCTGCCCTATTGCTATTGTTGCCTCAACCAGGGGTAGTTTTCTGGGCAAAAGAAGTTCCAGTTATGTCCCCCAGTTCAAGGGCAGTAGTATTGCCACCTAGATCAGGAGTATGCAAAGTATTGAACTACAACTCCCATCAGCCCCAGACAGCATGGCCAATGGCCAGCACAGCATTCTCCCAGCCACCCACACTTGGTGCAAGATGCTGCCCCGTCCATGTGCCTGAAAGCCTCCAAAGGAACAAGAGCTTGTGCATCATGTTGGCCCCGTTCGGACAACATGCTAAACCATGACGGTTAAGTGCTTTTGAGCTAAACATTATGGCTTAGCGTATGAACCATGACTTAGTGTGTTATGTGAACCATTCCTAACCATGGTGGCTATGTAACCATGGTTTAAACGTCCTCACTAATCACTTGTTGCAAAGGGGTTAGCAGCTTAACCATAGCTTAGTGTGTTGTCTAAACAGGCCCATAGTGTAGCTCAAAGGCCTTCCAACCCATGATGATAATAATAATAATAATAATAAATGATGATAATAATAATAATAATTTATAACCCGCCTCTCCCTATGGATGAGTATGACAAAGAATCGCAGCAGCCAATACAAACTTTGAAACACACACACCCCAAGATGCTGCAAGAATGAAAAGGACGGTAGAAAAGGTATTTTCGTTTTATTGAGTGAATCCTGTGCCTGCCGGCTTTTTCTCGGCCAAGCTGAGGGTAATCAGAGTTAAGGGTCACACTTTCATTTAAGCTCCTTAATTGACTTTGAATCTGCAAACGCAAATTCAATATTGAAGTCTGTGCAGCCAAATGGATCCAGGTTCTGTTTCTTCCGGGGAGATTTGCTGAGCACAGCAGCTGCTGTTCCTTCGGAGGGGGAAGCCGGCCTTTTGTCACGCAATGTTGCCTCATTCTTAATTTCCCAGCTCAAGTCTCTGTGAATGCAAATTGGTGTCGCCAGCCCCACAGATCGATTTGGTGTTGAGAGACAAGCAGAGTGGTCTAGCTTGGCCAATTGGTGTCATGGTTGCCTTGGAAGGGGACGGCTGTTCTGCAGCAACTTGGCATGCCTGGTCACAAAATTGGAGAAATGTGTATCGTTTCACACTCCCTACTGTCCTGAGCACTGGGAAGCTTCTGGGTAGGTTGTTTTACTGATGATGTTCCTGAGCTCAGAAATTAGATTGTCCAAAGGCCCATGAACATGATGACCCTTGAAGTTTGGATTTTAATGCGATTCATTTTCCAGATAAGAATTCCCCTCCTACCAACCCCATCCCACTCCTATCTTCCAGACACATTTTCTCCCATCTGATTTACTGGACTGGAGTAACAGCATCCACAGAGAGATGGGAATGAGGGAAGGAAGAGACTCCTCTGTCCTTTACTATCAGTCCAGCCCAGGTGAGGTGCTTTGGAACTGGGGATAGTAAGGTGGGTGGGAAATAGAGAAGAAGTAGAGCACTCAAGGAGGTAAATTTGGGTTGGCTCAGAAATATGCCTGTTGGATAACAGGAACAACTCCGCATTCATCCAGACACTAGGGGGAGATAGAGAACATTCTGTAGCTTGATCAGTTCCTATTTCCTGTGCTCTTCCCTTCCTCTTCCTTCTTCCTCTGCAGCAAGCAGCACCATGTGGTCTCTCCAGGAAGGAAACAAGTAACCAAATCTCATGCCTTTTCTTGCCTACACCGAAAATGCTAGCATATGTTAGCTGAAAGCTCATACAGCTAGTAACTCAGTTTTTGAAGAGGCATTTCAACTTTTTAGAGAGTGGGAGAGAGAGAGAGTGGGTCATTGTCGTAAATCACCAGCATTAAACGTGATGAGCAGGAGGGAAACGTCAATAAACAGTCCATGGTCGAAAGCTGAAGTATCCATCAGAAACTGGGTCACAGAGTAGTCAGGGTCTGGTCCAAGGTCAGGATATGTCCAGGCAAGATCATGGAGCTGGTATGCAAGCAATAAAGACAAGGCACCAAGAACAATAGTTGCTTCCAGCATCGCTTCTGAGTTCTGGCATGTCTTTTATGGGGATGGTGGTGATTGGGAATTGCTGTCAGCTGCATTGGCTTCAGGTGGCTTCTGCCTGCTCCCATGAAGGGCCACTCCCCAAACACTCCCAGGCTCAGCTGTTCCTCCTTTCTGCTTAATCCTTCAAACTGAAGCACAACAGTGATGGAGAGGGAGAGAGAGGGGGGTGATGGAGAAGGAAAGAACAAAAGAGAACAGGGATTGCCAGAGAGAGGGGGAGGGAGGGAGGAAGGGAGAGGGTGATGGAGAGAGGGAGGCAAGGACAGAGAGAGGATGATGGAGAGGGAGGGAAAGAGAGAGAAAAGGGGTTGTCAGAGAGAGAGAGAGAGAGAGAGAGAGAGAGAGGATGATGGAGAGGGAAGGAGGGAGGGAAGGAGGGAAGGAGGGAGGGAAGGAGGGCTGAAGAGGGAAGAAGGAAAGGAGAGAGGGTTTGATGGAGAGGGAAGGGGAGGGGAAGAGAGAGAAAAGGGGTTGTCAGAGAGAGAGAGAGGGGGTGGGAGAAGGCGATGGAGAGAAAGAGGGAGGGTAATGGAGAGGGAGGGAAGAGAGAGAAAAAGGGGTGTCCCCATCCACTTTGTCCTCTGTCCCTGCCCACCACTGGCTTCAGCTCTGGCCTGTCATTGCATGCAAGTCTCTGACAGATCACCCTTGGGGAATGTGGCCCTTAACTGAAAGGAGGCCTGCCTGCCTTTGCGGGATGCACTCTAGCATCTCTCCCAATTGCTTCCTCATTCTGGCACTTCCTTCAACTTTATGCTGGGTTCAGTAGTCCCCAGAAGAAGTAAAGGAAAGACCATGACCTTGAGTTCAAGAGTCAACAGTGAATACCTGCCCTTCAATGAGGCATACAGCTGCCCTGAATGAACCCAAATTTGTCAGCAAGATCAAAAGAGAATAGGCAAGTGTGCTCTAACAGAAAGGGGTGGGAGAGAGGTGATATGCCTGCGTTGAAAAGCAAGCATCCTTAATTGGAATCGTTATTTAGCTTGGCTTTGGAATTAAAATCCTCTTTCTTCTCCGAGAGCTATTGTTCCTACAATTCCATGGGTTGAATAGAGCCATTGCTGAGGCCCAGTGGATTCTGGGTATTCTATTTCAGAATTGTTCAACAAAGAGAAGGAGAGAGAAAGAGAAAGATTATCCCTTTGGAAGAGGCTGGCTTTTGTCAGGCAAGTATTTTTATTATTCGTATTATTATTTCCTTAATTGAGAGACCGTCACCTTTTGTGAAATACCTATTACATTAAATGCTTAAAGGGCAAGTTGTTAGAAAACTTATTTCAGCAAGTTGTTTGCTGAGATCTCTAGTTCCTCATAAGCCAATAGATTGGACAAGAAGACCTACAAGAAAGACAGGAAAACAAATTAAAGTTCATCAACATTTTGGGGGAGCAACTGGGAAGAGAGAAAACTTTTGGCCAGGAGAGATCTTCTCGTGTTCTTATGTTCACCATCCTTTCTCAACTTGAGTCCCAAAGGCCAGCCAAGGAGACAGATCCTCCAATCCTCCTAAAAAATGCAGAGGACATGGCTCCATCCCTGCAAGAGAAGAGAAATTCCACTTCTGAGCAACCAGCTAAACCTCAAGAATGGCAGCATCTCCAGAGGCAGGCCAGAAGAAACCGCTGTATCAGATGACAGGAAAACACTGTCTCAGATGTCAATTCCATCTAGACCACAACAATCTACTCTGACTTGTTCTTCTGAGTCTTTTGCAGCATATGCTATCATTTTCTTAAGTGCCTTCAACTAGGGCTGTGCATGGTCCCCACGATTCACCTCGGGGCCCATTTCAGAGCCCCCGAAACAGCCCTATTTGTCTTGGGTGCTTTGGGGGTTGCCTGACTCACCTCGGTGCTGAAGCCAAGGCAGGATTTGTCCCCCCCCCCGAAGCGACTCAGCCTTGTGGGCCCCTGGATGCTGGCTTTCCTGGGATGGCAGGAGGGAAGGCCCAGTACCACTCCAAAGTGGCCCGAAGCACACTGAAGCTTTGGTACCAAACTGCTTCGGGGCACTGTGGGCTGACCCAGAACCAACTCAGAACTGAGGCGAGGTGGGCCGAATCAGCCTGCCTCACCTTGGTTTCGGGGATTTCACCTGAGACAGTGGCCAGCCCTATCTTTAACCTTGTATACAGTATATCTGTGTGTGTAATCCAGAATTAATCCTTAGGATACGAATTAGGGTATTACAGGTACTCCCCTTTTTCAGCTGTGAAATGTTGGAGGGCATGATTTTATTTATGGCCTTCTTCTAACTAGTATGTCAGGAAGCACATTGTAGATGAATGCTCCACGCACTTGAAGGAAATCGAGGAGAACGTAGAGCCCCTGTGTGTACGGAGCTCAGTGTGGGCCTCAAATACGACTCTTGAAGCAACAGTCAAAAAACAACACACAGACCAAACTAGCCCATCATGGTGTCTATGAATATTTCCCCCCTTTGTCATGAGTCCCTCTCACATCATTGGAACAATTAGATTTTAATTTTCATACCTTCCTGGCATAGCTTGGGCATAATGAATTCAATCCCCCTCCCAATGCTGTCAAACAACTGAAGCAATTTTGCCTAGCTGGAAACTTGTTCAAACATGTTTTATTGCTGTTCTTTTTGCCTTCTCTCCATGGAAGTGAGACTCGTTCTTTGTTTTTTTAAAAAACACAGAACAACCCCCAGTTCTGAACAACTTTAAAATGCAAATGATTTTATCTGTCACTTGAAGACAAATTGATACTGGGAGAAAAAGGAGCTCATGCGAGTTATCTAAAATAACTGGAGAGGAGGGGAAATAAAACATTTTGTTAGATTCTCATCAGATGATAGTTAAAATGAAGCAGAAGGCAAATTCAGAATATTTACTCAAATTTAAATGGCCAAATTTTGGAATGTCATGCCATATGATGGGCGACACGATCCAACTAAGATGGCTACTCCTATGTTGGTGCTTATACTTGTGTAAGGAGTTGGATTCCTCCTCCTCCTTGTCATAGTAAAGAATACGATAGTGTAAGGCTTATTACTCAAAATCTACGAAACCAATTTTGCTCACTTTGGTTGTAAACTGAAGCTTGAGCAGTGGAAACATGCAGAAAATTTTGAAAGTTTGTAAAAGTTCAAAGCTTGACCTTTAATAGCAAGCAATTTCATCTGCATCAAACAGCCAGGGCAGCCCCTCTGTTAGTGGGAGGACGGGTGGCCCGGCTCGGCCAATCGGTACAGCATGAAGGCAGGCCCTGAGTGCAGAACCTTGGTCAGGCTGTTGCCATCAGCGGAGAGGAGGGGACGGTGGAGGCCAAACGGGGTGCATTTGGGAGGGGGAGGGGCCATGCCACAAACACATTTCAGAGGTGGGATTCATTATGCATGAGCTGCATTTGCAGAAAAAGCAGGAAAGGAGCAGGACTACTAGCCCCCATGGTGACATGGGCTTTACACTAGTTGTTGTAGTTGTTAATATTATTAATTAATTAATTAATTATTATTGGGCATGGGGAATGTTTCACGAAATTTCTCCAGGATGCATGTGTGGAATTTGCCAACAGTTTTGTGGGGGTTGGCCTCACCCTTAACAGGGATAGTTCTCCCCCCCAAGATTTGAATCTATCTATCTATCTATCTATCTATCTATCTATCTATCTATTTTTTCTATATCTATCTATCTATCTATCTATCTATCTATCTATCTATCCATCCATCCATCCATCCATCCATCCATCCATCCATCCATCTATCTATCTATCTATCTATCTATCTATCTTCTGCTGCAAGCAGCATGAACACCAAGTGTTCTAGCAGCTGAGACACTATTTTGCATTCTCTATAATGTCCCAGACTTTAGCAGGAGCTGCACTACTGCTTTAAAACAGTTTATAACAGTAGTGACAACTGTTGGGGCCCAGGACACTCTCTACATACAGTCTTCAAACCATTTTCACAGTGTCATATCCTGCTTGGTGTAGATCTGGCTCTGGCATCATTCTGGAGCAACCTGGGAGGAAAGAATCAGAAAATGCTCAGAAAAACACCTTCTGCAAAATTTCAGTTCCCCTCTTAAGAAAAAAAAAATGATGATGCAACACTGCAGCAGCAGGATCCACTATCAGATGTTCTAAGCTCCTCTGTTCCTCCCCAGACACATGTGCTGTTACAGAGCAGAGAGGGCCGCTCGCATAATGGAATTGGCGGGATGTGAAACAGCTGGATTCTTGCCATTGATTTCTGGAGGGCTAGGAGAGAGCAAATCTATGGCTGCTAGACAGAGTCTTGGAGGGTGGGTGGGCATAGGTCTATTTTGGATTCCTGTATCCAAAGCCAGAGACTGCGTTCCGACCATGGAGCCAGGAATCTGAGCTCTCTGCCCCTCCGCCTTGTAGCTTGCATCATGCTGGCTGCCTCTCCGTGCTCACAAAAGCAACCTCAGTGTGGCAGTGTCAGGGAGAGCGGACTGGAGAGGTTGGGTTATAATGTATCCTCTGTCCACCCCGGCCCCCTTCCCTCCTGCTCCAACACGCCCCAGGTAGACAGGTGAAAAAGCCCGTCTAGCCAAAAGTCAGAGCAGGAGGAGCATGGAATGAAGATCGCCTCCACTACTCTTCCTGCCCTGCATTAGATGGCTGTAAACCTCTGAGCTTGGAGGTTTCCATTTCGATAGCACCCTATGTATGACAATGGCAGAATCCATCGTTATATGTCTGTTCCCTACAAGTTTCCAATGAGAGATGTTAAATATGGGATCCCTCTATTTCTTATGACTTGAAAACATCAAATGCCATTTTGGGATGCATTAATGGAAGTGTAGCTTCCAAATTGCACCACATACTGGTACCCCTCTATTTGGCACCGGTTAGGTCTCATCTTGAGTGTTGCATCCAATTCTGGGCACCCACTTCAAGAAGGATGCAGACAATCTGGAGCGTGTTCAGAGGAGGGCAACGAGGATGATCAGGGGCCTGGAAACAAAGCCCTATGAGGAGAGATTGAAAGAACTAGGCATGTTTAGCCTGGAAAAGAGAAGATTGAGGGGAGACATGATAGTACTCTTCAAATACTTGAAAGGTTGTCACACAGAGGAGGGCCAGGATCTCTTCTTGATCAACCCAGAGTGCAGGACATGGAATAATGGGCTCAAGTTACAGGAAGCCAGATTCCAGTTGGACATCAGGAAAAATGTCCTGACTGTTAGAGCAATATGACAATGGCACCAATGACCTAGGGAAGTTGTGGGCTCTCCCACATTAGTGGCATTCAAGATGCAGCTGGACAACCATCTCTCAGGAATGTTTTCAGGTGGATTCCTGCATTGAGCAGGGAGGTGCACTTGATGGCCTTATAGGTCCCTTCCAACTTTACTATTCTATGATTCTATGATTTGTTTCCTGACAAGTGAAACCATGGACACATATTTTCCCGAGCCTTGATTTATGTTTATTTAGGGCAGTGGGGTCCTGATAAAATGGCCTTAGGGGTAGGTCTGGCCATAAGTTATCATTGGCAACCATGGCACTAGACCTTGTCGCATCATGGTTAATCCAGCCGATTCTTGAAAGATCGTTTAGATGCTCAACTGGTGTCCCCTGTTGTGCTGCAGATTGAAAACGATGACGACAACTCAATGGAGCTATATTTCTTCATATCAGTTATACACACACAGAAAAACCTGGGACTTTTATCTCTAATCAGATGGTTTTATTTATTTGATAATAAACAAGATTGAGACGACAGTGGCGGTGGCAATTGCATCATAAATAACCTTCCCAGACCTCCCTGTTTGCTATAAGTAAATAATTGATTGTCGAAGGGGGAGATTCTGCTTATGCAAAGCTATTTCAATTACCTGGAAGATGCCAAGCAAGCGTTGCATGAGGTCAATGCCTGCGAAACACATACGAGGCATATGCTGTTTGCCTGTGCGTAGCCCGTTTCGTTCCGCATCCCTCCGACGGAGAGAAATGATTAAGGAGGCAAAGTGATTGATACTGGGAGAAGATGACAATATTTAAGCTGCGTGAACACTGCTCCGGGTGCAATTTGTACAAATAGTTTGTCCATTAGGATGGTGGCGCATGACATATGCTCAACCAACTGGGATTAAATAGCTACCTCGTCGGATGCTGTCAAGGAAATGGAAAGGAAAAAAAAGGAGGGGGGAAATGTCAGATGAATGGTGAATCGGATTTTTTGTGGCCGTGATTGGCTGCTTAAGCATATTGGGGCCAAAATATAAGAAGATTCAATTAGCTGTGGTGAGGGAGGAGCCAATTAGGCCAAGAGCAATATGATTGGCTAGGTGGTCATAGAATCCTAGAATAGTAGATCTGGAAGGGGCCTATAAGGCCATGGAGTCCAACCCTCTGATCAATGCAGGAGGAATCCACTTGAAAGCATCCCTGACAGATGGCTGTCCAACTGCCTCTTGAAGGCCTCGAGTGTAGGAGAGCCCACGACTTCCCTAGGTCATTGGTTCCATTGTCGTACTGCTCTAAAAGTCAAGAAGTTTTTCCTGATGCCCAGCTGGAATCTGGCTTGCTGTAACTGGAGTGATGCCTTGAGCAAAGTGATACCTGCTTTAAAGATAGTGGAGATCACTGTCTTAGGCTAATATAGCTACGATCCTATCTGGACTGAGATAGCCTCATGACAGTTATCCATACTCTGAAAGCCTCTCATCTGTGTTGCAGATGAGGCTTTGTTTGAAGATGGTTCAGAGAGGCCTTCAAAATGCAGCTTGACAGCCATCTGTCAGGGATGCTTTAAGGTGGATTCCTGCATTGAGCAGGGGGTTGGACTCAATTAGAGGCCCCTTCCAACTCTACCATTCTATGATTCTATGATTCTGTGAGGCCAAAACATAACTGCTAGGTTACTAACCAGGACTGGTTGATATGATCATGTGGTATGAGGGCTTTGTGAGCAGCACTGTTTTCCAGCCCATTTCTGGGCTCAATTCAGTGTCAGTGTTGAACTTTAAAGGCCCAAAGCTAGGGTGACCAGATAAAATCCAGGTCAGGCTCATGTAACTTTAACAGTTGTAGAGAAAAGGGATTTTCAGCCAGTGTCATTTGTATGCAATTGGTTCCTGGTGATATTCCATCTTCATCACAACTGTTAAAGTTGCAGGCACTATACTAGAGTGACCATATACAAAAGAAGGCAGGGCCCCTGCAACTTTAATTGTTGTGATGATGAGGGAATTTCACCAGGGATTAATTGCATACAAATGACACTGGCTGAAATTCCCTTTTCTCTACAACTGTTAAAGTTACATGAGCCCTGACCTGGATTTTATCTGGTCACCCTACCCAAAGCCTTTTGCCTTTGTCCCACCCACCACCATCCCCCCTCCAAGAACGTCTCCAAAATTGAATTTGACTCTTGGGCTGCAAGAGGGAATGTCTCCTCCCAGTGGGCTAAGGTGGCATATTCTAGGTCTGGGCGTTTTCCCATCTCGCTCCACTACTGTGGAACTCTCTCCCTCCATACTTTCGTATGGAGCCAGAGCTGGTCAAATTTAGATGAGGCCTGAAAACCTATTCGTTTGAACTTTGAGTTGGAACCATTGATGTTGGTGTTTGGAGTGAGGAACAATTGGTTTGTTTTTGAGTTTTAAATTGTTTGGTTGTTTTAATTGATTGGTTGTGAATTTGTTAAATTTTTTGGTTAGCAGGTTATCTAATGTGTATTTGTTGATTTGTTTATATTGCTGTGTTTTGGTTAATTGGAATACACTCTGTTATAGAGAACAATATAAATTATTATTATTATTATTATTATTATTATTATTAGTCTCTTTCTTGCTCGTGGCAGTGTTTCTAGATGGACATGACGGGCTTTGCCAAGTCACGCTGTCTTTTACAGATTCAGGAATTTCCTGACAATTGAGCATGTTTTAAGTATGACTGCTTTCTGGATGTTGGTGTGGATATATTTTGGTAGGCCCAGTTTCTGAAGGTTTTCTGTACAGTTTTTTGATGTGATGCCAGTGACTGAGGTGACTAATGGAATAATTGTGACCTTTTCCTCTTGCCATAGTTCTTTGACTTCCATGGCCAGTGGTGTATATTTGTTTCTCTTTTCTTCTTCCTTTTCAACAACATTTTTGTCATTTGGTATTGCTATGTCGATGAGGTAAGTGTGTTTTTCTTTTTTGTCCATGACTGTTATGTCTGGTCAGTTGCAGGTTATTGTCTTGTTAGTATGTATTGTTCTGTCCCAGTATATTTTATGATCTGCATTTTCCAAAATTATTTTGGGTGAATATGTATGGTATGGTGTAGATTGTTTGATAAGGTTGAATTTGATGGCCAGTTGTTGGTGAATTATTTTTGCAGCTGTATTGTGTCTGTCCGTATAGTCCATTCCTGCCAGAATTTTACGTCCTGTTGTTATGTGGTCTATTGTTTCTTGGAATTGATGGCATTTCCTGCATAGGTCTGTTGTTACACTGTTATCTTTTATTATGTATTTTTGGTAGTCCTTTGTTGCTATAACTTGATCCTGTAAAGCTATTAGGAATCCTTCTGTTTCTGGAAATAGCTCACCCTTCCTGAGCCATTCGTACGATTGTTCTTTGTTTATTCAGGGGTTCTGTATTATGTTGTACTGCTTCCCATGGAGTGCTTTTTGTGCCCATTTTTCTTTTTTCTCTGCAAGTGTGAGTGGTTGTGTTTGGTATTGTTTTTGTAGTGCTAGGTTGAATGGGGTGTAATTTTTATCTGCTATTACTATGGCTTAATGAATGGGGGTGTTTTTGGTGTGGAAGAATTCTTTGAGTGATGTTATCTGTTTAACATGCATTGTGTTAATGTCTAGCAGACCTCTTCCTCCTTCTTTCCTGCTGATTGTTGTTCTTTCAATGCATGAGTTGGGATGGAGCATGCGGTGTTTTGTGAGTTCTGTGTGGTTGAGTCTGTTTATTTCCTCGAGTTCAGTGTGCGACCAGTGTATGATTCCAAATGAGTATGTGAGAATGGGTATTGCGTAGGTATTATTATTATTATTATTATTATTGTTGTTGTTGTTGTTGTTATTTATTTTATACCTTCCCTCCTCAGACCCTTAGGTCATCTTTGGAGGCCTTCCTCTGGGTGCCCCAGTGAATGGAATTAGGCTATAAGGTATAGGGCCCCCTCAGTTGTGACCCCTTATCTATAAAATGTTCTTCCCAAAGAGACTTGCTTTTTTAACGCTGGACAAAGACAATCTTCTTGTCTCAGGCATTTTAGATCCTAAATTTTTCAAATTAGATTTGATCATGTTTCTCTGCCTATAGTGGGGTTGCTTTTTATATATTATATTACATTTCTATTTGCTATTCTGATTGTTGTTGCTGATTTATTGTGTACTCTGCTTTTACTCTTTTAATATTATATTATCCACATAGAGAACGCTTCATAATAAACAACAAAGAAACCAATGCATTTAGCCATCTTGCCAAATAGCTATGGATCGGTGTATTCATGGATTTGCCTAATCCTCCTTTCAAGCCATTTATGTTAGCGGCCTGGGCCTTCTACAATCTGCTCAGGAGAAGGCTCTCTTCTCTACCATTATGGATCTTCTCAGTGAAGATTTCTTGAAAATATCCCAATGAACTGTAGGGTTCCCTGGAATGCAGTTTGAAAATAACTGTCCTTTATTTAGGCACAGATGTAATTGGAATGAAATTTAATAGGGATAAATGCCAAGTTCTACACCTAGGAAAACAAAACCAAATGCACAGTTACAAGATGGGGGATACTTGGCTCAGCAATACTATGAGTAAGAAGGAACTTGGAATCGTTGTAGATAACAAGCTGAATATGAGCCAACAGTGTGATGTGGCTGCAAAAAACCACTATTTTGGTCTGCGTTAATAGAAGTATAGCTTCCAAATCGCAAGAGGTACTAGTTCGCCTCTATTTGGCACTGGTTAGGCCTTATCTTGAGTATTGTGTCCAGTTCTGGGCCTTGAGAAGAAAAGACTGAGGGGGAGACATGAGAGCACTCTTCAAGGACTTGAAAGGTTGTCACACAGAGGAGGGCCAGGGTCTCTTCTCAATCATCCCAGGGTGCAGGATGCGGAATAATGGGCTCAAGTGACAGGAAGCCAGATAATTCCGGCTGGACATCAGGAAAAACTTCCTGACCATTACAGCAGTATGACAATGGAACCAATTACCTAGGGAGGTCATGGGCTCTCCCACCCTTGAGGCATTCAAGTTGCAGCTGGTCAGCCATCTGTCAGGTATACCTTAAGGTGATCCCTGCATTGAGCAGGGGGTTGGACTCAATGGCCTTATTGGGCCCTTCCAGCTCAACTATTCTATGATTCTATGACTATAACTCCCACTATCTTCATCCAGCATGGCCAATGGTCAAGGAGAATGGGGAATAGCATTCTCTCAACATCAATGGACCAAATTTGGGAGCCACTAATTGAGATCAATGTTCATGATCTTCTCCATCTTTAATGCTTCCTTGTTCTTGCTGAGGTAGCAAAAAATATTTTGATACCTCCTGACATGTAAAACAGGGGTGGGCAGAAAGTAGACTTCCAGATGTTTTGAACTTCAACCCCCAGCATTCCTGAACTTTGGCCATTCTGGCAGAGGTTTCTGGGGGATGTAGTCCAAAACGTCTTGAGGTGGTGTACAAGATTAAAACTATAATGTAAATCTATAAATGAAAAATATAATTACAATATACCAAGATATAACTCACGGCTGTTGGAAAACAAAAACAAAGAGAAAATCAGGCATTACATATCACGAAAAGCCAAGACAAATAATAATAATAATAATAATGATAATAATAATAATAATAATAATAAGAAGTCTTCAGCTTGTGTCAAAACTGTAGCAGAGTTGGCACATGCTTTATTTTTGGGGGAATGGGTATTCCAGAGAGTGGGTGCCTTGCCAGGAAAGGCCCTGAATGATGTGATACAATGACATGGGCTTCTGATAGTGATAGCAGAGGATGGACAGGTCTATATGGGAGAAGGTGTTCTCTCAGGTATCCTGGTCTGAAGTTGTTTACTCGGTGCATGAGCAAATTGGCCGCCAGTCCAGTTCCTTCAACAGCAGCGTTACATGAAGCGGCTAGATGCATCACACAATAATCTCACTATTGCATTCTGCACCAGCTGCAGCTTCCGGACCACGTGTAAAGGCAGCCTCACATAGAGCAGAGATCTCGTGGTGTGAGATACTTACATCACAAAGAGCTCTTAGCGGGTGATTTAGGTTGCCTGGGCTCCTTGCAAGAGAATAGAATGTCCTAGGTTTCAGGATGAACGCCCATTACTGTTGCTTTGAGGAAGAAGCCCCATTAAATGAAAAAAAGCCAAATGGGAATGTACTCACACTACAGTCACTGCCCAAAAATGAATTTAGACAATATATATATTTCCATTGCCCGGCTGCATAATCGCTGAATGACTTAATTGGAGGTAGAGGCTTTGATGAAGGACTTTTGGCGCATTCCGTGGTGACCTTTTCATTGAAATTTGTCGTCAGTGCTGGGGAACTATGACGCTCCTGGGAACAGGTAACAATATTGAATATCAGCCATGGATGATGCCACATCGACCTTGCTAACCTGGAAATCTATTCTCATTTTTTCTCCACTCTCCAAATGGGCAAAGGGGTGTTTTGCTGGTATTACTCCTAATGACAAACAGTACTATGGGCTTCAGCAGCTTGCATCTGAAAAAACAAAACAAAAACGCTGACGTGAGAGTCCACCCACTGGCTTGCAGACTGGCAGGGACAATGATTAGGAACAGAGGTAGTGGCTGTACACAGAGTCAGACCCTTGGTAGATCTAGCCCTGTATTGTCGACCCTGACTGGCACCATTGTCTCTCCATGGGTTCACACAGGATTCCTTCCTAGGGTTCTCTAGAGATGTCGGATATTGAACCTAAGACGTTCTACATGCAAAGCAGGGCCTTTTTTAAAATCATTGAGCTATGGTCCCTTCTGTAGAAATATATATGAAATCTGCTAGAGGATCCACTTTCCGTTAAAGAAAATGCATCCAGTAATTCAGCTTTCATGTTGGATTCCAGTTGCACACTGATTCCTTCAGCATGATCAATTCCTCCCATTAAGGAATGGCCTTGGCTGCTTCTGCAAAAGCATGAAACACCATTGGCTGTATTACAGCATTAATTTTCTTGTGTTCATTACTCACATGGGTTTCAAAACTGTCCCCCCCTCCTCAATAAAGACCTGGAAATGGAAGAACTATGATATTCAGCCATCTATTCTAGTAATTTGAAGAGGGACATGAGCTAAAGGCACCTTGGGAGAAAGTTACACATGTCAGCAAGGGAGCTGAAGACATTTTGAGCCATGCAATGGGCACAGCTGGGTAGGGATGCATGAGGAATTCATTTCAGTTTATTTGTTTTTTAAATCAGGATTTACTCAGTTCACACCTTCTGGACCAACATAAGAAGAGTCCTGCTGGATCAGACCAAGATCTTTCTAGTCCAGCACTCTGTTATCACGGTGGCCAACCAGCTGCCCACCAGGAACCCAAAAGCAGAATATGAGTGCTACAGCACCCTCTTGCCTATGTTCCCCAGCAACTGGTGTACATAGGCATACAGCCTCTGATACCAGAGATAGCACATGGTCATTGTGACGGGTAGCCACTGATAGCCTTCTCCTCCAAGAATTTATCCAACCCCCTTTTGAAGTCTTCCATACTGGTGCTCATCACTACTTCTTGTGGTAGTGAATTGCAGAGTTGAACTATGCACTGTGTGAAGAAGTCCTTCCTTTCATCTGTTCTCAATCACCCACCAGTCAGATTCATGGGATGACCTGGGTATATGAGAGAGGGAGGAAAGTGTCTCCTCCCTTTTCCCCAAGCTAAACGATCCCAGCTGTTGTAACCTTCCCTCATAGGGGAGATACTCCAGTCCCTTGATCATTTTAGTTGCCCTTTCCTGCACTGTTTCCAGCTCTATAACATCTTTTAGTAGGTGTGGTGACCAGATCTGTACACAGTATTCTAAGTGTGAGCCGGGTGTTGGACTCGATGGCCTTATAGGCCCCTTCCAACTCAACTATTCTATGATTCTATGACCATAGATTTGTATAAAGGCAATATGATACTGGCCATTTTATTCCTTTTCTAATAATGCCTAACATGGAATTTGCCTTCTTTACAGCAGCCGTACCCTGGGTTGTCATTTTCATTGTGCTGTCCACCACAAGCCCTAGACCTCTTTGGACTCGGATGCAATCTGTGGTCAGAGACTATACGTTTCCAAGCTTGCAATGTGATTGACAGCAAGTGTAAATTTGAAAAAAACGTGCATGGAAAAAAAGGTGTGCTTTTGAAAACAAATGCGCAGAAATACATTTTAATCAACCGGAGAAGAATATGCAGAGTTCAAAGATGTGCAGAGTAGATGCATAAATTTCTATCCTAACCTGGAGATGAACCTAGGACCAGCAAGCAAACCAGATGCTCTGTCACACATTAAGATGCTCCTAATAATCAATGGAGACAGCAGTATACTGAGCCAGCTCATAGGTTCATCTAGCTCAGTCTTAGCCAGAGTGACTGACAGCCACACTCTGGGGTACCAGAAAGGGCTCTTTCCCACTTCTACCTGGAGACAGGATGCATCTTCATAGTATCTGTTGCCTGGATAAAAAGCTCACGCTGGCAACTGTGCTGAATCTCTGAAGTCAATAAGCTGCTCGTGTTTCAAAGATCCAGAGGAGAGAAACTCTGTTGTGCACAGAGGCAAAAGAGAAGCAAAGCAAGTTTTGAGAGGCGGCAGCTGCCTTTCAACAACGCCATTTCCCAGACTCCTCTCCCTACTTTCTGTTCAGTTTTGCTTTTTAGAGATGAATGTTCTCTCCTTCATGCCGCCTTTGTTCTTTGAGGGATTTTTTTTTTAAAAAAAGATTATCTTTGAACTGAGAAGTTTGGCACCCTTGTATTTTAACTTTAAAATGATTTTTTGTTCTTGCCAGCGTGAGAGCAGCGAACACACAAAGATTTGATCCTGTTTTCTTGCATTCGTGTATGATTTTTCTTTTCTCTGCTAGCTCTTTCAAACAGCAGTGGACAGATCTGTCAATTTTGGTTTCTCTCAGTTTCAGGTTTTTCCAGTCTTAAGTTTGGTTCATCCAAAGTTTGAGCACTCCCCACCCCCAATCTTAAGTACTGTTACTCCAAATTTTGAGATTTTATTTCTGCATGAAAATTCACGTCCATTTATGTGCATGTTTCTCATAATAAATGCATTTTATAGGGGTTTGCCTAATGTGCATATTTTTGCAATCAATCTTTCTAATATAGTGCTTTTTTCAGCATTTCCCCCCATTTCAGTAAATGCTATTGTGTCCATGTTCCCATAATATACTTATTTTTGTATGCATTTTCAAATAGCATCATCTATCTATCTATCTATCTATCTATCTATCTATCTATCTATCTATCATCTATCTATCTATCATCTATCTATCTATCATCTATCTAATGCCAAGGCAATGTGTGGCATGCCGGAGACTCCAAGCTATGACATGTTGAAGGTTTTGAGCTATGAGAAGAACTTTGTGTTGCCTGGTGCCAACATTGTTATCTTTTGGACGCCAGAATAAGACTTTTCTCTTCTACCAGGCATTTAACAGTGTATGTTGAGGGTTTTTGTTGTTAGATAGCTTAGTTTAAATGTATACAATTAGAACAATGGACACAGGATTGGAAAAAGAAGAATAAGGATTGTAGAGATAATACTAGATTTGAAGATTTAATAGAAGCAAGAGAAAAGAATGGGGAAAATAAAAGTAAGAAAGGTTTGATTTGTGAAATTTATAAAATTCTGATAGAGGGTGGAGATCAACGAGACTCTCTTAAAAGGATATGGGCAGATGATCTAAAGGAACAAATTAATGATGATAACTGGGGGAAGATTTGGAATGCAAGAATGTTAAAGTTATTATCGGTTAGGATTAAAGAGAATTATTATAAAATAGTATGGAGATGGTATTTAACACCAGTAAGGTTACATCAGATAGATAAGAAAATCTCAAAGAACCGTTGGAGGGGATGTCAGGAGGTTGGAACATATTTCCATATGTGGTGGAGTTGTGAATATGTACGAAAATTTTGGAAAGGGTGTTTAAAGAAATAAGTGAAATAACGGGAAGCAATGTGGAATTAAGTCCAAAACTGGCTTTACTTTCAATATGGGATAAAGGAATTGGGAAGCTAAGCATGATGGACTTGATTAACAACCTCCTGGCACCCGTTAGATTAATGATAGCTAAGAATTGGAAGATGCAAGGGAATTATACAATAGAAGAATGGTATAAAGAAATATGGGATATTGCACTTAATGATAAACTAACATGTAATCTTAAAGTAAAGAGGGGACTATCCAGGAAGAATGATTTTGAAAATATATGGAGTCCATTTTTGGAATATGTATTATTCCTGGGCAAGGAATAATACATATATTTTGGAATATGTATTATTCCTGGGCAAGGTCCTGGAGCGGGTGGTTGCGAGCCAGCTCCAGGCACTCTTGGATGAGACTGATTATCTGGATCCATTTCAGTCGGGTTTCAGGCCTGGTTTTGGTACGGAAACAGCCTTGGTCGCCCTGTATGATGACCTATGTCGGGAGAAAGACAGGGGGAGTGCGACTCTGTTGATTCTCCTTGATCTCTCAGCGGCTTTCGATACCATCGACCATGGTATCCTTCTGGGACGACTGGCTGAGTTGGGAGTGGGAGGCACTGCATTGCAGTGGTTCCGCTCCTACTTGGTGGGTCGGCTCCAGAAGGTGGTGCTTGGGGAACATTGCTCGGCCCCGTGGATTCTCCAGTATGGGGTTCCGCAGGGGTCAGTTTTGTCCCCCATGCTGTTCAATATCTACATGAAACCGTTCAGTGCAGTCATCCGGAGTTTTGGAGTGCGTTGTCATCAGTACGCTGATGACACGCAGCTCTATTTCTCCTTTTCATCTTCATCAGGTGAGGCTGTGGATGTGCTGAACCAGTGCTTGGCTGCGACAATGGACTGGATGAGGGCTAATAAACTGAAACTCAATCCAGACAAAACTGAGACGCTGTTGGTGGGTGGTTCCGCTGACCGGATGGAGGGTGTTCAACCTGTTCTGGATGGGGTTGCACTCCCCTTGAAGGAGCGGGTTCGTAGCTTGGGGGTTCTCCTAGAACCATCTCTGTCACTTGAGGCGCAGGTGGCCTCAGTGGCACGGAGTGCCTTCTACCAACTTCGGTTGGTGGCCCAGCTACGTCCCTATCTGGACAGGGATAACCTGGCTTCAGTTGTCCATGCTCTGGTAACCTCCAAGTTAGATTACTGCAATGCACTCTACGTGGGGCTGCCTTTGAAGGTGGTTCGGAAGCTGCAGCTTGTGCAAAATGCAGCGGCCAGATTGATAACTGGAACCAGTAGGTTCGAACATATAAGACCTACTCTGGCCCACTTGCATTGGCTGCCTGTATGTTTCCGAGCCCGGTTCAAGGTGCTGGTTTTAACCTATAAAGCCTTACACGGCTTGGGACCACAATACCTGATGGAACGCCTTTCCCGACATGAACCTACCCGAACACTACGTTCAACATCTAAGGCCCTCCTCCGAGTGCCTCCTCCGAGGGAAGCTCGGAGGTCGGCAACAAGAGAGAGGGCCTTCTCTGTGGTGGCTCCCCAATTGTGGAACGATCTCCCCGACGAGGCCCGCCTGGCGCCAACATTGTTATCTTTTCGGCGCCAGGTCAAGACTTTCCTCTTCTCTCAGGCATTTGGCAATATCTGAGGAGCCTGGTTTTGTTTTGTTTTGTTTTTGTAGTTTTTTGAAGTGTTGAAGTGGTTTTTAAATGTACAGATTGTGTGTATGTTGTATGTTTTTGCTGTTTTAATTTTTGTATATTGTTTTTAATTGTTTTTAATCCTATGTAAACCGCCCAGAGAGCTTCGGCTATGGGGCGGTATACAAATGTAATAAATAAATAAATAAATAAATAAATAAAGGGGAAAGGATGTTCACCTTTAAAAGACTCTTTACAATTTTGGAAAAATGTATAAATGAATAAAGACAGGTCTCTGGGGGGAGGGGAGCACGGGGGGCGGTTGTGAAGGGATTGTTAGTTTGGTATTGTATTTTATGTTGTGATTATGTTGTATTTTATGTTGAAAAATAATTTTTTTTTTAAAAAAAGAGGGTTTTTGTTGTTGTTGTTGTTGTTTGACCCACAATAGTTGTTTTCAATGGATATTGCATTTATAATCTGTTTTTATGCTTTTTATGCTTTTTAAATTTTGTATATCAGTTTTTTTTTAATGTGCAACTTTTTTAATTTTTGTAAGCTGCCCAGAGAGCTTTGGCTGTGGGGCGGTATATAAATGCAATAAATAAATAAATAATAATAAAATGCTCCCCAGCATTCTAACTGTAGCTCAGCAGCTGCAGGGCTGAAAGAACAGTTTGCAAACCTCATGGTGCCTTTCCTTCCATGCGTGTGCCTTTTGGCGCCTCTTTGCTTGAGACCCGGTGCTTTGCATCCTCCACTCTGAGATTTTAATTCCTAGAGGCTCAGTGGCAGGGGGGGGGGGGCTCCAGGGTTGAGATGGCCTGGGCTCCAATTTCTCCTCAGTGTCCACATCTTTGGACGGTAAATTGAATAATGGCCACGAGGCTGGTGCCCTCATGGATGGAAACGCAGTAAGAGTCCCAAATATAAATCAGTCTGAGTTTCGGAGTGCTTGTCCACTGCCAATCACATCACCAAATCATAATGAATTTCAGATGGTAAGCTTCTCAGGGCAGGGACCTATCTTTTCATATCCTATGCCATCAAGTATCAAGCAGCAACAACAGCTTATCATCTTTTCATTCCAGCCTTTTTATCTTTAGATGTTCCTCCAGTCATTATCATCTCTTTTTCTGTTATTTTTCCACTCCTTTCTCCTCTGGGTTCTTAACTCTCCACCCAAACTATTAATGCAGCCACATTTCTTTTCCGGGGTCCATTGCACTCGGTGGCTCTAGAGGCTGCTTGCATTTTCAGCCTGATAGTTAAATGGCCAATAAAATATTGTACCTGGCCACACGGATTTTCCAAATCAGCATTGTTTGTGAGCCTGGCATCGTCGCCATTACGTCTTGGCAGGTTAATGAGCTGCAGTGAGGTACCTGGCTGACTCTGTGTGTGTGTGTTTAACAGGAAGGGTAAAATAGGAGGACCTGGACCCTGGGACAGAGAGACTTCATCATTAACATGCAAAATTCCGGGAACAGATCAAGCCGTTTGAAGCTCTGGTTCTGAGTCACACCCCAGGAGAGTCGTATCAGCGGATCTGCTTTATCGTTCTGAGAAGTATCACAGGGTAATTGGGAAGGGTCACTGAGTAGGGTCATTTGAATGGCTTTTTTTTTTTTTAAGCAGGACTGGCAGCGAATGGGCAAATCCATCTTTCTTATTGCTGAGCTTGCTGTGCCGTAATGGCACGGGCTTTGCCCAGCATCGTCCAAAAGGAAAGTCCAGCTCTTGTGCTGCAAATTTCAGGGCAAAGCTACTCTTCCGTGGTCAGTTTGCCAAATGCTTCTGCAACTCATCTCCGTTCCTCTGCAGGGGTGGATTGTTCCTTTGTGTGTGTGTGTGTGGGGGGGGCAGCAGCAGCTCCAATCTGGATTGGGCCTGCTGTGCTTAATGTAAAAGAGGGAGAAGAAAAGAGAGAGTAAAACAGTGTGTATTTGTGTGTGTGTGTGTGTGTCTGAGACAGAGAGAGAGAGAGAGAGAGAGAGAGATCACCCTCAGCTTTGCACTAATGATGTTGAAGTTATTTGCCTCAATCTGTCTTCTCTGCACAATGGTTTTTTTAAATTTTTATTTATTTATTTATTGTTGCTGGAACAGAACAAAAATATGGGTCCAACAGAGTGCTTGCTTACATAAGAACATAAAAAGGGCCATGCTGGATCCGACCAATGGTCCATCTAGTCCAGCACTCTGTTCACACAGTGGCTAATCAGCTGTTGACCAGGACATGAGTGCAACAGCACCCTCCCACCCATGTCCTCCAGCAACTGGTGTCCGTAGCCTTACTGTTGCTGATGCTGGAGGCAGCACAGAGCCTTCAGGACTAGTAGCCATTGATCTCCTCCTCCTCCTTCTCCCTCCTCCTCCTCCTCCTCCTCCTCCTCCTCCTTCTCCTCCTTCTCCTCCTCCTCCTCCTCCTCCTCCTCCTCCTCCTCCTCCTCCTTCTCCTCCTCCTCCTCCTCCTCCTCCTCCAGGAATTTATCCAAACTCCCTTTAAAGCCATCCAAATTGGTCGCCATCACTACATCCTGTGGTCGTGAATTCCATAGTTTAACTCTGTGCTGTGTAAAGCCGTCCTTCCTTTCATCTGTCCTGAATCACCCACCATTTAGCTTCATGGGATGGCCTCTTTGGGTTCCAGTGTTATGAGAGAGGGAGAAAAATGTCTCCCTATCCACGTCCTCCACACTATGCATAACGTCGTACACTTCTATCATATCTCCCCTTACTCTCTTTTTTTCCAAGCTAAACAATTTCTGTTGCTGTTATCTCCCCACATAGGGGAGATGCTCCAGTCCCTGGATCATTTGAGTTACGTGGATCTCTCCGCCCCATCCTCTGCTTTGCAGGCATGGTCCCAAAATCAACTTGCCTCTTGTTTTTTTTTTTCTCTCTGCAATGGGTTGCTACTGTAGATAACTGTGACTCCTTTGGCTTTGCCTACAATTATTTGCTCTGTCCTCCACCTAGGAAGGCTGGAGACAATCGAGACAAGTCTAAAAGGAGTTCTATTTCTGAGATCCTGACCTGAGGAATACACTGCAGACTAACCTCTCCAGGCTGCATGGAGTCTGTGGACTTCCAGATTTTTTTTTTTTTGGTTTCCCGAAATGTGCACAAATTCATTCACAGAAACAAAATGGTGAAGTTTCTCCTGAGATATATGCCATGTTGGACAATGCACATGTGGAAAAGTCGAATGGAATGGGGGACAATATGTTAAATATGACATACTAATGTAAACTGATGCCAGAGCGAACGACACTGCACAATCCACAAAACACACTCAGGATGGATTTCACAAAATCAGAACACCCCTCCATCCCCCCCCCCCCCCAACACATGCCCTAAGGGTCATCAGCCAACAGTGTTCCTATTGAGCTCGGGCAGGAGAACTTTCCCAGACCATTGTGTCCTAGCAAATGGATCATCATAAAATCCTCCTTCGGTCAGGACCTATTTCCTGAGATGCATGAAATGGTCTGGAAAATTGGTATCGCCTTCTAGAGGCATGCCAAAGCAGTTCGCTCTTCAGAGGTTGTACAGGATTTTATTTTAATGCCTCTTCAATCCTGGAGGTTCGCTTGTATATACCCCCCAACATTTTGCTGATAAAAGATAGGGACACACTTGCAATGCCCCTACTAAATGTCACAGACCATTTCTTTACTCCCTCCCATTATTACACATGGCTGAAAGCTCTATTTTTCCTGATGTGTTTTTTATTTAGGTTGCAGGAGCCTGTCCTCCACTGATTTAAAAGCCAAACGGGTGTTTCTTCTTTGAGTTAAGGATATCATATAAAAATTGAAATTGCACAGCAATCTGTTGTTGAGAATTTGAAATAGAACCTCACTAGCTCCAGCAAGGGAGATGGCTGGCTGTGTACATCATTCCTGCTAATAGCGAACTCTGGTGATGCGTGCCAACAATATTGGAACCAAACTGAGTCTGATGAGGGATCAGTATGTCATATTCAGGGGAGGGGAATTCCAAGGCATGCAAAAATACAGAACATTTTAAAGTCCAGAGTGGGACAACCTCTCACCAAAAAATGCCCTGGTAAGGACTGAACATGCACTGTATCTTCTTGGAATTATCATAGATTCCTAGCTCCAGCATTAATCCTTCTGAAAATTTGCAGGTTTTATGCCTGGGGTCACCTGTAAGGTCTGCATTGTTTTCATAACAATTGCCCCAAAAACCACCAAGGGGAGAGGAAACAAATCAATTCAGCTGCCCTACAAATTGAGGACTTCCCTTTCACACGAGCTGCTGCACCCATCCTTCTAAAAATGCAGGTTTCTTAATTACAGATAGCGCTAAGATGTCTGTCATTTTCAGAACAATGATCTACATGGAGCATATGGGGATACATATGCCCTTTTTTGCATGTCCCTTACATGTACAGGCTGCTATGGTGCAAAACTCCCTGACCCTATCAGTCTGAAACTTTGCAGGCTTGATCTACTCTGTAAGCTCAATTCTCCCTTGTAATTTTCATCCAATTCCACCAAGACATAAAAACATTATTGGCAGTCCCCCCATTTTTTTAATTAAAAAGGGGCATTCAAGAGGCAGCTGGACAACCATCTGTCAGGGATTCTTTAAAGTGGAATTCTGCATTGAGCAGGGGGTTGGAGTTGATGGCCTTATAGGCCCCTTCCAATTCTATGATTCATCATAGAATAGTAGAGCTGGAAGGGGCCTCTAAGGCCATCAAGTCCAAACCCCTGCTCAATGCAGGAATCTACCTTAAAATATCCCTGACAGATGGTTGTCCAGCTGCCTCTTGAATGCTTCTAATGTGGGAGAGCCCACCACCTCCCTCGGTCATTGGTTCCATTGTCGTATTGCTCTAACAGTCAGGAAGTTTTTCCTAATGTCCAGCTGGAATCTGGCTTCCTGGAACTTAAGCCCATCATTCCATGTCCTGCACTCTGGGTTGATCGAGAAGAGATCCTGGCCCTCCTCTGTGTGACAACCTTTCAAGTACTTGAAGAGTGCTATCATGTCTTCCCTCAATCTTCTCTTCTCCTGGCTAAATATGCCCAGTTCTTTCAATCTCTCCTCATAGGGCTTTGTTTCCAGACCCCTAATCATCCTCCTTGCCCTCCTCTGAACACGCTTCAGATTGTCTGCATCCTTCTTGAAGTGTGGTGCCCAGAACTGGATGCAGTACTCAAGATGAGGCCTAACCCGTGCCAAATAGAGGGGAACCAGTACCTGGAGTGATTTGGAAGCTACACTTCCATTAGTGCATCCCAAAATGGCATTTGATGTTTTCAAGTTGTAAGAAATACAGGGATCCCATATTTAACATCTCTCTTTGGAAGCTTGTAGGGAACAGACATATAATGATTGATTCTGCCATTGTCATACGTAGGGTGCAATCGAAATGGAAACCTCCAAGCTCAATGGGAAGCACAAACCACGTCAGCTTTATGAAACTCTGCTCAGGTTTGGTACTGAGTGAAGGAAGAATGACTCCGAATCGGTCCAAGAAGAAGTGGACTGTTTTCCAAAGCACTGAATCAGGGTCCAAAATGAAGCAGGGGTTGGGGCACACCTCTACAGTGTGCCTGCCCCATCTCTAACCCTAAACTGAAACTTACGGGCATCCACATTTGGGGGTAACTTTCTTCATTGCCCAGGACTAGACTGAAGTCTCCAGTGCCAGTGACTCCAAGGAGGTGTTAGAACCAATCCCTGGTCCTTCCAAACTGGGCCCACTGTCTTAGATCTCATACCCAATCTATGAGACCTCACAGGATGTATCACTACTCCCAAGTCCAAGGACTGGACCTTGTAGGGTGATTTTGTTGTCACTCTAACTCCAGGGCTGTTCTCTGTGGCTCCAAAATCAACTTCAAGTCATGGGCTGGTAACTGCAGTGCTGACCATGGTCCTGACCCATCTCGCTGTCTCACAATATGCCTCCTGGCAGGAGCTGCTCTACAAAGCAGATGATGAAGTCCCAGATGGAGCAGAACCAGTGGCTTGGTGGAGCCTGGGGTCACAGGTACACAGTCATGACACTGTTTGATATCCTCTACCATTAGTAACATCAGAAGAATCCAGTTGGGGGTTGAGTGTGATGGCGTTTCATCAGCTTGGCCCCCCTCAACTTTGCTTCATCTTCTGCCAACTGGCCTGGCTTAGTCTACAGCGAGTCAGGCCAGTTAGCGGAGTTTCAGTGTCTTTTAATTTGTGCAAACCATGTCCCTAATTTGCACAAATTTACATAGTTTGCCCAATTTGTCCAAATTACGGCTGCGGTCAGCACAAATCAGGAACTGCACTGGCTGCCTATTTGCTACTGGGCCAGGTTTAAAGTTCTAGTAATAGTGTAGAAAGCCCTAAATAACTGGGGACCAGGATACCTGAAAGAGAGTCTTCTCCCTTACCAACTTGGCTGGTCACTGAGGTCATCTGAGGGCACGCTCCTGGTGATTCCACATGAACCTATGGTCCGATTAGAGTTAGCAATAGGGTGATAATCTCCCTGGGCCTGTGAGGGCAGTACCACAAGACCACTGAACAAGACACATTGAAATATAATCTACACAAGTGCCATGCAATGCGGAGAAAAATTGGATTCAATTATGCATGTTTTTTTTAATTGGTCTAGGCATATTTGAAGTCCGCATGGCCATCTGGAGACTTGGGAGGTCGGGCAGCTTTGTTAGGAGGGTGGAGAGAGTTGGCACATTCTTGCTTCATTTCATACTAAGAAACCAGACAGGGGGAGGCACTGTTTGATTTAGGTTGGCTCTGCCATGAAGCTGGGTGATGTGATGTGAGCTACTTCAGATAGCAACATGCAGGGAGAGTAGAGGAAGGCAGAAGTTCATGTGCGAATGGTGCAGCAAGTGTTCCCCCCCCCCCCTTTTTAAGTGTTAGACTTAGCTGGGGTCAGGGAGCATTTGGGCTCCGATTCAGGCAGCATGGCACTGCCTTATGATGGGAGAGAAAGCTGGATACCTATTGACTGAAACACAATGAAATGGTTAATTGAAGTGCTGTGTTTCTTCTCTGGCTTGGCTTAAGTCGAAGGCTTTGAAAATGTACAGGTTAGGACAGAATTTAAGGACTCAGGAATGAAAGCTGGAAACGACCACCTTTGAAACCTTAATTTATGTTAGAACGAACTAGAAAGGCCTACTGCCTTAAATTTTGTCAGCTTTTATTGGCCATACTTGATGATTCAAGCACTAACCATTTTGAGCTGAAATGAAGGTAATGGGAAATAACAACCTGGGGAAAGCCAACCCAAACATGTAGTGCAGCCTAGGCATATTTACTCAGAGGTAAGTCTTGTTTAATGAGGCTTCCTTCCTGGCAAATTTTGGTACGATTACAGTCTGACAACACAAACTTTTCAGGAGGCCCCAGAGTCTTCTTTCTCTGTGTTAATATAAAAGAAAATCATTATGATATTCTGTTTTGCTTGTATTTAATGTCTTATCGATTTGACAAGATCTATATGAATAGGATGATAAATGCAGGGGATATTCTCACCCAGAAGTCAATTCCTATCCTGTTTGGTGGAACTGCCCCCAAATGAAGATCTTCTGAGGAACGCTTATATATGCAGTTCATCTGATGACTAATTACACTTTGCCATATAATCCATTTCGCTTGGATACTTGAATGCTTTGAAACGAGCATTTTACATTCCTCTGGAATTTACAAGCTGCAGCAATGACACCCCCTGCCCCTGACTGCAAATAAATTGCATGGGTGTAAAAAATCTTGGAGAGCCAAAACAGGAGTCTTTAAGATGTGGAAAACAATTACCAAAGACAACAGAGAGAGTAGTCCCCCTTTCTTGCCATTAAGGGCACATGGAACAATTTATAGGGCTGCATCAAAATGTCTCCTACTCCAACTGCACTGACTATTCACCCTTGGGGAAGTTAGGGGATGGCAAAATGGGTGAAAACAAGGGGTAAATATTAGTGATTCCGGTAGTTCCCTAATGGTGATCACCATTAAAAAAAAATCCAGAAGGGAACTATATTAGCGCATGGCATCTTTCAAAGAGGACCTCTGGATAAAACAAAATGGTACCCACCAATTGCCAAGAAGAGACCTGCCACCATGGTGAAATACATGGCCCCAGAGCTGTTGGTGGCATTCAGGGGCACCTTTTGACCAATCCCCAGTTTTGATCCAAAAGTTCTCTGGGGTGATTCTCAGCTCTGCCTTATTAGATATTGATACCCTTGGATGGTTAAAATCTGAGAGCAGAGCCACCAGGACCTTAGTAAGTCCACTTGTGTGATAGGATTTTTCAGGTGACTTTTATTTTAAGGTGCATTGAACACGGGCTGCCTGGAAGTGTGAGTTTCCTGCAGTACCTTGCATCAATGTTCTTTAAATTCCCCACTATGGTAGGTGAAAGGAAGCTCTGAAGACAGACACCCAGAATGATTGACTTCACTCAGACACACAAACTTAATAAAATTGTTATAGCTATAAAACATATATTAAAACAATTTAAGAAAGTTAAACAGACACATGAGCCACTATTCAGCAAATCAAATTAAAAGAATATACTCACAAATCTGGGAGATTTCTGGAGGACAAGATCTTTGCTAAGACAAACATAGACAAACACCGCCTCCCCCCACCCCACAATGACAACATGACAACACTGGAGTACTCTTCTCACTTCTCAAGAAATACCGTGGTCTTAGGCCTAGCAATTAGGCTCAAGCCAGTGCTGAAAAGTCAGCTTAGGAAGAAGAGAATTTGTATACTCATACATTCTGCATCACTCGTACTGACTCTCCAAAGGAGCTCTTCTATACAGGGGGACCCCCACCTCCCCCAGGCAATACCATGTCATGCCTGAAGGAAAGGGAAGACATCTTTGTCCTCTGTGTTCAGTCTTAAACACCCTTCTCAAAGAGAAAGACCTCCCTCTTGATACATATTAATTTATTTTAAAATATCCAAGTTCATTGGTCCACAACATCAATTTAGATCGTCCTCTTCCCAGAATATTCCATCCCTTCTGGTGTATTTATTTATTTCAAAATTGGTCATTACTTCTGTTTTTCATGTGGTCAACTGTCTGATTTCCTTCTCTGTTCTTATGGATACTGGGATTTTCTAAACCACATCCTCACCTGTCCACCACCCTGAAACCTTTCTTCTAGTTCCTTTAAGAGGAAAACATACAGTTGGTACAAATAATTTCTTTGAGCAATATAGTTGGTACAAGTCCTCATGGGTAATGTCTGAGCAATATCAAATCATATTTCCAAATCATTCCCCATCAGGCCTTATCTAAACTAAAGCATCTAAACCTTGTTACAGTGTTTTATGTGTGTATGCCTACTTGCTCCCTTGATATTAAAGCATTACCCCATCACTTGTACATCCCTTTAAACCCATTCTGTGCCCTAAAAGCTCCTTTCTCTATGCTATGTCAACAAACTTTTATAACCCCATTCATATTTAGTAAAATTTCAAATGAAGAAAAAAAAACATACACTTGGGCTTTTTAATCTAATTAGGACAAGGAATGACTCATCTTGTCTTGACTCAATATTTGGTAGCCAAAGGCTCAGACAGGCTGCATTCTTGGAGATTGGCAGATTGCCTATTCGCAAGAACATAAGGAGAGTTATGGTGGACCAGGGTCTCATTTTCCAGAGTGGCTGATCAGATACCTATGGAAAGCCCATAAACAGGACATGAAGCTGATAGCCCTCTCTCACTGTTGGTTCCCAGCTTCTGGTATTCAGGGGCCTCCTGGTGGTAGTGCATGGTTGTGATTCCAAGCCCTCTGGCCAAGATGTGTGCTACACAATCCACAAAGCTTTATTCAGTAAATAGATACCTCTTCACACATGAAGGGAGTCTGAATGCTCGGAGCTATCCTCTAAGCTGAATTAGCCTAACAAAGTAAGGCAGTTGCCAGTCAACTAAATGGACAGTTTCCTGCTGTGCCCAACAAGCTCCTTCAGGGAAGGGCTTCAAATTGCACCCTCTGGCGAGCTGCTCGCTTAATAGACTGCCTCCCAGCTCCTCTCAATTACAACCGCTTGACCCTGCAGTGGACTCTGGGATCAGTAAATTCTGATGCTCCCTCTCCCTGCAACAAAGACTGAGTTCCCAGGAGGGGGACGATGTTCTCTGAGTGTGGGCTCCCTATTTGATAAGCTCCTGGGAAGTTTCCTCCTTGACTCCTGGATAGTTTTGGAAAATTTCCTCCCTGCTTCCTGTCTTGGCTCCTCCTCCTCCTCCTCCTCCTCTTCTCCTCCTCCTCCTCCTCCTGGCTCCAAGCCTGATTCAAGATACACACCAGGGCCTAATCCTAAAATTTATAGCCATCATGACTAGTATCTTGGTGTTATCTCCCACCAGCCGAAATCTCACCCAGAAGCAACATCCACGGAAGAGGTGTGTGTGTCATAGAGTACTTGTACCCTAGCATGGACCTTACATTCTTAACTGAGAGGGAAGAAGCTACCTCCAGCACTTGCCACAATATCACAGGGGTTAGGAGAAGTTGGCCGACCCTAGAAGGAACTTTGTCACATCAGCTCTAGGAAGCATCCATACTGGGGAACCTACAGAGTTAGGGGACCTGACAGGTCATACCTACCAGTCCAGACTCCCCCCCGGATGACCACTGGGATTCCTTAGGCAGCAATGGTGATGAGTCTGGGCCAAAGTCCAGACCCACTCAAAAGGAGGTGGCATGAACCCCAGTCACCAGGAATGAGTGGCAGAGGCAGCTATCAGTCAGTACCTGGAAGTTGCTATTGCAACAATACTTTTGGCCAGCTCCTTGTTTCTAGCCTTTGGCCCTAGCTACCTGATTCTACAGTTGTCTCTGAAGTACCTTGCTCTGATGGACAGTTTCCCTGCTTCACCAGCAGACAGGGAATCCAAGCTGTGCAGCTCCTGTGTTGCAGGCAGAGTAGGATCTAACCCTCCAGACCGGTCCACAGTGAGCGGAGGTGAGCTGCTTCCAGGCTGGCTGGCTGGCTTACCTGATGACCTACTTCATGGCTGGCTTTCTAGTGAGCCTAGGGCTCCTAACAGAACACATGCCCCCATCTCCTGAAGGTTGTTACCAAAGGCAGGAACTTGTATACTGTCCTCCGGAGGAGCTGCACTCTGTGTTTCTGGAGCAGATTGGGGGCGGAGCTCTCCCGTCTGTTCCGCCGGAGACCAGCAGTGCATAGATGAAGAGAGAATGTTTCTCTTTGAAAAGAGATGTTAAATCAAATAGCAAAAGAGATAGCAGCTTGAGCACCGTAGCTGCTTGTTCCTGCTGTAAGCCCCTCTGCTCCAGTGGTAAAGCATTACCAGGAAAAAAACAAAGCACCAAGGAGAAGAAGCACCCCACCTTGCCAAGGACATCTTTGCAACTTGTTTGTACAACCTACAAATCTAAAATGTTTGTTGGGAGTGGGGAGATTATAGTGAGGGTATTAATTAATTAGGGGAGGCAAGGTGTTTTGCTGTATTGCTGCTTCCGTTGGCTGGTCTCTCTGTCTCTCTGTCTCTGTCTCTGTCTCTGTCTCTGTCTCTCTCCCCTTCTGAGAGTCTTGGCTGGTTCCCTGAAAAAATCCATGAGGCATGCGGCAGCACTGAAGGAAGGCCAACACAGAGGTAGAAATGGTCAGCAAGGGAATTGAACGGTGCTAATATTTGCCAGTATTGAAATGACATTGTAGAAATCAACAATGCAGCTACATTTATTTATTTATTGCTTTTCTATACACCCCCCATCATTAGCAAAAGCTCTTTTCTGGTCACTGCATCTCAGAAAGGTTATAACAGTGTCGGGGAAACAGTGCAAAAAAGAACAAGTTAAATGACCAAAAAGGATAGTGGAACATGTAAGCAACTGCTTAGACATTTTTTTTTTTTGGGGGGGGGGAAGGTAAGAGGTAGATTTATTTATTTATTTATTTACAATATTTTCATTAGGGCTGTGCACAGATCCAAACCCGGATCCCGGATCCGGGTTGAATCGGGGTGATCCAGACCTCCCGGTTCCGGACCCGATTCAAACCGGGGAGGTCTGGATTGGTCTGGATCTGGATCAAATCGGTCTGAATCGATCCAGACCGATTTGGAGATCTGGGGCACATTGCTCTGCCAGGTCCATGGATGCCCTCCCCCCACTCCCCCTGCTTACCTGCTGCCTCCTTGCCACTGCTGCCCGCCGCTGCTGCCCACTGTACTGAGAATCAGGTCTTGGCCTGATTCTCAGTAGAACGACATTGCTCCAGGTGATGATGTCACCCGAAGCAATGCCATTCTACTAAGAATCATGCCTTGGCCTGCTTCTCAGTACTGCAGACAGCAGTGGACAGCAGCGTGGACTGCAACAGGTGAGTGGGGAGAGGGGGTAGAGGGAGGGGGTCCCCACTCATCTGCTGCGGTCCGCGCTGCTGTCGGCTGCCATCCACCGCCATCCATTTTACTGAGAATCAGGCCGAAGCCTGCTTCTCAGTACAGCGGATGGGAGCAGATGGCGGTGGATGGCAGCAGATAAGCAGGGAGAGTAGGGGGAGGGCGGTGAGTCCTTTCCCCCATAGACTTGCAAGTCTATGGGGAAAAAGAGGATCTCTGGATCAATCCGGAGATCTGGATTGGGACCCGTATCTGGATCTGGTTTGAAGTGGTCCGGGTCCGGATCATACAGATCCGGATCGGTCCAGTCTGGATTTAACAGATCCAGATCTTGATCTGGATTAGGGGGTCCCTATACACACCCTAATTTCCATACCACTCCTTATCTGAAGATTTTGGAGCGGTGAACAAATGAGGTAAAATAATAAAAAAACCAGGTACAGGTTAAACTACGACCGATTATTCTGGGAAAGCTTGAAACAATGTTTTCAGGAGGCGCTGAAAACAATAAAATGTTGGCACTTGCCTGGCCTCCAACATCAGGGAGTTCCACCACCACACTGAAGGCTCTTCTCCTGGTGGACTCCAGTCAGGCCATAGGTGGAGGGATATAATGGAGGGAGGGAGAGATATCTTTTCAGCATCACTCATAATGTTCTGAACTCATGGTCACCCAAGGAAATCAACCAGAACAGACAAGAGGCAGAAGTATGACACACACTTTTGGAACTCTTTGCCACAAGACGGGTGCTGGTGGTTATGTTTGCTAGCTTAGATGGCTTTAACAGGGGCTTAGACACACTTAAGGAAGATGGGTTTATAAAGAGCTCAATGAAACCTCCATGTATAGCAGCAGAGTACCTCTGAATGCCAAACCGTTGGAATTATCAGTATGGAAGGGCTCTTGCCTTCACTTTCTGCTTCTGAGTTCAGCAGAGGCATGACTCTCGACTTTGGTGTTGTAGTCAATCACAAGCTGAATACGAGCCAGCAGTGTGATGTGGCTGCAAAAAATGCTAATGCAGTTTTAGGATGCCTCAGAAGAAATATCATTTCAAAATCATGGGAAGTGATAACCCCACTCTACTATGCACTGGCCAGATCTCATCTTGAAGACAGTGCCCAGTTCTGGGCAACACACTTGAGGAAGGATTCGGATAAATTGAAACACATTCAAAGAAAGGCAACAAAAATGATCAGATGACTAGAAACTAAGTCCTTTGAGGAATGATTGAAGGAGCTCAAGGTATATTTAGCTTTTAGAAGAGAACACTGGGGGGATATGATAGTACTTCAAGTACTTAAAGGGTTGTCAATAGGGCTGTGCACCACCTCGGGTCCAAATCTGGTTCCCAAACTGAACTGTCTGATTTGGCCCACCTTGAACTGAATCCAGATCAGGCTCAGATTGGGCTGAAGCAGTCTGGAGTGGATTGAACTGGAAAATGGCCCTTTACAGCCACCATAGTTGGAACATTAGATCTAGGAAACAACAGAACTGCCACCTACCATAAAAATTGCGCTTTCACTATGGACAGACAGCTGCTGGACGGGTCAGGTAAGTCCGATGGGCAGGTGGGGGCAGTGTCTTGCCAGGTTTGGGAGGTGAGCGGGCAGTGGGGGGCAAGCAAGGATGAGTTGAGGGGGGACGGGGGAGTCCTATAGACTCCAGTTGGCCTCGTGCCCAGGAACGCACATCGTACAACCTGCTTCGGCTGTCCGGATCTTGCTTCAGATCCAGATCCAGAGCAGGTTGGGTCAGGCCTTAAGCAGACCAACGTGGATTGGGGCTGATTCAGAAGCTTCAAATAGGCCTCCAAAGAAGATCAGGAGGTCCCTGTACAGGCCTACTTGTCACACAAAACAGGGAAGCGATCTGTTCTCTTATCATCCAACATGAAAACGCAGGCCTAAGTTACAAAAAGGCAGATTTCGGGTGAACATTAGGAAAAACATCCTAGTGGTCAGAACAATCAGACAATGGTACCAACTGTCTATGGAAGTGATGAGCTCTCCATTGCTGGTGGTATTTTCATGGAGTCATAGAATAGTAGAGTTAGAAGGGGCCTGTAAGGCCATTGAGTCCAATCCCCTGCTCAATGCAGGAATCCAACTTAAAGCATACCTTTTCACAGAGACTGGGTAGCCATCTGTCAGGGATGCTTTAAGCTCAATTCCTGCTCTGAACAGGAGGTTAGACTCAATGGCTTAAATAATTCTGAAGCCCCCCTTATTTACTTACTGATTTATTTAAAGTGTTTTATCCCGCTCCTCAGCCCAAAACATTGCCAGAGGAACTTACATGCAACCCATAAAAGCAACACCATCTTACAGTCAAACAAGACACGGCACAAAATGGGGGGAAACTGGGGAAGGAAGAGGGGTAAAAAAAGCAATTGGTCTTTCAGTAAGTCTGGTGGAAGGGCCCCAATTCCCATCCAATAATATAATACATCCACCAAAACATAGATCACATTGTTGTAGTGGGGAGCGAAGGGTTGTGTTGACTAGGGCTGTGACCTGATCTGGAGCCTGATCCCGAATCTGGCTCCAGATCAGGAGCCACATCCTCCCTCCCGCTCTCCCCGTGGCCGGCTGACATCGAGGAGGCAGGATGACCTGGAGGATGACAGGGGATGATGTGGAGGAGGCTGCAGGTAAGCAGGGTGATTGGGGGGAGGGAGGGAGTGCGGAGAGCGGGAGGAATCGGATCGGGGGTGGTCCGTGCACAGCCCTAGCATTGACCTTAGATTAATTCTTTCAATTATCCTGGAGGGCCGTGCCGTCTTTTGGATTGGGCAGACCCTGGCTGGGTCTTGTATCCAGAATCAAACAGATGACGCATTCCGAATGCCTGGCTCCTCCACAACTCTAACTGTATCCTTTGCAATTGGCCTCGTATGATGGCGCCCGACATGATGGGAAGCAGCCGTCCCTCTGCAAATCCAGTGCCAATTAGAGACACGCAAGCTCTTTTGCAAATCCGGCCTACAGTAGATCAAGTGTTTGGTGATCTTTAAAGAGAGGGAAGTCGCTGTCATGATTGGTGTGTTTGTGCTGCTTGGCTTTTTGATCCCTGCTAAAGCTCTTAGGTCACATTTAATCTTCCCAGCTTGCATCTGAGCCTCTCTCTCGGCACAGAGGCCGTCATCCGTTCCTGGGACTTTTCATACCGATTCTGCCTTTTGAGCCAAAGAGCTTATGACAGTAATGCTCTTGAGATGGTTTTCTTAACTGCTTTGGGATTTGCAACATGGAGAAAACTGCCACGCAAAGGGCCATGCCTTTAGCTAAACTGACACTTTGGGATACTTCCAAAATTCTCCCCATCCTAATTCAGGAGTTGAGAATCACCTGCTCTTGTCTTTGAAGTGGAACCAATATATTAGTCGGCACGGTTCCATTTGCGATTATTGAAGGTGGAAACCCTCAATATATTGCACTAAATATATATTGAAATTACTCTGTTGTTAGTCTGTCTATCTTTCATGTGAATTTTAACTTAAGACAGACTGCATTCATAGTGGATCCAGTGCTCTCATGCTGCTTTATACCCCCCTCTCTCTTCCATCATAGAATCATAGAATAGTAGAGTGGAAGGGGCCTATGAGGCCATTGAATCCAACCCCTTGCTCAATGCAGGAATCTACCTTAAAGCATTCCTGACAGATGGTTGTCCAGCTTCCTCTTGAATGCCTGTAATGTGGGAGAGCCCACGACCACCCAAGGTCATTGGCTTCATTGTTGTACTGCCCTAACAGTCAGGAAGTTTTTCCTGATATCCAGCTGGAATCTGGCTTCCTGGAACTTGAGCCCATTATTCCATGTCCTGCATTCTGGGTTGCTTGATAAGAGATCCTGGCCCTCCTCTGTGTGACAACCTTTCAAGCATTTGAAGAGTGCTATCATGTCTCCCCTCAATCTCCTCTTCCCCAGGCTAAACATGCCCAGTTCTTTCAGTCTCTCCTCACAGGGCTTTGTTTCCAGACCCCTAATCATCCTCGTTGCCCTCCTCTGAACACACTCCAGATTGTCTACATCCTTCTTGAAGTGTGGTGCCCAGAACTGGATGCAATACTCAAGATGGGGCCTAACCAGTGCCGAATAGAGGGGAACCAGTACCTCATGTGTTTTGGAAGCTATACTTCTATTAATGCAGCCAAAAATAGCATTTGCTTTTTTTGCAGCCACATCACACTGTTGGCTCATATTCACCTTGTGATCGACAACAATTCCAAGATCCTGCTTGCTTGTCGTATTGATTAGCCAAGTATCCCCCATCTTGTAACTGTGCATTTGGTTTCTTTTTCCTAGGGGTAGAACTTGGCATTTATCCCTATTAAATTTCATTCTGTTATTTTCAGCCTAGCACTCCAGTCTATCAAGATCATGTCCTGCTTGTGGCTTCCTGGTCAACAGCTGGATGGCCACTGTGTGGACAGAGTGCTGGACTAGATGGACCCTTGGTCTGACCCAGCATTACGGCTCTTCTTATATTTTTATGGATCTGGTAGTTTTGGTTTCTCCCATATTCAGTTTTTAAACCCTTTCTTGTTCTGAATACGGCAAATTTTGCAAATTTTGGTAAACACTTATCAACACCCAACTGAAATTAACATTTCACCCATCCTTAGCTATCCCCACTGGCCATGGCTTTGGCAGCTGTGTAAAGGGGCTCTATACTTGTACTAAGCCATAAGCATACACCTGGTACACTTGTAGGGCTCCTTTCCATGGCTGTCAAATGCTCAATTGGGAAGGGGTATGTCCAGCATATCGGGTGGTGGAGGTGGTGGAGGACTGATGTAGTGGTAGTCTAGCCTTGTAGCCCCCTCATTTAATGCATATGGGGATCCACGTGAAGCCCCTATACTGAGATGCCAACACAAACTGGAGATGTCCTGATGTCCGGCTGAACATCAGGAAACATTTCCTGACCGTTGGAGTGGTACAACTATGGAACCAATGACCTAGGGAGGTGGTAGGCTCTCCCACAATAGAGGCATTCAAGAGGCAGCTGGACAACCATCTGTCAGGGATGATTTAAGGTAGATTCCTGCATTGAGCAGAGCATTGGACTCGATGGCCTTATAGGCCCTTTCCAACTCTACGATTCCATGAAATCGCACGGAAATTAAGTTGGGCGGTACCTAGCCAGGGCATAATTCAAAATTATCTGAAAAAAGGACTTTCTACAGAATCCAAACTATGCCTGTTCCCCTTCAGAAAAACGAAGACCAAATAATTCAGAGTTCCAAAATGTGGGGATCAATTCAGATGGGGAGAATATTTGGAAGCATCCTGAATTTAAAAACATCAATAACAACTCCCAGCCACCAATGTTGTTTAGTCCTGCATTTCAGTAAGATGCTTTCTGCCATTTGTTTCCTGATCTGTCAATGCTGCTGCTGTTTGTTTTGGTCTGTGGTTTTTAATGTTTTATGGACATTGTTTCAATCATGTTACCTTTCAGGTCCCTTTCTTGGGACTCAAAGGCAGGAGGCAAACAGTTAAAGACAAATAGAAATACAAATGGAATGTGCCACAAAATGTTGCAGTGTACCCTCCCTTCTAAAACAAGGGGTTCTATTCAGGGTTCAAGACTGCCCTTTTTCCATCCCCCCCCCCCCCCCCCCATTCTGCTTTTATTTTTCTTGCCTGGCTGTGTTGCTGGTTATATGCATTTTGTTTGGTTATTTTGGTCTTTTTACCAACCTTGGAGATTTCCCGTACGTTCTGACACCTTCCTCTTGCTTTTCAGTTATGTTCGCACTAACCACCTGCATTCACTATTAGAAGGAATGAAAGGCCTAAAAATAATCAAGTAAGAGAAATCGGGTTTCTCAGAGACAATCTGTGCAGCAGCTGACAGGTGTGTGGGGAGTCCCTGGAGCATCTTCATTTTCAACCAATCACAACACCATCCTTGGGACCTGACTGATTGGGCAAATGGGTTGAATTTAAAATTAGCCGTCCTGCTGTCTCCAAGAAGATGCTGGCATCATTGATCTCAGAATTGATCAATATATTCACTTCATTTATATATGCATAAAGATGCATATATATGCATTTTTATGTGTATAAGAATGAAGCGTGCCTCTAATTTTAATCTAGAAAAAAAAAGGATACCTTTTGCCTCAACTCTGAGAAATGCCGCCCCAGATCAATCCATCAGTTCAAACCCTCTGCCCTATGAGTTGAGCTAGGTGAAGGTAAATTTCAGCCCTGATCCTCCATAGATAATTTATATCTTCTGGTGAGGACGTCTGGATCTCTGGCTTGTACTGTGCAATATTATAATTCTCCAACACCCCTTTGTCTTTTAGCATCTGTGCAAATTAATCTGAGTTGCAATGCCAATTTGCAAATGGCAGGCTAAAAAAAAAAGGGAGATGTAACTAATGGTCAGGAATTAACCAGGAAAACACAAACACACACACAATGCTATTTCTCATGCAGGACTTGATTATCTGCCAGACTTAGGCATGCTGCTTTTTCAATTTGGCAGATTTTGCACAGTCCTGTCATTCTACACAGTGGTTGGACAAAACAAGCAGGACACTGTTATTCATTACTAGAGTAAGCTGCAGTGGAGGCTGGTGGCTGCATTGTCAATGGGGCGGTGGATTCACATGGGGTTTTATTCAGGACCAGTCAGAACTCTAAAGGAGCTACCAAGTGTGCTGTCTTGTGTTCATATCAATCTGCTTTAAACACACACACACACACGAATATAGTTAAATATCTGTTTTGAGTGGGGTTGTGCATGGACACCCCCCCCCCGGATTCGCTTTGGAACCCGATTCATTTCAGACCTGTTTCGATTCACTTCAGATCCAAATCTGAATTGAGATTTGGATTTCCAAATTATTTGGATTTCTCAATTTCCCATAGACTTGCACTGGAACAAGGAAATGCCTATAACTTTTTCATTTTTCATGATACAAACACAATATTTGAAGACCTTATAGATGCTGTGGAGGTGCTCATGTTTGCCACATTTCAGACAGATTGGTGCAGTGGTATTTGTGAAATGAACTGATAAAATTTCCTTTTTTCACAGGAAAATGGAGGAAGGGGAAGGAAGGGGGAAAGGCTCAAGACTGATCCAAGTACCAATGCCCCACGACACACACCATTGTGATTGGAGGCTGCTGGAGAGAATTGGGAGACTTTGGGAGGATTGGGGGATGTAGCTTTCACTTAACAGCCAAGTCCACCCTCCAAACTCCTCCTCCCAACTCTAATAACAACAACAACAAAAAAGTTGCAGGCTGTCTGTGCTTGAAAAAACCTCACAATCAATCCAAATCAATTCAAATCGATTCGGACAATGCTGGTTTGCTTTGGATCTGTTTAGAAGACCTCCAAATCACCCCGATCTGCCTTGGATTTAGGATTCAGATCCAAGGTGATGCACCACCCTAGTTTTAGTGCATTTTCTCAAAAAATAAGCAGTTTTAAATGCATTTTTATTTGAATTTATGCATTTCTTGACAGATTTTATCCAATCGTCTGCATGTTTCTGTGCATGTTGATGCATTTTTTTTGAGCTAGGAATGCATTGCAAAATCTAAAGAAATTCAAAACCTGAAGGATAACTGCATCCCAACTAGCACTTTAGCCCAGGCAGTAGAAATCAGTTTTTCCTTCAAAAGGTGGAGGGAATGAAATCTTCACACATCCCTAATTCTGCAAGGAGGCTAAGCATCCAACATTATGTGTTCAGTTAAACCTAATCATGAAAGAGGTCTATCAAGGAAACGAAGAACATAAGAAGAGCCATGTTGGATCAGATGCAGAGTTCATTTGGTCCAGCTTTCCGTTTATACAGTGGACAACCAGTTGTCTACCAGGAACTCCTAAGCAGGATGCAAATGTGATAGCACCCCGCCCCCATGTTCTTCAGCAACTGATGTACATAGCCATCAGGTCTAGTAGCCATTGGTAGCCTTCTGCTCCAGGAATTTTTCCAACCCCCTTTTAAGGCCAGCCAAATCAGGGGCCATCACTACATCTTGTGATAGTGAATTCCATAGCTGAGCTCTGTGATGTGTGAAGAAGTCCTTCCTTTGATCAGTCCTGAATCTCCCATAAATCAGCTTCATGGGATGACCCCGTTTTCTAAGATTACAAGAGATGGATAAAAAATGTCCCCGTATCCACCTTCTCCACACCATGCATAATTTTGCACACCTCTATCCTGCCTTCCCTTAACCTCCTTTTTCCTAAGCTAAACAATCCCAGCTGTTGCAACCTTCCCTCACAGGGGAGATGCACTAGTCCCTTGATCATTTTAGTTGCCCTTACCTGCACTACTAGCTATTGGTCATGATGGCTGAATGTATCCTTCATGTTCAGAGGTACTCTACTACTGAATGCCTTTTCTAAAAGGGGGTGCTGTAGAGTGGGGGTGTTGCCTTCATATTTAGCTGGCCCCTGTTAGAATCAGGATAATTGACTAGCTATTGTCTTTTGGTCAACCCTGAAACTTCTGGGCAAATGTTGAGACCTGAAAACTGGAATATTGACTCATCGGATGGAGAGCCCCTCCACAGCACCAATGGAAACCCAACTAGGGATGGAAGGGAATTAATTTCATGTTGTTTTTGACTACAATTTACCCAAATTTCACCTCCTGGAACAGAATACAGACCCGAACACAACCTGTGTCTGAGCTTCGTGCATTTATGAGTTTGCAATGCACGTTGAGCCACAGAACATGCATTCGAAAAATGCATTCATTACAAGCATGTGCAAAAAACGACCTGCATTTCAAAAATGTGCACAAGCACCCTTTATTCAATGGGAGAAAAATGCATATATTTCAAATATGCAACACAATGGATGCATAGAATTGAAAAGTGCACATGAAAACACTCACAACATTTATTTGAGAAAGAGAAGAAGCTCATGATCTAGTAGAGCCATGGGTCATAATGAGCTTTGGGGGAGATAATGAGAACCTCAAGCAAGCTTCTAAGCTACTGATTCACAAATCCTTTTAACAAAAACTTGTTCTATTTCATTTTGTAAACAAAGTTGTCTTCAGGTAGTCTTGTGAGGGAGGAGAAATTGAAACCCAATAGAAAAGGAGCAGTAATTCTGGAACACAAGGATTACAGGGGACTCACCCCAGCTATAGAAAGAATGGTTGATTGTTAAGACAAAGGAATCTGATGAGATTTGCCCACAGTCAGAGATGGTGATCTGCTGGCTCATCTTGCCTTTCCTTGATCCAAAGTGCTCCATTGCTCCCACAATATTCATTCCGTCTTTGACATGGCCAAAGACCACATGTCTCCCATCCAACCAGTCAGTTTTGGCAGTGCAGATGAGGAACTTGGAGCCATTTGTAGCAGGACCAGCATTCCCCATAGACAAGATGTCAGGGCCTGTGTGCTTGAGGAGGTCGTTCTCATCAGCAAACTTCTCACTGTAAATGGATTTATCACCTGTTCCATCATGGCGGGCAAAGTCACTGCGCTGGCACATGAACCTGCTGTGCTTCACTTTGAGGGATTAAGCAGAAAGGAGGAACAGCTGAGCCTGGGAGTGTGTGGGGAGTGGCCATTCACAGGAACAGGCAGAAGCTAGCTGAAGGCCAATGCAGCTAACAACAATTCCCAGTTACCAACATCCCCATAAAAGACATGCCAGAACCCAGAAGCGATGCTGGAAGCAACTATTGTTCTTGGTGCTTCATCTTCGTCGCTTGCATACCAGCTCCTTCACCTTGCCTGGATATATCCTGACCTTGGACTGGTCAGTGACTACTCTTTGGCACATTCCTGAACCCAGTATTGTTTGACCAGGTTTCTGACGGATACTTTGGCTTTCGACCACAGACTGTTTGTTGATGTTTCCCTCCCGCTTATCGAGTTTACTGCTGGTGATTTATGGCAGAACCCAGGAAAGATTCTGTGGAAGTAGGACCCCTTGTAACCAAAGCCTTTCCCCCCAGTGCTCAAGGCACAGAAATTCGCTGCTGTCCTTGGCACCTTGAAGGTGACACACCCGAGAAGCTCACCATCAGCAGTGACATCAAAAAGCATGATGGGATTGGACATGGTGGAGGAAAGCAGCAGTAGCCATGAAAGGCATGTAGTAGTAGTGACGGCTCTACAAATCCTTAATCCCAGCATGGCACAAAAGGGGATGCCCTTGGACATGCACCATCAGATTTGGGGCATGTTCATGTAGTGAATTAAGCCTCTTGGGTCTCATGGTTGCCTCTGGGAAGCTGTGAGCCTGCCCCAGTACATACTCAACACTCGCCTGAAACTCCTATTGCATTGGAAGACCACTAGTGTTGGTCATGCTGTCTTTCAGTGAAACATTTCCAGCACGACTGATCTTCTCACTGTCTGCACCTGGTAAGCTTCAAAGAAACCCTTGAGTTCTTCAGGATCATAGCTTGAAAGGCATGGAATTAAACCATAAACCAAGTGGGAATCCCACTGCAGATTATGAAGGGGATCAGAATTACAGAGGAGTCAACATTTACAAAGGGCATCTTGGTTCTCCATTCATAAACGCAAAGGTCACTGTCAGAACGCCTGACCCAATTTAGCAATTTGTGCTGTCTTTGACAACTTTCCCTTAATTAGCACCCTCTTCTGGGTGATGTTTCTGCCTTTCAGAACTGACCACAGCTCCGCTTGTTAAAGCAGAGCCAGGTTTAATGATGAACGCATATTCACAATTTCTGTGCTGCTGGATCCTATCACTTAAGGTCCGAGAGACACTATTGACAGGATGTAAAGTTCCTACTACAGAAGAGCACATTTCCCCCATCCTGGTCCATTATTGTCAGTGGAGGCTGGTGGATCTGATTACAGTGGGGCTGTGAATCCATTCTGGGTTTCAGTCAGAACCAGCCAAAACTCTAAAGGAGCTATTCAAGATGCTGAGTCTATTTTGAGGATAGGGTTAAACACCTTGGACTGCTCCTTCAAAGCTCTGGCTGGTTCTGACTGAAACCCAGAAGGGGTTCATAGCCCCACCGATTATTTTTTTCATGGGTTGAGGGCACTTGATGCTGCTTTCCATTTTGATGTGCAGAGCCATCCTGTGGTTTGTCATCCTCCTTTCATTTAAAAAAGAGGATGGGGAGGTTGTTGAGTCCGCCACTTTCTGCCCAGCCTGCCTGGCAGTGCTTTGCATAGATAGAGGGCTCTGAGATTGAAGCCCTCTTTCTATTGAGCATCAATCACTTAGGATTGCACACTTGAGGGGGGAATTTCAAAAATCAGTTTCGGAATCAGCATATGCTCAGTTTGCCCATCATACAGCTCAAAAGCGTCGTGATCCCACATGTTGGGATGTGATGTGTTCAGTATGAATATCCGCTAGGGTGCATTGGGAATATGTAAACCTGTGTGTGCATGTGTGTGTGTGTGTGAGAGAGAGATGTGGAAAAGTGTGGCAAGCTAGAATCATAGCATCATAGAATCGTAGAATACTAGAGTTGTGCAACGATCTACAGAAAGTCCAGAATTAAAAAGAGAAGAAACAGGGCTTCACTGCTGTCATGGTGCCATGCTGGACATAAGATCAGGTCATGTGGAACTTCATAACTCAGGAAGACACTTGGATGGGGATAATTTGATGAGCGTTCCCTGGTTTACACTAATACATGGGCAGTCCAGGGTGGGTGGGTGAGTGGACACCCTGACAATATTGTGACCAAAGCTTCTGGAGCATGCAATTAAGTGACTGAATAGCGACACCATTTTCTAATGGGTAACTAGTGGGCAACCTCATGTGGAATCACAAGTCTATGGCAGTCTCAGGGTCTTGAGTCTTCTTGGCGGATGCAATCTCTCCCAGTGATGATGTCACCAACAATCAAAGCAGCTTGCCCAGAGAGCATAGAAACCCCAGCCCCCCAGCAGAAAAACTGTGCCAGGAAATGTGATATTGCCCAGGAACATTTCTGTGATGATAGGGTCATCAGAGTGACCCCTGCATCCATGCTGGGAGATGTATTGGTCAGGTCTTGTGTGGTAGTTTATGGCTTCAACTGGGTATGAGAAAAGTTGGAAAGGCTTGGATAAAGTCAGACTAGGTGTCAAATGTGGTCTACAGGCCACAACATGGCCATCACTGATCTATAGCAGTGGGTGAGCAAGCTGTGACTCTTGGCCTAATTTCAACAGCCTGGGGTGTAATTTCACAAGCCCTCTGCTTGTAATCAATCCAGATCTCTGACAAGAGCTACCTGGCGGATTGATAGATAGGAAGTCAGGGGGAGAGAGAGGATGGGGTGCCAGAGAGAGAGAGAGAGAGAGAGAGAGAGAGAGAGAGAGAGAAAAGAGGATGGCATAAAAAGAGAGAAGGGGGAGGGGGGTGCCCTTTTCAACTTGGTTCAAAGTACCCAGAGGTGTTAAAGCCAGCAAAGCACATGCAGGCAAAGATTTAGCACATCAAATCAGGTTAGGACTAGTTTAACTTAGGGTGCTGGATAGAGCAGGCAGTGTCTTCCAGGACCTTGGCTAACTCCAGTTAGGTGAAACTCAAGTAAAAGGAACTATTGACTCAGCAACAGTCCAAGGCCTTCTGAAGCCTTATAAAGGCCAGCAGCTTAAGGCCTGCAGCTAGCTCCACCCCCTCAGAGAAGCAGATTGTTTCTTAAAGGGATACTGCCCAATTTGTCTCCCCTGGTTCCTACTGGGTGAGGGTGGTGAAGACAGTAATGGGAGAGTCAGGTAGAGGCATGTCCTCTGGCCTGGAAGGTCCTGGCCTAGCAGGGCTTGGGTTAATTGAGGGAACCTCCTCTATCTCAGAGTCCTCTTTGGAGCCAGAGGATGGTAGGGTGACCAGATAAAATCCAGGTCAGGGCTCATGTAACTTTAACAGTTGTAGAGAAAAGGGAATTTCAGCCAGGGTCATTTGTATGCAATTAGTTCCTGGTGAAATTCCCTCTTCATCACAACAGTTAAAGGTGCATGCACTATACTAGAGTGACCATATACAAAAGAAGGCAGGGCCCCTGCAACTTTAACTGTTGTGATGAAGAGGGAATTTCACCAGGAACTAATTGCATACAAATGACACTGGCTGAAATTCTCTTTTCTCTACAACTGTTAAAGTTACATAAGCCCTGACCTGGATTTTATCTGGTCACCCTAGAGGATGGGTCAAGTTTGGGGATATGACAGAGGGAGGGAGAGAGGACAGGGTGACAGAGTGGAAGAGAAAAGACAGTGGCATGAAGAGAGAGAGAGAGTCAAGATGGGGGTGTCACAGCAAGAGAGAAGGGAGAAAGAGATGCGGGGCTACCTTTGACTTAGCGTGTCACTGTCATGTCTCCCCCTCAACAGATTACTCCAAGGGCACGTGGCCCTCCACAGTAGGGTAACCGTATGGAAAGGAGGACAGGGCTCCTGTATCTTTAACAGTTGCATTGAAAAGGGCATTTCAGCAGGTGTCGTTTGTATGCATCTAGCAGCTGGTGAAATTCCCTCTTCATCACAACAGTTAAAGCCGCAGGAGCTATACTAGAGTGACCAGATACAAAAGAGGGCAGGGCTCCTGCAATTTTAACTGTTGTGATGAAGAGGGCATTTCACCAGGTGCTGGATGCATACAAATGACACCTGCTGTCCTCCTTTCCATATGGACTCTCTACTCCACAGAAAAAAATGCTCTCCTTCAGTTTATAGCTTCTGGCATGTGGTTGGCTGGTTGGAGAAGGAAACTCAAAGCAGCTGAACTGGGACCTTGCCAACACAGCTGGGAATCCCTTTGGCTTTGAGTACCTTTACGTAGACTGGTCCTGACCAAGCCGTTTCTGAGCAATCAATCTGTCTGAAAGCCTTCTCACCTCTCTGGCCTCAGTGCATCTCTGACTCCTACAAAATTGCACATTTCTCAGGCTTTTCACACCCTCCCCTTCAGAAGAAGAGGCCTGATTTTCAGCTTGGGGTTTATTTACACTATCAGAGATAAGCGTTGGCAAAGGTTCATTTGCAGCTGGGACCAAGGCCATGGGAATCTCTTCCCCTCCTGGTACGGACTGGAATGTCTCTTCGAGCTCAGAATCTGATTCTGAATCAACGTCTGACAGTTCTTCACTCAGCCAAAGGGAAAGGAGATTAGACACAACACTGCATCCAGTTCTTGCTATCAAGATCCTTGCACAGGGGTGTTGAAGCTCTTTTTATCTGAGGACTGGATTCCATGTTGGAGAAGCAAAAAGGGCGGATCTGGAAGGAAAAGAGGCTGGAAGGAAAAGCCCCAAACACCAGAAAAAACCAAACCTACACTAGCTTAAAGCTCTTTTGGCCAGTAATTGAGCGTTTGAAGAGGCATTTCAACCTGTGACAGGAGGGGCAGATGCCCCAAACCAAGAAATCACCAAACGATTGGTGGATAAGGTTAAAGGGGTGGGGCCTGGGGAAAGGGGCGTAGTCATCTGGAGAATTGCAGAGAACTGGACAGGGATCCCAGGCCTGAGTTTCTGCAGTCATGTCCTAGATTGTCTGCCCTCCCTCCATCTGGGCAAGTTGTCTCTGACGGAAGTCCCCCAACTATCCATCTCTGTCATCTAGTTACCAACCATATACCTATCCAAACAAGTTGTGGACAACCAGCTTCTCATGTTACCTTTCCGGAAAATGAAAGCCTTTATGGGTTAGGGAAGGACCAGTGTAGAAAAGCCATACATAGCAAAGAGAAAGACGGTATTGTAAACAAGAACGCAAAGTCGTTTCTTGCCATCTTCAAGCACACCACCCTCTGCAAATGCAAAGAGCCAAGGGCAGACACAAGGGAAAGAAAGAACACAATGCGAAGAGGAAATGAATTTAACATCGGGGGAGGGGGAAAGTCAGGCCCTTTCTGAAAAGACTGCATGGTTCAGCGAGCAGATGGTCCGCTCATGCCCAGAGAAATTAGCACACTTTGCATCCTGAATAAGATCGAGACGTGAGCGCAGGTGATAAGAAAGCGAAGGACGAAAGAGCTGAGGAATTGCTAAAGGGAGCGTACTGGATGCCTCACTCCATTTTGCCATGCTAATAAAGAGATGAAAGCCAACTGAACAGAAGAATTTACCAGCAAAAAAAAAAACGCCTTTTATATTTATTTTTCAAAGGTTCTTCTTTGTTGTTGTTGCTGCTGCTGGAAAGAATAAGAGGATAAATAGACCCCCCCTCTCCACTCCCCTCCCCGAAAAGGGTTATGAAATTGGGAAATAAAGTGAAGAAAGACTCAGTGCATCAAGTTTGTTGATGAGAAAATTAAAGTGTATAAAATATTGAGTTGGCGATGCTTTTCTAGCCTTCAGCCATGCGTGTGCAATGGAAATAGGACCATTCCGGGCATCATTTTATTCTGTTTTCGTCTCCCATTAAAAAACAAACAAAACTCAACCAGAAACAAAACGGGGAAGCAATTCAGCAAATTGTCACAGCATATGTACAGTTCATTTCCTACAATTCATTAATAGTTTGCTTCTTAATATCCTCAGAGCAAAACAAAACTGGAGCTTGGTGCATGAGATTGTCGTCTGTCTGTCTAGTCAAGACAGGGGCCAACAGAGACGTTGTGATGACAAAGTTAGGGTGCCTATCAGGAATTGGATGTCCATGTACAAGTTGAGCAGATGCTGGGCAGGTGGTCCTCCTTACTGGATGGGGGGTGCTCAACCTGTTCTGGATGGGGTCACACTCCCCCTGAAGAAGTAGATTCATAGCTTGGGGGTGTCCTTCTGGAACCATCTTTGACACTAGAGGCTCAAGTAGCTTCAGTAGTACGGAGTGCCTTCTACCAACCTCAGTTGGTGGCCCAGTTATGCCCCTATCTGGACAGGGATAACCTGGTTTCAGGCATCTACACTCTGGTAATCGCCAAGTTAGATTTCTGCAATGTTCTCTACGTGGGGCTGCCCTTGAACTAAGCTGAAGCTGTGCAAAATATGGCAGCCAGATTGATACAATGCCGAGACAATCTGAATATATGACACCAATTCTGGACCACTTAGACTGTCTGTCTGTATATCTTTTAATCCTGATGCTGGTTTTGAGCTATAAAGCCTTACATGGATCAGGATCACAAAAACCTCTGATGGAGCAACTCTCCCAGGATGAACTGACCCGTCCACTATGTTCAGCATCTAAAGCCCTCCATGCAGGTTCCTCCTCCAAGGGAGGCTCAGAGGATGGTGACAAAGGAAAGGACCTTAGAATCATAGAATCAAAGAACAGTAGAGTTGGAAGGGGCCTATAAGGCCACTGAGTCCAATCCCCTGCTCAGTGCAGGAATCCACCTTAAAGCATCCTTGACAGATGGCCGTCCAGCTGCCTCTTGAAGGCCTCTAGTGTGGGAGAGCCCATAAACTCCCTAGGTCATTGGTTCCATTGTCATACTGCTCTAACAATCAGGAAGTTTTTCCTGATGTCCAGCTGGAATCTGGCTTCCTGTAACTTGAGCACACTATTTCGCATCCTGCACTCTGGGATGATCGAGAAGAGATCCTGGCCCTCCTCTGTGTGACAACCTTTCAAGTATTTGATCAGTGCTATCATGTCTCCCCTCAATCTTCTCCTCGCCATGCTAAACCTGCCCAGTTCTTTCAGTCTCTTCTCATAGGGCTTTGTTTCCAGACCCCTAATCATCCTCGTTGCTCTCCTCTGAACACACACATTCAATTTCCCCTCCAGTGGCTGTGCACGACATCACTCCAATTACAGAAAGCCAGATTCTAGCTGGACATCAGGAAAAACTTCCCGACTGTTAAAGCAGCACAATATTGGAACCCATGACCTAGGGAGGTTGGGAGCTCTCCCACCCTAGAGGCATTCAAGAGGCAGCAGGACAGCCATCTGTCAGAGATGCTTTGAAGTGGATTCCTGCATTAAGAAAGGAGTTAGACTCGATGGCCTTCTAGGCCCCTTCCAGCTCAACTATTCTATGATTCTATTCTCTCTTTTTTATATTTATTATTATTATTATTATTATTATTATTATTATTATTATTATTTTTCAACATAACATAATACAACATAAACCTAAACAACATAAAATACAATACATACCGCATACCCCCGTGCTCCCCTTCCCCCAGGAGACCTTCAATTATACATTATTCTTCTTTCCAAAAATGTAAAGACTCTTTTGAAGGCATTTGCCCCTTCCCCGTTCTTAATACATATTCCAAAAATAAACTCCATATATCTCCAAAATCATTCTTACTGGACATTCCCCTATGATTCTATTCTCGTTCAATCTTTCTGTCTTTCTGTGTGTATGCGTACACAGGAGATCTGCTATTAAACAGTTACTGTACAATCAGACATCAACAAGATCTACAATTGCACAGTATATTCGGGGCAGCCTACAATTCATTTTAAGCAAATCTTGAGATGACAGTGAGAATGTAACAATCAGAGCAGGGAGACCCTTTTGGAAACACAGATCTCATTGCTTGGAAGGAGAAGGCATTAAGACCAAAACTCCCACAGCTGGAAGTGAAGGCGAGCGTCCAGCGTGAGGGAGAACGAACTCCACTGCAAGTCCTGGTCCTTTGCTGGAATCCTCTCTGCTTCTTTATTAAACCAATAACAAAATGGTGCCTGCAGGGAAAAGAATGAAGGAGCTGCTGATAACTATAATGAGGAGTTTATTGAGGGCACCACGGGAACAGAGTCCTTCATAATAGAGGATTGGGTTTCTCTCCTGAAGAGGCTGAAATGCCAGCAACAATTTCCCAAGCCTGCCAGTGAGAGGAACCCCACTAAAAGCCAAATAATAGTATTATTATGGATTGCCTAAATGGACTCTCTCATGCCATTTTTCTTTGGACGACTGTATTTCAGAGCAAATGCGGCTGCACAGACTACCACACACGGAGACGCTTCTAAAATTCTCATCTGAATTTTGCCTTGTGTTTTGGAGAGCCAAATGGCCTAGTCAAGTTGCCAAAGTGGAACTGATACATCCAGGAATCTTCTGTGGTTCTGTTTTTTATTTGCAAATCGTGTACAGAGCGCTAGGGATGTATGGATTGTGTAAACTCCACTCTGTCGGTGTTTCACGGATTGTCAAACATCTTCTTTTCCCATGGTTTGCTCATTGGTGGAATCACATATCTTTTCCGTTTTGAAATTTGCACAAATTTGGACTTGCACTAATATGCATTTGCGCTAATTTGCACTTTTGAAAATGCACAAAGCCCAGCCCCCAACTGCTCCATTTCCTATGGAGGAAATGTACATTTTGAGCCTTATTTTGGGTGTGTGGGGGGATAGTCTTCTATTACTACATTTGCGCAAAATCCAGCAAGTTAGGAAAATGGTCTACAAGTCGAAAGAATCCACCCAATTGGGGGAAAAGCTGGTCTTCTGTGGAATCAGTATGTCAGATTCATAAAAATCCAAACTTATTTGATCCTGTTGAGGATTTTGCCAACATCCCTACAAAGCATAATTGTTTCTGTTCATTTGTGTCTTTCCCCATCTCTTCTACATTACTGATGTGTACTGATGTGGTGATAAAGACTACACACACACACACACACACAGAGTTGCATCAAGATTCTTTTTTTGTGTAGTGGTTTACTGAAGAATCTCGGTCATTATACATCAGACCACATTGAGATTGCTTTTTGACAAATGGGAAGGCAAAAGAGTGAGATTTGTCTTGCAGCAAAACTAAGAATGAAATTCCTATCTAGTCCAGTGTTCTGTATGCATAGTGTTCAACTAGCTGCTTGTAGGAAGGCCAAAGCAGGACATTAGAGTAATAGTATCCTCTCACTTGGATAGTGGAGGTAATATATAGCCATCATGACTAGTAGCCATTGATAGCCTTATCTTCCATGAATGTGTCTATTCCTTTTATTAAAAAAACCATCTAAATTGGTGGACAGCACTACATCTTAGAATAGCTAGTTAAGAACATAAGAGCCCTGCTGGATCAGACCAAAGGTCCATCTAGTCCAGCACTCTGTTCACAGAGTGGCCAACCAGCTGTCGACCAGGAACCCACAAGCAGGACATGGGCTCAACAGCACCCTCCCACCCATGTTCCCCAGCAACTGGTGCACACAGGCTTACTGCCTCAGATACTGGAGGTAGCACATAGCCATCAGGGTTAGTAGCCATTGAGAGCCTTCTCCTCCAGGAATCGATCCAACTCCATTTTAAAGCCATCCAGATTGGTGACCATCCCCAGTTTGCTGACTCAGAGGGTTGCCCTTTTTTGCGGTTAATGTGGCCAATTTAAGGAAAACAGAAAAGGAAAAAAAAGTTTGATTGTATGAGCTGTGTAACAGATTTTGAATCACGTGGGCCTCAATGGCATCATAAAACCTAATCTTATCAAAAGGTATATGTATTTGTAACGTTTTATTATTTCATTATTTCAGTCTTAGACTTTTAAAAAGTTAGTTTCATGTTTTAAGCTACATGCATTTATTGTTTGTTTTTAATATGTGCTGATTGTGTTTGAAATGCTCTAATGACTTAATCAATCCAAATTTGATTGATTGATTCTGCTTCGTGGGATGACCCCAGGTTCTAATAGGGTGGGAGTGAGAGAAAAATCTCTAACAACTTTCTAGATACCATACGTAATTTTATACATATCGCGTCCCCCTTTGCTCATCTATTTTTCCAAGCCAAAACCCTCAAATGCTGTAATTCTTCTTCATAGGAGCTCTTCTTCTGCCATCTGATCATGTCGGTTGCCCTTTTCTACACCTTCTTCAGTTCCATAATATCCATTTTTGAGGTAGGTGACCAGAACAATTCCAAGTCTGGTCACACCATAGATTTGTATAAAGACATTTCAATATTGTTATTTATTTTTTTGTCCAAGAGTGGCCTGTGGAAGCCCACAAGCAGGTCTTGAGTGCGACAGCATCCTCCCACCCATGATCCTTAGCAACTGGCATTGCGATGTAAAGGCATACGGCCTCTGATGCTGGAGGTAGTATATAGCTACCGTAACTACTAACCATCAATTGCTTTTTCCTCTGAGGATTTGTTTACTAACACACTTATTATGGTATCAGCTTTCATGGACAAGAATCCGCTTGATTGGATGCATGAAGTGATAGCATGGGTGCAGAGAACAGAGAAATGGTAAGCAGTAAAAGACGCAGGGGAACGAAATGCAAAATATACCCACTGTGACAATTACATTAAAGCTTAAATGTATGTTAAATAAGGACATGGACCATTTGCAATGCAAATAATTGGTGATAACACAACCATCCTCGCATCGCTAAGTTAATTAACGCCTGTAAGTGGGATAAAAATCTGTTCTTTCGAGGTGATCCAGAGGTGAAAGAACATCTTGATAAGCTGCAATCCAGCAGTTTCCTGCTGGAGTCTCCCTATACAGATCTTTTGAGCCCAACAGCAGAGTGATTTGCTTGACAGAGATAAGGGATAGAGCACAGGTGGGGAATGTCTTTCAGTTTACTGAGCTACCTGTTTCTTCCATTCAAAATAGTTTATGGAAAGGTTCCTTCCAAATCCAAGCTCAACCAGGAGCCCCTGGGGCAGGGGCAGTGAAACTCTTTCAGCCCAAAGCTCATATTTAATTTCAGAAATTCAATATGAATTCCAGGGGTGAGTGAAAACAACCCAGTAACTACAGTACAGTGGCTAAGATATTTCAAGCTTTTAGATTGAGGACATTTTATTAACCTCAAAGATAGATGGTTGGGGAAAATGGGAGGGGGGCAGAGGGAGGGGCTATGTTGCGTTCCCAGGAGGGCTAAATTGGGCCCTTGGGGTTGTCCGTCATGGGAAAATCTGGCCCTTTTGGAGCCTGATAGATCCCCATTTGTGAGCTGAGCCACACAGTATTTCTAGAAACCCAGGAACGTTATCACTTCCCCCCCCCTTTTTTTTGCTCTCCAAGTTCCAGCTCTATTTGTGCACGATGGAGGCCCGTCTTGTGTAAATGGCAGGCTTTTTATTCTGGATGACGTCTTATCATCCAGAATATACCTGGAAAAGTGCACATCTCAAACCCCATACAGCAAAGTGTGTAAATGCACATATTTGAATGCAAACACAAGTCTGGGAATTTGCTGACATTCTTGGAGAACATGCTCTCCTGTTTGCGTTCACGTTCGGGATTGCAAAATGAGACATGTTCACTTGATTTCTGAACAAAGTTCTTGTGCATCCGTATTACAGCCACCTAATCCTTCTCTGTTTCAGGTGTAGAAGAATTCGGCTTCTCCCCTCCCTCTATCCAGCGAGTCAGCCCAGAAGCTCTGTCCTCCACCCATCCATCTCCCAACTTTTCAATTTCAGTAGCCCTTAAAACTGTATTTCCCAGAGGATACTTAAGCCTGGTGCTTTTCATAGTAGCATGATAGATGTCAGAAGGGGGGAAGATACCAGCCTTGTCCTTCCTCCTTCTTAATACCATCACTGGATCAGCAGCAGCAGCAGCACCCAGTTCTACTCAGGAATAAGGATTTATGCATGAGTAGGGAAGGGAGAATCGGGGATGCTTGAGTTCTCTGAAATACTCCAAACTTTACTTCAAAGCTCAGTTTGGCTCACTCCTGTTCTCATTTATGTTCTGTTTTTCAGTTCATTCAAATGGGAATAACTATACACTTTGAAAAAGTTGTGCATTTCTCAAGTGTAGGTTTTGGGAATGCAAGTTCAGGAATCTGCGAACACAAGTTTGGGAATTTGCGAACTTTTTCAGAGAAGATGTTCACATTCTCATTCAGGGTTATGAATGAGGCACTTTTGAGTGACTTGAGAACCGAAGTGGATTGCTCATGAATCCGTAGTGGGGAGGTGGGGTGAAGGGCTCATTTTTGGTGGGTGGGGATTTTCAGGTCTGTCTGGCTGGGTGGTCGGGTTCAGGTTTGGAGGCAGGCCAGAATGGGCTCAGAAATCAAATAATATTGTCTAGAAAATAAACTGAGCCACTTCCCAACACTGTTAAGTGGAAAGATCTATAGGGGAATTCTACCCACATTTGCTTGAACTCTCTGCATGATCAGGTATCCTTTTTAATGAGAGATCCTGATGATGTGGAAAGGAAACCTGAATAGAAGTCCCATGGAGGGGGCAAGTGGTTTGAGTAGTGGTGAGCAATTCTGCGGTCCCCTTCCTCCAAATTCAGCTGGATTTTTATTCTTCAACATCAATGCAGTTTTTAATTTTCTTTTTTTTAAAAAAGTTGACATCTTCTTTGCCTCTTAAAGACTGTCTAGTCCCTGCTGTTAATCAACATTCTCTGGATGATTCATGAGCAGAAGGATGCATCATCTCATGCCATCTGCTGGGCTCATGAAAACCTGGGCAGCAGGGTGGGAGGAAAACACCCCATCTTCCTATCTCCCTGGTTGATGTCAGCCATCTACTATGTACTTGCCTTTTGTTGAAGTTGGGGTTACTGTATATTACGTTCAGATTAAAAAACAAAACAAAAAGCTACACTGAATGTACCAGCCTGGTATCGTAAGAGCAAGGATCATATAAAAAGGATTTTAAAATAATAATAATAATAATAATAATAATAATAATAATAATAGTAATAATAATAGGAACATGGTGTGTATCATGTTCCTGCTGGAAGGATCCTCGTTGTCTTTTGAGGAGCTACAACTCTCTCAGACAGATGAAACCATGGACCCTCCTTTGTCAAGAGATACAATGGAGCCTGAAACCTCAGGGGAAGACAGAAGAAGAGAGTTCTGTATCAGAGGTAGAATGATGCATCCACGCAGTCCCAGAGAGTGCCACTGCCTTCAGAGGCAGATCAGAAATGCTTCTTTAAGTTGAAGGACCTGACTCCAAGGAAGAACTCCTTGGGAATAAGAATTCTAATTCATGACAACTAAGCCATGGGTGGGGCTGAGGAGGCCCTGGGAAGATAAGCTTGCAATTTCTGTTTGGACTTTGCTGAAAACAACACTGGTTCTCATCTACAGCTTCTTGTGTCTGATTTAACTCACGTTAGGCTCTCCATATCATTGACCTTTTGTTAATGCACACATATACCTTATGTTGAGTGTGTGGGAATTGAGCCTAGCAATGCATTCTGGAGAACTTGAGAGCTTCCACACTTGTCTGTTGTGGCATTTTGGTTGGGCCTAATAAAAGTACTGCCCAGCTGTGTACACCCAGGTATATGGAGAGATGCTGCAGCTGCAGCTGTGTTAAGCTCTTCCCTGCTTAACCACACAGCCCCTGCCCATCACCTGAACCCCCCTCATCACCTACCAGACCCATTCACTGGGCACGTGCATTGTCCACGAGTTAGCCCATCCCCTTAGTGAGCCACCTTTTTGAATAAAAAGGACAGGCCAAGGATTTCCAGGAATCTAATGTAATATAAGCAGGAGCCATAAAGGGGGTGGGGCATTTACGCAACATCATAGGCATAAATGGTCCATTAATGTCCCTGTTGTGCAAATGGCCCCTTTACAGCCATCATTTATGTAACATTAGATTTCCGGAAAATATAAGCTGCCATTTTTAAGCAAAATGGCAGCTTGCTAAGAGGATGGGTGGCCCCACGGTGCTCTCTGGTAGGGTGACCAGATAAAATCCAGGTCAGGGCTCATGTAACTTTAACAGTTGTAGAGAAAAGGGAATTTCAGCCAGTGTCATTTGTATGCAATGAGTTCCTGGTGATATTCCCTCTTCATCACAACAGTTAAAGGTGCAGGCGCTATACTAGAGTGACCCTATACTAAAGAAGGCAGGGCCCCTGCAACTTTAAGTATTGTGATGAAGAGGGAATTTCACCAGGAACTAATTGCATACAAATGACACTGGCTGAAATTCCCTTTTCTCTACAACTGTTAAAGTTACAGGAGCCCTGACCTGGATTTTATCTGGTCACCCTACTCTTTGGGTACTCACTAAGAGGTGCAGCAGCTTGTGCGGGCAGTGGCAGCCGCTTTTCAAGCGCTCAGCGAAAACGGATGGGGTCTGCTCATCCCTAGGTATATATGTCGGACTAAAATATCTCAGATTACACTAAAAGTCTTTGATTTACACATTTCCTGTCTGATAACAAAATGGCTATATGAGCAAATGCAGCATAATTGCTCCGGGCCAATTTGCACACAGGTCTGTAGTCAGCATCCAGCGTCTTTGGGGAGACATTGAAGAAAACTGTAATAAACCGCGCCACACATACCACAGAACACAGCCAGAAAAGCCACCATTATAGAACATTTATATAGTAGTTTAAAGTGAAAAATGTTACAGCACCTCTTTTTCTCTCCCCCACCCACAATAACAAAGATTGTCTGGGGAGCCCTACAGGGCAGAACTTTGCTATGGTTTCAAGAAAGAAAGAAAGTGCTGAGGGTCAAAACAGACATTAAATCTGTATCCGGCAGCTACATCTGTTTCACTTTTACTCTGAAGTAGGGAGTTGTATGAGAATTTTGTATTGGTTTGCAAAGCATTCGTATTTGCCCCGCTCACAATTCCGAATGGGAGAATTTTTGGGGTCGGGACCCGACGTCAAATTCCTGAAGTTGTGATTGCATTCCGGGGGGAAAAATGTATTTTGAAAAATGTGCAATTGAAAATGCTCGTTTTTTGTTTTTTTTTAAAAAAAGAATACATCGTTTTACACTTTAATAAGTCAAAGGAAGCCCACTTTTTGAAAAATGAGCATGAATATGTACGTTTTACTGTTTGAATGAAAAGAGGATCAGTTTGCATTCAAAATGGGACTGAGATGAACTGAGGCATGAAGTGGACTTCAGAGGATTTCAGTGACTCTGAACACCCCACTTCTCTCATTCCTACTCTAGGGTAAATGCAGGCCCCCCAATCTGTATTGGGAGCATAATGTGGGCGTTACTGGGGCTTTTGGGATCCAGATTGGGTCCCCCTTCACCTAGTAGAGAATAAAAATGCAATGAAAATGCAGCTGACATTTTTCTCCCTCTCTCATAGTACTAGAACCCAATGGGGTCATTATCCCATGAAGCTGACTGGTGGAGGATTCAGGACGTATCAAAGGAAGGACGTCTTCGTACAGCACATAGTTAAATGACCGAATTCACTAACACAAGATGTAGAGATGGCCAACAATTTGGATGGATCGAAAAGGGGGTTGGAACAATTCCTGGAGGAGAAGGCTATCAATGACTACTAATTTGAATGGTCATGTGCTACTCCCAGCCTCAGATTCAGTATGCCTACGCACACCAGTTGCTGGGGAACATGGGAAGGAGTGTGATGTTGCACCCGTGTCCTGCTTGTAGGTTTCCTGTGGGCAGCTGGTTGGCCACTGAGTGAACAGGACGTTGGACTAGATGTAGCCTTGGTCTAATCCAGCAGGATTTTTCTTATGTTCTTAGTCTAGATGCAGACTCAAAGTAATGTCTACTTTGGCCCTGAGATGCTCAGAATTCCAATGTACCATCTCTGGTTCTGATGTTCAACAGCAGAAAGGATATACGCTTCCATGATCCCTTATTGCAGCTCTTATCTTAGTTTGCTGCCATGCCACAGATTCGACTGAGCTGTCCTTTTGACCTGCTTCAGTTAAGCAACAGATGCTGGCATGGAAAGCTACGCTGGATCCATTCCTTCCCTAAGATGTGGCACAACAGAGTAGCAAATCCATGGCCAAGTGGACAGACTGTCACCATAGGCCAAATTAGCTGCGAGGAGTCCTAGAATACTAGCAGCTTGTTAAAAGCTACCAATTAGCCCTGAAAGCCAGAGCAGCCTCATTAGAGCAAAAAACAGGTGGCAAAATATAATTTGAACCTTCGCATGAAAGTGAGGGATTAGCCTTGGAATCTGTATTTTGCCACAAAAGGTTGGCCCTGCAATGTGGAAATAGCAATAAGAAAGACAAGAGGGAGCTGGGGATGTACCAAGTATCTTTCTATCACCACTGATCCACTGCAGCTGAATCTTGCATAGGGGGAAATAATTCCAGGTTCGATTTTCTTTTCTACTTCCTACTCCACTGGATGTATTGTGGGAGAGACTTCCTGTGTTTAGCGTCACCTGCAGGGCTGGCAAGAAGAGGTCATGATTTCACACAACCGGTGATTTTTTTACCTCTCTAGGGGAGCAAACTCTCCTGAAATGGCACAACCCCATGAAAATCCAGCACCACCCTAAATCCATGTTCTGCCTAAGCCTGTCAGTTCCCTCCACGGTCTGCCTGTGAGCTAAAGGATTCTGTCCTCTTCCCATTCTGGCTTGCCAGTTTCTGTCTGGAAAATACCCAATGTACCAGCATATTGCAGCTTAAAGCACTTACTGCCAGTAATGAAGCCTTAGGAGAGGCATTTCAATCTATTAAAATGGGGAAAGAACTGGACAAAAGGTAGGGTGACCAGATAAAATCCAGGTCAGGGCTCATGTAACTTTAACAGTTGTAGAGAAAAGGGAATTTCAGCCACTGTCATTTGTATGCAATTAGTTCCTGGTGATATTCCCTCTTCATCACAATACTTAAAGTTGCAGGGGCCCTGCCTTCTTTTGTATATTGTCACTCTAGTATAGTGCCTGCACCTTTAACTGTTGTGATGAAGAAGGAATTTCACCAGGAACTAATTGCATACAAATGACACTGGCTGAAATTCCCTTTGCTCTACAATTGTTAAAGTTACATGAGCCCTGACCTGGATTTTATCTGGTCACCCTACAAAAGGCAACCCCCCCACCAAATGATCAGCTATTGAGGGAAAGAGGGTGGAGCCAGAGGAAGGGCCGTGGCCAATTGGAAATGTGGGAGGGCTGGAATGGAACTCCAGGTGGGTGGGGATTGGGCCCATAGGACTGAGTTTAAACATACCTGCCAATGGCATACACAAACCAGAATGCAATTAAAAGTCAATATCCACATGTGTTTTTCTATAAGTCACTTCCAGCCTGCTTCTGCATTAATCTGTGATTTTTTTTAAAAAAAAGTGCATGAAAACTCAAAGATGTGTTTTAAATACATATTTTTGAATGTGTTTTCTCACTCACAATGTGAGCACTTTGGAATGTTTTTAAATCTTAAAACACATATTTTTTTTGCAGGGGGGGGTTCATTTCTCAGTCTGCCACACAGAATTTGGGGGAGTAAGCAACTGGAAATTTTGCATGGGATGGTTGTGAGAGGAAGGGGCTGCGGTGTGCCTGAGCTATTTTAAGAAATCTCTTCTAGGCGGAGACTAGCAAAGCTGCTGAATTTCATTAAAAAAAAGCTTGTCAGTGGAAACGTGACCATCCATAATACTTAGGTGTTTGTGAATTCCCTCGCACGGTTAGCCTTGCATCAACGGTGGCATTTAAGGCCCTACTGGTGCGGGGAGGGGGGGAAATGCACAATTTCCTGAGGCTCTGGAAATTGCTAAATTCAATCTGCTAGGAAAAGACCCCTTTATTTAGGTGGGTCCATTTTCACCCTGTGATTTTATTTTATTTTATTTTACTGCTTTATTGTTTTCTTCTACTGCAAACGGGTTTTGTAAGCCGCCTTGAGTGCCTTTTTTGTGGGTGAAAAATCGAATAAATCAAATAAATGCAGACGTCGACTAAAGCAGATGTTGCGCCCCTCAAACAGGGAAAGCGGCGCAAATTGAACGTGAACAGAGGTTCGGTAATTCGCGAAGATTTTCGGCGAACGTGTTTTGCAAGCAGAAATGTAAATTCTCATACATCCTGCAACCCACAAATATGAGGTGAAGGCAATAGCCCTTATTTTTTTTGTCACCCAACAACTGATACTCAGGCCTACACTTTCTCTGAATGTGGAGGATTCATTAAGCGAAGACAGCTGAAATTAGGGCTGTCTTTAATCAGTCGCTCTCTTTCCAGGTCACTGGATTTTCCTGTTCAAACTCCAGAAGCGTTCTTGCTAAATTGTGTCTGTTCGCAGGTGCCTTTAGATTCTGATGCATTTGGCCCCATGGAAGTGAACTTCCATCATAATGTTTTATACTTCCCAACTCCCCTTTATACAAATAACCCCTCTCATTCAAAGCCTAACCCTTTTAACACACTGCATAACAATGATGATTTGTCCCACGGAGCAATAAAATTTATTTATGGGTGGCCACATGCTCAGTAATTGAAACGACATCAGAGAGGGGGGATTTTTCTCTCAATTTTATGGTATTTTATTTTATTTTAAGAAACCTTAGCACTTCCAAACCTTCTAATAGGGTTTTAAATAGTAACTTAGCTTTTTAAAAGTTTATTGCCCCTTAATTCATTTGGTTCCCTCATTTGAATTTTGCTGACAGGGTGCAAAGCACCTGCTTCCCTGCTTAGATAGCCTGGACTGTGGCAATTTATAGTACCTTTCAGCTTTAATCAAAAGATTTCCTAAACTCGGCATTAATAATACAGCATTTTTCAATAACAACTAAGATAAATTGGGGTTATTTATGCTCCTTGCATCGATAGTACTTTCAAGGTATGCGCAATAAGCCATTTTGACATCTTACTCTGGGTAAAGATTCAGTCAGGGAAAAGATGTCCCGTAGAATACTCTGTGGCATGAATAATGCTTTGTTAAACTGGGCATATTCAAAGCCACATGGATTGGTATATGGCATGCTTGAGTCTGCCTCTGACAGGAAGGAAATATCAAATTTCTAGATCTCATGGGGTGCATTTGGGCGACAACATTATCCATGTGGTGTTTGCAATTGCCACATGGCGGTTTGGTCTTCTGAAGATACAACTAGACTATAATGTTTATTTATTGAAAACCTTGTGGGCCTAGTCGTCAGCCAAATAATAATAATAATAACAATAATAATAATAATAATTCCCAGAGCAAATTACAAATTAGACAGTCCTTACCCTCAGGTCTACAACCTAAAAGGACAACATGGTACAGAAGGAAGAGGGAATGAGAAAGAGAGAAAGAAAGAGGGAGGGGTAAAGCAAATGCATGACCTACTTCTTCTTTTCATAGGTCTTACATGACACAAATATATGACTCAAATATATCCCTAAATCTGCCAATTGGCCTGACTCAATGCAGATCAAGTCAGGCCACGTTGTAGAAAAACAAGTCAAAGTCCAGGTGGCCAAGCTGATGGAAGTCTGGCAAGATCCATCCCCTAGATGGATCCTCCAACATCCCTAACTGGTTGATGGGGTCCCACAAGGTTCTGTCTTTCCCCCTATACTTTTTCATATCTATGTGGAACTGCTGGAAGAGCTCATCCAGAGATTTGGGCTGAGGTGTCACCTATATGTGGATGACATATGCTTTACCCTTCCTTCCTTCCTTCCTTCCTTCCTTCCTTCCTTCCTTCCTTTCATATTTATGCTTCCCAGTAGCCAAAGCTTCCTTCATTTTTATTTCTTGTTGCATTAATATCACACCTTTTTTCCTCCAAGGAACCCAAGGCGGTGTACATAATCCTCCTCCTCCTTCTCTCCATTTGATCCTCACAACAATAACCTTGTGAGGTAGGTTGGGGTGAGAGTCTGTGACTGGCCCAAAGTCACCCAGTGGGTTTCCATGGCCGAGTGGAGACTAGAACCCGGATCTCCTGACTCCCAGTCCAACATTTTAGGCACTACACGATCTGCTCATGTTCAATGCTTTTAATTTTTGTAAACCACCCAGAGAACTTCTGCTATGGGGCTGTATATAAATGTAAACAACAACAACAACAACAACAACAATAATAGATGGAAATGAATGGATGGAAACAAAAGTTGTAGCAAAGTTGTGCATTTGAGACAAAAGTCAGAAGCAACAAACAATATGGAACCATGAAGAGTTTTAATGCAACCGTTGCACTTTCGAATCCAAGACCAGGAGCCTATCTACACATGCAGGATAGCTCCAGGTAATTTGCAACGCCCACATTTGGGGATCATTTCCTCATTAGCCCAGTACAGTTTCATATCTAGTTTATTCATTTAACCAGTCTATTCAGAACTTGCCAGGGTTCTTCATGCAATGAAGAATTGTCATCACTGGACTAATAACTAATATTGATTTGCTGGAAAGAAAGGGGAAAGGAAAAGACTGAAGTCATTGCTTTCCATTTTTTCCAGTGTCGACCTGTCAAGCAAGAGGGGGAAAAAGCCCTTGGGAAATAGTACATCAGCATGAAATGTGGAGAACAAAATTTTGAGCGTCTTGGAGTGCGCACACACTGTAAATTTCACCGGAGCTTTAATTAGAGGACAAATGGAAGAATTTTCTCATGGGCTGCCACGCAGCTGATGCAATAAGAGCAGTGAGAAGATACCACCCATGCTAAACACCTTCCTGTTCGTGATGGGCTTTGTAATCTTTAAATGCAGGGAAAGGAAATAACAAAACAAAACAAAAACCCACCCCGTTGACATTGTCAGTGCGCTCTGGCGAGATGGGATATCAGCGAACGGCATTTTCTAATGACTTGCCAAGTTGGTTCTGGGGAACATGTTGGAAAAAGGTCTTGTGGTTTGCTCAGAGAAGTTCTGCAAGATGGTGATGAATATAGGAGTACACACCACCTGTACAAAGGGTGTAGCTGGCTTAATTGACTTAATAAAATTATAGCTTCCAAATCACGTGAGGTCCTGGTTCCCCTTTATTTGGCACTGGTTAGGGCCCTTCTTGAGTCAATCAATCAATCAATCAATTCTTTATTTACAGTCAACAGACCAGCTCTTCTTGAGTATTGCATCCAGTTCTGGGCACCACACTTCAAGAAAGATGCAGACCAGCTGGAACGTGTTCAGAGGAGGGCAATGAGAATGATCAGGGATCTGGAAAAAAAAGCCCTAGGAGGAGAGATTGAAAGAACTGGGCATGTTTAGACAGGAGAAGAGAAGACTGAGGGGAGACATGATAGCACTCTTTAAATACTTGAAAGGTTGTCACACAGAGGAGGGCCGGGATCTCTTCTTCATCAATCCAGAGTGCAGGACACGAAATAATGGGCTCAAGTGACAGGATGCCAGATTCCGGCTGGACATCAGGAAAAAGGTCCTGACTGTTAGAGCAATACGACAATGGAACCAATTCCCTAGGGAGGTAGTGGGCTCTCCCACATTAGAGGCATTCAAGAGGCAGCTGGACAACCATCTGTCAGGGATGCTTTAAGGTGGATTCCTTATAATCGATGGCCTTATAGGGCCCTTCCAACTCTACTATTATATGATTCTATGACTCTTAAAATGCTGGGAGATGCCACTTTACAGTGTCTAGAACTTAATGCTACCAGGAGAGCTAAGATTTTTTGAGCCTGAGTGTTCTGAAGGCAGTAATCCTATAGATTTCTCTGTCAATAGACAGGTTTTCATGGTTAGAGCCCTCTGTCTATCTTATGTCCTGATGGTAAAAGCCAGGCACAGCAGGAAGCGATCTCAGGTTATTTTGCCTCCCATTAATGATTAGAAGTTAAAATTTCAGCAGGACAGGCCTCTGATGAATGATGCACAAAGTGCAGAGAAAAATGCATAGATTTGGGGGGAAAAAGTTATTTGAAGATGCATATGAATGCTCATTCTGTTTCTTTTAAAATAAAATATGTAGATTTGATGCTGAAACTGAACTTGAGTTCAGAAATATGAGTAATGGAAGGGAACCAAAACTGATAGATTCACCCATCTCTATCTGAAATATTGCACAAAGCAGTCCCACCTTTCTCAAGCAAGCCATGTGACAGCCAATGAGAGAGAGAGATGGACAGAGGAGGGAGGGAGAAAGAATTTATTCCACGGCATCTCACAATTGCTCCTGAAAAGCTCAGGCCTGGCTTTCAATTCCCTTTGGCATTTGCTTTATTGCAAGGGGGTTAGGGAATGTTTTGTCAGAGATCTTTTGCCACTTCCCATCTGTCTGTGCTCTGCGCAACAACAACAACAAAACTGATCGGTTTTGTGTTTTTAACCATGAGCAAAGACATAGAAAATGGGGTGGACTTTCATGGGGTGAAAGTCATATGCCCTGGGTTAGGGTGACCAACTGTCAGGATTTCCCCAGATTTGTCCTGGTTTTTGTTCTCTTCTGGGTGTCAGGGGGGATTTTCTGTAATTTTCTATAATGTCCTGGAAAGACACGCTTTCTCTTTGAAGGCTGCATTAGCATGGTGGGAGGAAATGACACACCTTCTGGAGGTGGGTCATTTCCCTCACACTGCTCCAATCAGGGTCTGAAAGGGGAAAGCGTGTCATTCCCAGACATTATAGAAAAGGCCCTGATTGGAGCAGTGGAGGGTGGGAATGACACACTTTCCCCTCCTCCACCCCATTTGGGGCCTTGAAGGTGGTGGAGGTGAATGACATGCATCCCAGAGGCCCCTGAAAGCTGCTTTCCCACCCCCACCCCACTGGGTGTCCTCTTTTTTAATTTCCCAAATGTGGTCACCCTACCCTGGGTGCCTCCTGGACAAGAGCACAAAATGGACATCAGATGTTATCTGAGATACCAACACTTGTGGAATGAACTTTAAATGATGTAATGTTCCCCTTTCAGTCTGGAATAATTGGGCATGATTTCATGTTGACGGATGAAAGCCAGATGTCAGCCTGCTCAGAGGCTTAGTGAGGGCAGCAGGCCAGGCACAGTGATAATTGCAGTTTTTTAATGATCCTGAACCTGCAACCAAATGCTGAAATGTACATTCAGTCAAGGCATATTAATGCTGCTGGTGGAGAAAATTATTGACATGTGGTTCTTTCAGCAGCAATAGGAGAAACCAGCAGAGGGTTATACTTTTTATTTTGGTGCAAGAGCTTCTGATCAAGATCAATCAACATAGACAGTGACAATTTCACAATTTTGGTAACAGTACCCTGAAAGATCCATAACTATTCTTAATTCAGACAGCAAGACACAGTGCCCACAAAGTTTTTTGTTCTCTGCCCTGTTTAATAATAATAATAATAATAATAATAATAATAGACCACATAACAGGAGGATGTAAAATTCTGGCAGGAATGGACTATACAGACAGACACAATACAGCTGCAAAAAGAATTCACCAACAACTGGCCATCAAATTCAACCTTATCAAACAACCTACACCATACTATACATACTCACCCGAAACAATCTTGGAAAATGCAGATCATAAAATATACCGGGACAGAAAAATTCATACCAACAAGACAATACCCTGCAATTGACCAGACATAATGGTCATAGACAAAAAAGAAAAACACACATACCTCATCAACATAGCAATACCGAATGACAAAAATGTTGTTGAAAAGGAAGAAGAAAAGAGAGACAAGTATACACCATTGCCATGGAAGTCAAAGAACTATGGCAACAGGAAAAGGTCACAATTATTCTGTTAGTCACCTCAGTCACTGGCATCACATCAAAAAATTATACAGAAAACCTCCAGAAACTGGGCCTATCAGAATACATCCACACCAACATTCAGAAAGCAGTCATACATGCTCAATTGTCAGGAAATTCCTGAATCTGTAAAAGACAGCATGGCTTGGCAAAGCCTGTCATATCCATCGAGAAAAACTGTTATGTGCGAGAAAGAGATTAATAATAATAATAATAATAATAATAATAATAATAATAATAGAGAATGTGGATAGGGAGACATTTTTCTCCTTCCTCTATAATACTGGAACCCGGGGTCATCCCATGAAGTTGATTGATGGGAGATTCAGGACGAATAAAAGGAAGGACTTCTTCACACAGCGCATAGTGAAACTATGGAATTCACTAGCACAAGATGTAGTGATGGCCACTGATTTGGATGGCTTTAAAAGGGGGTTGGATAAATTCATGGAGAAGGCTATCCATGGCTACTAGCCCTGATGGTTATGTGCTACTTGCAGTAGCAGAGGCAGTAAGCCTGTGTGCACTAATTGCTGGGGAACATGGGTGGGAGGGTGCCATTGCACCTGTGTCCTGGCCGACAGCTGTTTGGCCACTGTGTGAACAGAGTGCTGGACTAGATGGACCCCCGGTCTGATCCAGCAGGGCTCTTCTTAGGTTCTTAGGTTCATAATAATAATAATAACATTGAAAAATGTTAGAGCACCAGATTCTCCTTCCTGTTCCTGAACCTGCCACTGAGAAGTTGTTCAGCAGGGAGGAAGAGATGGAAAAAGTTGCTTCCTGGCCCCTCCCAATCTTCATCTTCATCTCTCCCTACAGATGTTTCCACTTTGCTCTTTCTATCTTCCTCCACTCCCCATCGCTGCCCTTGCTGTTTCTTACTATCCATTCCCAGCCTTTATCCTTGCTGTTTCTCTCCCACTCCACCTCTTTGGACTATCCAGCTCCCCTCCATTTTGCTGCTGCTTCAAGGGGAATGTTACCAGCCTGGTCGCCATTTTGCATCCTCCACAATGCCCCAGACCTAGCATCACCCTGGGGCATTGTGGGGAGAAAATGGCAGCCACTATAAATAAATGGAAAAAAATAGTGGTGGAGAATAATCAGCAAAAAAACTACACAGTGGACATCTCTGTGCAAAAAAAAGCCAATGCTATTTTGGGCTGCATTAATAGAAGTGGACATCTGGAGCGGGTTCAGAGGAGGGCAAGAAGGATGATTAGGGGTCTGGAAACAAAGCCCTGTGAGGAGAAATTGAAAGAAATAGGCATGTTTAGCCAGGAGAAGAGAAGACTGAGGGGAGACATGATAGCACTCTTCAAATACTTGAAAGGTTGTCATACAGAGGAGGGCCAGGATCTTTTCTCGATCATCCCAGAGTGCAGGACGTGGAATAATGGGCTCAAATGACAGGAAGCCAGATTCCGGCTGGACATCAGGAAAAGCTTCCTGACTGTTAGAGCAATTCAACAATGGAACCAATGACCTAGGGAAGTCATGGGCTCTCCTACACTAGAGGCATTCAAGAGGCAGCTGGACAACCATCTATCAGGAATGCTTGAAGGTGGATTCCTGCAGTGAGCAGGGGATTGGACTCCATGGCTTTTTAGGCCCCTTCCAACTCTATGATTCTATGATTCTACTAAAAGAAGGGGTGAGGGAAAGAAATGTTCTCAGAAAATATCTTCCGAGAAAGGGAGCTTCAGGCACTGGGCGCAGTAGAAATAAATAAATAAATAAATTTCAGCTAAGCTCTTAAACTGGTCTTCTCTTTCTCTTTTGAGAACTTTTTTTTAAAAAGAGCCATCATGTCTCTAGTCCCCCAGTCAAACTGATTTATAACTGCTAAAATGTCACCCATACATCACATCAGATACAGGTGTAGGATGTGCGAATTCAGGTTCATAGTCTCAAAAGTCCACGCTAAGGAGCAATGCCTGCCAGCACTAAAAGCTTTGTAATTTTTTTATAAGTCCTTCTTTCATTGTTAAAATTATGTAGCTGGGACCAGGGAGTCGTATTTTTAAAGGTCATATCTATAAAAATATTGGGAACATAATGTTTGTCTTTCTCTCTCTCTTGCCATTCCCCGCACCACCAACCTGATTTCTTGAGCATTTTATAGAAAATCTGCTTTGATTCCCTCCCCACTCCCCATGAAGAAAATAAGATGAATAAATGGGTGCAAATTGAAAAAACAACAACAACTTTCAGCTGTTGGACTGACAAGGGCAAAGGACTCATCTGCTAAATTGGAATGAGTAAAAATGAAGATTTTTATTTAGAGTAGTGATGGACAATTTCAGTTTCTCTCAGTTTCTAATCCCCCTCCCAATCTACCAATTTGAGCTTCTCCCTGTTCCATACCTGTCAATTTCACTCTGTTCCTCTCTTTCCCAAGCTTATGTTGCGTACACCCCAGACTTTGAGAATATTTCCAACCTGATGATTGGTTCACCCCAAATGTTTGCAATTAAAAACAAAATCGTGATATTTGTATGCATTTTTGGTGTTGATTTCTCTGAATTAGCTTTTGTATAAAATTGTAGACTCCCATGATCACCTAACCAACAACCCCATGGATCAGGGATGATGTAGTCCATCAATGCCCTAGAGCAAGGGCACAAAATTTAAGTCTGGGGCCTGAATATGTTTTTCAGTGTGGCCAACCTTCCATTCTTGGCCTGACCTGCTTATCCCAGACCACTGATAGCTTCCATGCATTTCTTCTCTATTCTAAAAGGTTGAAACACCTCTCCTAAGGCTGAGGCACACACTCTGACAGCTTCCAGGTAACAAAACAAAATGAAAGAGTTGGTATTTGGGGTATTTGGGCACATCTCTTTTCTCTTCGCCCCTGCTCACCACTGGAATGCAGCCTTGGGACGTCTCCAAAATTGAATATTGCCCATGGGCTGAAAGACAGTCAATGCTCTTGCCACAGAATTGTTATTATTTTCATCATCATCGTTGTTGTTGTTATTATTATTATTATTATTATTATTTTAGTTCACTTCTATACCACCCCAAAGCCAAAGCTTTCTGGGTAGTTTACAAGAATTCATAAGAATACAAAATACAACATAATAAAAGTAGTCAAATATTTTTAATGTAGAAAAATTAAAACAAACAGCTAAAACTAACTTAAATAGAGAATGTGTTTTCCTAATAGACCTGTTCTAAAATGGCAGACATAGATGCCTCTTCATATAGCTTTAAATGCCTAGGAGTATATGGTAGTTTTACCTGGCACTGAAAAGATGACAGTGTCAGTGCCAGTTTGGCCTCAGTCGATAATCAGGGGCCACCACTGAGATGGCACTGTCTCTTGTCACCAACTTCCAAGCTTCCCTTGGAGGTGGCACTTAGAGGGGACCCCCAGATGTTGATCATAGTGTCCAGGTTTCTTCAGGTCGGGAGAGGCGTTCCATCAGGTATTGTAGTCCCAAACCATGTAAGGCTTTGTAGGTTAAAACCAGCACCTTGAATTGGGCTCGGAAACATACAGTGGGCCAGAGTGGGTCTTATATGTTCCTAGTTAAGCCTATATGCACGAAATGGGTAGCTCAGCAAATGGAGAAGGGACGTTCTTGAGCCTGACCCAAGCCTCAGCCTCTTCCTGCCAGCCAGGAGCTACCTCAAAGGCTCCCTTCCTGATTCCTGTCTAGTGCCTGCCCTCCACCATGCTCCATTCTGTAGTGCATTCCCTTCCTGTCCAAACTTTGCACTTGGAGGATGCTCAGTCACATGGCAACCCTGTCTCCCCCTGCCTCATTTTAGATGTGGAGGTGAGGAGCCTCACGAAGCGCATTCTCTTTTCCTCCGAAGTCGCTTTCACTCCAAACGTTTTGAATAAAAGAAGCCAGGGCTGTGTATTTATTTCAAGGAGAAGCGGGCGGGCGGGCGAGTGAGGTGATGTTTGCAACCCTTGGGGAGTCACAAACATCATCACCTTCCCCGCCCCTCCCCACGCATGGCGATAAGAATAGATTGATCGCCCACCTGGTTTGAGTGATTACCTTTGCAAAACAGAAGGGGATGGATGGTTTCTATAGTAATGTTCTGCAGTGGATCTCCAGAATGTGCACAGCGCACACAAAAGCATCACATGCTCTTCTCAACCCTGCCAAGAGGCCTCCGACTGTCGCTTCTGGGTTCGTGCATTGGAGCTACAGGCTGGTGTGTGTGGGATGCCCACCTGCCAGACTCAACAGGAGCTCCATGCCTGCGGTACATTCAAATCTGGCTGGCTTGTGGAGGATGTGATCTCCAGCCCCCAAATCTTTCATTGTGCAGAATCTTTCATCTCCGCTTGAGAGGGAAACTATTTCCTCCCCTTCTGCTTTTCAGAATTTCTTTTTTTAAAACATCACCACAGGCAGCGTCAAGAATATTTTATTTTGCTAGAATCTAAATGATCAGATGTAGAGTTCCCCCCCGCCTTCCCCCAGTTTTAAAACATGCTCTTCTGTTTTATGGGTGAGTGAATCAGCTCCCAAGGTTCTGTGCCTTCATTATTCCTCTGGTTCATTGTCTCTGCATCCCTACTTGTGCTGAATTCCAGTTTAACTAGTAGAAATCCTAAACTTATTTCCAGAATTTGCCAAGCTTCCAGATTCCTCTGTTCATCTGCATCTTTTCCCTCTCTGCTTCCCTCATGAGCACAGGCACATTGATGACACACTACACAAAAAGAAGGCTGATGTGGTTGCATGTTTCATCACCTTGAGATCCTTTTTGTGTAATGTTTTTCTTCTGTGCAACTGTACTATTTCAGGCTGTGGTTTCTGAGGCTTCTTCTATGGCCCAATTTTTAGCAGAGGGTGTGTTTCTCAGGGAAGCAAGGAAGGAAGAGATCAGCACCATGGACAGCTACTAGTGGTGCTATGGCTGAAAGCTATTCCTATTCAGGGGGTCAAAATGAGGTTAAAACCCTGTTTTTCCAGGGTTCTAAATCACGTGGACAGTCACCATGGCTTGAGGAGGCTGTTCTCTGCATTTCCTGGACTATTATGTGGGCCAGTTTTCCTTTGGACTGCACATGTCTCTAAATATGGTGATGCATTTCTCAGCTCAAAAATTGCATCAAAATGTATGTATTGAGGGAAGTTGCACTAAAATGCATTCATTGGGGAAGTTGTATACAAACAGGCACATATTAGCGGAAATTGCATGCAAAAAATAAGTAGGAACTTGAGTGTAGATTTTGATTTAAAGTATTGCAGACTGATGTCAAAATTAGATGCAACAAAATGAGGGCCTCAACACTCCAGGTAAAAGGCAACAAGGTGCCCGCGCAACACAAGAGACAAAGAGTAGGTAGAAGGAGAGTCAGAGTCAAGCACAGAAGCACTCATGCCAGAAAGCAGTCTGGAGTCAAAGCTGGAGTCAAGAAGGTCACATCAATGTTGTTTCCAATAACAGAACCAGCCTTACACTGCTGTTTTTATGGAGATGATTTCAGAGCTGTCCCCAAGCCTCAGCTGTGAGCTGTTGGTGACTGCAGCCGGAAAGGTCCTCCTTGTGAGCAAGCCTCCTACACATGAGTAGTCCTTTTCTCACAAGGAGGCCTCTGGCTCAGTCTAGCGCTCCTTCTGTCTTTTCAAGTGGCATCTCTCCTCTGAGGTGGAGTCCTTGTTCTCCACAAGTGATGTCTTCATGGGAGTCACCCCTTCGGGCCTGGGTTCCTCCTGGCTGGTGGTAGGTGGTTCCTGGTCCACCAGCTCTTCCTCTTAGGAGGAACCTTCCAGTGGTTCCTCTTAAGAGGAAGAGGCATGCCACTTCTGGACAAATATGAAGATGCATGGTATTTCTGGATAACTGAGTGCCACCCCCACCCCCCAAAGTCTCCACATTTCTGAATTCTGAGGCTCTGAAGGTGGTTTCTTCTTCTTCTCTCCCCATTAATCAAAAAGAAGTGTTTTCAGGATGGCCAGATTCATTTCAGGTGCTTTCCCCACTCCAGCTTGATTTTGGCTTCCATTTATTCCAATTATGCATAAAACAAACAGCGAATCCCTCCCCCCTCCCCAAAGACTAATCCATCAAATGTGCTTCTGGCAGGCACACTTGTGTGTCACAAGAGAATGACTTGAGTGCCATGAAAACACATAAGACATCAATCAAAGTTTTCTCGCAAGCCCCCATCCCCCATCCAGACAGGAGGCTGCCCACTGTCTCTCTGCACGATTTACTGCTTCCCCTGGCAAAAATCCCAGTCAACCACAATTCAGACACATGTCTGCATTAAGTGTGACTAGAATTACATCCTTTCTTAGTTCTAGGGACTGAATAAATTAATGGAGGATAGGTTGAATTAAAAAAAGAAAATAAAAGAAGAAGAACTGGAACGGGCAAACATGCAATTTTCGAGTTTGTGAGGTTCTCTGAATTCTTCACCCAAACTCCCCTTGTCTCATTTGTATTCCTGAACACTTTTGTATTCTTTGGATTGGGGGAAATATACATTTTCTTTTGATCAGGACAAAGACACAGTATTTAAAGGGTGCAAATTTTCCTGATTGAAAACACACACATATTTTTTTAAAATGTTTATTTCCCACAAGGAAAAATGCACATTTCCTGCATAGGCAAAAGAACAAAAATGTGAATCTTGTGGGATACTGTACATTTTTGGAAGTGTGCATTTCAGAACATGAATGCAACTTCAGGAAATGGTGAAAATTTCCTGAGAATTGCGTTCCTCCTTGCATTTATGTTCAGGTTTGTCACTGGGACATGCTTGCTTGCAAATGGGGATAAAAGTCTTGCACATTCTTACTTTAAGCAGGAACAGCAGTTGCTGGGATACAACAGTCCTGTTGCCTTCCTACTCTGCATGTAGGCTTTCTGGTTGGCCACTGTTAGGACCCTGTACTCCATGGAAAACTTTATCCTTATATTCCTCTTAGTCATTATAATTAGGCCTGGAACCTCCATGTTGCCTTCACATATATTTTGTTAGTCTCCCATAGCTATCCATCCAGCCACTGTTGAGGAAGTTGAACTAGAGTTGGGGTGCAAGAATGCACCCCCAGTCCTTACCTGGTGACCCCCCAAATACCCAGCATCTGCTGCCACTCTAGACAGCAGAAAAGAACACTCTAGGAAGCGACTCCATCCACAGAAGTCTAATTCCTAGAGTGTCCTTCGAGCATCTGGGGAAGCAGTGCTTGAAGGTTAAGGCCTGCTTTCTTGGAATCCCTGGGAATGTTCTAGGAATAAGGCTTTTGTGGTATGAGGCTTCTATGGTATGGAGCATTTGGGGGAGGGGATATGGGAGGGGGAGGGATTCAGCACTTTGATGCTGCGGCATTGAATATGCTTTTGTTTCAAGGCCAAGAACTGTTGCTGCTGTGTGTCTGCATGTTCATGGTCTCAGAATTTGGGTGTGAGTGGTGTCTGTGTGGATCCATGTGCAACCCCCCATGTGTGACCCCTGACACACTACTGGACACATGAAATGAACCTCGGGACTGTAATATTTGTGCACTCCTGGATTAGTGGGATTCCTGGTCTGATTCTAGAAGAGGCTTCCTATGTAGGCAAAGACAGATTTTGTTCAATCCATTCTGTCTATGAGCTCCATCAAATGAGCATTTCATTGGACGCTTGTTGCTGGGCACTCAAGGATTTTCGCTGGTCCCTCTCACGACGTCATCTGCCTCCTGCATGCCTCCCGCCTTCTTCGTGCAACAAAAGAATACCCCAGTAAATCAGACTTATTTTTAAAGAGAGAAGTTGCCACTATCTCCTGCTGTATTCAGGAGAAGCAGTGTGATCAAAACAGCCCACTGAATGTACCACATGCACGTTGTTTACTTCCTCTTTCAAAAGAGGAAGTAATGAGGGACAAACGCACAAGTGGAGAAGCAACGGTAAGCAAACGCGATTTCCCCCTGTGTGATGATGCTCTAGATTTCATAGTTGGGGAGATGTCTTTTGTTCCATTGCCCACTTATTGGTGGAAACGGACATTGTTTAGGGACATACGAGAATCCGGTGGTAATGTGCTTTAGTGCCAGTTCAGATTTGCCCAAATCATGCCATTTCATTCGTTACATGTCTACAATGCCCAAGCGTGAAACCTTTACAAAGATTGAAAACAGAAAAATATGACGTTTTACATAATATAAAACTGTTCATATAAACGGACTGAACACACACACACACACACACACACACACACCTAGACAATTGTTACAATAAAAAATGAGACACCCCCATCCCTTCCCCTCCCAAGTTAAAAAAAAGATGCTCTGGAATTCCATGGAATCCTTGTGACTCAGAAAAAAACCCATCTGCTGCACAATCTGCAGGTTGAATTCATAGAAACCCCAAAACATTTTGAATCCATGGCAGATTTCTCTCACATCTGTATTCCTATGTTTCTCAGTTGCTACTGGAGAATAGAAAGGATGCACACTCTGGCTTCTGCCAACAGTTGTACCTCTGCTTCTCAGGAATAACTTTAAGCCAAGGTGGAGACGAACCTGGCCCATCCATCAGCCAGAAAAGGAGCAGATGCAAAGACCTCAGTTCTCTCTACCTGCCAGAAACAACCCTTGATTCCAAGAACACTCTGACTCCATTCTGGGCACCACACTTTAACAAGGATGCAGACATGCTGGGGGGGGGGGGTCAGAGGAGGGCAACGAAGCTGGTCAGGAGTCTGGAAACAAAGCCCTATGAGGAGAGACTGAAAGAACTGGGCATGTTTTGCCTGGAGAACAGAAGTCTGAGGGGAGACATAATAGCACTTCAAATGCTTGAAAGGTTGTCACACAGAGGAGGGCCAGGATCTCTTCTTGATCATCCCAGAGTACAGAACATGGAATAATGGGCTCAAGTTACAGGAAGCCAGATTCCAGCTGGACGTCAGGAAAAAATTCCCAACTGTTAGAGCAGTATGATAATGGAACCAACTATCTAGGAAGATCGTGGGCTCTCCCACACTGGAGACCTTCAAGATGCAGTTGGACAGCCATCTGTCAGGGATGCTTTGCAGTGGATTCCTGCATTGAGCAGGGGGTTGGACTTAATGGCCTGAAATGCCCCTTCCAACTCCACTATTCTATGATCCATTAGCCCAAGGAATACGCACAATTGTTTGTCATTCCAGTAAGAACACCAGCAACAGAAGCTCATCCACCTTGTTCAGGCCTTGAAAAAACTATCTCCTTCCCCCTACTTTCCCCTCCACCCCCCTTTCCTTGTGTATCCTGCCATTTCAGTTTGTAAAGCTGATGTTGCTGTCTCTTTCTTTCTTTCTGAACATCAGAAGAGCCCAGCTGGATCAGATCAAGGGTCCATCTAGTCCAGCAGCCTGTTCCCACAGGGCCAACCAGCTATTGATGAGAAACCTGCAAGCAGGACTTGAGTGCAACAGCCCACTCCTGCCCATGTTCCCCAACAACTGGTGTACATAGAGTTACTGCCTCTGCTACATAGGCTTACTGACTCTTCCTTCCTTCCTTCCTTCCTTCCTTCCTTCCTTCCTTCCTCTTCCTTTCTTTCTTTCTTTCTTTCTTTCTTTCTTTCTTAATTGATGTGAACTTCTTTCAGAGATAATTGTTGTTGGTGGTAGGTCATTCTCATAAAAGGAGCCCTTTTCAGTAAGAATTAAGTGATTCCTCCATTTGTAATTCAGGACAAAAATGGAAGAACTCTCCGATGTTCAGGATACATTGGTGCCTACACAACCCTCTGCCAAAACACCTTTTTCTTGGCTTGAAAATGCAACTCTCCTGCCTCCTCCTTCCCTCCTCCTCCCGCATACTCATTTTGATCAAGGTAAGCTCATATTTTTCTTTATAAATTTCAAGCCAAGTGAGCAGGGGACGGAAAATATACTGTTGAAATAAAAGAAAAACGGATTTGGCTTTGCCAAGACAGAGTTTGATTTATGGCTGTCTCAGCCCTGCCTTGAAATCACTGCGGTTGCACTTGGGAAAAGAAAAGGAGGAACAAAGGAGAAAATACCCAAGGGATTGCTTTTACTCCCCTGTTTATAAAAGTTTGGAGATAAAAATACATCTTTTTTGGGGGTGGTGGTGGGGGGTGAGGCTTTTTTTTTTTTTAAAGAGCATTTATTTCCCTAGTTGATATGGGGCCATTTTTCTCCTTGATAATATCATGATGCATGATTTGGAAGTATTAAAATGCAGAACGGAAATGGAGCAAGGTGCAAAGATTGCTATCAAGCGGTGCTCTGAATTTAAAGCAACCCCCCCTTCCCATTCAATTCACAGTGGATTCGATTTGAAACTAGCTTAAAAACTTACAAAGGTAGATCCATCATGTAAAAAGTGGAGGCTCTGTGTGTGTGTGTGTGCCTGGCCATTATACACTTTGATCTGAATTATTTTTTTCCTTGAACGGTTAAATATGAAATACCATTGAATGTCAGCTGTCACATACTTCAGATATAAAGGGACAATGCATGCCAGCCATCAAATGCTTTCAAGTCTCAACTGCAGCGTATCAAATAGTGAAATGCACCGTAACTGGATATCAAATGCAGGAACCGAATGAGCAGAAAATGTTGGGCAGATGTTTGAATATCCAGAGAGCATCAACATTTGTGGTGGAACAAATTCGAGAGTGCAATTCTATTCCAGTTTTGAACAAGGCCTACTTCAGTCTTTGCTCCACACCAGGAGGACATATGATGGGCTTGCAAAAGTGTAGACTTTTTGCTCTGCACTTGCTGGTGTTTCTTAGGCTCTTGGTTGAAAAACATCTTGCAATATTTGAACTGGTTTGTCAGGCAGCAATCCGAGACCCTACTTAGCGAGATGAGCCAGGGTGGACATATCGCAGATGGTAAGCTGACCATATGAAAAGGAGGTCAGGGCTCATGTAACTTTAACAGTTGTAGAGAAAAGGGAATTTCAGCCAGGGTCATTTGTATGCAATTAGTTCCTGGTGAAATCCCCTCTTCATCACAACAGTTAAAGTTGCAGGGGCCCTGCCTTCTTTTGTATCTGGTCACTCTAGTATAGTGCCTGCAACTTTAACTGTTGTGATGAAAAGGGAATTTCACCAGGAACTCATTGCATACAAATGACACTGGCTGAAATTCCCTTTTCTCTACAACTGTTAAAGTTACAGGAGCCCTGTCCTCCTTTTCATACGGTCAGCCTAGCAGATGGGCTGGCTTGCCACAGTTTAAAATAACTGAAGTAATGTACATGATCTTCTAAAGATGGGGGACATAATACCACGAAGCCCAGGGTCTAAAATTCCCTAACTGCACCACTGAACACAGACTGAAAGCATGGCTGTTTCCCTTTTGACCTTGTGCTCTGGGACTAGCATTGGCTTCTGCAGTTGGGCCCATGCCAGGAGACCTAACCTGCACTTAAGACTCAATGAAAAGCTTTGGGGCTGGATCCGTTACTCTCAATGGTTAACATTTTGTTTATTGCCTCTGAACCAAAGACCTTGGGTCCCCTTGGCAAACAGTAATAGACCCAGACCTTTGCCAAGTTCTGGAGAATAGGTAGGGCTTTAGCATTGGTGACAGATAGGGGGCTAAGAGTTTCACCTCTTGACTTCCTTGGCTCATGATCAGAGGTCTAGCAGTTGCGGGAAGAAGGAGAATGCCCAAACTTAGGACATATGCCAGATCCGTGAAAGTGTTTAGCTCATATTAGAGCCAGTTCATGTTTAACTGAGTTTGCACTTTTGGACCAATATGCAAACCAAAACAAAGTTACCTTCAAAAATTCACTCATCTCCAAAATTGACAAAGGAGCATTATTCGCTCCCAGACATGTAGATACTCATGTGTGCCAAATTACAGATACAGAGGTGCAGGCGTTTGGTGGCTATGAATTTTTGAAAAATGATCACCTTGGCCTATGTTTTTCCCCATAGGGTTGCATTGGGGAAAAGAAGAAACACCTATAACTTTTTATTTTGAAAGATAGAAACATGAAACTTGGGCACATTGCAGATGGCATGTGTGCCAAATTACAGACACAGAGGTGCAGACATTCTTTGTGAGTAAATACCTGCACCTCTGTGTCTGTAATTTGGCACACATGAGTACCTACAGCCCATCTGCAATGTGCCCAAGTTTCATTTTTATATCTTTAAAAATAAAGAAGTTATAGCTCTTTCTTTTCCCCAATGCAAGTGTACGGGGAAAAACACTTGGCGTCTGACTCTCCGGATCAATCCAGATCAATTTGGACCAAACCAATCCAATCCGGATTGATTCGGACCTCCCCCGATCTGATTCAGATCTGGTTTTTGGAGGTCCGAATAACTTGTTCCACTATGGATTCGGATTCAGATTCGGGATCCGGATCCAGATCTGTGCATAGCCCTATTGTAAACCGCCCAGAGAGCTTCAGCTATGGGGAGGTATATAAATGTAATAAATAAATAAATAAATAAATACTGATCTCTTCCGGCAGGCCTACCTAGCTGAACTTTTAGAGTTTTATTGTTATTTCAACAATATATTCATTTTATATGTTTTTAATCAGTTTTATGTATTTGTATTTGATGTTGTTCCCCACCTCGATTCAGAGGGAAAGGCAGCTAATAAATAAATAAATAATAATAATAATAATTCCAAAAATGCACACAAAATTATATATGAAGGGAAAATGTGCACAAAGATGCATATCTGAGTATAAATAACATTGGAAAAGCATTGGATTAGGAGATTTGCTGTAAAATGTATATCTCAGGAAAAAACTATGTACAAAAATGTACATAATACGAAAAGACCAGAAATAAATGCATACATATTTTCATGCACACTTTCCTCCCTTCAAAGTAAAGATGAACTGGACTTAAGATTGGAAAAAGGAGACCCCCCCCCCCTGTCAGATTCACCCATCCTAAATGAAACTGGGGTATCCTACATAGTGAGCTGGTGCTGAGCTACTGTGTCTCCTCTGCATGGGGGAATACATCTAACAATAGCTATTTTAGGAAGCCTCCATGTACAGAGGTAATATGTATACCTTTGAATATCCATTGATGGATGCACTCCTGGTCAGCTGATAGGCTTCAAAAGAAGAGCCATGATGGATCAGTCCATATGGCTCAGCATTCTGTTCACACAGTGGCCAAGTAGATGCCCATGGGAAACTGTAAGCAGAACATGAGTGCAACAGCACCCTCCTGCCCATGTTTCCCAGCAACTGGTGTATGGAGGCTTACTGCTTCTGATAGTGGCAGCAGCAGAGTGCCGTCAGGACTAGTAGCCATTGCTAGCCTTATCTTCCATGATTTTGTCCAATCCCCTTTTCAAGCCATCCAAAGTGGCGGCATCACTATATCTTGAGAAAGCGAATTCCATGGTTTTACTATGTGCTGAGTTAAGAAGTCCTTCATCTTATCTTCCCTGAATCTCACAACAATCAGCTTCATGGGATGACCCCAGGTTCTAATATTAAGAGGGAGGGAGGAAGGAAAAATGTCACCCTATCCACATTCTCCGCACCAGGCAAAATTCTGTACACCTCTATCATGTCTCCCCTTACTCACCCCTTTTCTAAGCTAAACAATCCCAGCAGTTGTAACTTTCCCTCACAGGGGAGTACAGTATTCTAAGTGTAGTCGCACCATAGATTTGTAAAAGGGAGCATGATCTTGCAGTTTTATTTTCAGTCTTTTTCTAATCATGCCTCACATGGAATTTGCCTTTTTTACAGCCACCACACACTGTGTCAACCAAGCTGTCCACCGCAACCCCAAGATCTCTTTCTTGGTGAGTCACCACTAGTTGAGATCCTATTAGCTGGTACTTGTAGTTGGGATTTCTTTGCCCCAGAAGTTGAATGGTCCCCATTCATTTCTCGTTGGATGCCATGTGTTCAGTCCTGGGAAAACCATGCTTTGTTCTATAATACCATCATTTCTACTTTTGTGTCAGTCTTTGCTCTCCTCTCAAGCATGAAGATCACACATTTTGTAAGGGGCGGCAATGCTTGTAAAATGGTTATCACCCCTTTGCAGGGTTCTTGTGTGTGGAATAATTAATATGGAGTGGAATTAATTCATGAGCTTGGCAGCTGACATATGCTTTCAGAATGCAAAGCATTATCTTCCCACTCTTCTGCACTGCGCAGCAGTTTGATCCTGAGGCAATTGTCATTGGGTGAACAGGATCACCTCCATCAGTAATGGCTAGTTGCAAAGGACAGATGAGTTCCATTAACGTCCCTAAACCAACCCTCATACCTGGGGGTGTTGTGAATTCCGTGATTCTGCATGAGAACAGAAAAGAACAACCATATCTAGAACTGAGCCCTGTTTTCAACGTTCTGGAGAGCCTGGCTTACTTTTTTGTTTTGCTTTGAAAAGCAAGTTCCTAATCCTCATTCTTCAGTGGCAGCCTTGACAGGATGGTGAGTAGGGAGAGGCAAAAGTGCAATGTTCAAGCTCATTGAGGTCCTCCAAAGTCTTCCTCAAAGATAATTTCACCTTATTTGTGTTCAGAGTATGAACAACTCCCCCCCCCCTTTTGATCGGAAAAAATGTGCATTTTTCTGGATCGAACACTAATTCCCCCCCTTCTGTCATAGGCTGAAGTATTAAAAATCTGGAATGGGGGGATTTAAAATGGTTCTGTATGCCCCCACATGACCAAAACTAAAGGCTATGGGAAAACACAAACCTAGTAACTGACAGGGTGCAAAGGCAACACAATCAAAGAGGTGAATTATGACTGCAGATGAGAAATGTACGGCAGAATCATTAGGGGAAAATTCTTTTCTGCTTGTCTAAATGGGGTTGACCACATGTCCCCTGAGCCCACTTCCAGGATTGATAGGCTGTTTCTCTGCCATGCAGCTGAGGAAGCACACCTTGGGGAAAGGAGGAGACCTGGAATGGTCTCCAAGTAGCCCATAAAAGTCTGTGATGTGCTCAGCAGGAAAAGTAAAGAAGGAGCTGTTTTCCTACAACCAATGCCATGCTGGGATGCTCCAATGCCGGACAGAACAACAACAACAGAATTCTGGAAGACTGGAACAATAGGAATGCAACATGTCAAACTTTCTCATTCCTAAAACTCATTGTTTAAAGCAATGTACGAATGCATCTGTCCATAGAATCATAGAATAGTAGAGCTGAAGGGGGCCTATAAGGCCATTGAGTCCAACCCTCTGCTCAGTGCAGGAATCTACCTTAAAGCATGCCTGACAGATGGTTGTCCAGTTGCCTCTTGAATGCCTCTAGTGTGGGAGAGCCCACCACCTCCCTAGGTCATTGGTTCCATTGTTGTACTGCTCTAACAGGAAGTTTTTCCTGATGTCCAGCCAGAATCTGTCTTCCTGTCACTTGAGCCCATTATTCCATGTCCTGCATTCTGGATTTGTCGAGAAGAGATCCTGGCCCTCCTCTATGTGACAACCTTTCAAGTATTTGAAGAGTGCTCTCATGTCTCCCCTCAATCTTCAATTTATCTCATTCTGGATTTTTATCAATCTTAAGTTCAAGTCATCCCAAACAATGAGATTTTTTTAAAATACTTGCATGAAAAGTCATACATACTTTTTTGCACATTTTCCCCAACACATGCATTTTTGTACAAAATTTGGCCCCGTTTCTTGACAAAATGCAATTTTGAATTCTATTTGCATTTTGGTGTGCAAGGCCCATTAATATACATGTTGTTCTACCCATTATTTTTTATTAGAGGGCTCCCTTGCAAAATTTGGAGTAGAATAACTGATTTTTGGTTTGCCTATTGGTTTGAAACTGTGAAATTAGGGAACTGTGCATTAAAATGAGAACTGAATGAATTTCTCCTGTATTCCTATTAACAACTGTTCCTCTCCCTGCTCAAAACCTGTGTATTTGTTGCTGCTATTGAATACTGATATTCCCCCCCCCCCCACATCATGACCATTTTGGGGGAAGGAGGAATTTGCTTCCCTCTCTCTTCTCGCTCTCTTTATTTTCCTCCATGTGTAGGGAAGTTGAAAAGGGAGCTTCCAAAAACCATTTTCCAGACAAAGAGAATTTCCTCCCATTTAGCCTCTTAGCTTGGCAGATTTCATGAGAAATGTGGCTCATTCTCTTTTTAACAATCCCACCAACGAGAGAAGACAAGAGCATTCACAATGACATGCAAATTGTATCCCCAAAGAGCGGTAAAGGCCTCAGTGATGGTTCTGTGTTGCTAATCAGATGGGATTCCTACCTTGGAACAAATCATTCTAGTTAAAGGAGAAGAAGGAATCAAACACTCATCGGATCATCTATTTGGAAATGGAAGTTAGGGATGTTGCTGGAATTGCAGAATCATAAAATAGTCAAGTTGGAAGGGGCCTATAAGGCCATCAAGGCCAACCCCCTACTCAATGAAGGAATTCACCTGAAAACATACACGAGATATGGTTGTCCAGCTGCCTCTTGAATGCCTCTAATGTGGGAGAGCCCACCACCTCCCTAGGTCATTGGTTCCATTGTCGTATTGTTCTAACAGTCAGGAAGTTTTTCCTGATGTCCAGCCAGAATCTGGCTTCCTGTCACTTGAGCCCATTATTCTGTGTCCTGCACTCTGCATTGATCGAGAAGAGATCCTGGCCCTCCTCTGTGTGACAACCTTTCAAGTCCTTGAAGAGTGCTATCATATCTCCCCTCAGTCTTCTCTTCTCAAGGCTAAACATGGCCAGTTCTTTCAGTCTCTCCTCATAGGGATTTGTTTCCAGACCCTGATCATCCTTGTTGCCCTCCTCTGAACATGCTCCAGCTTCTCTGCATCCTTCTTGAAGTGTGGTGCCTAGAACTGGATGCAATACTCAAGATGAGGCCTAACCAGTGCTGAATACAGGGGAACCAGTACCTCGCACTATTTGGAAGCTATACTTCTATTAATGCAGCCCAAAATAGCAATTGCTTTTTCTGCAGCCAGATCACACTGTTGGCTCTTATTCAGCTTGCGATCTACAACAATTCCAAGATCCTTCTTGCTTGTAGTATTGCTGGGCCAAGTATCCCCCATCTTGTAACTGTGTATTTGGTTCCCCCCCCCCCCAAGTGTAGAACTTGGCATTTATCCCTATTAAATCTCATTCTGTTGTTTTCAGCCCAGCGCTCCAGCCAATCAAGATACTTTGAAGTTTGTTTCTGTCTTCCAGGGTATTAGCGATCCCACCCAATTATGTGTGGGAATCTGAGAGGGGGTGGAGACTGACAGACTCCCCAACCCCTTGCCACTGCTTGGCCTCCTGGGCCTTGTTTACTGGGCCACAACCATTTACCAGACCCATTTGCCCAGTGGCTACCTGTCCCCTTAGTCAGCTGCCATTTTGTGTAAACATGGTAACTCTTAGTTTTCTGGATACGTAATGTTACAGAAATGACATCTATAAAGGGGGCATTTACACAATAATACAGATATGAATAGTCCATTTATGTCTGTAACATCGCTTAAATGGTTCTTTTACAGCCAGCACCAGAACCCAGCATAATCAGGGTCCTGAGTCCATCAATGGAGCTCCACCTTGCTGTCCAAGTCCTTGCCTTGTGCAGGGTATTTGAGAAGATCTGGCTGTAGGATGAGGGAGCTGACCTACCCGAGGTCCTCCTCAAAGCAAATAGCCCCCTTCTAACCCTATTCAGGAGCCCATGGGGCACTGTGAAGGAAGGCAGCAAGTAGGGCACAGTGTGCATAGACAAGGACTGGGATTTATGGAGTCACTGGATGTGATGAAGCTGACGGTCATAGATAGCAGATGAAACCTCCATGTCTGGATGCAGAATGCTGCTGAACGTATATTTGGACTTCCTTTACACATGTTGGGAAGTGTGGGGTTAGCACTCACCCTTCCCTTGAATTCTGCATGCAGGTCCGGCTCTACCATTAGCCAAAGTGAGGCAGTTGCCTCAGGTAGCAGACACTAGGAGGTGGCAGCAAGGTTTTGGAAGGGAGAGCTGTGTGCCCCATGGCCTCGTCTATGCCCTGTAAGTTACCCTGCTGCCTTCAGTGACAGTGCAAGGTGCTCTCCCAGCCCCAGAAGGGGAGGCATGTGGATGCAGCTGTGAATCCGTCAGAACTAGACAGCACTGAATGATGTTTCCAACCTATTTCAAGGAGAGGTTTCAGCATCCCGGGAAGCTCTTTAGATCGCTCCTTTAGCCTCCACAGCATTCCAGTGGGCTTTTGCACATCATTTGCGAGAAATAGTCATTGTTGTTTGCCTCAGACAACAAAATGTTTTGGGCCAGATCTGTATGCACAGTGCAGAGAACTCAGAAGAGGATCAGGGCCATTTTAGGCCTGTGCATTCTGGGTTAGCACATTAAAATCACTCCACTGGCTGCCAATTAGTTTCCAGGCGAAGTACAAAGTGTTGGTTATTACCTTTGAAGACCTACATGGTTTGGGTCCAGGCTACCTGCAGGATCACCTTCTCCCATACAATCCGCCCCCACGCTCAGGTCTTCTGGGAAGAATTTATTACAGCCAGCCAAGACTAGGCTGTCAACTGTTACCCAGAAGGTCTTCTTTTCTGCCATTCTCAGACTGCGGAATGGCCTGTAGGGAGAGATCCGCCAACTTACAAGTCTTCAAGAATTTAAGAGAGCTGTAAAGACTGATCTCTTCTGGCAGGCCTAGCCAGATGAATATTAACCCAGGAATTTTAAGATGTCTTGATTGCTTTATATGCTCTTTTAATTAATTTATGTATTTGATCTATATTGTTATTGTTTTAATGTTGTGCCCCACCTCGATCCAAAGGGAGAGGCGGGTAACAAATACAATTATTATTATTATTATTATTATTATTATTATTATTAATTGATTAGGCTGTCCAGAAGGCCTTAGTCAAGTCATATAGCAAGTCCAAAGGCTACAGCTCTCTGCTTTGCCGGCCATCTGAGTTTGCACAGGAGTGGGTGCAATATTTCATTCCCCCCCAGGCGATTTTTATCAGCTGATTAAATACAAACAGTGAGGGTAATAAAAGGTGCTGGTTGCCATGGCAATTATCTCTTTATCTCAAAGGACCTGAGATCACAGGCATAAAGAGAGCTGGCTGAAACAGAAGAGTCCGAAGCAGATCTGTTTCTCTACTGCTTTCTCTCCCAAGGCACTGTTAGCTCTCCGTATTTCAAAGCATTTCTGCTGGGAGGGAGGGAAGATGGCTCCAGAGAGCGGACCATTGGGAGCTGGGGTCAAGGCTGGTGAAGGGGAAGAGGGTGATTGGAAAGGAGAGTAAAGAGGCCTGATTTGGGATAGTTCTGTGTAGTCAATTGCTAGTATTAAATAGAACATGGTGACAAACAGCAATGATGGTTTCCCCATGCTGACATCAGAGGGTGGAGAAGTTAAGGCCCTGCATCACACCTTACTTTGCATCTACACTACACATTTAATCCCAATTCAAAGTAGTTGGGACCCCCAATAATTTCCTCAAGACCCATGGGGATCATAGCCTGAATAGAATGGACTCCTTTGTCAATTGATCCCGCCTTAGTCCCTCCACTGTAAATCCCAGGACTGCTGGCTTAAAAGTCATGGCAGCCAAACAGATATGAAACTGGTTTGACTGTGTAGTGTAGACATACAAATACAAAAGACCTGCTCTTGGGGGAGTTGAAAGTTGTTCAAACTGGTTGTTGGTATGGATCAACTCAGCTGCCTGCAACTTTGGATTCTCCTTGGAGAACGCCTGCCTTTCAAGTTTTGTCACATCACTGCCCCTGTTGTCAACATTATATTGCCATTACTTTGGGGATGGGACTCTCCCATCTGTCCGTGTCTTTTATGTTACAGTGGAAAGTGTGTCTTCCTCCTGACACCAGCCATTCCTTAAGTGTTGGGTGTTCTGCATTTGCTGTTGACAACTTGGAGTTTATTTCCACGCCATTCAGTTGGCCTGAACCAATAAATGAGTCCTCTTTGATGATAGTGTTTAAGGAAAATTGGAGCAATTTTCATCCTCTCCTTTTGCAAAGTATAAGTAGGGCTGCCTCCGGAGCGAGGAAGTGACCTGGGTAATTTGTGTGTTGCTGTCTGCTCCCACATATGGAGGCATGCCGCTGGAGGCCACCTGCTTTGTAAAACAGCACCGAGTGACCTTCCAGGTCCCTTGCAAGTCCTCAGGGATGCTGTTGAGCTGCATGGTCTCCAGGAAAGATATTGATCAGACTCATTGGTTCCATTCCAAAGTGTCTCCTGAAATGCACAGAAAACGAAGGGGAGCTAGAAATGTATCAATGGCACTGTATACAGAAGAAGGAGCTGGCTCTTTCCCCGGAATTGTTCTGGGAGGCCTCAGTCCCCTGTCGAGAAGCCAAAATGCCACTCCAGGCTCCTTGAAGGAAGGGCAGGAGACAAATGTCATGAACAGTTTCTCAAAAATGAATGCTGTACTTTTGAGTGGCCATCACATTTTGCAAAAAGCAAAACCATGGCAAGGTTGAACTCTGACAAAACATCTCTATCAACCTTCCCCCAACCTGGCATCCTCCAGAAGTGTTGGCCTACTTCCCCCATTATCTGCAGCTGGAATGATGGGAATGGTGGGAGCTGTAACCCAAATCCATTGGAGGACATCAGCTTGAGGAGGACTGATCATACACCTTTCCCCAGGTTTTGTGTCTGTATTTACAACCCCCCATCTGTTATTACCTTCCAAATGTAAACAGGATAACTTAGCATGAGAATGTTGCTTTTGCTCACAAAAAGTGTGAATGTGCCCAGCTTGAAGCCCCGAATGCAAGTCCAAGCATGTGTCCACCAAAAATGTTCAAAAATTGCTGAACTTTCCCAGTTCACTTGGGGCAAAATTTCATAATTTACACTTCCCTCATAAACCAAATCAGCCCTGCTTTAGTCTATGGAGGAAATTTTTGCAAATTTAGGACATTTGTTCAAATTTAAATGTTGGATTGCCTCCCAATTTGTGCAATTTCCCTATTTATTCAAAAAATGAACACACGCGCAGTGTAGCAAATATGTCCATTTCCCATGCCAATTTGAGGGGCTTGGGAAGTGAATAACCTTTCCTTACCTGTCCCCAAAGTATCCACCCCTATTTTCTCTTTATTCACCTGCATACTGGGATGGAGGTAGTAGGCTCCTCCATAATCGCAACATGGTGTGAAGAGCATTTGGGATGAAAAGTCCTGAATGGACTGGAGACAGGCATTTGGGTCTCAGTTGCCCTTGGGGAGACTTAAAGGGCCACCGCTATCTCAGTCCTGATCCACTTTAGAAAACATCAGAATGTTGGCGTGGTGGTGGAACACCTTCCTTCTCCCTGCTGTGATTGGCTGCCATCATCTCAAAAAAGGCCCATAGTTTTTTTAGCCAGATTCCAGCTGGACATAAGGAAACACTTCCTGGCTGACAAAGCAGTATGTCAATGGAACCAGTGACCAAGGGAGGTCGAGGGCTCTCCCACACCAGAGGCCTTCAAGAGGCAGCTGGACAATCATCTGTCAGGGATGCTTTAAGGTGGATTCCTGCATTGAGCAGGAGGTTGGACTCAGAGGCCCCTTCCAACTCTACTATTCTATGATTCTATGAAGAACAGCTGTGAAGAGGTGTTCCCTGTAGGGATGTGCAGCAGATCGGATCGGATCCACGATCCGAATCCGATCCACCCAAAAATCGGATAAAAATGATCCAATCTGATCCAATCTGCCAACCATCCGATCTGATCCGATCCGAAGGGACCCAATCCAGATCGGAAAAAATCTGAAAATCAGACGCCATTTTGAATGCATTTCCCCATAGCCTAGTATTGTGTTACAAAAATGCCTATAACTTTTTCATTTTTAAAGATAGAAGGATGTAATTTGGGCACTTTGTAGATGGGTTAGGGGTAGTTATCTGTGAGAAATTTCAGAAAGATTGGTGCAGGCATTTTGTGGCAATTAATTTTTTAATAAAGAACTAGGAATGCCTATAACTTTTCATTTTTAAAGTTCCACACATGAAACTTTGTCCCATTGTAGGCGGAATTCAGAAACATAGGTGCTTGCTTTATGTGGCAATTAATTTTAGAAAAATGGGTAGCAGTGGGGTAAATACAATTATGCCTTCAACTTTTTTATTTTTAAAGATACAAAAGGAAATGTGGGCACATTAAAGGTAACACATTGCTTGATATGTGTGTGAAATTCCAGAAAGATAGGTCCAGGCATGTAGTGGCAAGGTATTTTTGAAACAATGAGGAAAGAAACGCCTATAACTTTTTTTATTTTAAAAGTAAGAAGTCTGAAAGTTGCTCACTTTGTAGATGGGTTAGGGGTAGTTATCTGTGAGAAATTTCAGAAAGATAGGTCCAGGCATTTGGTGGTTATGAATTTTTTAGATTAAAAGTTACAACAACACAGAGGTTTGACAGATAAAAGAGGGAGGGGGAGGCGGGGGAGCAGGGTGCAATTGACAGCCCAAGCCTCTGTGGAAAAACTTTTGTCACTTTTAATCTAAAAAATTCATAGCCACCAAATGCATGGACCTAACTTTCTGAAATTTCTGACAGATAACTACCCCTAACCCATCTACAAAGTGAGTGACTTTTGTAGATGGGTTTTAAACTTTCTAACTTTTAAAATAAAAAAGTTATAGGCATTTCTTTCCTCATTGTTTCAAAAATACCTTGCCACTACATGCCTGGACATATCTTTCTGGAATTTCACACACATATCAAGCAACGTGTTGCCTTTAATGTGCCCACGTTTCCTGTTTGTATCTTTAAAATAAAAAAGTTGAAGGCATAACTGTATTTACCCCACTGCTACCCATTTTTCTAAAATTAATTGCCACATAAAGCAAGCACCTATGTTTCTGAATTTCGCACACATGGGTCCCAATGTACCACCTACAATCGGGCAAAGATTCATGTGTCGAACTTTAAAAATGAAAAAAGTTATAGGCATTCCTAGTTTTTATTAAAAAATTAATTGCCACAAAATGCCTGCACCAATCTTTCTGAAATTTCTCACAGATAACTACCCCTGACCCATCTACAAAGTGCCCAAATTACATCCTTCTATCTTTAAAAATGAAAAAGTTATAGGCATTTTTGTAACACAATACTAGGCTATGGGGAAATGCATTCAAAATGGCGTCCGATCTGAAAATTGGACATCCGATTTTCAGATCAGAATCGGATCCGATCCGCCCAACCTCCGATTCAATCCGATCCGGTCCACCAGGTCCAATCCCGATCCGCGATCCGATTTTATCCGGGGGGGTTAGTGCACATCCCTAGTTCCCTGTTGTAAGGCAAATTATTGGTGGTGAGGTTTGAATGGGCAATGAAGACCCATTCGCTTTGCAAAAGATGAAAGCCACTAGAACTGGTTTGTGGCTATGGATCAAGTATAGTGTACTGGTTAGAGTGCTGGACTGAGACTTGGGAGATCTGCGTTCTAGATCCCACTCAGTCATGAAGCTCAGTCATGAAGCTCACTTTGGGCCAGTCACTGACTCTCAGCCTAACAGATATTTGGGCAAAGTGATGCCCATGACACAGCACTCCAGAAATCACCTACAGTAGCACATCCAGTTTATAAATGTATATTTCACATTTCAGATCTGTTTATACTATTGCAAAGCTCATGCCACACTAATAGTCCTGCTCCCTTTCTGCTTTTTTGGCCCTGAGTCCCCTCAACAACAGAAGGGCTCCTGGATAATGCAAACGCAGATCATGCATAGTGAATCCCCAGTCTGAAATATTCATGCAATGTGACTCCACCCCCTCCCTCGTCTGCTTTGATCAGCCACCTCAGTCTCCTTCCCCCTCCCTGCTGGTAATATTCTAACCATGCAGCTGGGCCAGGGCCTGCCTTCAAGCCACACTGATTGGCTGTGCAGGGCTGTCCGTCATCCCACTGGTGGAGGGGCTGCCCTGCTTGTTTGCTATGAAAACTCGAGCTTAGAACTTTTTCAAACTTTCAAACTTTTCTGCACATTTAAACAGATTTCAAACGTCAACCGTTTTGGCATAAAACACCTGCTTTAGTCACAAATAAGAGTGTGCTACCATGCCACTTATAAACTGAGCCAGAACCAATCAGGAATAGGGAGCTTAATCTGCCTCACAGAGTTGTTGTGAGGATAAAATGGAGAAGAGGAGGAGGATCATGTATGCCTACTTGGGCTCCTTGGAGGAAAGCTGGGATATAAATATAACAACTGGATCAACGCAGCTGCCTTGAACTTGGCGGGGGGGGGGGTCATGGCAATGGAGACCATCATGCAGGGTGCCTACACCTCAAAATTCACCACTGCAGCACTGGTGATCCAGGGCATGTGGCTTTATGGGGAGAGCCTGCACACACAAGTCATGAGCAACACTTGTCTAAAAGGATACGTTTAACATTTGAACGGAGGAACAAAAACAGCATTATCAAAGCAGGCTTGTCGCACGCTTGGGAGAGAGTTCAACCTGAGCAGCAGCCATTGGACCATGGTGGGAATGGAGGGAGGCATGAGACAATTAAATGCATCGTTAGCTGTTCTGAGTCAGAAGGCGGCGTGAGCCAGGGACATTGCTGTCTCTTCGCAAAACGGCTAGAGCTCAGCAGCAAAGAACAACACTCCCGAATGTATGGAATTCATGGGGAAATCGTATCAAAGAGAACATTTCACACCTTGCTTTTTTGTTGGGGGGGTGTGTACCCAACTCCTTTGCCCTGAGAAATATCTCCGGTTGAATCATCTTACCTTCCCTCAGATCCCATAGATGTCTCACCTCGGAATCCACTGGCAACCTTAGGGTGAACCAATGCACAAAGTTTCATAGATGGATGGCCTTATCTCCCAGCAGTGACTTTCTTCAAGTCTGAAATGGGCTGCTGGAGATCAAACAGTGCAGAGGGAGCTTTTGCATTGCCTCAAACACAAGGCTTTTGAATGGAGACGGTGCCCTCACCAGCATCGAGTTGAGTCATCATGGGATGAATGTGTGTGTGAATGAAGCCACTCTGATACATTCCACTCTAATCTTACCAAAGTATATATATATATCTATTATTTACTACTGAGTTATTCAAAGCATTTCTATCCCTCTTCAGGCTTCCTGACCAGATTACAATAACGCATAATCCGGCAGCCCCTGTCCTTGGACTCACGATCTAAAAAACATGAGACACATGGAAAGGGATTGGGAGAAAGGGGGGGGGAATCCCTTTATGGTAATGTTTAAGTCAGTGGTTCCAACGAATGGGAATATGTGAAATGAACTCATCTGTTGTCCATCTGGGCTGGGCGTTCTTTGCTGTCCAGTTTCTCTTTTCTTTCTTCTCTTCTACAGTTTCTCTTCTTCTGAGTTCTAGCTTAATCTATTTGTTTTCCCATCCCTGGAGGGCAAGCTGTCCCTCAGATGCCCTTCTGAGGGCAGTCGGGGGAAGGAGGGTGGGTCCATCACTGGGGCCTACATAGTGGCCAGCTCACCAAGTTGTGTCTACTTCTACCTTCTCAATAATTTTGAACTTCCCATGGCTGTTTTAGCAGATCGAGATTTCTCCAATTCTCTTCCAAGTTTCTCAAATTGCTCCGGGATGTTGCTAAAAGTCAAATTCTGAGATATCTGTGGAGGGTCCTGTTCAGATGCAACAACAGAGGAGCTCTAAACGTAGTAAAAGCAGTCTTGATAAGACAAGTGACATTTCTGAGGGAGCTCCTGAGCATCCCTAGGTTGCCACGAAATTTTGTCTGAAGTGGAATGTTGAAGTCAGTGGGGAGATACCCATTTGTGTCAAAGTTCCAAAGAATTTGAAGGTGAATAATAATAATAATAATAATTCATAAAAGATTTGTGAAAATTCTGAGGGCTTCTGCACATTTCTAGAATTTTGCCAGAGGAAAAATAATTGAGGGCAGCTCCAAGGACAAGCTTACTTTACTTATGAGGAGGCACAGGACTGTGTGCAAGAGTCCTGTCTCTTTTATTGCTCCATTATCTTTCCTGCATCCTGTAGGCTTCCCACATTTCAGTTAAGGTCCAAGGGAAGACATCATGAGGTAACATAGCATTACCTGTTTTGGATGTGGTGACCAGGACCGAACACAGAATTCCAAGTGTGGTTGCACCATAAAGCGAGGGCAGTTTTATTTTCAATCCTGATCATGCCTAAAATGGAACTTGCCTTTTCCACAGCTACCACACACTGGGTCGACATTTTCACCAAGCTGTCCACCACAACCCCAAGATCTCTCTCTTGGTCAGTAACCACTAGCTCAGATCCCATCTGCTAATACCTGCAACACCCCCCAACATGTATCACTTCACAATTTATTTATTTTTTACATTGGACTGCATTTTATTTATTTATTTATTTATTACATTTGTATACCACCCCATAGCCGAAGCTCTCTGGGCAGATTACATAGGATTAAAAACAATTAAAAACAATATACAAAAATTAAAACAGCAAAAAACATACAACATATACACAATCTGTACATTTAAAAACCACTTCAACACTTCAAAAAACTACAAAAACAAAACAAAACAAACCCAGGCTCCTCAGATATTGCCAAATGCCTGAGAGAAGAGGAAAGTCTTGACCTGGTGCCAAAAAGATAACAATGTTGGCGCCAGGCGGGCCTTGTCGGGGAGATCGTTCCACAATTGGGGAGCCACCACAGAGAAGGCCCTCTCTCTTGTTGCCGACCTCTGAGCTTCCCTCGGAGGAGGCACTTGCAGGAGGGCCTTAGATGTTGAACATAGTGTTCGGGTAGGTTCATGTCGGGAAAGGCGTTCCATCAGGTATTGTGGTCCCAAGTCGTGTAAGGCTTTATAGGTTAAAAAACCAGCACCTTGAACCGGGCTCGGAAACATACAGGCAGCCAATGCAAGCGGGCCAGAGTAGGTCTTATATGTTCGAACCTGCTGGTTCCAGTTATCAATCTGGCCGCTGCATTTTGCACAAGCTGCAGCTTCCGAACCACCTTCAAAGGCAGCCCCACGTAGAGTGCATGCAGTAATCTAACTTGGAGGTTACCAGAGCATGGACAACTGAAGCCAGGTTATCCCTGTCCAGATAGGGACGTAGCTGGGCCACCAACCGAAGTTGGTAGAAGGCACTCCGTGCCACTGAGGCCACCTGCGCCTCAAGTGACAAAGATGGTTATAGGAAAACCCCCAAGCTACGAACCCGCTCCTTCAAGGGGAGTGCAACCCCATCCAGAACAGGTTGAACACCCTCCATCCGGTCAGCGGAACCACCCACTAACAGCGTCTCAGTCTTGTCTGGATTGAGTTTCAGTTTATTAGCCCTCATCCAGTCCATTGTCGCAGCCAGGCACTGGTTCAGCACATCCACAGCCTCACCTGATGAAGATGAAAAGGAGAAATAGAGCTGCGTGTCATCAGCGTACTGATGACAACGCACTCCAAAACTCCGGATGAACAGCATGGGGGACAAAACTGACACCTGCAGAACCCCATACTGGAGAATCCACGGGGCCGAGCAATGTTCCCCAAGCACCACCTTCTGGAGCAGACCCACCAAGTAGGAGCAGAACCACTGCAATGCAGTGCCTCCCACACCCAACTCAGCCAGTCGTCCCAGAAGGATACCATGGTCGATGGTATCGAAAACCGCTGAGAGATCAAGGAGAATCAACAGAGTCACACTCCCCCTGTCTTTCTCCCGACATAGGTCATCATACAGGGCGACCAAGGCTGTTTCCGTACCAAAACCAGGCCTGAAACCCAACTGAAATGGATCCAGATAATCAGTCTCATCCAAGAGTGCCTGGAGCTGGCTCGCAACCACCCGCTCCAGGACCTTGCCCAGGAATGGAACATTTGCTACTGGCCTGTAGTTATTAAGATTTTCAGGGTCCAGGGAAGATTTCTTTAGGAGTGGTCTCACTGCCACCTCTTTCAGGAGGCCTGGGACCACTCCCTCTTGCAAAGAGGTATTAATCACTTCCCTGGCCCAGCCAGTTGTTCCATCCCTGCTAGCTTTTATTAGCCAAGAGGGGCAAGGATCCAATATGGAAGTGGTTGCACGAACCTGTCCAAGCACCTTGTCAACATCCTCGAGCTGCACCAACTGAAACTCATCCAAGAAAACAGGACAAGCCTGTGCTCTGGATACCTCACTAGATTCATCTGTTATAACACTGGAGTCTAAGTCCTGATGGATGCCAGAGATTTTATACTGGAAGTGCCCAGCAAATGTATTACAGCGGGCCTCAGATGGTTCTACCATGTCCTTGGGGCCAGCATGTAAAAGCCCCCAGACAACTCTGAAAAGCTCCGCTGGGTGGCAGGTTGATGATTGAATAGTGGCAGCAAAGTATTGTTTTTTTGCTGCCCTCACTGCCCCTGAATACAGCTTACCATAAGCACTTACCAGTGTTTGATTGCATCCATCAGGAATTCGTCTCCATCTGTCCTCAAGCCATCTCCTGTTTTGTTTCATCACTCTCAGCTCCGGGGTATACCATGGAGCCGTATGAGCTCTACACAGGAGAGGGTGCTCAGGAGCAATCATGTCAACTGCCCAGGTCATTTCTGCATTCCACAGATCAATCAGGGTTTCGACAGGAGCACCACTCTTGCAGAGGGGAAAAGCTGCTGTAAGTCTGAACCTCAGCAGGTTGTGTTCTGACCATGACAGAGGGGTTGATGTAAAAGCCCACACTTTCAGATCACCATCTCCATGTCCAGTTGAAAAAACCAGGTCTAGAGTATGCCCTGCTACATGCGTTGGACCGATGGTATGTTGGGACAGTCCCATGGTTGTCATGGAGACCATGAAATCCTGAGCTGCCCCAGATAAAGTGCCCTCGGCATGAATGTTGACATCCCCCAGAACCAAGAGTCTGGGGGACCTCAACACTACACCAGAGACCACCTCTGTCAGCTCAGCTAGGGAGTCTGTTGAGCAGCGGGGTGGGCGGTACACCAACAGAATCCCTAATCTGTCCCGTTGGCCCAACACAAGGTGCAAACACTCCAGACCAGTAGTCACATGGACAGGGAGCCTGCAGAGGGGGATGGAATTCCTATAGACCACAGCAACCTCCCCTCCCCGGCCCTCAAGTCTACCCTGATGCTGAACCAAGTACCCCGGTGGGCATAACTGGGAGAGACTAACTCCTCCCTGCTCTCCCACCCAGGTCTCGGTTATACATGCCAGATCGGCTGCCTCATCCACAATTAAGTCGTGGATGAGGGAGATCTTATTATGCACTGATCTGGCATTTAAAAGCAGCACCCGGAGGCCTGAGGGCTGGCTGATAAGGCAACCAACAAGCTTGTGGGTGTGAGGGGGACCGGAACAAGGCACAGCCATTAACTGTCATTTAGATGCCCATGCTCTGAGTTTGGGGAGCTCCTCACAATCCCTTTTTGTTTTAACCACCCTAAATAATTTAATATAATCAGCAAACGTGGTCTGGGTCCATTTTGGCACTGAAGGAGCTCCTTATGTGATGTATGCGTGTCTGATGGGTGCCTGGCAACCATTCGCCCTTGTCCGGAGCCCCCATTCTGCGCGACAATGGAGGTTCCAAAAATTACAGAATTTTCCCTGCTGCATGAATGGCGGTTGTAAAGGCCCCGTTTACACAAGAGTAAAGGGGCAAACAGGGCATTCATACTTTTACTCTTGCATGACTGGGGCCTTTAAGGCTGCCATTTACGCAACTGGGAAATGCACATTTTCCATTGTGCGGCAGGAGAGATCAGGACAGACCGCAAATTTTACACACAAGCAACAATTATATAATAACAAGATTTATGGAATACTATGAAACAGTTATAAAATGTGGCTTAAAATTGCACGGCAAAAGGTGAAAGTAAAAAGTCTTAATACAATCTATAAAACTCTGCAAAACATTTATAAGTACTAGTAAAACATCGCTGAAATTATACAGTAAAAGATGGCAGATAAAAGTCATTTTTTAAACCAACTCAAAATATACTAGAGTGACAAGGACAGGCAAAACATCTCTATATTACAAGCATAACAGTTATCAAACCACAAAGGCAGTCTGTAGCATTTAATGTTCTTGTTTGCCAAGCACTTTTCAACTGGATAGACTTCTCCAGTGGCAGATATACAAGACTTCAAATTCCTGCTTCAAGATGCATCCAAAACATCCAATTCCAAAAATAGTGTCCCTCAGGACATAGGTCTTTTTTTTAGGGGGGGGGGAGGAAATAAAGAAATAATCTTGCTTTTGCATTTTTACTAATTTCCCCCAATTTTTTGCAAAATTCAGCAAAAAAATACAGCTCACCATGTTCTTAGAATGGATACTGTTAAGTATTTCCTTATGCCAGCCCAGAACTGTCTGAATAAAATCTTTAAATTTAAAGTTGAAGCAGCAAGCATCTATAAAAGTAGATTGAGCCACATTAGTTTCTGGGATTTCCCCATATATACAAAATTTTAAACAACCCAAATGAAATTATTTATAATCCCCATGGATTCTAGCTAATATGGTTTATCATGTGATTGATGCCAGTGGAAGTTAATCTTCATTTTCCGGTTGCTGGGCTTGTGTTGGGAGAAAGCTGTGAATGTTGCTATTGATTGATCTGGATTCTATTTTACTGAACACCGAGCTGTAAACATCAGCCAGAATAAAATCCTGGGTGAAATTGCAGGGTTTTGCAGGCTTGAAATCCTTCCCTGTCAACTCAAATATACCTTCCTTTGAAATTATTTTCTTTTGTGGCTGTTCTGCATCCCCAATGATTAGTACCACCTTATTTTTCTAGCAATGGGCTGCAGTTTGGTGCTAGGAGATAGGGAGATTATCTGGTTTTCTAGCCCCATTTCAAGAAAACAGGACAGAACTTCCCAACTTCCAGCTTTGTGCTGAAGCACTGTATTGGAAGATAGTGAAACAGAACCCACAAACTGGAGAAACTTCACCCACCTCCCTCAAAGCATCAATGAAAGGAAGTGAAACATACCTGAGAATGAGGAAAAACCAATGAAACCCCACCTCTGTTTGCAAGAGAAAATGTCATATGCCCCTGCTGGAGAAATGATCTTCAATGGAAGACCTGGCATTCCAAGAAACACACACCATGAAGAAGAAGGCTAGGAAGAGCCTGTGACTTTGGGGGAGATGGCCATGGTCCCATCCCTGCAAGGAGAAGGGGAACTCCACCCCTGAGACAGAGGCTAAGTGACCATCCATCCCCTGAGAAAGGCATGGCCTCAAGAGGCAGGCCAGAACAATCTCTGTGAGAAAGAGTGCCAATTTCCAAATGAAAGGCTCCTCATGAGGAGGACTTCTTCCAGAAGCCTCTGATGTGCTGCAGCTGAGGCAGAGGTGGGGCTCTGTAAGTTCTAGTTTATATGCTCTCAATTGACTTACTGGTTTCTTGAACAACATTTTTTATTTCAGTTCCTAGTACCTTGAAACCTTACTTCTTCTCCAAATATTGCAATGGACTGCTCTATTTTTATTTAAGCAATACCAAAATGGGCATGTTATGTGTGCAAAGCTGCATACAGAAAAGCACAGGCATTAGGTCAAAAGCATGCAAAAATGAGTATGGAGTTTTATGTGAACTTAAAAATGGAAAAAAATGAGAAACTCAGAGTAACTACAATGGATAGATACGTCCATCCACAACAGTGTTTTCATGGCAGAGGCAAAATCAGATACAAGGATGTCCTGATTTGTAACACAGACAGTAAACAGACATTACTTCAAAGCATAAAGCAAATGGATAGCTATTTTGAAAAAGGAAGCCTCCCTCCCTCCCCCCCCCCCCCCAATCTGGATCAGACCCACTGCATGTGGAAAGGATTCCTTCCTCACATGCACACACTAGAGTCAGGACAGAAAAAAGGAAGGAGTTCTTCACACATCACATAGTATGGAATTCGCTACCACAAAATGTAGTGATGGCCACCAATTTGGAAAGCTTTAAAAGGGGGGTGGATAAATTCCTGGGGAAGAATTTATTTATTTATTTATTGCATTTCTATGCCATCCAATAGCCGAAGCTCTCTGGGCAGTTCACAAAAGTTAAAACCATCATCCACAAATCCAAGTATAAAACATACAGCAGTATAAAAACGCAATATAAAAAATACAATATAAAAGCACAACTGGGGTAAAACCGAGCAGCAATGCAGACATTTATACAGATTCAAAACAGCAAGGTTAAAAGGCTAATATGATAAACTGTTAAAATATTAGGAAAACAAGGCTTCACCCAATGTCAAAAAGAGTATAATGTAGGCGCCAGGTGAACCTCTCTAGGAAGCTCATTCCACAGCCAGGGTGCCACAGCAGAGAAGGCCCTCCTCCTGGTAGCCACCTGCCTCACTTCTTTTGGCAGGGTCTCACGGAGAAGGACCCCTGAGGATGTTCTTAGGGTCTGGGTATGGGAGGAGGCGTTTCTTCAGAAAAACTGCCCCCAAGCCGTTTAGGGCTTTGAAAGTTAATACTACCACTTTGAATCAGGCCCGGACCTGGACCTGCAGCCAGTGAAGCTACAAAAGGACTAGAGTAATGTGGTCTCATTGGCCAGTCCCTGTTAACAGTCTGGCTGCCCTATTTTGTACCAGTTGAAGTTTCCGGACCGTTTTCAAAGGCAGCCCCAAGTATAATGCATTGCAGTAATCCAGCCGAGAGGTTATCAGAGTGTGGATAACTGTAGCTAGAATTTCTCTGTCCAGATAAGGGCGCAGTGGGTATATCAGCCTAAGCTGGTAAAAAGTGCTCCTTGCCACTGAGTTCACCTGTGCCTCAAGTGACAGTTTTGGATCCAGGAGCACCCCCAAGATATGAACCCAATCCTTTAGAGGGAGTGCAACCCCATCCAGAACAGGGTGAACATCACCTCGACGGACAGACAAACCACCCACAAACAGTATCTCTGTCTTGGCTGGATTGAGTCTCAGTTTATTGGCCCTCATCCAGTCCATTCCGGTGCCCAGGCACTGATTCAGAACAGCCACTGCCTCACTTGGGTTTGATAAAAGGAGAGGTAGAGCTGGGTGTCATCCACATATTGTTGACACCTCAGCCCACATCTCTGTATAACCTTTCCCAGGGCCTTCATTTAGATGTAGAACAGCATAGGGGATAAAATAGAGCCCTGTGGAACCCCATGGCCTATATGCCATGGCACAAAACAATAATCCCCGAGCACCACCTTCTGGAAGTGGCCATCCAAGTAGGAGCGGAACCATTGCAATGCAGTGCCTCCAACTCCCAGCCAGATAATCAATCCAGAAGGAAACCATGGTTGATGGTATTGAAAGGCTATCAATGGCTACCAGCCTAGCTAGGTGCTACCATTAGTATCAGAGGTAGTAAACCTATATAGCTCAGTTGCTCAGGAACATGGGTGGGAGGATACTGTTACACCATGTCCTGATTGTGGGTTTCTGGTTGTCAGCTGTTTGGCCACTGTGTGAACAGAATGTTTGTCTAGGTAGACCCTTGGTCTGATCCAGCATGGCTCTTCTTATGTTCTTATGTCCCAATTGAGAATGGGTCATTATGCCTCTTCTGAACTAAAAATGAAGCAAAGATGCAGCTGCTAACCTGTTAAAGAAATGTCTGTTTTTGTCCCCTCTGTCTCTTCACCACTATACAACAGCAACTACCTTTTTAGAACTCTTGCTGTCTGCCTCGACACTTTCAGATGGGATATGGTGTGTATTTGAATTCATAAGATGGGAGAGAGGGCAAGCATCTCTTGTAATTCAAATTCCTATCTCCCTCTTTCCATCTTTCTATCTACATGCACCTGCAGTTCTGTTGTGCCACAGGGTTTGTAAGGCCAGCTGCTGGAGAATATTCTATCTGTGCCAATTATGGCTTCCTCTCCACTTGCCATGACCCATCTAAAAGGCAGGGTGCCTGTAGGGCAGACACCTGCTTGGGCTTCCATGGCAGAGGCAAAGTGCTTCTGACTGAGTGATCGCAAGGTTGTTTTACTGAGAAACTGGATCTTGAAGGCGTGTGGAAAAAACATCTCCCAGTTGCTGAGTGTAAAAACAAAAAAAAAGATCTTCCCGCAGTTGGTGTCTGAAAGGAAGAGGGCAGGTGTCAGCTAGGTGGTGGAGATACACAGGAAAACATGTCAATATTCAGAAAAAGTGACAGGCAGAAAACTGACCAGCAACAGAACCACTGTGGGATCAGGGAGATTTTTCATAGGGAGACAAGAGATATTTCTTCTGTTCACATTTGGCTGAAAACTTGCCTACTTTCTCATGTTCAAACGGCAACATGAAGCGAAACTCACCTATTCTTCAAAATTTGCAAATTTTGCAATGGAGATCTTCACTGTAAAAACATGCATGCAAAAATCTGTATATAAGGGGAAAAACATTAAAAATGAATTATTTTAGGAAAACAAGTTTGCACGAACATGTATATCAAGCAGAACTGCAGACAAAAATGAGTGTATTAGGAGAAACATGCAGAAAAGCAATCATGAATGTTCATGTGGACAGTTTCTAAAAAACACTCAATGTTTGGAATGAACCAAACTTACAATTGGAAAAAAACTGGGATGTCCGTCACTAGAAAATCTGGGGTTTTCTTTTGGTTTGATGGAGTTATGTGGTGTGTATGACTAGCTTTGCATTTGCAAGCCAAGCTGGGTCTGTTACCTGAGCTCTGGGAACTTTTTTAAGGTTCCTCAGTTGGCACAGATTTCTGAGCAGTTTTCACACATTACAGCCGAATCTGTGCAAATTAAGAAGATACAGACATAATTTGTGCACATTCAGACATAATTTGTGCACATTTGGACATAATTTGGAAAAAACAAACTGAAGCTGAATCCAGATATGACGGAGGTGCTTATTGTCAAGGCCCCAAACCTGTGTTCAGAGGTGTGTCAACCTGTTCTTGATGAGGTTACACTCCCCCTGCATTCGCTGCTTGGGGGTGCTCCTGGATCCATCACTTCAAATGACAGCCCAGATATCTGTCCACAAAGTGCAGAAGTGGTCACTTTGTATTGGAATTTGTGAATATCAAATTATTGTGTCTAATTTCCCTCCCCTTGCACAGGGCGAAGGACTGTTAGATGTTAATTCAGAATCAGATTCTGAACTCGAACAGACATTCCAGTCCATACCAGAAGGGGAAGATGTGGTTCGCATAGCTTCGCCTCCAGTGCTTATCTCTCCTGATGTAAATAACCCTCCAGCTGATAAACAGCCCTCCTCTTCCGAAGGGGAGGGAGTAAGTAACCTTAGAGATGCCACATTCCGTAGGAGAGAAAAGCGCGCACATATCAAAGAGGTCAGGAGGTGGTGCTCGGAAAGATTAGGGGCTCAGAAAAAGCTTGATTTGGATTTCTCTCAGAAGTGACTCTTTCTCTTGAATAGATCAACTGTGTTGTTTGCTTAGCTAAATTACGCCTTGAGGCAAAACGCTGTCTACTTTTAACTCCCTTCAGCTGTAGGAAGGGGTCATTTGCTAAATAAAAGATTGATTGCTTTCCTAAGAGGCCTCCTTATTGACTTCAATGAATGCAAGGAGTTAGAGAGACATGACACAAATTCCCCAAGGATCCCTACTTGCAAGCTTTTTAAATTTCTCCATATCGTGCACCCGGCATATATATTTTTCCCTTGCAAGAATGAGGTGTTCTGGCCCAGTGAGCATCTCTTGCAATTTATGAATAAATGACACAAGCACAATGAACATGCCTTAATGTGTTCATTCTGACATTGACACTATGTCAGCAAACAAACTCTACGGCCCATTACAATTGGACGTTTTGTGGCACATAAAAGCTGCAGGCAGTGAGGAGTCATGTTTGGGCAGGGGCGGAGAAGGTGCATTAAACTACAACACACTCCCCCCCCCCCCCGTTGATGGCTTTTCATGTTTCACTTACTGAAAGGTGTTCCCAGCAAGCAGTATTCTGGCACAACGTCTTCCTAATGACACTGTGCAGTGGGGGGGTTGTTTGTGTCTATGTGCTAGGGGCACACTGGAATAAGCCTCTTGGTGTTGGGTGGTGCTGTGCAGAAGTCATGCGCCCTCTGGAAGTCTCCACTTTGAAGGATGGTTTGGAGCCCTCTAAGCCAAATGATTTGGAGGACCAGCCTCCATCAGAGAGCTTTGAGGAAGATTATGGTGACCTTGGGCAACTGGGGGAGACAACTGTCACCCCTTCAACATAGGTTTATTTATTTATTCAACACATTTATATCCCACCTTTTTCCCCTAAGGAATCCAAGGTGCCATTCATAATCCTCCTCCTCCTCTCCATTTTATCCTTACAACAACAACCCTGTGAGGTAGGCTGGGCTGAGAGTTTGTGACTGCCCTAAAGTCACCCAGGGAGGTTCCATGGCCGAGTGCGGACTAGAACCTGGATCTCCCAGCCCAACACTCTAGCCACTACACCACACTGCAGTCTGAGAGAGTTATCCCTCTACAAATCCATTTCCAAATCCAGCAGAATATGCACACCCACAAGAGTGCAGGTGGAAAGGTTCAGGGTTAGCCTGCTATGGGACATAGAATTGCTCCCTGGATGAACAAGGACTCCTCATGAGTAAAGGTATATTCATAAGCTAGACTCTGCTCATAAGTAGACTATTCTTCTTGGACATGCTCTGGAGAGGGCTTTGATGGTCCACGCTTAAAGCCTTTGGTTCAAAGCATAGAGTGATGGGACAATGTTGGTGTCCCAGACTTCTGCCAAGAAATATGAGAATCAGCAAAACCCGAGATTTCCAAAATCCACCCAATTCCATTTCAGAGCATCTTCCAACGTGAGTCTGTATCAGATTGCGAGCTTTATTTTTCCTTTCTGTGCAAAAATCCGTGCATATTTTGTGCATGTTTCCCAAAATGTACACATCAATTGTGTACATCTTTGCGTATGTCTTCGAAGTGTTCTTCTCTTATTTATTAAAGCATATTTGTCTGCATTTTTCAAAAGTATGTATTTCCCCCCTACATATTCTCCAAATATACAAATTCTGTTGGACTCATTTGTTTCAATCCACGAATCACACTGCAAGCTCAAAAACGTGCAGACTTTGGATAGAATCCAATGAAAGTTCTACTTTGTGTAGACCCATTGAAATGAATGAGATTAAGTTAATCATGACTAATTTAATTTCCATTCATTTCAATGGATCTACTCTGAATAGGTCTTCAGTTGGATTTTACCCTTTTACCGCAGATTGGGTCCGAGTCTGTGTTCGATCCAGAAGATGCAAACTGAGCGATCAAAAATAAACTGAACTGAATTTCTCAGACATCCCTTGTCTTGACTCATATTTTCTTGGTAACCTAACTCTTCTCTTTAGAACTGGCCTGAACTAATTCCCAAGAACTCTGTCTCTCCATCACTGGAAACAGTACAATAACCAAGGATGAGTTGTGCGCAATCCCCAGGCATATTGCCCTGGGATTTGGACCTGCCAATTTGGAAGCTGGAAATGATGGCAGAACATAAGTCATGGTTGGGGTTTCTGGGGAAGGGGACACTTAAGGGAGATGATAGAGCAAAAGAGATAGGAATGGGTGAGGATTGTATTTCAGTCAATGGGTTTATGGGAAGGCATACCATCCGGCAACCACAGTTTGCATTGCAACTGAAGACAGAAATAAACCCTTTGAAAAAGCCATAGCTGCAGTGTCAGCTAGGTAGGTCATCAAAAGGATTCAAGGGTTGGACCAATGGAAAGGTGATAGTCTCTGGAGCTTTTTAGCTTAGAAAATAGGGGAGAGCAAGTATGTTTTCTTTGCTTGACTCATTATTCCAATCTGGTTATTCCCACTTGTTTTAATTTCTCATTCCGGATGGACGGATCTGTCAATCTCCTTCTTGACAAGATTGGCAGATTTTTAAGGTCAAACTTGTTCTTTCGGCATGAGTTTGCTTTTTTAAAACCTGTATGGGAATTTATATATTTTTTGGTGCGCAGTTTACCCAAAGTACACATTTTAAAAATGTACACATTTCCCCAAGTGCTTTACATTTCCACAATTCAGTCTTGTGTACACTTTTCTCAAACGTATACATTTTCCACTGAGTTGAGCTGCATTTCAAAGCTTGCAAAAATACATCTATGTCTCAGCTCACTTAAAGGATCAGGAGGTGTGAATTGGGTATATCGTTTTTTAACACACACACCCCAATTCCCCCCTCCATCCGTATTCCTCATTCCCTTCAATTTGAAACCTAACTGTTAATTTGCTGCCTGTAGGTTTCAGTGTTTTCCATCCAAATGGCATTTTGTAAGGCATCCTATTATCTTTCAAAAGGATTAGGCTTGCTCATTTTCATATAGAAAGAAAAAAAAGTATACCTATTTTATATGCAATTTAAAAGGCACATAGACTATTTGAAATATAATGTATGTTTAGTCCAAGTCCTGTACCCCAATAACTATCCATGCAAACATTTTAAGCTCTTGGGACTGGTAAAGAAATTTGGTGATGCTCCCAAGTCTTGGAGGAGGCATCTAACCTTCAAACTTCTGTATTTAGCTTGAGACAGAAGAAAAGGCTATGATCGATTTTGCTAATTAGGCCAGGCCCACATTCTGTGTATATCTTTTGATTATGGTCGAGACAAAAAAGTAGGGATGTGCACTGGATCGGACCCGATCCACGATCCGAGTCCGGTCCAGTGGGAAATCGGATAAATTATCCGATTTCCGATCCGACAGCTGGATCGGCCGATCCAATCCGAACCGGTCCGAAAAGGCTCCGAACCGGTTCGGCGGATCGGCGGATCAGCGGGCGCCCACTGGCGCCCACCGCCGCTTCCATTGGCCGGCGCCAGCGGGCGCCCGCCGATGAAAGTGGACAGCGGGGGGGGGAGGAGGGGGCGGGAGGAGGGGGGCCCTTACTTTTCCGGCCCGTCCGCTCCCGTCCGGTGCCGGCGGCTACTACCAGCGGGCTCCATGGCCTGCTCCAGGGTGGCGCACCGGGTGATGTCATCACCCGGCGCGCTACTCTAGAGCAGGCCGCGGAGCCCGCTGGTAGTAGCCGCCGGCGCCGGACGGGAGCGGACGGGCCGGGAAGGTAAGCAGGGGGCGTGCGGAGGGGAGGAGGGGGGCCCTTACCTTTCCGGCCCGTCCGCTCCCGTCCGGTGCCGGCGGCTACTACCAGCGGGCTCCGCGGCCTGCTCCAGGGTGGCGCGCCGGGTGATCACCCGCCGCGCTACTCGAGAGCAAGTCGCAAAGCCGGCTGGCGGTAGCCACCGGCGCCGGTCGGGAGCGAATGGCCCTAACAGGTAAGCAGTGGTGGGGAAGGGGGCTTACCCCCCCCGGAGCCGTCCGCTTCTATCCGCAGGAGCCCGCGGGCGCCAGCGGATGGAAGCGGACGGCCCCAGGGGGGGTAGGGAGCATGGGGGAGGGGGCTTACCTACCGGGGCCGTCCACAGCGGACGGCCCCGGGGGGGAGGGAGTTAGGTCCCCCTAACCCACCCGCCGCCATTTTTTCCTCATAGACTTGCATTGCAATGCAAGTCTATGGGGGGAAAAATGGCGGCCGATCCAAAAATTTCCGATTTTTGGATCGGGATCATACTCGATCCGGTCCGGGGGGCCTCCGATTTTGTCCGAACCGATCCATGACAAAATTGGAGGTCCCGATCCGGGTCCCGATCCGATCCGGGGGGTCCGTGCACACCCCTACAAAAAAGACCTTCTCCCTAGATCCCTTGGGAGTTCAATGCATTGAGCAGGTGAAACATCTGGAGTGGCACGAGGTACTGGTTCCCCCTATTCGGCACTGGTTAGGCCTCATCTTGAGTATTGCATCCAGTTCTGGGCACCACATTTCAAGAAGGATGCAGACAAGCTGGAGGGGGTTCAGAGGAGGGCAATGAAGATGATCAGGGGCCTGGAAACAAAGCCCTATGGGAAGAGATTGAAAGAACTGGGCATGTTTAGATGAAGATTGAGGGGGAAACCTTAAGAAGAGAAAAACCTAAGAAGAGCCATGCTGGATCAGACTAAGGGTTCATCTAGTCCAGCATTCTATTCACACAATGGCCAAGCAGCTGTTTACAGGAAACTCACAAGCAGGACATGATGCAACAGCACCCTTCCACCCATGTTCCCCAGTACATAGGCATACTGCCTCTGATACTGGAGGTAGCATATAGCCATCAAGTCTATTAACCATTGATAGCCTTCTCCTCCAGTGCACCCCCCACCTTCTAAAACCATCCAAACTGGTGTCCATTGCTATGTCTTGTGGTAGAAAATTCCATAGTTAAACACCGAGCTGTGTGAAGAAGCCCTCCATTTAATCTGTCAAATCTATCACCAATCAGCTTCATGGGATGACCCCACTGGGTTCTAGTATCTAGTGAGAAGAAAACAACAACAACAACGTTAAGATGCAGCCTACCACAGGACAGAGAGTATGAGCATTTTGTTTCTGTTTGCAAATCAGATGAACATTATCCATTACAGTCCTAAAAGTGAACATAAGAGAAGCCCTTCCTCCAAAAATGCTCACAAATTCCTGGATTTGCAACCACATTAAGAAAATGCACTTTCTTTCTTTCTGAGGGGGTTGCACTCCCCTTAAAGGATCGGGTCCATAGTTTGGGGGTGCTCTTGGATCCAGAGCTGTCACTTGGAAGCACAGGTGAACTCGATGGCAAAGAGCACCTTTTACCAGCTTAGGCTGATATACCAACTGCACCCTTATCTGGACAGAGATAGCCTAGCTACAGTTATCCATGCTCTCATAACCTCTCGTTTGGATTACTGCAATGCGTTCTACGTGGGGCTGCCTTTGAAAACGGTCCAGAAACTTCAGCTGGTACAAAACAGGGCAGCCAGACTGTTAACAGGGACTGGCCAATAAGACCATATTATGCCAATCCTTTTCCAACTTCACTGGCTGCCGGTCCAGGTCCGGGTCCAATTCAAAATGCTGGTACTAACATTTAAAGCCCTAAATGACTTGGGGACAGGTTATCTAAAGGATAACTTGGGGACAGGTTATCTAAACGCCTCCTCCCATGTGTACCTGCCCGGACCCTAAGATCATCTACAGGGGTCCTTCTTCGTGAGCCCCTGCCAAATGAAGTGAGGCAGGTGGCCACTAGGAGGAGGGCTTTCTCTGCTGTGGCACCCCGGCTGTGGAATGAGCTCCCCAGAGAGGTTCACCTAGCGCCTACTTTGCGCTCTTTTCATCGCCAGGTGAAGACCTTTTTATTCTCCCAGTATTTTAACAGCTAATCAATTTTAATCCTTGCTATTTAAAATTTGTATTTTAATATGTATTAGTTCCTGCTGCTTGGTTTTATTCTGGTTGTGTTTTTATATTGTATGTTATTTTGTGTTTTTAGATTGTGGTTTGTTTTATATTTTTAAAAATGATTTCATGGTTTTAATTTTTGTGAACCGCCCAGAGAGCTTCGGCTATAGGGCGGTATAAAAATGCAATACATAAATAATTTCTTTCTTTCTTTCTTTCTTTCTTTCTTTCTTTCTAAAATGCATTTTCACTAGGGGTGTGCACGGACCCCCCGGATCGGATCGGGACCCGGATCGGGACCTCCAATTTTGTCCCGGACCGGTTCGGACAAAATCGGAGGCCCCCCGGACCGGATCGAGTCCGATCCCGACCCAAAAATCGTACATTTTTGGATCGGCCGCCATTTTTTTCCCCATAGACTTGCATTGCAATGCAAGTCTATGAGGAAAAAATGGCGGCGGGTGGGTAAGGGGGGGCCTAACTCCCTCCCCCCCCCCGGGGCCGTCCGCTGTGGACGGCCCCGGCAGGTAAACCCCCTCCCCCGCGCTCCCTACCCCCCCTGGGGCCGCCTGCTTCCATCCGCTGGCGCCCGCGGGCGCCAGCGGATAGAAGCGGACGGCTCCGGGGGGGGGGTAAGCCCCCTTCCCCGCCACTTACCTTCTCGGCACGTCCGGCGCCGGCGGCTACTACCAGCGGGCTCCGCGGCCTACTCTCGAGTAGCGCGCCGGGTGATGACATCACCCGGCGCGCCACCCTGGAGCAGGCCGCGGAGCCTGCTGGTAGTAGTAGGCGCCGGCGCCGGACGGGAGCCGCCGGGCCGGGCAGGTAAGGGCCCCCCTCCCCCCTCCCCCCTCCGCGCGCCCCCTCCTCCCCTCCACGCACCCCCTCCTTACCTTTCCGGCCCGGCGGCTCCCGTCCGGCGCCGGCGCCTACTACTTCCAGCAGGCTCCGCGGCCTGCTCTAGAGTAGCGCGCCGGGTGATGACATCCCCCGGCGCGCCATCCTAGAGCAGGCCGCGGAGCCTGCTGGGAGTAGTAGGCGCCGGCGCCGGACGGGAGCCGCCGGGCCGGAAAGGTAAGGGCCCCCCTCCCCCCTCCGCGCGCCCCCTCCTCCCCTCCACGCACCCCCTCCTTACCTTTCCGGCCCGGCGGCTCCCGTCCGGCGCCGGCGCCTACTACTTCCAGCAGGCTCCGCGGCCTGCTCTAGAGTAGCGCGCCGGGTGATGACATCACCCGGCGCGCCATCCTAGAGCAGGCCGCGGAGCCTGCTGGGAATAGTAGGCGCCGGCGCCGGACGGGAGCCGCCGGGCCGGAAAGGTAAGGGCCCCCCTCCCCCCTCCGCGCGCCCCCTCCTCCCCTCCACGCACCCCCTCCTTACCTTTCCGGCCCGGCGGCTCCCGTCCGGCGCCGGCGCCTACTACTTCCAGCAGGCTCCGCGGCCTGCTCTAGAGTAGCGCGCCGGGTGATGACATCACCCGGCGCGCCATCCTAGAGCAGGCCGCGGAGCCTGCTGGGAATAGTAGGCGCCGGCGCCGGACGGGAGCCGCCGGGCCGGAAAGGTAAGGGCCCCCCTCCCCCCTCCGCGCGCCCCCTCCTCCCCTCCACGCACCCCCTCCTTACCTTTCCGGCCCGGCGGCTCCCGTCCGGCGCCGGCGCCTACTACTTCCAGCAGGCTCCGCGGCCTGCTCTAGAGTAGCGCGCCGGGTGATGACATCACCCGGCGCGCCATCCTAGAGCAGGCCGCGGAGCCTGCTGGGAATAGTAGGCGCCGGCGCCGGACGGGAGCCGCCGGGCCGGAAAGGTAAGGGCCCCCCTCCCCCCTCCGCGCGCCCCCTCCTCCCCTCCACGCACCCCCTCCTTACCTTCCCGGCCCGGTGGCTCCCGTCCGGCGCCGGTGCCTACTACTACCAGCAGGCTCCGCGGCCTGCTCTAGAGTAGCGCGCCGGGTGATGACATCACCCGGCGCGCCACCCTAGAGCAGGCCGCGGAGCCTGCTAGTAGTAGTAGGCTCCGGCGCCGGACGGGAGCCACCGGGCCGAGAAGGTAAGTGCCCCCCTCCTCCCCCCCCCCGCTGTCCACTTTCATCGGCGGGCGCCCGCTGGCGCCCGCCAATGGAAGCGGCGGTGGGCGCCAGTGGGCGCCCGCCGATCCGCCGATCCGCCGAACCGGTTCGGAGCTTTTTCGGACCGGTTCGGATTGGATCGGCCGATCCAGCTGCGGGATCGGAAATCGGATAATTTATCCGATTTCCCACTGGACCGGACTCGGATCGTGGATCGGGTCCGATCCAGTGCACATCCCTAATTTTCACACTTTAGTCAATGGGGGAAAGTGCACGCTTTTGAAAAACGTGAACAGAAATGCGCACCTTTTTCATTCGAAATGTGCTCTTCCCCATTCCAATGAGTCAGAAAGCAGGTCAAAAATGAAAACAGGAAGGAGCTGAAATGGGGTTTGAAGTGAATTTAAGATAATTTGGGGGGAGCTCTAAATTGGGTCTCCTACCCCCAGCTTTTGTGGGGCAAAAGATGGATGCTGCCTTCGTGTCCTAGCTGGGGACTAGATGAAGCTTGGTATCACCTTGCAGGACCCTTCTTACATCCTTTTGATGTGTTTACACTGTACCAGGAAAAGGTGCTAACATCTGACTCTTACCTAGATGATTTTTGCAGGGAAAGTCTATCTGTTCTAATGCTTGCAGAAAGGGTGACATCTGTAACCTTCCTGTGAAGTTGTTGAACATGATTTACTTCCAAGAGAACGTGAAGTGCTAATGCCAGTTGGGTTTCCATCTGCTTAGGCTTGGCAAATCTACTTTTAACACCCCTTGAGGCATGTTGGTGTGGCATGTTTACAGCAAGCATAGGCGTGCGCACGGGGTGTGCTGGCTGTGCCCAGGCTCACCCTATTTTCCCAGGGCTGCCTCTGCTTTTCTGCCCCCCCCATCAAATCAGGGCTTTTAAAGAGGACAGGAAAGCCTCCAGAAAGCTGCCATTAGCATCCCTGGGGGAACTAGGCACTTTCCAGAGTCCCTGGAAAACACACTTTCTCACTCATTGATTGGAGCAGTGGAGGGGTGAGAAACCCCTCCCCTGCTCAATCAGGGCCTTTAAGGTGCACACCCTAATGAAATGAGCTGCACACGCCTATGGCAGCAGGTCAGGAGCTGGGCCTCTATGCCACATTTCACCAGCTGGGTCTATACTGAAACCAAGTCCCCCCTCCCTGATCTTTCATTGATAAAATACAGGAATTAGTTGGATGTTGTGTAAGGTTGTTGTAGTGCTAGGTATCATGACCTCTTAGATCAGAAGTCCCCAATGTGGAACCCTGTAGATGTATTGGACTACAATTCCCATCATACTGTCTGGGGATGAGAGGACTCAGAGGGCATCTATGGGGAAGGGTGTTTTAGATCAACCTGAAGGTGCCTTATTTGCATAGAGAAGTGTAATCTGTATGTCCCCAGCCAACAATGTTGCTCATCTTGCTCAAATTCTCATTCCCCTCCCCCTCAATTTTGGTATGTTTCTCCAGGACCTGAGAGAGAAATACAGGCATTTTTTTCACAATGTTTTTAGCAGTCTTTTCAGGAAACTTCATTCCTCTGTTTACTTTGGGCCTGTTCAGACAACACGCTAAGGCCTGGTTAGGCTGCTAACCCTTTTACAGAAAATGGCAGGTGAGCATCTCTAAACCATGGTTATGCAGCCACCATGGTTAGGAATGGTTCCCACAACATGCCAACTCATGATTCACATGGCACGCGAAGCCACTATGTTTCGCTCAAAATGCTTAGCATGTTCTCTGAACAGGGCCATTGGCATCATTGGTCCTTGTTCTCTGTTGCCTTTCCTGGCATCAATCCAGAGCCAAACCCTACTTGCTCTGTAATATTGGGATGGCACCACTATGCCAAAATTCACAAAGTTCCCCATGCCTATGAATGTGGGAGAAACTGACACATTTGTCATCCAGGCCCTGGCATTGGAGTGATGAACTGCTAAACATTTGGATTTGAAGCTCTGTGTATTCAACCATGTCTTCTGTGGTGCTGAATTGGGGTCACCACCTCTTTTTTATGTTGGGCTCCTCATCTTTAACAATTATATGTCAGGTAGTATATCATGGTCCCCTCCATGCAGGGATAGCTGTCCCTCCTGGTTTTGGCTGGTGCAGATGGGCGAGATTTTATTCGGTTAGTTCTTGATCACAGTTTACCAAAATTTACAACATTGTCCATATTCGGGAGAGTATGAACTTGAGAGTAAAAATCGAAATAAAAAAAATATGGGAGAAAGTAGGGAGGGACGGACTCACCCATGTCTGATTCTTGGGGTGCTCACCCTGCTGCTGCTACCATCCACCTCCACCCATGCCTTTACTCTTGTATAAATGGGATCTTTACATAATTTCCAGAGCCTCCAATGTTGCGCACAATGGAAGCTACGGATGAGGGTGGCATGCTGGCAGGCACTCAATGGGCTGTGTGGGCATTTGAGGCACAGGCCCATGAATGCACTGCAGGCACCTGATTGGGTTGGGTGGCAGACACGGGGAAGTTCATCAGATGTTTGGATCCAGTCGGGTGACTGCGACTTCCCTAGGAGAAAGCAAAGTTGATAGATTTACCCATCCCTATGAGAGGAACCCATACTCAACCCTCCCTTGCCAACTCCACATGGATCGGAAGATCAGTAGTGGTAGGAAATCCATGGAGATTCGGCCATTATGACATACCTTGGGAGGTTGTGGGATCTCCCACACTAGAGGCCTTCAAGAGGTGGCTGGACAACCATCTGTCAGGGATGCTTTAAGGTGGATTCCTGCACTAAGCAGGGGGTTGGACTTGATGGCCTTAGAGGACCCTTCCTACTTTACTATTCTATGATTCTATGATTCTTTCTTCTATAGATAGATAGATAGAACTTCTATGAGATTATGAGGAACCCTAGAGGGGCCACAGAACACAATTTGAAAACCATCATAATGTTGATCTGGCATTATGTTTGTACACCACAAAGTTGACATTTTCAACCCAATTCATTTCTTCTTTTGTACTAAATTACTCAATGCTGTGCCTTTTTTAAAATCCTCTTTTCCACATGAACAATAATGTTGAACTGAATGTCAGTCATCAGGCAAGCATAATTGGATTGTGGAAAGTGTTATATTGTGAATTAAGTTGACTGATGGGGGAAATGTCAGTATTATTAACCAGCTTCCTCGGGATGATAATTTTATGTCTATAAGGATGAATTGCAAAAGAGTACTCCAAGGCATCCATTCAAAATGATGGAGTCGTTTTAATAAAAGGCAGATTTCTCTTTCATATCATTGTTTTTAAACAGTTTATCTCCTTGCAGGAAAATGGCACCAAGTTAACAGCCAAATGTCAAGGTGCCTCTCTCTTTCTCTCTTTGTCTCTCTCTCTCTCTCTTTGTCTCTCTCTCTCTCTCTCTCTCTCTCTGTGTGTGTGTGTGTGTGTGTGTGTGTGTGTGAAAAGCTGATGGAAGCAGTTTTGCTTCAGAAATGTGGACGGCCCTGCATCGAAACAGATAAGCGAGGAGCTGGTTGAGAAATGTTCTGCAGAACCTTCCTCCTCACTGGAGGTGTCTGTCAATTCCTTGGAGGCAGAACAAGTTGTGAGGGATCCAAGGTGGAGGCCTCTCTTGTGAACACATTTTGACTCCTCTGCAGAGTTGATGCCACCTGGAACCTCAGATGCAGAGGACTCTTAGTCCTGTCCCATGAAGCAAATGGGGAATGTCTCATCCCTAAAATGGCATCTCTCAGTAATTTCACATTTTTGGATTCGTTAAAGCAGAGTTCCCCAACTGCTCACCCTCCAGATGGGTTAGACACACAACTTCCAGCATCTCTAGCCATTGCACCCATTGGCCATGCTGGGTGGGGATGATGGGGTTTGTAGTCCAACTTCCTCAGAGGGTGAATGGTTAGAGAAGGCTGCCTTAGAGGATGAGCAAAATCATATTCTCAGGGGCAACATTGATTGGGTTGCCAACTATCAAGAAAAAACAAAGCACACCAATGATGTTACTGAATATTGTGATCATTGAGACATATGAACGTTGGCCTCCCCTAATGCTTGCCTCAAATACGATGTGAATATTGTTGCACTGATAGCTTTTCTCTAGTTTCCACTTCCTCTCATTTGCCTGACACCCAACTCTCTCTCCCACAACTTAATTTGCATGCTTGCTGCTGGCATGCACTATTGATCAGAACCAAGCACTAGGAATGCTGGGAAATGTAGTTTTCACATTGCAGTTGACAGATGTTGGGGGCAGTGGATCCGAATGACCTCTAAATGGCCTCAATGAATAGGGATGGAGGGAAATTTGTTCAGTGCATATTCCCAGAAACTAACCTAAATATTAGGGCTATGCACAGATCTGGACCTGGATCCCAAATCTGGAGCAGATCGGGTTGATCTGGACCTCTCGGTTCCAATTCCAAACTGGGTCAGGGGAAGTCCAGATCGTTCCATACCGGATCGGGCCTGATCTGGATCTATCCAGAGAGTCGGGCCCATTGGCCTTCCAGGTCCCTGGGTGCCAGCTGCGCAGCCAGCACCCAGGGACCTGGAAGGCCGGCAGTGAGTCCATTGGACTCACCACCCTCCCTCCACTCTTCCTCCTCTCCCCACTCACCCACTGCAGTTCATGTTGCCTTCCACTGCTGTCCTCTGCCGTCTACTGTACTGAGAAACAGGCCTCGAGGCCTGCTTCTCAGTACAGTGGGCGGCAGAGGACAGCAGTGGAAGGCAGCACAGACCATTGTGGGTGAGTGGGGACCCCCTTCCTCTCTCTCTTCCCCCTTTCCCCAGCAGTGAACGACAGCATGAACAGTGGAGGGTGAGGGGGGAGAGGGGGGAGAGGGGGGGAGGGCGGTGAGTCCTTTTCCCCGCAGACTTGCAAATCTATGGGGGAAAGGAGGGTCTCCGGATCACGATCTGGAGACCTGAATCTGGTTCCGGATCCAGTTCCGAACCGGATCAGGGGAGGTCAAGATTGGGCCAGAGTGGATCGGCCTGAACTGGATTGCCTGGATCCGGATCAAGATCCGGTTTGGGGGGGCTGCACAGCCCTACTAAATGTGTATTTTCAAATCAATACTCAACCCAAAATTCATTAATCTATGGAACTTTGCACTTCTCTGAACCTTGCAATGGAGTTATTCAATAAAAAAAATGCATACAAAAATGTGTATATAATGGAAAAGTGCAAACAAAAGTACCAGTATTCATGAAAATTATGTTCAGTTTTCCAAATAAAATTGGCTTGCAAAAATGTGTGTTAGTCAAATTGCATACACACAAATGCATGTGTTATCAGAGCTGTGCACAAACGTGAGCATTAATTTCACGTGGGATGGTTTTTAAACAATCTCAAAGTCTGTGACAAGCCAAATTTAAGATTGGAAAAATGGGGAACTGACAGAAAACCAAAAATGACAAATTTGTCCATCCCTAGCAGCAAAACCCAATTTGAGTTGCAATTGATTTGAGACTAAACTCAATTATTTCCCAGGCTTTGGGCAAAATTATAGATGTATCAGCATTCCATTTTGCTTGCAAAACATGGGAAGATTAGTTAAAGCCTAAACATGAGCATGGGCACTTCTCCACCAGAAATATTCATAAATATATGTGTGTCTGTATTTTCACATTTATATCCCAAGTTTTTCCTTCAAGGTGGCATGCATAATCTCCCTCCTCTCCATTTTATCCTCACAACGACCACCCAGTAGATTGGGCTGAGAGCCTGTGACTGGCCCATAATCACCCAGTGAGCTTCCGTGGCCAGATGGGGACAAGAAGTCAGATCTCCTGGTTCCCAGTCCCACACTCTAACCACCGCACCACACTGGCTCATGATGATCTTTGTCTCATTCTGGATTTCCAGTTTGATTTGCGAAAATTTCCTGTTCACGAAGAGCAGGCAGTGACCGCAAATGCCCAAGATCAGCCGTGAGATGATGTCCGAGATCCCGAGGATTCTTCAACTCTTTCCTGTTCATCCATCTGTAGGGAAAATAATGTGTTTTTCCAAGCGAAATTACAAACTTAACCCTCTTCCCTAGCACCTCTCTTGACTCTGTCTCAACATCCCCACCCCAAATTGCTGAGCCACCTATGTGGCTTCGGGGACAATTTCAGAATTTCACTTTTGTAAGCCAGAATGTTGCACTTGTTGGCAGAATCCTTTAGTTTTAGTTGAGCTGGAATGTTTGGGGCCAAATTTAGCACTGTCTTTTTTAACCCAGCGCACATCCTTGAACTGTGGTTTTGAACTGTCGAAAATAACTGTGAAAAAAATAAACGTCATGGTGAGCTGTGTCGTTGCTGAGTCTTAGCAACCAGTGTTATTTCTCCTTTGGACCTATGAAGTCAACATCACAACCCCAGGGAAGTAGAGAGGAAAATACTGCTGTGGGATCCTCTCTCATCTACCTAAATAACATCATAAGAGCTTCTTATCTGAGGATTTGACAGAACTTTAATTACTGAGAGTATTTGTGGGCCTCTTGGCATGCATCACAGAAATCACAAAAAAAGTTCTGTTCAATTTGAGTTACTCCCCCACTTGTGACAGTAACTCACTGACAAAGTTTGTTTACTCCAGAGTTTCCTAACCTGGTGCACTCCAGAAGTGTTGGGCTACAAATACCATTATCCATAGCCAGCTAGGTCCCATAATCCCCAGGCAGTTATGATTTGGATTACAACTCTGATAATCCCTCAGCCAGCTATGTGTTAGACTATGTGTTAGACTACCAAAGACTTCCAAAATCTCTCATAGCTGTCTGGGGGATTGTGGGAGTTGTAATACAAAACATCTGGAGGACATCAGGTTCCAGAAAATTGGTTTACTCCATTTGCCCTTAGAGATCGCTAGATCTGTGTGCATGGCAAACCAGTGAATTACAGGAGGCAGCCTCTCTGTGAAGAACTATCAGGCCCCAGATTAATTTGCCCACCCAGGCTGACCATTGGATCCTCATGAACAGGAAGTAAAAAAATAATTTCCCGTTGCAGTTGAGCCTTATTTGAGTGGCAAGGTCTTCCTGCATGTTGGTATGTTCCTTGGATATATTTTGTTAGCCCTGAGTTCAGACGTGCTCCTTGTTACCCTGGTTTGTCCCCCTCTATTTCTGATATGCTGATTGGTCCTGAATTCTGGTTTGCTCCTTTCTCCTGTCTCCTGGTTTGTTCTTCAGTCATGAATTGCTCCCTCAAACCTGTCTCCTGGCTGGTCCTTTCATTGCGACTTATTTTCTGGTCCTGATTATTTTGGTATTTTTTTTCAGTGGGGGGGGGGAGCTTCCTGTTCAGACTGCTTCTTCCTCGTGTCATGATCCCAGCCAATCAGGGATCATATTAATGTGATGACATCACAATGCATCATAGTTCAGCAGACCTGGCATGGTGATAATGTTGCTGAGGGCAAGCATAGCTGTCGTAAAGGGGAGGACAGTGCTTCTTGTTTCCCATTCTTCTCAACCTACATTAGTGTGCATGTGGAGGGGGTGGGTACTGGAACAGAATAATACTTGCCCTGAATGCATGTTGAGGAAGACAGGGAGGGAAGCAAACTGTGGCTACTGTTATGGGTTCTGCTGGGACAATGATTGGTATGACATAGGAATAATGTTGCCTCAACTCATTTGTTCACTGAAAGTGTGTGGGTTCATAATCTGGGGATATGGCTAAGTAAGTTTGGGTAGATGACCCTTCTGACCTTCTCAGCCCTAGTTTTACCAACAATGCAATGTCTGTCGCTGTAGATTCCCCCTCCCCAGGAGTAAATGGCAACTATGACAACTCCTCAACTATGTCTCCTCAACAAAATTCAGGAGAGGAGAGGGTTCAAAATGCATTTCTTTTCTCAGCTCACAACAGCTAATACCTTTATGAGATGAGCACCTCATAGGCAGAAATTCTCACTTGGTACATTAAAATAAAATGAGATATGTTATATTTTATTATATTATATATGTCTTTATCACATTTATACCCTGCTTTTTTTTTTTTTGCAAGGAACCCAAAGCAGCATACATGATCCTCCTCTTCATTTTATCCTCCCAACAAGCCTGTGAGGTAGGTTGGTGTCAGGATGAGGCCCGATCTCCCTGGTGTGGATCCCAACTCAGAGGCTGAAGAAAAAGACCAGATGAGACAGGAAGTAGGCCAGGAAATTCTCCAAGACTCTCCAGGAGTCAAGGAGGAATCTTCCCAGGAGCTTATCAAACAGGATACCCAGGTTCAGAGATCATCTTCCCTCTCTTCCCCCTCTTCAGTCTTGTTGGAGGGGGAGGGAGCATTAGAATTGACAGATCCCAGAGTCTGCTGCAGGGTCAAGCAGGTGGTGTTGGGAGGAGGTGAGAGATGTTCCACTAGACTAGCAGAAGTTACAGCTTGAAGACCCTCCCTGTCAGGCATGGTAGGAAACGGTCCATTTACTTGATAGGCGACTCTCTTACTTTGTTAGACTAATTCAGCTTAGAGGATAGCGCCAAGCATTCACACTCTCTTCAGGTGCGAAGAGGTATCTGTTTACTGAATTGTGGATTGCACAGTGGACCTCTTTATTGTCTCACATCTTGACTGGAGGATTTGGAATTAGTACAGTTTAGATTGAGAGTCTGTGACTGGCCCAAAATCACCCATTGAGCTTCATCGCTGAGTGGGGACTAGAACTCAGATCTCCCAACTCTGAGTCCAACGCTCTGACTGTTAAACCACAATTTGTTGGCAGATATGCTTCTTTTGAACTGCCTGGCCTGTGTTGATGGATGTGATTGACTGTTTCCCCATAATTCTTTTTGTTGAGTTTATCATCAGGATACAAAGGTAAACTGAACACAAAAGAAGAAAATGAGTCAAACAAAATTAACCAAGAGCTCACATCCAATTTGAAGACCAAAAAAACCCCACAAAAAAAGATGGATAGAATGACTGAAGAAAATAAAGGTTGTCATGTAAGTTGAACAATAAGGCAAAAGCAGATTAAGTTGTATTCAGGCAAATGTCATTCCAAAATGCATTGATGAGCTAAGAGGGATTGAAGAAGGGATGAGTTATTATGGCTCATGTATCATATTAAGCAGAGATCAAGACCCTCTAGCTGAGGGGCAAAATTTGGCCTGCATGTGGGTCCCAATCCATGAACACCTGTAGCGGAGTCACTACCATCCTCTCAACCATCTTGCCCCAAAGGGGGTATTCACACCCGGTGATACTTATTATAAATCTCTGGCTCCAGGGAGGGTTCTCCCCCACAGGCGTGGTCATGCCACCACCTCTTTAAGGCATCAGGGACCACCCCATCACACAATAATGAATTCACTAACTCCTAGGGCTTGGTTGGCTTGCATATGTGGTGGGTGGAGCTATTACAAGTGTCTTAGAATCATAGAATAGTAGAGTTGGAAGGGGCCTCTAAGGCCATCGATTCCAACCCCCGCTCAATGCAGGAACCCAACTTAAAGCATCCCTGTCCATGTCCTCAGGGTGCACAAAATTTGATGAAGGGGTGCATTGAACACCTCATTTGGACCTGTTGTAACCGCAGCATTAGAATCCCTATGAAGGTGAACAATTTTGGTCCTCAGAATGTCTTTCAAAATTGTCATAGCAGGCCTCTGAGGGTTGCAGCAGCCCATTTGCCAATCCCTGTACCACCAAGGAAAGCTCTGCTGGATGGGAGATGCAACCCAACAATATTTGGAGGACAACTCATTCCCCATCTCTGTTATAGCTCCATCCCTTTCTCTGCATAACTCCTGCCTGGGTTTCATTTCTTGGCCATGCCATAGTGTGAACGAACCCAGAAACTGGCTTTTAGATATATATTATAACACAAAAGGACTGTTTGTTTGTTTGTTTAAGAGGCCAGATAACCTGGTTGCTTTTCCTGCAAAAAGCAATAGCTTTCAAGATATTGCCTGAATAAATTCAAGTACCCTTGCAGACTTTTTAAAAAATAGATCCTTATCACTATAAATTATACTTTTCTTTGCTGAATGCGATAAATGCTGATTGGGTTGGAGACAAGAGCCAGCAATCATTTAGAATATCAGACAGGGTAGTTATTTTCAAAACTGGGTGGGGTGGGTGGGTGGCGGAAACCATGGAAAACACTCAGGCAGTTCCTTATGTCCCCGTCAATGCATGCGTTCATGCATGCGTTCATTCATAAATGCTTTATATTGCTTTACCCTAAACTGGCGGACAACCAGGAGCAGGGATTGTGTTGGCATGAACACACAACAAGAGATTGCCTTTCAGGTTAGGGTTATTGCAACCTTCCCTCATAGGGGAGATGCTCCAGCCCCTTGATCATTTCAGTTGCCCTTTTCTGCCCTTTTCCTCCATCTTAGGGGCAAGCACTGACGGGGCCATGCCCAAAGGACTCCCAAATCCTGGAGTCCCACCTTCACTCCATCCAGCTCAGTGTAGAGCACAATTCTATACACCTCTATTCAGAAGTGAGTCCCATTCAGTGCAATGGGGCTCATGGCCACTAGCTGTTTGCCTATCATGAACCCAGGATTTGCCACCATTGCAGTACGGAGGCGAGTAAATAATGAGATGACACAGTATATATGGGTTTAAACATGGGCCACATTTATTAAAGATCTGCAAAGGTGGGGAACTCCTATGTGGGCATCTCATCCCTTGGCATCATCATGCCATAATCTAGGAATGGGCAACCCATTCTCAACCCCTGCGGTGGTGCCCTGCACCTCACCACTGCATGGGTTCCCCATTCAGGGTAGGGAGTCCTTCCTTTGTCACCGTCCCCGTGCTGCAGGCTTCGAGGGAGTGAGTAGGGTTGGCCTCCTAGGTAAACCTTTGACCCAATAGCAGGTGCCGCCAGACTCCCTGCCCTAGGTCTCTGGTACTACGCATCACCACCAATGGTGCCTGAGAATGCTCGCCAGTATTTCCCCATCCTCGAGATGCCCGCACCTAACCGCCACAGGGGGTGACAAGCGTCTGCTTAGTCGCTCCCCCCCACCTACCTAAGATCGTCTCCTGTAAACCCCTCTGCAGATCTGTTAAGAAAATGTCGTTGCCAGCTTCCGACAAATGTACACCATCTCTCCTAGTACACAATATTAAAGGGTGATTAATGCTGTAATCCCCGTGTTTAATTAACTCCCTATAGATCTCGTTATTCACTTTACATCTGGCACGCTCCATCGCCCGAGGGTCACTACCCTCTCTCCAATAGATCCTGGGAAGCACACAGGACCAAACAATCAGGACTCCAGGCCACTGCGCATGCAGGGTGCGAAAATCTGCTCCCGCTTGCAGCACGAGGGCTTTGCCCTTAAGCAGGCCGAGATCGTTGCCCCCCAGATGTATGACCACCACCTGCGGGGGAGCCTGCGACGCCGTCCGTTGTAACAATGTTGTGAGGAGGTCTTCCCACCTCATACCACGGCATCTGAGCCACTGTGTGGAGACTAGGTGGCTCAAGCACAGCTGTGATCTGAAACTGGACCTGAACACCCTCCTGCTGGCCCAAAAGACCATGCTGTGGCCACAAATGACCACACGAATAGAGCCGTGCCCTGGACGGAGATCTACAAATTAAACATGAGGCAGTTAAACATCCCTTGAACTTCGCTTAAGTGTTAAACTTTCTGACGTAGGTCTTCAAGGCCGGTGATCGCCATCTACCCACGTCTTGGACCTGAGAAGGTGTAAAACCAGCTGCAGCTGCGGTTGAGGCAGCCCCAATCCGAAAAGAGTGTGTACCAAACTGTGCACTCCCTAAACCTAGTGATGTTAACGCATGTTTTGTCACCGTCCAAAATTGATACTGCGTTAGGGGCGAGGCATCCTGGTGACAGAATAGGTAGCCTGCACTAACGCCCCTCAAAGCCACAAAAGCTTGCAGTGCTTTAACCGGGCAGAGCTCCTACACGGGGGCCTGATAGAACCTAACATCCGTGCCTACTCCTCTGTGATCCGTTTTTGATTTACGAAGCCGTATGTGAACTTCACCGGGCTTGAATCGCAAATCGCCAAACTGAATTGCCCTGTTGGACAAGTCGCCTCTTGATGAGGCCACCAGCTCTGAGATCCAAAACGCATCAAAAAACGTTGTTAACGCCGCTGCGTGGAATAGCCCTGCTTCATAACTGGAAGCACACAAAGACGGCCATCGCTCCCTTGGACCTAACAAGGTCTCCGGGAATAACGGGGATCTAGTGTCCCTGTTCCTAAGGGTGTCCCTGTTCCTAAGGGACTCCCTGAGCCAACCCTGCAAGGTACGCTTGACTCTAAAATCATTGGTGTAATCTGCTACCCCTCTCATCTGTGCCCAGAATGCCAAGGCGGTGAGCTTGCCCCATATAGTGAGAGCCACCAAGCCTTTCCTTCGTAGTGCCACGCAGTAGAGTAAAATTTGCTCCACCAGTATGGGCCAGGAATGATGCAGGTGCTCCGCGTTCCTGAATTCCACAAACTCCCTACCTGTCCTTTGGTACGATGCCCTGGTACTAGGTGCCATGGACTGCCATATAGCCCGCTACCTCGGACCTCCAATCTGCCAAAGACCCGGTGGCATGACCTCCGATGTCTGACGAGCCCAGGGAGCCAGCTGTTGGAACCACTGCACCTGATGATGCGATAAGCGTCCGCAATGTCATTGTTTAGGCCCGGTACATGACGAGCTCTGAACAAGACATTGTGTTTCAAACAGTGCAAGGTGAATACTCTGACTAATGCCATCACCCTGTTGTTGTGAGATGATAGGGAATTGATCACGTGGACCACGGCCAGATTGTTGCACCAGAATTGCACACTAGAGTTGGACAACTCTGTGGCCCAAATATGAAAAGCCACACAAATGGGAAAAAATTCCAAACATGTGTGGTTTCTAGACAGACCAGATGCTAACCAATCCGCTGGCCATGGTTCAGCGCACCAACGGTCCCTCCAGATTACGCCAAAGCCCCACGAGCCTGATGCGTCCGAGTGCACCTGCATCTCAGCCTTGAGCAGTAAATCCTGCCGCCAGAATGAAACCCCATTGAAGTGCTGCAGGAAGTCCTGCCATACCCTGATGTCTTCCCTCATGGGTCCCGAGACACATATCCTATGGTGTGGTGCCCGGAGGCCCGCCATAGCATTACAGAAACGTTTTAGGAAGGCTCTGCCTGGCGCAATTACCCGACAGGCTAAATTTAAATGGCCCACCAATTTTTGCAACTGCTTGAGTGAGACTTTCCTTTCCCGGCTCATCCACAGCAGCCTTTCCCTCAGCGCTTCCACTTTGTCCATAGGCAAGCACCAACATTGCTGAACCGAGTCTAGGTCGATCCCCAGGAACTTGAGAGTGGGTCAGGGACCTTCTGTTTTTTCCTGTGCTAGCGGGACGCCCAGCTCCTCAGAGAGGACCTTGAATTCCCTCATCAGAAACGCACAATGGCCGCTCCCCGCTGCCCCCGAGAACAGGAAGTCATCCAGATAATGAATCACTTCCTGTCCCCCTGTCCTGTCTTTAAGTGCCCACTCCAAGAAAGAGCTGAACCTCTCGAACATAGAGCAGGAAATGGAGCATCCCATTGGCAAGGCCCTGTCAATGTAGAACTGTCCCTGAAAGCAGAAACCTAACAAATTGAAATCTGCAGGGTTGATAGGCAAGAGGCGAAATGCTGCCTTGATGTCACACTTGCCCATCAGAGCCCCCCGCCCGTTCCTGGGGACCATGCGGATGGCGGAGTCAAAAGATGCATATTTCACGGAGCTAAGGTGCTCTGAGATTGCATCGTTGACAGATGCTCCTTTGGGAAATGATAAATTATGGATTAACCTAAACTCCCCCCGTGCTTTCTTTGGCACTATACCTAATGGGGACACCCTCAAATTGGGAATGGGTGGCTCAGTGAAAGGGCCCAGCACCCGCCCCGCCAACACTTCTTTCTGAATTTTTTCCCACACAAGAGATTCCAGTAGGAGCACTGATCGTTGATTCCTGGAAATTGAAGGAGACCTGCTACCTTGGAAAGGGATGCGAAAGCCGTCTACAAAACCTGACTCTAAATAGGCGGCATCTTGGCGCTTCGGATAACGAGCCAGTAACTTCACAAGAGGCTTGATTCTAATTGGGCTGGAGCCCTTTGGAAGTAGGCTGCTGGCCCCCCTGACTCTTGGGACCTGGGGGACCCCTATTTGTTCCCCCACCCCTCTTATTCCTAGGACAACTGGAGGCTGGGTGGTGTCCTGAACAAATGGAACAATCGTGCCTGTAACGGCACTGAGGCCGGATACAGAGCCCGCGAGAACTGAATTCCCAACAAGGCTGGCGGTGTTGAACCGCCTGCCCCGCATTCCATTTAACATTGGATGCGGGCTGCTGCCTGGCCACAATATGGCCGCTATCCGACCTATCCCCAAAACTTGGTTTGGCCAGAGTCATGTACTGCAGCCAAAGATCATTGTCTTTGGCATCCCAGAGTAGGGCGTGATCAAATGCGGCTTGACAATGAAATGATTGATCGTATGCCAGCCAGGCTCCTCCCTCATATTCGGAATATGCTCAATAAATAATATCGAGATATTTCGTCAAGATGGCCCCTTTCTCTGGGAAGCGCTGTTGCAGCACACCCATGTAAATGAGAAAACCGGGGAGCCAATTTGCCCAAGTTTTTGCCACCAGTTTCCTTTTCAATTTTTCTTCCTCTTTGTCGTATGACTTGTCCTTGTCAGGGTTCTCGATTTCCTTGAATAGTAGGGAGACTATGTCCACATATTCGCCCTTCCATATTTTTTCCCTTGTGGCTGGCAATAAGTGGTATCCCAGCGGGGCGGCCGTTGACCCCGATGGAATAGCAGCTTTGTCTGCGCCCGCATAGGGGTCGGCTACCTGCAGCCCTGTTCATGCCAGCTGAGCACCGAGTAATCCTGCCGGACCCTGCCACACCACGGCGCAAGCCACTTGCGTGGATGCTCTCGGTTGAGTGTCTGCCGCTAACGCGGTACTGGGCCCTGCCGTCGTCCCCTCCTGACCCAAGGTAGCATTCCTTTGCACGCCCCCGGCCCCTTCGGGCTGAGAATGCCTGGCCGTGGATGAGGGGATGTGTGGAGACGGAGCCGAATCCGGCAAATGAGCAGTGCTGACCACCCTGGTTGACACCGCTGGGCTGTCTACCATGTTCCCAGTGGAGGCTGTGTGTGTTGCGGCCGCATTGATGTTTGGTGCTGTCCAACTCATCCCCGGATACCATGGGAACCATCCCCATGGTTGCGGTAGATTTCCCATGGCCTGCGGGGGGGCTGGTGTCGGGTGCATTGGTTGCTCACCTTGCCCTAGAAGCCCGGCCGTTCCTGTAGATTGAGGTGAGAAAGGCACGTGTGGTGTGTGTACTTCGCCTCTATCCGGCTCTCTGGGAGGTGACATCACTGCAGATGATGAGCTCTCGCCTGTCTGCAGCACCGACCCCACCTGCGCCCGGTTCTGCGCTGTCTCGATGGCCTCCATTCTGCTAGAAAGAGATGCAAGTAACTCTTCCTGGTGCTGCCGTCTGGTTTGGTGATCCCCCCCCCATAGAAGAACTTTGTGAAAAAGTTGGCTGCTGTGCTATGTCTAGACCTTTGTCCTGCTCAACCACCTGTATTCTTGCTAATAAATCAGCTACATGTGGGTCCATGTCCTCATCTGAGGATGAACCACTCCCATGTCTGGGCCTTTTGAGTCGAGGGGGTGCTTTGCCTTTACCCTTCTTACCTCCCCTACCTTTTTTAGTAGGCATGTTTGTCACCCTGTGACAGAATGTGGCCACCCGAGACCGATGGACTCTGTGGCCAGGCAGACATCAAAATTCCCTCTAGGTTAGGTACTGCAAATTGATTAATTATTAATTTTACTTTATTATTATTATTATTATTATTATTATTTATTTATTTCTATTTCTATTTCTATTTCTATTTCTATTTATTTATTTATATTTAAGTATTTATTAATTTTTATTTTTATTTATTTATTTATTTATTTTTAAACCCTGCAGCCCTGCTAGGCTGACAGGCAAGCCAAGCCTTGCAAACTGCAGCTCCCTGTTTTTCCTCCCATGAACGCCGGGGGCGCCAAAGATCCTCCCCGAACAGGGAAAGCTCTCCCAATGGCCCTGGCCGGCCCAGCCGCGCACCAGCCTCTGCTGCCTCCTGACGCTCTCCCATCCCGAGCCCGGGCTGCCGAGGTAAGGCCGCTTCACCCCTGACGCTCCCTTGCCCCTCGCCGGTGGGCGCACTACCCCTCCCGCACCCGGCCGCCTGAATGGCGCCGGAGGCTCACGCCGGGCCTGACAGCACAAAAGACCCGTCAAACCAGCTTATGGAGCTGCGCCGTCTCCCTGGTTTTCCACCCCCAAGGCCCGAATCGCTGCTCTCCGCTGGCTTCTTCTCCAGCCCGGCTACCGCTGCGCCTGTGGGAGCCAAAGAACGAAGAGGGGGCGCTAGGGGAGTGGGGCCCTATACATAGCCTCGTCCCCTCCTCCCCCAAGTGGCACCACCTTGAGGCTGCCAATGGCTGCCTCCTTGTGTAGCCCACTTGCCCTGCCCACAAATAGCCTCCCCCGCCCAGGCGCGCCGGGCGTGGGTTGAGGTACTTGCATGCTAGCCTGGCCCCAGGTAGATGGGTACAGGATGGCAGCCTCAGTGTCCACCACCTTGCAGCTGATCTCTTGCAAAGGTCGCCTTCCTTGACAAGTTAGACCCTTGGCCCATCTTGTTCAGTATTGTCTAACACTGATGGGCAGCTGCTCTTTAGCATTCTGGATGGGGACATCTCTATTTCAAAAATGAAGAAGAAGAGGCAAAGGAAGGAGGAGGAGGAGGAGGAGACAATTGCTTTGGCTCCGATCTGAACTTCCATCTTTTCAGAGCATTGAGTGACTAAAAAAGGATTTTCAAGGGGAATGAATTGCATTTGATGCACTTATAGATGCCCATAAAGTTTAGATTTAAGACGGTTTTTGTGTTTTGTTTCTCACTTAAATGTTTTTAGTAATTTTCCACCCCCTGGGAGAAGCTTCATCTAGATAAAGAAGATTTTGTTTGGAATTCATTACTAAAGGGAACTTTTGATTATTTTTTTTAAAGCAAAGCTTAGAGAGGGGGAAAGGAATCACACTGTTATGCTTTGAAGTGCGAACGGAACAATTTATCATTGGATATATATATATATATATATATATATGGAAAAGAACAAGCTGATGAAATCTCTGGCCATAGAGCTTTTTTCCCCCCCTGAAAAAAAGATTTTGCAAGACTGCTTCAGCGATGTACTAGCTTATTTTACTTGATTTTAGGATTGTGTCAAATCTTATCCAGTTTTAGTTTGGGGATTGGAAAAGGTACAAAAATAGATTTCTATATATCCATTGTTTTCAAAGGAACACTGGAATCCCCCATTTTATTTCTTTGCTGTTCCTCCCATCATCCCTGACCATTAGCCACACTAGCTGGGGATGATGGGTGTTGTAGTTCAAACCATTTGGAAGGATCTGGGAATGGGAAGGTTGGCCTTTCTCCTTTGACTTGTAGAGACCTAGTGAATTCTTGTTGAAGTAGAGCCTTATTCAGGGGTTCTCAACCACCACACAATTAGAATGTCATCTTTGTTCTAGCTTTGAATTTTAATGTGAATGTACCAAATTTTTCATTTTTGAACCACTGTGCGAACTAAAACTCTGTTATCCTTCAAAATTTGCACTTCTTCAAATTTTGGAACAAAGTTGTTAAAAAAAAAACAAGCCTAGTAAGGACACAGACAAATGCAATTGTTAGTGGGAATTATATTCCAAGATAGACTATATCAGGAACATTGCATGCAAAAATGTGTAGATGAGGCAAAATGGTGTACAGAAATTCATGCATTAGGGGGAATGCACGGAAAAATGCATACACAATTTATTTTAAAATGAACATTCTTGGTGTTGTTCTGGAGAAATCTTGAAGTGATCTTCCATTAGACTGCATCACACTTCTCCGTGTCCACGTCCGTCTCTTTCTGCTTTGGTGTTCCTGAAGATTAGTAAAGCACCACATAAAAAGGATCCTGGAATATCTGGTTTGCTTGTTTTTGTGAGTGGTATTAATTAAGGTTGCAATCTTATTGGGTTGGCTGTAAAAAAACAAACTTTTCATGCCCCCTTCTGCTCTGCAATTTAGCTAGATAGGCTTTTTTTTCTTTTTGCCCATCTATCTGGGCCTCTGCAGAGTGGGAGGGAAAGAGGCCAGGGAGGCCGGAGATACAGCATAAGCCAGCCTCCTCAGTCCCCCTTCCTTTCCACTGGCATGCCCCCTTTCCCTTCTCACTGAGGTTGCCTTTGTGACCTCAAAGAGGCAGCTGGCATGGTTCACTCCATGCTGGCTGCAAGGGTGCTTGACTTCCTGGCTCTGAGGTCAAAGTGCTGTCCAGGATGTGGATCCAGGAATCTGAACTATCCTATGGCTCACTGGAATCTAAGTTGCCCCATACACTGGTAATGCACACTGGGGAAGAAACAAATGAATTGATGGAAGGCCAAATTCCCATTATGAAAACAGAAAGAGAACCTTCAAGCAACCGTGCACCCAATCACCTTGCCACACATATTGATAAAGGTGCACATGTGTAGGTTGTTAAGGTGTGCAGGCGTGTTCATGTGGAGATGTAAATCTATTGGAGGAACTAAAAGCTGCATCATGCAGAGGGCAACATTAAGGAATAGAAAAGTGAATGCTGCAGAACTTTGAATGCATCAATTCCACTTTGGAAACAATACAAAGCATCCAATGCATCATACGCACTAATATAGAATCATAGAATAGTAGAGATGGAAGGGGCCTATAAGGCCATCAAGTCCAACCCCCTGCTCAATGCAGGCATCCACCTTAAAGCACATATGCCAGATGGCTGTCCAGCTGCCTCTTGAATGCCTCTAGTGTGGGAGAGCCCACCACCTCCCTAGGTCATGGGTTCCATTGTCGTATTGCTCTAATAGTCAGAAAGGGCTTTGTTTTCAGACCCCTGATCATCCTCGTTGCTCTCCTCTGAACACGCTCCAGATTGTCTGCATCCTTCTTGAAGTGTGGTGCCCAGAGCTGGATGCAATACTCAAGATGAGGGCTAACCAGTGCCAAATAAAGGGGAACCAGTACCTCTCATGATTTGGATGCTATACTTCTATTTATGCAGCCCAAAACAGCATTTGCTTTTTTTGCAGCCACATCACACTGTTGGCTCATATCCAGCTTGTGATCTACAACAATTCCAAGATCTTTCTTGCTTGTAGTATTGCTGAGCCAAGTATACCCCATCTTGTAATTGTGCATTTGGGCCTCATCTACATCAAGCAGGATATTGCACTATGAAAGTGGTATGAAAGCAGTATATAAAAGGCAGGAGCCACACTAGTGCTTTATAGTGGTATTGAACACTAACAACTGTTGGGGCCCATTGGCACATACCATATACCACTATATCCTGCTTGGTGTTGCTCTTGCTTTTTAAATACCACTTTCATACTGCTTTCATGGTGCAATATCTTGCTTGGTATGGATGAGGCATTGGATTCTTTTTCCTAGGTGTAAAACTTGGCATTTTCTCTACTAAATTTCATTCTGTGGTTTTCAGCTCAGTGCTCCAGCCTATCAAGATCACTTTGAAGTTTGTTTCTGTCTTCCAGGGTATTAGCTATGTCGTCTGCAAATTTGATAAGCATTCCCTGCACCTCCTCGTCCAAACCACTCGTTACCTCCCCTCAGTTTGAGAAGAATGTAAATCATGCCATGCCAGCATAAGGGACCTGTAGCACAAGAACAATAGCATTAGTGGGAGCAAGAGGTTTTCATGGAAATTCCACTATGCGAGCTAATGCTATTGGTGTTGTGCTAGAGATGGGGGAAGTAGAAGGATTTCATTTCAGTTTACAAGCCGCCTGAATTTTCTGGGCCGACCTGAGCATGAAACAAGAGTCCATTTTCTGGGTGATGTTCACAGAGTCTTGAACTTGTGAACACATCCAAAAAATGATTTTTTTAAAAAAAAAACTTAAACACTTTGAAATGTGCATTTTTAAAGTGCATGTTCAGGCTTTAGCACTTTCCCCATTTAAATGAAATAAACAGGTTGGATGCAAAAGGGGGGCATGCCATGCTGAGCTTCTAAGGGAAGTTCAGAAGAATTCTGTGAGCTCAAACAGTCCTGGATCTTCCACCCATAGCTAGAGTGGCCTTATGTTTGACATTGGCACTCATTGCACAATGGATACTTTCCAAGATCTGGAGTTGGATTGAGGATCTGCCAACTCTGAGAAGAAGGCCTCCAGGTAGTGATGTGCAAATCAGCAAAACCCAACCTCGCTGAATTTCTTCAAATTTCATCTCAAAGCTTGTTCTGACTCAAGTCCACATCATACTGAGATCTTTGTGTTTTGTTCTTCTTGCATGGGAATCAGGGGTCTGGAAACAAAGCCCTATGGGGAGAGATTGAATGAACTAGGCATGTTTAGCCTGGAGAAGTAAAGATTGAGGGGAGACATGAAAGCACTCTTCAAATCCTTGAAAGGTTGTCACATAGAGGAGGGCCAGGATCTCTTCTTGATCAACCCAGAATGCAGGACACGGAATAATGGGCTCAATTTACAGGAAGCCAGATTCTGGCTGGACATCAGGAAAAACTTCCTGACTGTTAAGAGCGGTACAACAATGGAACCAATGACCTAGGGAGGTGGTGGGCTCTCCCACATTAGAGGCAGTCAAGAGGCAGCTGGACAATCATCTGTCCGGGATGCGTTAAGGTGGATTCCTGCATTGAGCAGGGGGTTGGACTCGATGGCCTTATAGGCCCCTTCCAAAACTACTATTCTATGATTCTATGAAATCCATGTGTTTTTTGTGCATATTTTATTTCCAAAATGTACAGATCAATGTTGTGCATTTTTGAAATGTAGGTATTCTTCCCCCATAGTTTAAAGAGCATTTGTCTGCATTTTTCAAATGTACACATGCTATTGAACACATGTTTTTGGTTCATGTATCCTTTAAGCTCAGAAATGTACGGACTGACTGCAGTTTGCATCTGAGTCTGTGTTTGGTCTGGAAGGCACAAAGTGAGTAAATCCTGATCAAAAAATTGAACTGAAATGTATTTCTTATACATCCCTAGCTCCAGCATCTTTGCCTTAGTTGGGGAGTCTCCTCTCCCTCTCTCCCCCACACCACCCCTCATCCCTGTCCATCCTTACTTTTTCCTGCCTTGCTTGGGATCACTGTTTCCCATGCCTACTGCTTTTTCTTCCATCACAAATTAGTTGCAGAAATGATCCCGCCTAATCTTTTAAAAGGGACTGAGTTAAAAGGCTACACATTTTAAGATAGAGCTGCGTGAAGACATCACTGAGGGTAAGTGAGGGCAACTGAAAGTGAGGGCAATCAGAATGAATACATTAACCATTCCCCAAGGAGTTCTGAGAAACGGGGAGGCACGCACATCATGCTGCGTAATGTGCAGAGTGGCTTTGAGTGGAGTTGATAGAGGGACTGAATCAGAAAGTCAGAAACTGAGATGACGTTTCAACTCAAACCTTTTCCTTGTCTCTAATGCAAATTCACTTCATCACTTGCTACATTGAGTATTCATAGCAAAGAAACTTTTTTAATGGAACAGGAGCCTGAGAAAGTCTTCTGCTGGATCTCCCTCCCTCCCCCCTCCTTGCCTTTACTAACATGTCGAAAATTAAAAAATAGTTGGACCAGATCCAATGCCTCCATTTATTTTCCTCTGAGTGGCAAGGGAGCCGAAGAGCCGTAATGCTCAGCTTTTGTCGCCTTGTCACTTTGATAAATTCTTTAGTAACATCTGACTTTAATGCAAAGAGAGACTTGCTTTACTCAGTGTTCGCTGTCACTTAAATGCCAGATGGAACAATAGCTCAGGTTGGGAATCAGAAGGCCTAATTTTGTGGACGGGGGGGGGGGGAAGGACGTGTACGCATTTTTGGCTAATCAGCAATTTACGTTTCTTCTTGTAAAAGCAAATTATGCATGACAAAGGGATTTGTTAAAAAAAAAATGACTGCCGTCTCTTGTTGCTTCTTTTCTGGATGGCTGGAAGTTAGGTGAACACTGGATTCTGCTTGGCCACCGATTCCCTTCTCTGGTTGCCACTGATTAGTAGAATGTCGTGACTCAAGCCCATCCCAGGCTTCTGCTCATGAAGTTTAGGCAAACTGACACACTCCAAAACAGTGAGACCTCTTTTATTGTGAAATCACACAGAATTCAAGCATAACGGTTTCATTTCTGCATACACACACTTGAAGCTAAAGACAGACCAGATAACTTTCAGGTACAACGGCTTAATGCGAACAGCAATCACTCAGGAGGAGACATTTAGAGTTCGCCCGTCCAATGTGAAACAGTCAGCAGCGGCCACACACACTGACTCATCAGGAACACGAGCAAAACTCAAAGGAGAAACCCCAGCATGGAAGTGCATGAAGTCTGACAGTACACAGATCCATCTTGTACCAAACCAGACTCAGCCTGCCAGGAACACTGAGCTGATCACGTAAGCAAGATGAACCTCTTTGATCTAGGAACCTCTCTGCCTGTAACAAAAGACTCTGAGAGGAGGCTCTCTCGCAGGTCACACACACACACAATTCCAGAACAGCAACGATCAGCCTCAGAGCTTCCCTGTGCCTGTACTTTGGCTCCATAGCATAGTTCTTAGAAATTCCAAGTCTAAATAGTAACAGAACATGTACAGAGTGCATCCAACATCTCCAAACTAGATAGAATCCCAAACACGAGGAGTTTCATGGCAAGCGTAGAACAGATGGTAACCATAGAACAGTCGAACAGATGTTTCCTAGCAAAGGGCCTCCCCTTTGCTTATTCCACTATATAGGATGGAGGCTGGCTAATTCCAAGCCACTTTGACAGACAGGGCTTCAGGCCTGTAATCCAAACTCATATGCCAACAGGGCAGCACGGTTCAACCTCCTCTTGATGACGACACTATGTGAGAGATAGCTTGCAAGATAGCCCCCACCTTTTGTAAACAAACATTCATTCTCAAGGAACCTCAAGGTCTCGGCTAGCAGCCACAGATAAGCACAGAACAGAGGCAGACTTTCTCACAACTGCCAAGCTTTCAACTTACAATTCACTAGGCCAGCCTAGTGAATTATCCATGAAGCACCTGACATCCGACATAGAAGTACTCTTGGACTTTTATTCAGAAACACCAGCACCACTTATTAGAATCCTGCTAGTCTTCAGAATGACATGGTACTATTGGGCCAATCTGATGCGAGAAACATACATGAACATATGTTGCTTAGAAATCAGACCATCGGTCAACTTTGTGGAGGATTCTATGTGGCCACCATGCTCCAGGTATTCAACCAAAGGTCTTTCAAACTTCTACTGAAGAAAAGTCATCTGAGCTTCCTTCTAGATCAAGGGTTGGCAGCTTGGTACCCTCCATTTGAGATGCATGAGAATTCGTCTTTTCTCGCAAAACATGCAAACATGTCCTTCTTTGAAGCCTCAAACTCTATTGTGAGTGTGAGCAGGTTCCATCAAAAATGTTCGCAAAATGCTGGACACGTGCTCAAGTTTGATTCACACAGTTCGATTTTGCGCAAATTCCCTAATTATTTCAAAGTTCCTTGTAGACCGAATTTGTGCATATTTCACTTTTGATTGCTGCTGGATTTGTGCATACCCCCCTCCCACGCACAGAGGGAGCAGCGATCACAACCATGGACAGGAATCAGGCTTGAGATGAGCGGTGAGGTGCGGTTCAGGGAATCCTAGTGATCTTGAACAATGCTGGTTTGCGCATCCCTCCTATCCATTGTGGAGGTTGCAAGGGCCTGGCATTCCCCTGCCATTTGCCCCCCACTGGACCATTTTCACTGTGCTGCCACCACATATCCGAGTCAGTCCAACTGCAGTGGCACATTCTCCGAGTATCTGGCAGCCATCCTCTCCCACCCCAAGTTGCCATGTCATGTAAAAATAGAGTATTTCCAAAAATATAATTTTGCACAAATGGTACCAGTAAAGTGGCCATTTCCATATCATTACAAGCTTTCTTCTTGTCCTCCTCTGTCCCACCACTGCATGTAACATTGTGCAAATTGCCCCTTTACAGCTGCCATTTGAGCAAGATTACATTTCCGAAATACCTAGGCCACCATTTTTATGTGAAATGGCAGCTCACATGGAGGACAGGCGGCTGCCAGACCTGGTTGTTGGGTGCGCAGTGGCTTAGCATGCAGGTCTGGACAACTCAATGAGCGGATCCTGGGCATGTGAGCAAGGGTGGAGCAGCTTATAGAGCACACGGTCAACCTGGATGGAGGTGAGTCCATCCATGCCTACCTTCTAAATGTTTTTGGAATACAACAATCCCTGACCACTGGCTATGCTTGCTGGGGCTTATGGAAGTTGTGTTCCAAAACATTTTGAGGACATCAGGCTGCCTACAACCATTCTAGGTAGGAAGCCTCCATAGTGTTTTTGGAGCAACATCTCTGCTTTCTTTTGGAACTGTCCATGGTCTGGGCAGAGGACAAACCTGTTTTCCTGAGCTCCCCACCTGTTAGTCCACTTACTTCTGCTTCTATAGATGGGCAACTCAACTGATGTCCAGTTCATGTCATGTTCACGTGTGTTCATCCATCAGTCTTCTCCACCTGTTTCTGCATCAATCTGCACTTTTTCAAAGCCTTGCATTCCAAGCATATTTAAATGCATATATTCAATGCATTCTTCTCAAAATGTGCATTTCTAAATGTATTTTGATACTTCATTTGAGCCAAGAACACCACCAGAACATTTTGAAGTGCAGAAAACCAGTGGACAACTGAATTCTAATCCATACATTAGACTGGGAGCTGTGAATTGTGACAGTTCATATTGGAATTTGCACAATAAATAAATACAAATGAATTCCAGTTTTTTCTTGGCTTTCTGTCTACACATGCAGCCAAGGCTCAGTTGTTTGTACCCACTACCATGGCTGTGATGAAATCATACCTAGAACTTTTCAGCCCCATTCACGGGCTGTAAAATGGGGTGCAATTTCACAAACTGTCTAGCGGAGGGTGCATTCTGAAATTCACATGGGTGTGGACTTACCGTTAGAAGTCAGGATGGATGGCTCCTCCCTACTTTAACACCCACACACCCACATACCCACACTCCTGACGATGGTAGCAGCAAGAGCAGAATTCATATGCATTGTGTCGTATCTTATAATATTTATTTACTTAATATACTTTTAAACCACCTAATAACCAGGAGTGTGGGGCTAGTTTATAGCTCATAAAATGGGAATATTGCAAGTCCCATCCTGTCCCACCTTTCTCCCTGATGTTTGGCCTTAACGACAGATGGAGAACACAAACCAAAGATTTGCTATACTGCAGAGGATGAAGAGAGGTCAGAGAAGTTTAAAAGGTGTGTGTGTGTGTGTGTGCATTTTTATACAACTCCCACAGTTTTGCTTGATGAAAATTGTGCCCAATTACGGAAAGTTTTTTAAAAAATGTCCAGAAGTCCACAGAATCTGTGCAGCTCTTAAAGGCCATTCCTCTGTGGATTCCGTGGGATGGATGAAAAGGAACCTGGTGTCCTTTTGATCTGTTGTAGATTTCTCCGACATCCATAGCCACCCCCCCCCTATGAATTTCTCCCTCCTCCACAACAAGAAAGGCCAACTCATTTCATGAATCCTCGATCCAGTTCTACCTAGTATCTATGGGCTCAATTGGGCCCAACCAGGACAGATGCTCAGTTGGTGCTTCACAATTCCTTGGATGATGGTATCTTCCAAAGAGGGCACAATAACAAAGGCACTCTCCTTCTCCCCCCACTTCTTCAGCTGCATTTCCAAGGGAAGCTACATTAATCGCATTGGAAATCCCTAAATCCTGTCAGTGCAGAGAAGCACATGAGATAGCCTGTGGGGAACTATTTGAGGATAATGATAATAACTGAATGTCTGGGGTGCAGAAGAATATTAGTTAATGTCTCTGATAATTTCTTCAGAGAGCAGAACTCTCTGAACACACTTGGTTATTTTCCTTATGGAATGGAGCTCAAGGTAACTTACGCACCGGAAGGTTACTGGTCTGACAGAAGAATTTAAGAGTGCACAAAGGACCCTGTTGGATCAGACAAAAGGTCTATCCAGTCTAGCATCCGTCCTGTTTCAGAAGCATGGTATGAAGGCCACAGGCCTCTCGTGTGGATGCTTCTCCAACCGACTGTTAGTTAGAGGCACAAATGAGACCTGAAACAAAAAAATATTGTAGTGTGGAGTGCTCCTGTTCATAGTTCTAGACAGCCAGCCATATCACCCTCTTCCAGGACACACCATTGTACTCTCCCTCTCACCAATTTCATCCCACACCCCAGAAACCAATCAGCACTCCATGCCCTCTGACCATGCTCAATCCTCGTTAGGCTGTTCTTTTTTTGTTTTTGGTGAGGGAGTCCTCTTGAGCTTTGTACCTCACCCTTTCTAGTCTAGCATCCTGTTCACAGAGTGGTCAACCAGTTGCCTGTGTGAAGCTCACAAGTAAGACATGAGTGCAACAGCACCCTTCCACTCATGTTCACTAGCAACTGGTGTACATAAGTATCTTGCCTCTGATACTGGACATAACGTGTACATGGCTTGGGACCACAATATCTGATGAAACACCTTTCCCGACGTGAACCTATCCAAACGCTACATTCAACATCTAAAGTCTTCCTCTGAGTGCCTTCTCCGAGGGAAGCTCGGAGGTCGGCAACAAGGGAGAAGGACTTCTCTGTGGTGGCCCCCCAATTGTGGAACAATCTCCCCAATGAGGCCTGCCTGGCACCAACATTGTTATCTTTTCGGCGCCAGGTCAAAACTTTCCTCTGTTCTCAGGCATTTAGCAATATCTGATGAGCCTGGGTCTGCTTTGTTTTTTAGGCTCATAGCTTTTAAAGATATTATAGTGGTTTTAAATGTATGTGTATATTGTATGTTTTTGCAGTTTACATTTTTGTATATTGTTTGTAAGTGTTTTAATCTTATGTAAACTGCCCAGAGAGCTTTGGCTATGGGGCAGTACACAAATGCAAATGCAAGTGCAAATAATAATAATAATAATAATAATAATAATAATAATAATAATGTGTAGCCATTGACATTTCTCAATTAATTTCTGTAATATTTTTTTAAAAGCTATCCAGGTTGCTGGCCATTGGTGCTTCTTGTGGTAGCAAATTCCACCGCTTAACTCGGCACTGTTCAGTACTTCCTTTTATCTGCCTTGAGAACTGTGAATATATAAAGGGGAACTGCAATATGGAGTGTTTCTATACAAGATACCCCCTCCCCTTCCTCTCCTTCCCAGCCTTGTCCTCTTCCAAGAGACTCTATTCCATTCCCCCAACTGTCAGCATTTTGTGCTTATGGGGCATGCTCAGCCCTTATTGGCCTGTTAGGGGTCCTCCCTGCTTAGCATTTGTGTCCTAAAGCCTGCTGATACCTTCCTGTGATGCATAGGAGGTACGTTTTCACTACATAAAGAATGACACTTGGAGAACTGAGTTTGCTATTTAGTAATAGAATATATGATTCTGCCTCTGAACACAGATGTTCCATCAAGCTACCATGGTCAACAGCTGTTTAAAGACCTGTTCGCCATAATGGATCTAATAATCTTTTAAAGGCACACCACCAGAACTGTGGCAGTAAATTCTATAAATGATGGGCTAAATCCAGACTTAGTCATCATAATAGTGGACCTATTGAACTCAAAGGGGCTTATGTTAGTTAGCATTCTACCCTGAGTATAACTAACGATGGATCCACCCCATTGTGTCCTATGAATGAGTCATTTCTCCACTTTGCACTGATTAGGGTTAGAGGAATCTGACAATTTTGCTTATCTTTCAGTTTTGGTTTCTTCCACGTTCCACATTCTTTTCAAATATGAAGACATGTGCAAACTTTTGACAAGTGATTACCCCAAATGAACTTTTTTTTCCACCCATTCCTGTTCCTGGATTTCCTGCCAATCAACTTACCCATATGTCTCAGAGCTCTAGCTTTTGAGAACAGAAGAAACACTTCTCTGTATTCTGTTTCTGGGTGGAATTCAGAGAGCTGGCTTTAAGATTTGATGTAATACGCCCTGGGGTCCACTTGTTTTTGAAGGGCTACATTTCAAAGGATATGATGGCTCCAGTCACTCACAGACATGAGCCAAAATGCAAGCAAAGGGCTCTTGAGACTCCTCCCTTCACATGATCTGCACCAGAGGCCTTAGCATTGTTCTCCATGCTTCCTCAGCTGTGACTCACTAGGCACGTTGTGAGAGCCCGCGGTGGAGTTGGAGTCTGACAGATGCCCTCTTGCTTGACTTCCCGGGCCCCACTCACCAAGCCGTAAAGGGGCCACTTATGCAACATTACTTTTATGGAAATCCTTGAGCCACCATTTCTACACAAAATGGTGGATCAGTATGGACATAGGCAGCTGTTGGGTGCACCCGTCGAGTTTGTGGCCGCTTGGCAAGTGGTTCTGGGTGGAGGCGGAGGCTCAGCAAGGAGGTTCTGGGAGGGAGGGAAGTGGCTTAACAACCACCTGAGAAATTTAATGCAGTGAGTTTGTCCATCCCTACTCTTCACTCCAAGGAAAATGGGTTAAGGAAGTTTTTGTTCATATCACAGAATGGACAGTTTCTGCAGCAGACTGGTGTTTTTCAAAGTCGTATGGATTCCATGAATATCTGGACTGCTTCCCCCAATTTCTTTCATTGACAAACATGCATTTGGACTATTTTGCACTAATGCGCGTTTGCTCATGAACAACGTTGTTGTACACGAAATCTAATTCCATCAATGAGCAGACAACATAATCACAGGTGCCTATTTACATAAATGAAGATTTCTGCAAAATGCACAAGCCATTTGAAGAACTTGAACAAATTTGATTGTAATTTGCTCCAATTACAGCTGCCATTAGCACATGATTTATTTATTTTTTTGCAAATTGTGCCTGCACTTTGCACAAATTGCTATTTATACAATTTTTTTTAAAAAAGTTCCTGGATTTTGGGAAGGAATGTGTGGCTTGGCTTGCTAATGCAAGCTGAATCGGGGGTGTTGCATAAACCCAGCAAGCCCCCAAAGGGCTGGATTTCCTAGCAATGGACATCCTTAGTCTAATAGCACCTACAGGTGGAGCAGACAGCAGTGGCGTCAGATGCTGATGTTAATGCTCAGGCAAACTCATACAGGTGCCAGTGGTCCTTCAGGTAGCCTGGTCCCAAGCCATGTAGGGCTCTATAGGTCATAACCAGCATTTGGAATATGTAGCCATTTAGGGCTTTAAAGGCCAAAACTGGCACCTTGAATTGGACATGGGGGAAAAAAACCAGCACAAAAGCTGAAAAACTGCTGAATGATTGGTGGTGGGAAGACAGGAAGTGGATTACTTTAGAATCAGCAGCCCCGACCATAAGTGACCATTTCAAGTTGGAAGAATGAAGGGTGCCCTGATTTTATTTTGTACACAAGAAGTTTGGGGAATGCTTGGTATTCTACCATCACTAGCTTGACTCTCGCAGATTGATCATGAAGTTCTTTTGGTGGAAACTTCCAGTGTACGATATTAATTCCATTCTGTTTGTTCTGCTTGGACCCTTCAGTGTATTGGAATTCATAGATTCCCTCCTGTGCCACAGAGGATCCATCCCACCCCCTCCAATGATCCTTCTACTAAATTAAAAAACAAACCCATGATTTAGAACGTTATTTGCTTGGGAGCTCTCTCCGAGCACAGCTGCCGCTTTGAATAGAGGACTTGAATATTCATTTGCAAAATGTATAATTTATAGTTATGGCAGATGATTCATAATTTAAATGTTATTGCCCTAAATTAACTATAGCATTTCAAACTTGCGAGAGACACTTAAACATAAAATCATAAAATGATGCCAAAACAGGAAAAGTGCGCGCACACACACAAATCATTGAGCTGTAAAGGTCTCCCTCCATGCCTGCATATTCTACCCTTGTGCTTTGGCAGGGTTCAGTAGCCATAGATACCTCTCATTAAGATGCTGGGGTGGAAGAATTAGAGGTGTTTGAACTCACTAAAATTTTCCAAACATCACTTGGAAGCTTGGTTTGGCTTTTTTTCTGTTCATCCAAGTGGGAAAAGTGTGCATTTCTGTGCACATTTCCCAAAAGCATGGAGGTATCTCCATTGTCATGAAAAATACTCTTTTCTTTCTTTTCTTTTGTTCTTTGTCTCCCCCCCTTTTGATGGAGTTGAAAATCTGCATTTCAAAGTGTGCCTTTAAAAAGCCACAGCACGTTTTTCTAACACACTTGCAAGTTCACAACTGTGCAAACAAGTTTTTAAAAAAGTGATCCTGTTTGCATTCAGCACTGCTTATAATGCATTTTTGAAGCCGACTGAAGCTTACACTGCGAGGTGGCTGAGCGTGCTGTGTGTGTGCTTTCTTTCTTTTACACATCTCTCCATTGCTCTGTGGCCTCCCAGGCTTCCCAGGCTTCCTGATCTGAAAAACTCCTATGAGAGAAATTACCTCATGATGTTTCCCCCTGGGCTTTCACAGAAGAATGGGAAGCTAAGGAGTTTACAGGCTGACAGAGATATAATTGTACAATGAACGACAAGGCACACATACATTCTCTTTGATCACCTTGTAAGTAAAGTAAACACAAGAACTCTGAACCCGACCCATGAACATTTCTCTCTGACATTTTCTTCTCCCTTGAATTTCTGTTGAAAAGCAATTTATTTTCCCAGCAAATTGAATATTCGGTACTGGTTAGGCCTCATCTTGAGTATTGCATCCAATTCTGGGCACCACACTTCAAGAAGGATGCAGACAAGCTGGTGCATGTTTAGAAGAGGGCAACAAGGTTGATCAGGTGTCTGGAAACAAAGCCCTATGAGGAGAGATGGAAAGAACTAGGCATGTTTAGCCTGCACAAGAGAAGATTGAGGGGAGACATCATAGCAGTCTTCAAATCCTAGAAAGGTTGTCACACAGAGGAGGGCCAGGATCTCTTCTCGATCAACCAAGAATGTAGGACATGGAATAATGTGCTCAAGTTACAGGAAGCCAGATTCCTGCTGGACATCAGGAAAAACTTTCTGACTGTTAGAGCAATATGACAATGGAACCCATGACCTAGGGAGGTGGTGGGCTCTCCCACACTAGAGGCATTCAAGAGGCAGCTGGACAACCATCTGTCAGGGATGCTTTAAGGGGGATTCCTGCATTGAGCAGGGGGCTGGAATCAATGGCCTCGTAGGCCCCTTCCACTATTCTGTGATTCAATGAAATTTTCAGCATAGCACTAGACACCATTGGATGGTTGATTGATAGATGACTTTGCCTGTGGGCCAGTTCTTTAACCTGAGGTTGCAAAGGTTGAAACCTGTTCATAAGTCACACTATTTGACACAGTCTCCCTGCTGCCTAAACCCAGGTATGGATGGACAGTATGACCAATACGAGGTCCCAGCATTGTACTTCAGGTCCAGCAGCCCTCTGACGATGAGGTGTCTAGTAGCAGTGGCTCCAAGAGGAGTTAGAACCAGTTCCTGGAGCTTTGCAAGAGGGATCCTCCATTTTGGATACCATACTCTATCCTCTTTTTTTAGATTAAAGATTTTTATTCTATTTCACTATTAAAAAACATAAAAACAAAACTTACAAGACATACAACAATTAAGAGGACCCCCTACCTTTCCCACAGCAATTTCATAAATTCTTTTAAAAAGAAAATAAAACATAGAAATTTAAAAAAACCATCCTCCCATTCTAACACAACTAAATGTTAGCATTCTTATTCCCCTAATATTAAAAGTTACAAAAACAGACCACAAGTAAAAATAACCCCCCTAGTCTTCTCTTATAAAATGTTTCATTCAATATAAGAAAACCCTCTTCTCTTCTCTTACAAATTGTAAAATTAACCAAATCTTTCTCCCTTTCTCCCTCTTATTTCTCCCTTGTTACAACATAAAACTTCACACAATTTTCTATTTGCTTCAAATATTTCAATACTTCATTATTTAACTTGCCTAATTACTATTCCCCTTTTCAATTCCAACCAATAAAAAAAGAAAAAACCCAAACCCAACAAGAGTCCAAAAAAAAAATTCCACTTGTCTCGAAGATAGCTTGCGGAGGTGGAGGCGATAAATAACGAGTCGACACAAGTGTATGGATTTTAAACATGGGCCACATTTATTAAAGATCTGCAAGAGGGGTAAATTCTCTCACACATGGCTCCTTCAGGCCATTTCTAGGAGTGGGCGACCCATTCATAGCCCCAAAAGTGGCGCCATACACTTTGCCACTCCATGGGCTCCCCTATCAGGGTAGGGAGACCTTCCGGTGGCACCGTCCCCATGCCGCATGGCTCCAAGGGGGTGAGGAGGGTTGGTCTCATAGGTAAGCCTTCAACCCAATGACAGGTGCCACACGACTCCCTGCCATAGGCTTCAGGCACTACCCATCACCCCCAAAGGTGCCTGAGAATGCTCACCAGATTCCCCCCCCCACTTGAGATGCCCACACCTAACCGCCAACAAAATGTGACCTATTAATACCGAATTAACCTATTTACAACACCCAACTTGTCTCACAGTGTGGAGTAGGCGAAAAAACTCATAACCAAGTTAGATTATGAGCAAAAAATTCCTACTCGGCTTCCAAAAGGACAACCAGCGAGCCCCCACTGCCTACAAGGGAGGGAGGGAGGGAGGGAGGGAGGGAGCCAAGAAAGTGAAGAGGGGTTTGGAGGGAGGCACCGCGATTACAAAGCTGTGCCCCGCCCCATCTCCCCGTGGCGCCAAATGTCTGCTGGCCAATGACCAGCCGCCACACTCCTCATATCTCACCCCGCCCACAATCAGCCTCCCCCCACCCAGGCGCGCCGGGCGGGGTCTTGAGGCGGATCTCCAATCTTTCAATGTTAATCCGCCTCAAGGAAAACAAATTCCAAGCCCCTTACCAGTCTCCTGTAAATTCACCTTTCTCCATCACAGTTAATCTAAAAATGTCCAATTCTTCTCTTATAAAATTTTTAAACTTAACCCAAACCTTTCTCCCTTTTCCCCTTTTATTTCTCCCTTATAACACATAAAACTTACCCTTAAACCAATCTTATAACTCACAGCAATTTTAAGCTTATATCCTCCCCACCCAAAGGCATATTACTTAATGCTTCATTATTTACTAAACAATTTTATACCCTTTTCCCAACAGCATTGTGTCTGTTCTTATTCATGTTGTAAATATATTTAAATAATAATAATAATAATAATAACAATAATAATAATAATAATAATAATAATACCCAACAACAAAACAAATCCAACAAGAGTCCAGAAAAAAATCCACTTGTTCACATCTCCAATCTTTTGATGTTAATCCATCTCAGGGAAAACAAATTCCAAACCTCTTTACCAGTCCCTTCAAAGTTTCTCCTGTAAATTCCACTTTTCTCCATCACAGTTCCAAGTACAACTCTGAGTCAAGAAAAAAAAGACAAACAAACAAAAAAAATGGCCACACTTTTCTCTTCCTTCTTCTCCTTTCCACACTGTCTTCCATTTTAACACACAGTCTTGGCCACGCTTTCCCCTTCCCTTCTTCTGCTGCTGCCGCCATCTTAGTCTTTCTTCTCCTTCCCCACTATCTTCCATTTTAATACACAGTCTTTAAAAACACTTTTTCTTCTTTCCTAAATTGCTCTCTCACCGTAATTCAATTTTCTTAAATGCATCTCTCAAACAGCACCCAACCCATAGTTATACTTTTCTTTGAAGAAGATAAATTAACTCACTCACTGAATAACGTGTAGAAAAGAAAATATTTCTTATCTGCACCACAGCAGTAACATCACTCTTCACTCCCAATGTTTTTCTCCATTGAAAAAATAAAAGTTATTCAGTCTTGTGTTTAAATCTGGATCTGTTCAACAGGGAGAGACTTTCAGATGTTGACAACTCTCTTGCTCCCCCCTCTCTCTTCCCCCCTTCCTCTTGTTCTTCTTCCAAATCTTTTCTTCATTATTTTGAAATAACTCTCCCACTATATACTGGGAGAAGATGTTAAATACCTGCCAACCAGTTGTTAACCCTTCACTTCACTGCAACAGAAGCACCCTGTCCATTCCGATGTTATCCAATTCGGGGGATGAAGACAGAACAACCTTCCAGCCTGAAATGGCATCTGAGCGATGTCAGCCACAGTCCCACTCTCCCATGCTGAAAATCTGACAAAACAACTTCATGACCTCATGGAATGAGCTTACGGGACCCTTTGTGGCATGCTCTTCACATTCCCCTTTTTCTGGGGAATAAAAACTCCACCTGGGAAACTCCCAGAGAGCTAGAGCTATCCAGTCACAACAGAGTTCAAAGCTCTGCTGCCTCAGTCATCCATGTCTTCACCAGAAGTCCTCCATACTCTATCCTCTTGATCTCAGGAGGCACCATTGTCTTCTGACTCTGAAGAGTGGACTTCAAACTCCTCCCATGAGCAGGAAATTTCTGAACCAGCTCCCAAGATCCTCCTCATCACCACAAAGAAGCCAGTAGCTGTGAAAAAGGGCATTTGCCTTTTAAATAACAATACCCAGATGTAGCACACAAGATCTATTGGATCAGAACAATGGTCCATCTGGTCTAGAATTTTGTTCACACAGTGGCCAACCAGCTGTTGACCAAGAACCCACAAGCAGGACAAGAGTGCAACAGTGTCCTTCCACCCATGTTCCCCAGCAATTAGTGTTCATAGGCTTACTGCTTTGGATAATGGAGGAAGGACTGGTAGCCATTGATAGCCTTTTCCCCCAGGAGTTTATCTAACACCCTTGAGGAAATGGAGCTTTCAGAAGGACTCTCCTGGCCTGGCTACAAAACTCTGCTAATTGCACTATGCCAGTGCTAGGGCAACTTGTCATACCCAGATATAACATTGCTCTCCATGGTCCTAAAATTGAAGACAACATCCCTCAACTAGAACTTGAAATCCTATCCAGAGCTCTGAACTTAATATACCCATTTCTTTGGCATCAACTCCCTGTCTCCTCGCTTGAGCCAACTCTTTCTAGGGATGCTGGGATCTATCATTGAAGAGGATGCTCAACCACTGTCCTCCCCCTGCCACATTTAAAAAGTGCTCTGATCAATGAATATTGGGTAGCTGGGTCTGGAAGATGCTATCATAATTGCCCACAATACTTTCAGTGTAAGAGAGCTGGGGCTCCACTGGTGTAGGAGGAGCTCCACCACTTTGCCAAGGGTGGCCTCAAACCTGGAGTCAGTCTTGGTGGCAGCTGTGATTAGACATGCCAGAGAAATTCTCAATGGAATCAAAGAACTTGGGATGTTTATGAATCCCTCACATGGATTTTGCAGCAGGCCAGATTCACCCCCAGTCACACAGATTTAGTGGACTTGTGGACTATTTTTACACTGAACAGAATTTTATGCAAATTTAGTTCATTAAAATATGTAAAATTATTATTATTATTATTATTATTATTATTATTATTATTTCTATACTACCCCATAGCCAAAGCTCTCTGGGTGGCTTACATAAGATTAAAATAATTAAAAACAATACACAAAATTTGAAACCATAAATACATAGAGCGTACATAAAAACATACATCTAAAAACAACTATAAGCTGTCGGCCCAACCTAAAAACAGATCCGGGATCAGTTAAGCTCATCACATAGTACTAAATGCCTGGGAAAAGAGAAAAGTCTTGACCTGGCATTGAAACGACAGCAATAATAGTAAGCCCCACCAACAAAGAAATGTGCATTTCCCCCCATATTTTGGGAAGATTTCTCATTGGTTCCCCTCCCCCCCATTTTCAGGGGGATTTGTGTAGCATATCAATCTAGAAATCCAAAGTGCATAGGTTGTGGTTGATCTCTGAGATAAAAATTTGGCTGCTCAATGCCACTAATAGGCCCTAGTTCCATGTCATTTGTATGCATAAATATCTGGGGCAGTCATAGGTGGGAGAGGTGCTCTGAGTGGGTCAGATCCAAGGATGGATATCATCCTATCCTGCCCCCCCCCCCAATCTATACATATGTGTGTGTGTGTGCATGTGTGTGTGTGTTATATATCACACACACACACACACACACACACATGATTTTGTTATTACAGAGGAAACTCCTAGTAGGAAACAAATGAAACATTTCAGTGCACACTGATTCATAAATGCAACAATGACAAAGGAGCGTTATAAGCATAACCAAAACTTGGGACTGTAGAACTCGCAGGGAGCTGGCCTGACAAAGCGCACTTTCCGGGGCCTCTGGAAAGTGCTCAATTTCCCCCGGCATGCCATTAGTGTGTCTGGAGGAATTGTGCACTTTCTGGAGGCCATGGAAAGCATGCTTTGCCTCCTTCCCCCTGCGCTAAACATGGCCTTAGAAGCGCTAGGCAGATTTTCACCCCATCGTTAACCAAAACTCAGACCAGCTAAACTGCCCCAATGGTAAATACGGTTGCACTGAATCCTGAAATTTATTTTGCCAATATAAAATAAAAAGACCCAATTTTTCTATCAATAAATTATTTACTGATCGTCCCTCTCCGACTCCAATCACTTTTGTTCATTTCATCATCGAGGCCGTATCCCAAATCCTCATACACCAATTGTCAATTCTTGGAGGATTTATTTATTTTCTTAAAGCATTTTTCCTTTGATAAGAGTACTCAGAGCAGCTCACAGATTAAAAACAAAACAAAAGACAACCCTCTGAGTTACAATTATGGATGTACAGATTGTGTAAAATACATTCAGCCTGTGTTTTGTGGATTCCCGGTCACGTTGTATTTCTTTGTCTTTCCCCCCCTCCCCCAAAGTTTCTGAATTTGCAAAACTGTGCAACCCCCTCAAATGTACAAATCTTTTTCAAAAAGTGCCTGTTCATACTTTATCCTATGGGGGAAATGCACATTTTCAGCTGTTAAAATAAATCGCTTATTTTTCTATTACTTAAATTTGAACAAAATTCTGAAGAGTTAGGAACAATCCATGTAATCCACCTGGCGTGGGATTCATAAAAATCTGAACTCATTTGATTGCATTGTGGATTTGCCCAACTTCCTTAGTTTCCATCAAAAAGATGCTGCAAAAGGAACACGGAATAATGGGGAGAAGGAAGAGGGCAAATTCCTTCACCAGTTTTTTTTAAAAAGTTAGAGGTCTTATAACAACTGAGGTAGCAGAGGGAATGGCTCCTGCCAAGTAGCAGTTGAGGGAGAAGAAGAGAAAAAGTAAAGCAGGCATTGAGCAGGACTTTTCCTTCCTGTGCTACAGGCTAATGGATCCATCAGCTGCTGTCCCAGGCAACTTCCCATCCTGAGTCATATCTTTGGTCTGCCTAGCCCAGTATTGTCCACACTGACTGGCAGCAAGGCCTCTTTCAGGCAGGATTCTTTCCTCACTTCCCTGGAGATGCCAGGGAGTGAACCTGGGACATTCTGCATGCAGATCTGGTTCTCCAAAACTGATTTAAGGATTGTGCAAATTCCACTCTGCCTGTGTCTGCGGCTCATCAGGCACCTTTTGTTCGGTCATCTACCTATCCGTGTAATCAGATTTCCCCCCACTGTTTTTGAATTTGCGCAAATGGAAATTTACGCAAATGTGTGTGTCTGCAAATGTGCAAATTTCCCCCACACTTTAGCCTATGGGGGAAATATATATATATTGGCCAGGTTATATATTTTTGCATATTTTTTTGTATGACAAAATCTGAGCAAAATCCAGAAAGTTAGGAAAATGGTTCACAAGTCCGTGGACTCCACCTGAGAGCAGAAAAGCCAGTTCACTGTAGAATTTTGGGTCAGATTCATAAAAATTTGAACACATTTGGTTTCATTGCAGATAATTCTGCCATCTCTTGTTCCAGTATCAAAGCCAGCCATATGTAAGGACTCTGAGCTCAATTGGTGGGATGCAAGCTGGGCATTGAAATACAGCAAGTAGAAGACACAGCACTAGTGACTATAGAAGGGCAGAATCATGGTATCATTGTAGACCAAGGTGCAGCAAACTCTGCAGCAAACTCTGACTGTAGTGAAGTCAGGAAAACTTCTAGCCTACAATTGGTATTCCAATGAGGTTCAGGCTAGAACAGAGATGGTCCCAGTCCAGGCAGGAACCAGAACACAGGTAATGGTCAGACAAGAGGAACAGGTAGGCTGACCAGATAAAATCCAGGTCAGGGCTCATGTAACTTTAACAGTTGTAGAGAAAAGGGAATTTCAGCCACTGTCATTTGTATGCAATTAGTTCCTGGTGAAATTCCCTCTTCATCACAACAGTTAAAGATGCAGGCACTATACTAGAGTGACCATATACAAAAGAAGGCAGGGCCCCTGGAACTTTAACTGTTGTGATGAAGAGGGAATTTCACCAGGAACTAATTGCATACAAATGACACTGGCTGAAATTCCCTTTTCTCTACAACTGTTAAAGTTACATGAGCCCTGACCTGGATTTTATCTGGTCACCCTAGGAACAGGTAACAACAGGAATGGGCACAATTAAGAGATCAAACACCGTAAATCAGTCAGGTACATTATGCAGTCCAGAAGCAGGGTCATTAGGCAGTCTAAATGATCAGCACAATAATCACTGGCATGATTCAGGAGACAAGATACACAGCAAAGGCCGAACGGACTAGTTGTTCCAACATTGGCTAGGTTTCCAGTGAAGGCTTTTAAGCCTAGAGCTTGCTGGGCCTCACCCAGGGCTCAGCTGCAGTAATCAAACCTCCCTTTCCAGGGCCTTACTCCTGAGGAGTCTTTTTCTGGAGGTGAGCACTCCTTTGCACAGGAGGAGTATTAGCCTGTTGCTTGAGACAATGACACTCCTGGGGGTGAGGAAGTTGCTAAGCCTCTGCCTCAGAATCCCTTTTCCCTGACAGGAATGGTCCCATATCCCCCATGGGCTCAGTCTCCTGTGCATCTGGTCGCAGTCCCTGGTCTGGGGTGCCCTGGGCTTCTGGGTCCTCTAGCTTTTCCTTTGAGGACTCCTCCTCCAGAAAGGGCATGGGAAGGATGAAGACCTCCTAGATGTCAGTGAGCCTGTGGCATTTGCTTTCAAACCACCAGGGTTCTTGCCGTCATGTTAGTTTTTATTAGACACAAAGAGGCAGTGGGAAAGAGAGAAGAAAATTAAACATGAAAATTTAATTAAACCATCCGCTGATCACTCTCCTTGGAATGGACTTTTGCTCCAAAGATTATTTGTTAGAGAGCAATAATAGCACCTAATTAGGACACGAATCAACCTGAAATGGGAGGGGGTAAAATTACAAATCAACTTGCCCCATAAACATTGAGGGGAGCCAAATCTTATTAAACTTATGTTTTATAGCTCAATTATACGCCACTTTCCTTTTGCTTATTCACGGGTTCCTTTTGATTTAAGGCCAATGTACATGTCTAATTGAGAGAAGATGTGGCTGCATATTGCCTTTGTTTTGGGAGTCAATGTGGTGAGTCTCCGCCTTATGGAAAATCGATGTGGAAAATGCATGATTTCTGTTGCACTAAGTCCATCTTCAAAAGGGGCGAGCTCCCTGCAGGCTCCAATGGATTGGCTTGTTGGTGAAATCACTTGGCTTTATCCAAGCCAATCCGAATCACTTTGGACCTTGTGACTGGAAATACGACGCATGGCAACATCTCTCATCCATCTTCTCGGTACAGCCGAGAGGCACTTATGGGCATTTAGCCTTGGCAACAGAGATTGGTGATAAGAATGGTGGGCTATACCACTTCAAACCAGGTAAAGAGGGAAACCATTATTGAACATTTGCCATACACAACAGAAACTTCCTGCATGTAGGATTCAGGAAATCCAGAGATTTGTACCTCGGGGTGTTTCCTACAGTGGAACGTTTCTACTTGCAGGGAATGTAAAATGAATAAGTAGATCAATGAATAGCACATTTAAAAATGGTATAGTCCATGTGCAGCCTGAAGTGGTACACTCCATTCTATAACTCTGAGACTTTACCATGGGGTGAACAATCATTTTATCCCTAAAGACCGTTTCGGGCATTAGCTAGGATGATGGGGCTGCACATGTGCATTCATGGACCTGCCATGCACACACATTGCAGATATGAGTGATGAGTTCCATTCATTGGGGTGGCTTCCCACACTAAGTTATTTTAAGTCACCCTAATCCAATTGCCAAGCAAAAAGGAGGGATGCTCTGGGAATCCACTCTATTGTCCCTGCCATAGAAAACTAACTCCTAGGGCATCCTAGGAAGCAGGCAGGAATCTTCCATTGATGGACATCCCTAGTTCCCATTAATCCTGGTTACCTGCCCTTGGAGGAGGCAAGGCTGTAGCATTCTTCCTGCTCCACACTCTTAAAACCAAAATGCTTGGGGTACATAGCTTCCTAATCATGCAAGGTACTGGTCCCCTCTATTTGGCACTGTTTAGGCCCCACCTTGAGTATTTCATCTAGTTCTGGGCACCACATTTCAAGAAGGATGCAGACAATCTGGAGCATGTTCAGAGGAGAGCATCGAGGAAGATCAGGGGTCTGGACGGCAAGACACGGAATAATGGGCTCAAGTGACAGGAAGCCAGATTCTGGCTGGACATCAGGAAAAATGTCCTGACTATTAAAGCAATATGACAATAGAACCAACAAACTAGGAAGGTGGTGGGCTCTCCCACACTAGAGGAATTCAAGAGACAGCTGGACAACCATCTGTCAGGGATGCTTTAAGGTGGATTCCTGCACTGAGCAGGGAGTTGGACTTGATGGCCTTATAGGCCCCTTCCAACTCTACTATTCTATGATTCTATAAAGGATGCAGTCAAACTGAAGGGAGTTCAGAGGAGGGCAATGAGGATGATCAGGGGTCTGGAAAGAAAACCCTATGAGGAGAGACTGCAAGAACTGGGCATCTTTAGCCTGGAGAAGAGAAGACTGGGGGGAGACATGATAGCACTCTTCAAATCCTTGAAAGGTTACCACACAGGAGAGGGCCAGGATCTCTTCTTGATCATCCCAGAGTGCAGGACACAGAATAATGGGCTCAAGTGACAGGAAGCCAGATTCCGGCTGGACATCAGGAAAAACTTCCAGACTGTTAGAGCAGTACAACAATGGAACCAATGACCAAGGGAGGTCATGGGCTCTCCCACATTAGAGACCTTCGAGATGTAGGTATGCTTTAAGGTGGATTCTTGCATTGAGCAAGGGGTTGGATTAAATGGCCTTATAGGCCTCTTCCAACTGTACTATTCTATGATTCTATGATGTATGTCTTCAATTTTAATTCAGGAATAAAGAAGTATGCTATTTCAATTTCAATTTGATTATTATGGTCACAAGACCAGCAGAGAAGAAGTATGCTATGGCAACCAGACATTTGGGAAAGAGAGGGCTAAACATGGCTCCACTCTCATCCTCCACAATGTGTCCTGGGTTGACCCTGGACTGCCTACTTCACTTCTAACTCTGCCTCTGTGTTGGGAGACACTGTATGTTTGAAAGGCTGCTTTACAGTAGGTCAAGAAAAAGGGGAAATAGATGACTGAGCCATACCACTTTCTCAGGCTTCATTCTTTCAAAGAGAACTCCTGTGAATGGAGCTCTTCAGGATGAACATTCATCACCATAAACCATGAGTCATAACCTGCCAGCGTTTCAAATACTCATGGAATGAAGGTACCAAATATCCCTGATATATATATATATATATATATATATATATACTGCTATTTCATATCACAATGAAATGTCAATAGGAAAAGAGGAACTGATTTCAGATCTTATTACTTTGAACTTTTCCTGGCAAGACTCGCCCTGAAGCATGGTATTGAGGCCAAAAGCCTGTACCCGCTTACCTGGCAGTAAAGCCCCCTTGAATCCAACAGGCCTTACTTATGAGAAGAGAGAAGTGTTTCTCGGAATGCTGAGATACTTTATTACTTCACGCATGAATTAATAAAGCATCTCAGCATTCCGAGAACCTCTTCTCTCTTCTTTTTTGACCGAAGTGGATGCTCTCCTCCTTTTGGTTTTTCTTACTTCTGAGAAGTCATGTATAATATTGAACCATTGGCATGTTTTTGAAAAGGGAGCAGGATGGAAGGGGGGATGTGAGTGGGAGAATATCTTCAGCATTATTATTATTATTATTATTATTATTATTATTATCATCATCTCATTTCTCACTCGTGGCATTTTCAAGTCATGCTTTGTTTTACTGATTCAGGAATTTCCTGGCTGTCGAACATGTTTCAAGTATGGCTGCTTTCTGGATGTTGGTGTGGATGTATTTTGGTAGGCCCAGCTTCTGAAAGTTTTCTGTATAGTTGTTTGATGTGATGCTGGTGACTGAGGTGACTAACAGAATAATTGTAACCTTTTCCTGTTGCCATAGTTCTTTGACTTTGATAGCCAGCGTATATTTTTCCTCTTCCTTTCTACAACATTTTTGTCATTAGGTATTACTATGTCGACGAGGTATTATTATTATTATTATTATTATTATTATTTCCTGGCCACCCTTCAGGGCAGGAGCCATCCTAAGATGGTAGCTAACATAAAATTCATAATAGAGACAGGTATGTCAGAAAAAAGAGAGAGTAAAAGTGCAATGAAAATAGCAATAAGAACAGCAACAACAAACTTTCTAGAAAAACAGCTAACGCTAGCATAAAATAATCTTTACAATAGACCACAAACGAGTTTGATAAACCATAATCAGGGGAAGGACAGAATAAAACAGTAGGTTTTGTGGGCCTTCAAAAAACCCTGCGTAATGATGGGGCCTTGTAGACCTCCAATGGAAATTTATATGGATTGATTGAGGAAAAGCAAAAGAAGGGAGAACCAGGTCCTCAGGGTGCAAAAGGATTTGTTTATAGAAAGCCCAATGCATTTCAGCCTGTGTCCTTTCAAAGGCCTTCTTCAGGGGGATGACTTGTTAGAAGTTGTGTGCAGATTTCCCTCTAGCAATGAAATGCCTTACACTAATAATCACTGGAGACTGCAAAGAAGGACATTCAGACAACTTGATTTGTGGTTGTGAACCAAGCTGTGGTCTGTTCCCCAAATTCTGGGAACTTTTTTTGCGCATGGGGGGTAAGGGCGTCGAGCCATAATTTGTGCAAATTCCTCAGAAATTCACCCAAATTCCTCAGACATTTGCACATATTGCCGGCCCAAATTAATAATAATAATAATAATAATAATAATAATAAAGGAGAAATGAACAAAATGCTCAGAAATTGGTCTGCGAATTAGCCAGACTCACTGCCCTCTGAGTCAGGTGCTTGAATGGGAACTGGAACAAAACCCAGGGGGCAAACTTTGGAAAATGCATCAAACTCCAACCCCCAGATGGATTTCTCTGGCATCCCTTACTCTGGATGACCACCCAATGGCCTAGCGTCTTATAAGTCCACTTCCTGAAAGCCAACTGTCTGTAATTCTGTAACATCTGTAATTCACAGACTTGAAAGGAAATCCAACACATGTCTATTCCACCATATAGCTTATTGCCAGAGAGCATACCAGTACAACTTGGGGAATTCTATATGGAGTCTCCCACCCCCACCCCCGCTCTGCATATGTAGCTGTCAGCTGAAAGGCTTTAGATTTTTCACTAGTTTGGGAAATTTAAAATGAAATAGATTTCCCTCCCCCCCTCCCTCCCTCCATAAAAAAAACTGGTTAATTTTTTATGTCAAAAGGCAAGAGGGGATTAATTTGAAGGTGTAATGGCTGGGAAAATGAAATGGCTCTTTCATACAAAGCTTTTAGGTCCCCGTGCATAAAGAAACAAACAGACATTTTAACTGCATGTGATTGCAATTTGTCTTGTAAGTTACATGAGCCAGAGAGTTTCTACATCCAAGCTCCCAAAATGTGGTTGATGCACAGCGTGGAGAAAGAGGACTCGGAGATTCAGCCAAATGCTTGGAAATTCAGACAGTGCAGAGTTGAACTGTGGAATTTGGTACCACAAGATGTGGCGATGGCCACCAATTTGGATGGCTTTGAACAGGGATTAGGCCAATTTATACCAGATAAGGCTATCAATGGCTACTAATTCTGATGGCTATGTGCTACCTCATTTGTGTTTTTATTCATTTTGATGGTCTAGATTTTGCACAGATCATGATTGCTATAAAAATTCCCAGCCACAATTTTGCGCAAATTGTGACTTGCAAATAAAAAAGAAAGCCAAGTTTTGGAAACTGAACCATCGCTTGGATCGCAAATGCAGAGATCTCTCAGGCCCCCAAAGGGCTAGATTTCACATGATGAGCATCCCTATAGTTGTTGGGGAACATATGGGGGAGAGTGCTGTTGCAGTCATGTCGTCCTTGTGGGTTTCCCACAGGCAGCTGGTCAGCCACAGTGTGAACAAAATGCTGGGCTAGATGGACTCTTAGTCTGATCCAGCAGGACTCTCATTTTCTTAGGGTGACATCAGTGTGGACAAGGGTTTAGAAATCTCAAGAATTAGGGCAAAGGAAAGTGGCTGCCTCAGGCAGCTGAATCTATGGGGCGGGGAATGGTAGCTGGTGAGCAGTTACAGGACAGAGCTGTGCATGTGCCATGGGGCCTGACCATACTTGCTAGCCTAACCTACTGGAGTAGCTGCAGGAGCTCTATTAGAGTGCCCAGATACAAAAGAGGGCAGGGCTCCTGCAGCTTTAACTCTTGTGATGAAGAGGGGATTTCACCCGGTGCTGCATGCATACCAATGACACCTGCTGAAATTCCCTTTTCTACGCAACTGCTAAAGGTACAGGAGCCCTGTCCTCCATCCCATATGGTCACCCTAAACCTACTGCCCCCTGATGTGGTGGAGGAAGGTGTCATGTCACCAGTGTTGAAATACAATACAACTGCCAATCTGGTTGTCTTCTGATTGTGGAATTGGCGTGTGTGTGTGTGTGTGTGTGTGTGTGAGGTGTCATCTTGTCGCCTTGGACCATCGTTCCCAAATCAGCTGAGGCCTTCCACCTCACCGCACGGCAACAGCTCCACGTGGAGCCACGTGGTCGAGATTCTGCCATGCATGCTCACGACAAAGCTGAGGTTCCGGCACACTGGCAGGAACCCACGCTGTGCTCCATCCTCCAGCGTCTGCTCTGAAACCATTGGGAAATCCTTGCTTTTTCCCTGCCTCTCCTCGAATCGGCTGCTTGCTCTTCAGCTCCACCTGCTGCCACATTATAGCCTAATTTCAGAGAGTTGGGATTTTTCAGGACAGCCCAGCATGAGAGAGGAGCACGAGGCAGAAGATGACAGCATGATCACAAGCCTGGAAGCTCCGAGTTCAAATCTCGCCTCCACAGACGATTTATTCAGGTCATCCTGAAGCATGCGGCTGCACTATGAGGGATAGAATCCATCATAGTGGCCTGTCACTATTATTCGTGAGTTGTGAAGGGTTAGGAAAACATGTTGAGCTGAGCTGAGCATCATTGCAATAAAGGGGGCTTGAAATGCAGCAAGGGTTCTTTGTGGGAGAATGAGAGGTTGACACGATAAGTCCCTGCATGCTCTGGGGGAGGGATGTTGGAGGAATCTGTTTCGGAGGAGCTCTGCAAGCTTTGCTAGCTCACCCCTGCCCCCCCCCCCAAGACTGTGGTCTGGCATCTACCAGCTGGCTCAACATGGCCCTCTCTGAGTAGATTCTGCAGAAGCAGGGTCAGGAGGATGAGACGGGTGTGCCATTTTGTGTTGTGAACCACTTTGGATGCATTGTGTGGGAAAGGGGCATACTAATCCATAGAAACATAGAATTGTGGAGTTGGAAGGGACCACAAGGGTCATCTAGTCCAACCCCCTGCAATGTGCAGGAAAACCAGTTCAACCATCCAGGAGAGGTGGCTGCCCGGCCTCTTCTTCTTAAAACCCTCCAGAGGTGGAGAACCCACAACGACCGTAGGTGGACTGTTCCACTGTTGTACAGATCTTACTGTCAGGAAATTCAAATGATGAAGGTCGTGGTGGTGGTGGTGATGATGATGATAGAGCAAGGTGCATGTACACACACACATACACACACACACACTCTCTCAAAATACTACAATACTTTATAAAAGTGTTTATTGCTTCCAGCTATAGTCCATTCTACACAAGACAAAGGAAGTTGTCTTATACTCAGTCAGGTCCTTAGTCTATCTAGCCCAGTATTGTCAACACTGACCGGCAGCTCTCCAGGGTGAAAGATTCAGGCAGGATTCCTTCCTGGCTGGAGGTGCTGTGGATTGAATCTGGGTCTTTTTGCATGCAAGGAATCAGTGGGGGTCCGTGGCTCAACTTTCACTGTTGCTGTGAATCCATTCCGGGTTTCAGTCAGAACCAGTCAGAACTCTAAAGGAGATATCCAAGGTGCTGAACCCTATAACCCAATGCAAGGAACGTCTTCTACCACTGAGTTACAATCCCCTCCCCAGTTTAACATGTGTTTCTCAACATTTTCAAAAGTATACATTTTTTCATATACATTTTTCAAATGTATATAGACTGCCGAATGCAATTTGGTGTGTGTGTGTCTGTGGATCACGTTGCAAGCTCAGAAACCAACCACAGATTGCTTTTGAGGCTGTGTGTGCTCTTGGATGTATTTGATCAAAAATGAATCAATCCTGATCGACAGTGAACTGGATAAATAGGGTAAATCCTGATCGACAGTGAACTGAAACTAATTTCTCATAGATCCCTAAAATGAACTGAAGCAACTAACAGGTAGCTGAGTCAAACTGCTCATGCACATTCAGGAGATATGGAGTCTAGGGCAGCGCAAACACATCAATACAGAGAAAATGCTTATCTTTAGACATGAATGAGTGTCACCTATTTTGCCCATCCCTGGTGTTTTTCTCTGACAAATGGAGGTATCTCCAGTTCACACCCTTTTAAGATGCTGTTACAATCCACTTGGATTGGCCTTGATTATTGGCCTTGATTATTCCGGCTAATGTGCTCCGAGTCCTCATTTCAAGATTTTGGATCCCTGAAGGCTTCCTCGGCTGCCCCTTCTACAGTGCCTTGGCTGCCATCCCATCCCTTATGCCACTGGGGTTTCGATCTATATAAGTGGATCCAATTTAGCTGATTCATCTCCTGTGTTTAATTTTCATGTTAACATAACAAGATTATATAATTGCATGGGGAGGTTCCAGAAGACGGGATTGGAATGTCTGGCAGGCGGCAGTATTAAAAATCCATACAGAAGGTACATTACCAACATGGAGTCAGCAGGGTGGGTGGGGGGCTTTTAAAGCTCCAGTTTCAGTTCTAACCACTTGGGAATCTTTCAACTTGATTTAAAAATAAGATGAAAGCCGCTGGCTCCAAAATCTGTGCTTGACACATTGCTAGACTCTGTGATGCCTAAAGTAAAAAGAACCAAGACAGCCAGCCAAAATATTTATTTATTTATGTATTTATTTACATATTTATGGTGTGTGTGTGTGTGTGTGTGTGTGTGTATGTGTGTATTTATACTGGCCAATTGTATACCCAGGCATTACAAGAAAGAATGACACAATTACAATGTAAATAATAATAATAATAATAATAATAATAATAATAATAATAAGGCATTCATGAAAAGGCCCCAATATCGCAAAAGCAGCATCAAACATGATGAAAATGGTGTCTAAAATGCTTGAAGAAATAAAAATGACTTGGTGCCAAAAATAAATGGCAGGTGCCTGATGAACATCTCTGGGGTGCCACACTGAGGAGGTGCTTTTCTCTCGTAGCCATCTTGACTGACGAGGGACAGGAGTCCTTATTTTTTGGCATTTGTCCATGGTGAATCATTGCACTGTTCCTATTTTGCCATTTGGGTCGATCCAGTGGAGGCTGATGGCTACGATTTCAGTGGGACTGTGATTCTGTTCTGGGTTTCAAGTCAGAGCCAGCCGGGACTCTGAAGGAGTTGTCCAAGGTACTGAAACCACTTTGGAGATTGGGTTCATCTTCTTGGGTAAAGAGTGGGAGTAAGTAAGTAGTGGTGGACCAGTATTTATCCACCCACTCATGTTCATGCAGAGTAAACATGGACAGTCAAAGCAGAATTCAGCCTGTTGTCTGAGGAATCAATCTCTACTTTGGTCTGCTCCTCCATCAGTTGCAGTGGGCACCTCGGAACTGATGGGAATCCAGTGGCCAAGGTGTCAAGTTTTAGGGAAGAGAGAATCAGCAAGACCCAAGCTGGGTAGGCAATGGCGTGGGAGAACCAGTGTGACTTCAGCTAGAGCGTCTCAGAGCTACACCTCTTAGTGTAGTCTGCCTCATCTCCATGTCTGATTGCTAGCCTTTTTTTCTTTCGCTGTTCAAACTTGTGAATTGCACACCAAAAAAGTCATCCCCTTCCCATTGCATAAAGCCTGAAAATGTGAATTTTTATAACATAAGCAAATTCCATAAGACCATAAGAGCCATGCTGGATCAGACCGAGGGACCATCTAGTCCAGCACTCTGTTCACACAGTTGCCAACCAGCTGTTGACCAGGGACCAACAAAGCAGGACATGGTGCAACAGCACCTTCCCGCCCATGTTCCACAGCAACTGGTGTGTATAGGCTTGCTGCCTCTGATATCGGAGGTAGCAGATAACCATCAGGGCTAGTAGCTATTGATAGCCTTCTCCTCCTCCAGGAATTCATCCAACCCCCTTTTAAAGCCATCCAAATTGGTGGCCATCACTACATCTTGTGGTAGTGAATTCCATAACTCTATCATTAAACTCTGTGCTGTGTGAAGAAGTACTTCCTTTTATTGCCGTTACAACGTGTGACCTTTGCAGTCATGTTTGCCTTCGGAGCTGTGAACAGGGCACAGTTAGGTCTTAAACAAACAGAAATTCTTGTCGATCCGTTCGGGTGCGCGCGTGTGAGTGCAGCCTGGTACTGTGTCTTATTGTAAGAGGACAGTGGCTTCTCCCTCATCTGCGAACGTTGTGTCAGGGACGCAAATTGCAAGGCGTATCTTCTGGGAGATCGTCCTTCTCTCCGCATTACGTTTGCAAGAGCATCTGGGCTCCTGAGGGGAGAAAGCACAGGCAAGGAAAAAGGTGGTAGCTTAAACTTTGTTGAGTAGGAGAGAAAAAAAGGTGTTGTTATGGCAACTAATTGCTTGCATTCTCCCAAGGAAGCTCAGGTTCAGTTTTAATAAGCGGAGAAGCATCAGGACTGTAAAGGGATAATAATATTGCATATATATGTATGCATATATATATATATATATATATATATATAAGTTTCGTCAGGGGATGGGGGACTGTGGTGGCATTTAGAAGCTGGTCTGACCGTACAGTGTGTGGGTGCTCTCTCCGCCGACGGGGCTAAACACAGCAGATGCCAGGGAGGAAACTGTGGGTGGCTTAAGCCCTTCCTTTGCTGACTGCAATGTGCCATATGTCGGGATCCAGGCTGCATCCAGGATCAACTTTGTTCAGCTCATTGTTCAACCAGGATTTCCCTCCTCTGGCCAGTGAAACCTTCTCGTCTCGGAGGGTCTGTAGCTCAGTGGTACAGCCCCTGCTTGCAGGCAGAAGGCTCCAAAATCAGTTCCCAGCATCTCCAGTTAAGGCTGGAAAATCTCCTTCTTGAAGACCTGGAGAGCTGCTGCCAGTCTAGGCTAGATGGACCAGTGGTCAGACTGAGTAGAAGGCAGCTTCTGATGTTCTTATCTTCGGCAACTAGTATTTGAGTCTTGAAAAGAACCAGTGGTGCACCTACATCTGGAAATTGGAGCTACTGCACAGTGCCCCACAGCCCATGGGGGTTAATAAATCCCCAGTGAGGGGTGTTTCAGCACTGTGTCACAGCATCCTTTCCTCTTATTTAGTATGGGGGGGGGGCAACCAGGTATGTGCAAAGATGTTTGAAAGTCCTTCTTCCTCTCTACTCAGCGTTAGTGAGACCTCACCTAGAGTATGGTGTACGATTCTGGGCACCACATTTGCAGAAGGACATTGGCAGGGTGGATCAGAGGAGGGCAGCAAAGATGATCCAGGGAGTTGAGGACTTGCCCTATGAGGAGAGGCTGAAGGAACTTGGGATGTTCAGTCTGGAGAAAAGGAGACTGAGGGGAGACATGTGAGCAGTGTTCAGGTACATAAAAGGGTGCCACAGGGAAGCTACTCAGAAACAGTTTTCCATTGCTACAGAAATTGGGACCGGAAATGACGGTTACAAGTTACAGCCACCTAGATTCCGAGGAAATAGGACATCTCCTAACAGTAAGATCTGTACAACAGTGGAACAGTCTCCCAACGGAGGTTGTGGGTTCTCCATCTCTGGAGGATTTTAAGAAGAGGTCGGATAGCCATCTCTCATGGTTGGTTTAACTGGCTTTCTTGCCCATGTGGGAGGGTTGGACGAGATGATCCTTATGGTCTATGATTCTACATTTATTTATTTATTTATTTATTTATTTATTTATTTATTACATTTATATCCCACCTTATTTCCTCTTGCAAGGAACTCAAGGAGGCCAACATGCTCTTCTTCCCCTCCGTTTTATCCTCACAACAATCCTGTGCGGTAGGTTAGGCAGAGTGTCGGTAACTGGCTGAAATGCAGCCAGTAAGCTTCATGCCTGAGTGGAGCCTAGAACATGGGACTCCCCAGTCCCAGTCCAACGTTCTAACCACTACACCACACTGCCTCTCATGGTTGCAGCTTCTCATTTTATCATTTTTTTTTTACCTGAAAATATATATTGTCCTTTTCTGCCACAACATGGTAAATAGTCTCGAGTGTTTAACATCATGGCAGCCAGAGCAAACTCCATTTTATGCCTGGAGCGCCGGAGATGTTATGACTTAAGTGAATTTAAAATGTGAAACTGCACATATTCAGGGTATTTCTTTTCTTTTTAAAAGCAGGGCTAGCGTACAGGGCTGTAAGCGTGTGTTTGAGGGTTGCTTTAACATATCAGGAATGTAGAAGCGGCTGTAAAGCATGGAATGGGGGTGGACATGTTTGTGTACATGTGTTGGAATGGAAATGTTGTTGGAATGGAAGTGATGCACATGGCCATTGAAAGGACACCCCATCCTCCTAAGTCTATTATGTTCAGAGTCTGAAATTATCTTGCTGCACCACTGAAAACAACTCCTGCACACCCTTGGAAAGTGGAGCTGCCAGCTGGTATGTACCAAAAAACACTTTGGAGGTTGGAGACTCTTGCCTTACGGAAAGAGGAAGAAGAGTGAAGAGGTAGCTGTTTATGAGGCCTTTCTCCCAGTCCTGCCATCATCAGAAGCACTGGGAAGCAAGACAGGGCCTTCTCAGTGCCAGCTCCCTGCTCTGGAACTCCCTGTCTAGGGAGGCTAGGTTGGACCTTCTCTGTTGTCCTTCTGCCGCCTGGCAAAAATGTTTGTATGTTGACTTATGCCTTTAGGTGTGGTTGAAGGTGTTTTCAATTTTGTTCCTAATCAAGGGCTTGTCTATATGTCGTGTAATCCCTGTCATGGCTGCATAGTGGCACTGCGTTGTTTATTTGGGGCAGCCGCCCACTCGCAGCCGCATCGGACTTTCCCCCTGAAACTGCACTTTTTCGCAGTGTTGTTTTACCATGGCTTTGTTAGTTGATCTGAGGTCACCACATTCTTCCTTCATCTTTTGGTGGTGGCCTTGGTTCAGGTTGGGCTTGACAAGCCGAATGGTTGTTGGGGCTCCTGCCCTGTAACTTTATAGATTCTGCCTCGCAGCAGTGATGCTGTGGGGTTTTGAGGGACCAGCTACCAAAGCACTGTTGTATGCATCCCAACACCCATTTGTTTGTATGTGATGTTTGACTTAAGCTTTTGTTTTTAAGCAGGGTCTTCTTGTTAGCTTAAACTGGGCTTTATTGGATCTGAGGCGAGGCAGGCTCCCCGAGGCCGAAGCAGATTGGCACTGAACCCAGGAACCTGCAAGCCTGACCTGCTTCATGGGTGGGATGAATCTTGCCTCAGCTTCAGTACCAAGGCAAGGGGGGCATCCCCCCAAAGCACCCCAAGTCAAATTTGGGCCATTGGGGGGGGGCCTGTGCACAGCCCTAATATAAATGCAACTAATCCATCCATAAGAAATAAACATGATGCACCATGAAAGAGGGTGGAGGTCGGGGACTTCATTTTGGGTGAGCTCCATTTCTTTCTAAGTTCATTAATCTCATCTGGTTGGTTCTACAGCCAACACTGCAGCCGTGCCTGGAGGCTGTGAGCCCAACTTAGCAGAGCGTCCCCTGGGCAGCAGCCTGCGTGTGTATTTAGCAGGTTTCAATTGAAGCATTCCTTCCCCTTGTCTGCAAGGGGGCACTTGCTTGTCAGGGAAAGGGTGTGTTGATAAGGAACAAGGCAATTAAAAACGTGCCAGAAATTGGGTATTAATATAAGTACTATGAGAGGATTTGTAGAGAATTTAAGATGCTGCGTCTCCGCTTGGCGAAGGCCTCGTCAGTTTAAGAGCAGTAATTACCTATTACCTTGCAGCTTCTGATGAGAGACGCGTGGAGATACAGCATATATTTAAGGAGCGAGTGCCAGTTCAAGGTGTCTGTCTGGTATTTCAGCCAGGAGAGTTTAATAAAATCTTAAATGTTTGTTGGTTGGGGGAGGAAGGGAGGGAAAGAGGAAGCCCAAAAGGGAGAGGAGTTTTCCCATTGGTGATCTAGAATAGGGATGTGTGAGGATTGTGAGGAAGTCATGAAGAGTTGGAAGGGGAGTCAGCTCTTCATCACAACAGTGAAAGCTGCAGGAGCCCTGCCCTCTTTTGTAACTGGTCACTCTAGAGTGATGAAGAGGGAATTTCACCAGGTGCTTCATACATACAAATGACACCCGCTAAAGTTCCCTTTTCTATTCAACTGTTAAAGATAAAGGAGCCTGGTCCTCCTTTCCATAAGGTCACCCTGGTCAAAGATAATTTAGTCTGACCTCCTGCCAATACCGGAAAGCAAGTCATGGACTCACAAAGGCTACAATCCTATGCATGTTTAGGCAGAAAGGAAGTCCTACAACTCGAAAGGGAACTTAGTTTCAGTTCACAAATTGGATCAAACATGTGGAATTGGGTAAGTTCACATTGAAATGTGAACCAAGTTCATTTGTTGTTTATCTTATTTATTTTATTTCTATCCCACCTTTTTTCATCCTCAAGGCACTCCTGGAGGCTTACAAACTCCACCTCCTCTCTCACAACAGCAACCCCGTGCGGTAGGTTGGTCTGAGAGACTGTGACTGGCCCAAAGTCACCTTCCATGGCCGAGTGTGGACTAGAACCCGGATCGCCCAACTCCCAGTCCAACACTCTAACCACTACACCTCACTGGCTCTCCCCCAATCCCCATCCCTTGTGGCAAGGCATTGGTGAGAAAAGGGCAGAAAAGAGACATATGTAACAAGTGCAGAGTACCACAAGATGGAGTGATGGCTGCCAATTTGGATTGCTTTAAAAGGGGATTGGACAAATTCATAGAGGAGGAGAAGGCTATCAATGGGTACTAGCTCTGATGGTTATGTGCTACCCCCAGTATCAAAGGCAGTAAGCCTATGTACACCAGTTTCTGGGGAACATAGTGCTATTGCCCTCATTTCCAGCTTGTGGTATTCCCATGGACAGCTGGGCATCCCTGTGTGAACTGAATGCTAGATGAGATGGACCCTTGGCCTGATCCAGGATGGCTTTTCTCATGTAATTCAGTACCTCTCTGACCTAAAGGAGAGATGATGATGATGATGATGATGATGATGATGATGATGATGATGATGATTTACATTTATATACCACCCCATGGCTGAAGCTCTCTGGGCGGTTTCCCTAAAGCAACATCCCATCTGTGGATGCCTCCTGTATTTAAAAGAGGAACAATATGATTGCTCCTCTTTATGATATAGGGATATAGGATAATGTATGAATATATGATCACCTGTGAATGTACTGCTGCCAAACCAGACACACACAACAAAACCAAGCATGTTTTCTTAAATATATATATTTTTGTTTTGTGTTGTTCCCATTGTCAGCACGTGCCAAACAGCGAAGGAGGAGACCCATGCAATGAACGCAGGAAAGCCGGAGAGCTTGTGAGATTCTCTAGCAAGAGAGGAAAATAACTGAGAAAGATTGATGGGGAGGAGTGAAGAGGGGGGAGGAATGTTTCCTCTTTCCCTTCAGATAAGCTTTTTTTCCCCCACAGCCAAAAGACTTTCAAGTGATTTGGGGAGGAGAGGCATGGTAGCTGAAGCAGCAAATACTCCCTTCTCCTGTGGCAGTCAGAAAAATAAAACAGCTTCTCTCTCTCTCTCTCTCTCTCTCTCTCTCTCTCTTGCACCCTCTCTCCTCTATCTCTTCAGCACCTCACTGCAAAAGCAGTGCTTGGTCTGTCAATATGATCCCATCCTCTGTCATGTCACCTGGACAGGAAGGATTAGGCCAATGGGCAAAAGAATTCAGAAGGAAGACAAAACAGGGTTTGAGCTGGGACAAATATGATAGAGCTTCAGTTCTGAGCAGGGGATTTCCCCACAGAATTATCGTGCAGGGGGAAAGTGTTGGGGAGGGGGCATGAAGGCTGCCCTCAGTTCTTTGGAGAAAGGATGGACATTGGAAAGGGCCTTACAATGAATGGGTCTGTTGGTCCACCTATCTCAGTATCACCTGTCCTGACCGGCAGCAGATCACCAGCATTCCTGATAGGGGTCTTTCCCCTGTTTGGAGCAGTGGGAGCCGGAGCCTCTGGTTTTGGTGGAGCTAGGATTCCAGTTTGGGTTTCAGTCAAAACCAGGCAGAACTCTGAAGGAGCTATCCGAGGTGGTGAACCCATTCTGGGGATGGGATTCAGTGCTTTGGATTGCAGAAGACATAGGGGTGGTCCTCCCTCCTTAACCCTGCCCTAGATATGTGTGAAATAGCCAAACTTGAGCTTGCTGAAGTCTTTTGAATTCTATCTCAATACTTCAGTCCAGATCAGATTGTTAACTTTGTTCTTTGTGCATGAAATATTCCTTGTATATTTTTCCAAATTTACGGATCCATTGTGCACATCTTTGAAGTCCGCACATTCTTCTCCCGTTGATTAAAGCCTAGTATTTAGGCATATTTTTCAAACATGCACATTTTTTCTTGCATGTTTTCCCAATGTACCAATGCTGTCAAATTGTGTTTTTTTTGTGGGACCACAAATCACAAATAAACCTTGGAAAGATATGGGCTTCAACTGTAGACTGCGTCCAAGTCTGTGTTTGGTCCGGAAACTGAAAACTGGGTAATCCCAGACCAAAACTGAACTGAAACTAATTTCTCATGCATCCCTAAGTGTCCCTGATTCTATCTAGAGTCCCTTTCCCTTGTCAGCATTACAGAAGGGTTTCCCTATCACTGACGAAGGAAATCCTGCTCTTATCTCCAACGGTGATTGGCAATAACACCACTCTTATCTCCAATGAGTTTTCCACATCAGTGCTATCATTAGCCCTCTCTAATGCTGGCAGACAAGGAGGGATCAAAGCACTACACAAAGACAAATGGGTGTGATATTGGGTAGGGGGAGTGTCTGTCCTCGGAAGTGACATGGACCAAACTGGAGATTCTGGTGGGCCAGGTTCAGGTCACAGGCCGGAGGTTCCCCATCCCTGGCCTAAAGACTTATGGACCCAGCCATCTTTAAACAGGATGCATCCATAATGGCTGTGTTCGAACAAAGTCAATGGTGGGGGGAGGAGTCAACTCACAGTTGGTTTTTTTTGTGGGTACTCCCCACACAACATGGTGCCACTCCCCCGTGGAGAGGTTAAGGTTCACGTGGAGTGGATTTCCACTCAACTTGGCATTTGATTGACAGAGCCCCCTCCCCTCACGCTGCCCTCACTCCTCCCTCAGTCCTCCAAGGGCTATCCCATCAGTCATTGTGAGTTCTGTTGGCTGTAGCAGAGTGGCTGGATTGGTTTTGGCCATGCTTACCTGGGAACTCTATAGCCAGGTGAAAAAGTCAACTTAATGGGGTGGAAAACTCCACTGGTTCATTTCGGACAACATGAAAACCAACGGTTGAGCGACAAGTCAACTCTGCAGCCGGTTGTGTTTCTCCAGTGGTCTTTTTGAGGGAAAAGTCATCTGTGGGGTGTTTTTTGCCCTACAGATGACATAAATACCAACCAGTGACCACTCAACTGACAGATGACTACAAAAACCACCAGTGGATATTGTGTTGACTGAACGCAGCCAGTGTCTTTCCATTGGTGGAGTATCTGGTATGTGCCTTTGAGCACCTTGAGACAATGAGGGCCTCACCCATGTGCCTTGTTTCCTGTCATAGCTTTGGCCAAGTCACACCCTTTGGAGGACGTGAGATGCTCCATCATTATTTTGAAAAGAACAAGGAAATCTTTGCGTAAGCATCACGTTTCTAGTCCTCAGTTATACAACCCCCATACTCAACTGTATTTTTCCTCGTATCAGTTACATGCCTCCTTGCTCCTTTCAGGTTCATCTACATGTGACACAGCTCCGGCAAACTGAGGGAGCAGCCGACTCTTCTTGAGCTATGCATTTCCCTTTGTTTGCTCGTGTTAATTGACACCTTCTATTCATAGCTGATTACCCGTACCTGGGTTTCACTCATCTGCATGAAATTTGCATAAAGAGGAATCTAGTGCAACTCTTATCAGCTGCATAAAAGGCCCTTTTATCGTAACAGAGGACATTTCAAGAAAAAAATAAATGCAAAATTTCTGGAATACCAATTTACATTTTGCCTGTTCCCCCCTCCTATTCTAGAAATGGGAGAGTCTTAACCCCTCCCCAAACAACAACACCAAAACAACAACAACAACAACAACAAGCCAAAGATGCTGGAGGAAAACACATTTGTAAGCATTCAAATCTCACCTCTTCCATGTATTCACTCCATGAACTTAGACAAACCATTCTCTCTCTTCCTTAGTTTCCCCATCTGTAATATGGGCCATAATAGAATCATAGAATAGTAGAGTTGGAAGGGGCCTATAAGGCCATCAACACCCACCAGCCACATCCAGCACAAGGGATGTGCAAATCGGCAAACACAAGCTTGCTGGAAATCTCCAAAATCCATGTTGACGCTCATACAGAGTCAAGTCTATATAGAATCATAGAACCATAGAGTAATAGAGTTCAAAGGGGCCTCTAAGGCCATGGAATCCAACCCCCTTCTCAATGCAGGAATCCACCTTAAAGCACCCCTGTCCTCTTGAATGCCTCTAGAGTGAGAGAACTCACCACCTCCCTAGGTCATTGGTTCTATTGTCGTGCTGCTCTAACCGTCAGGAAGTTTTTCCTGATGTCCAATTGGAATCTGGCTTCCTGTCACTTGAGCCCATTATTCTGTGTCCTGATCCTGGCCCTCCTCTCTGTGACAACCATTTAAGTATTTGAAGAGTGCTATCATGTCTCCCCTCAATCTTCTCTTCTCCAGGCTAAACATGCCCAGTTCTTTCAGTCTCTCCTCATAGGGCTTTGTTTCCAGATCCCTAATCCTCCTCCTTGCCCTCCTCTGAACACGCTCCAGCTTGTCTGCATCCTTCTTGAAGTGTGGTGCCCAGAACTGGACACAATACTCAAGATGGGGCCTAACCAGTGCCAAATAGAGGGGAACCAGTATCTCGCGCAATTTGGAAGCTATACTTCTATTAATGCAGCCCAAAATAGCATTTGCTTTTTTTTTTTGCAGCTTCATTCCCCCTCCCTTTTGCATGAACATCCATCCATATTTTCATGCAAATTTCCCTAGCTGTAAACACAAATTGTGCACATCTTTGAAATGTACACATTCTTCTCCCACTGATTAAAGTGGATTTTTCAAAAGTCGGTGTTTTTCAAATGCACGCATGCTGTCAAACACACTTTTTTGTGTGTCTGCAGGTTGTGTCTGAATCCATCTTTGTTCTGAGAGGTGTGAATTGGGTAGAACTCTAATAAAAAGTGAACTGAAACTAATTTCTCGTACATCCCTAATCATGACCGTTGCCTGCGATGTGCTTTGGACACTTTACTCAAACCTACTCTCTAACAAATGTGAAGCGCTACTTCCAAGTGAACATCCTTAGGATGTGCGGAGACATGAGGTGATCCTTTTGCTAAAAGTGCACTGCTGGCGTGGCTTTGTTTAATGAGAAAAAGGACTAAGCGGACATTTTAAAAAAACAACAAACCCGTTAAAGGGAAAAGGTCATTGAGAAGTGTAAATATTTAAGGGCTGTGATCGATAAAGGTATTTGTCATGCAGCCTGAGAAGTACATAGTAATTCACTCGACAAAGGAAAACGTGTGTTGCCAAAATAGAATTAATCACTCATGGGCGCAGCTCGTAGCATCAGTCGCCTGCCAAGGTTGAATGGAGTCACCCACATTTATGCTAGGGGTGGTGCAATTCTCACATGGACATGCAAACTAGTGCTGGGCCAAATCCTGTCCCCTATTTTCGGGTACTTTTTCTCTCCTTGCAAAAGAGGCATTGCTTTTTCTGCCCCTTTCACAGGGAGAGGGGAAAATTCAGAGAATTTTCTCCATGGGGAGGGGGGGGCATGGCTTCCATATACCTTTCTTTAAGTGTAGCCAGTTGCTCAGGGGCCTTCTTCCTATATTTTAGCTTTTCAAAAAAACACCCCCTTCCCCTGGCATTTGGAGGAGGCCAACAGTTCTTAGTGAATGCCTTTTGGAGACCATGTGACCTCTCCCTCTCCAATAAGGATTCAGGAAGAACACCTGGGCTCCTGAAAATGCCAGGGTGTTCTAAAAAAAAGAAAAAGAAAAAAGACCCTTCAACAACTGGCTACATTTAAAAAGGTATGTGGAAACTCTGTCCCCCTCCCCAAGGAGAAAAGTTCTCTGAAATTCTCACATCTCCCAGCCTCTTTCGCCTGAGTTTTCATTCCCACCCCCGCCCCTCCCAAAATGCCAAAAATGGAAAGGCTGAAATTTTCAGCACAGCATTAATGCAAAACATGCCCTGCTTACCTTGCTGTGTAAAATGAACCAACAAGACAACAAGGAAAAAGTCAAGTATTGCCAAGCCAAATTGTGGATCAGGCGGCATCATTTATACCGCTCTGACTGGTGATGGAGAGGGACATGGAGATATGCAGCACACTCTTCCTGACCATGGAGTAGGTTCCATTGCCAGAAATAAAACCCAAAACTGATGGAATCCTGGGGCTTCTCATTGCTAACATCCTTTCATGAGATGCTGTGACTGCCCATTTATTGACACAGGTGGGTGGGTTAATTCTGTAGAGGACATCTCTGATCTGGAGGGATTGGACTAGAGCTGTGAATTCATCCATCTAATAGGAAGCTGCCTTTGGCCCATCTAGCCCTGTATTGTCAACACTGACTGGCAGCAGCAGTTCTCCAGGATTTCTGGCATGGGTGTTTCCCATCTTTATCTGGAGATGGTGGGGATTGGACCTGAGACCTTCCACATGGAAAGCACCTACTCTTTCACTGAGCTCCAGCCCCTTCGATGTAGCAAAGGTCTGTCTAACACAATGTTGCCTGTACTGGCTGGCAGTTCCTCTCCAAGGCCTTAGGCAGAAATCATCCCAGCTCTGTCAACAATGCTTAGGGATGCACGAGTCAATAAAGCTCTAGGTACCTGAAGTTCTCCAAATTCCATCTCGAAGCTCAATCCAACTTCAGAAGATGGAGAAGAGTTGTTCTCTTTCCCTACAGAAAACAACTTGAACTGATGGGTGGAAGTTTATAGAAGCAGGGTTAATTTTCACCTCTTTTAAAAAAAGGTTTGCCACAACTTCAATTTTGAACAGAATGGACCACAAGTACAAAGTTGTGATCTGTCCCATGCCATGACTTCAATTTTGAATGGAATGGATCACAAGTGCAAAGTTGTGATCTGTCCCATCAGATCACAACGTTCTCTCAGCCACATCATTTGGAGAAAAAAAGGCTGCTCCCTTTGGCCAATATGGGTGCCATCTTTTCCCCTCCCCAATAATGCCTCTTGAAATGACACTATATTTTGATGTAGTGTGGTTCTTATGGGTCATCCTGACCCAAATTAGAAGGGAACACTTCCAGGCCCCTGAATATGTAGCCCAGTGCCCATCTGACATAATGGCTAAACATAAGCTCACTGAAGTTGCCTGAAATCCATCCTGACATTCGTTCTGACCCAAGTCAATATCAGATTACAAGCTTTGTGTTTTTTTTAAAAAATATTTTCAAATGAAAATCCATCTGTATTTTCATACATTTCCCCACAATGAGTGCACCAATGGTGCACATCATTGAATGGGAAACATCCTTCTATTAATTAAAGCATATTTATGCACATTTTTCAGCAGTACACATTTTTGTCCTGCACAATTTTCAAATGTATGCAAGGCATGCAGAATTCTTTCTTTCTTTCTTTACAATATTTATATGCAGTTCCCCAATCAAGATTTTCAGATCAGTGGACAAATAGAATAAAAACGGAATAAAAACGGAATAAAAACACATTAAAAGTACATTTTTAAAAGAAGTAAAGTGCAAATAAAACCATGGTTGGTCATTAAGGGATGGCTTCTTGGAACAATGTTTTCAGGATGTGCTGGAAGGAATATAAAGTTGACACCTGCCTGACCTCCAGAGGCAGGGAATTCCATAGGAGCAAATCACATTGCAAGCTCAGAAATGTATGAGCGTCAACCAGATTGTGTCCAAGTCCATGTTTGGTTTGGAAGGTGCAGTCTGTGTAAATCCCGATCAAAAATGTACTGAAACAAATTTGTCATGCATCCCTGATTGCAGAGGTGCAGATGTTGAAGGATCACACTGGGGACTTCTGTGGTCTTCCATGGAGTTCCATAATGGGACATTTGTCTACCCAGTCCAGAGTTCTGAAATCATGATACAAATGAAGATTAATGGGACCTGCAATAAAATGATGCAGTCTAAAGGGCTCTTGTTCAACATTCCAATCAGCAAGCCAGGCCCTCTTCAACGATCCCCATTGTGCATGGATGGTACTGTTTTGACGATATAAAGATCTACACTCACCTCTGAACTTCAGAAATAGAGGAAACAATTGAGAGCAAAAGAACAAGGAGGTCTGGAAATAACAGTTGCATGTGAAGTTTCGAAAAGCGCTATTACACAACTCAGCATGATCGTGCCCTGACACTCTGGAGCCTATTGCAGGAATCAAAGACTAATATCTGTTCTTACCTCTGTGACTGGATTTATTATTATTTTTGGGTAGAGTAATATTCAGTTCCAAGCAAAGCAAAGCCACACACCAGATTAAAAGAAGTGTTCCTACCCTGGGGATGCAACATTGCAATCTTGCTCAACAGCCTACTTCAGAAAAGATGGAATAACTCTGAATGCACTTTCAGAGAGAACTCTAGAATTTTCCCATGATGTACCAACCTGGATACAAAATAATTGGAGGCAGACAAAGAATATGAGGTCCATTTGGTGAAGCATCCTGTTTTCCACAGGGACTGGCTAGCCCCAGGCATTTCTAGCTGCATTAGTCTCTAGCCATTGGTATTCAGAGGTAGTCTCTGGCTGCATTCGGACAACATATTAAGCAACTGGGGGGGGGGGGAGACAGTCGTCAGTTGTGTTGCTTATCGTGTTGTGTGGAGGGTAACACACTGCTCACAAACTACTGATGGTATGCTATTCTGCCCAAATAAGCAACGGAGAGAAACAACTGGCTTGCAAGTTGTTTAGCTCGGAGATAGTTGTTTAAAACGTTGTGTGGAGGGGTGAGTGGGTTAATGACGTGTGGTGGGTTAAAACACAAGCCCATAGAGGCAGGTGGCAAGAGCGACCAAAGCGGCGGCTGCCACTCTGCTACAACTGATGCAACTTGCAGAGGCTGCTGGGATAGAACTGGGAGGACAGAGGGAGGAGGGAGGGTGGGGAGAGGGGCAGTGGCTGTATCAGTCAAATGCTGGGTTGACTATTCGTCCACTCAACACCAGCCCCAACCACCCACAGTTGTGTAGGAATATGTTGTGTGGGGAGTACCCACAAAATAACCAACTGTGAGTTGGCTACTCAACCCACCATTGACTAATGTGTTGTCTGAATGCAGCCTCTGTCTCTACTTCCATTTAGCTAACATTGTTTACAGAATAAGAGACAGGCCAAAGATTTCTTTTTCAACTATTCATTTGGGTTGTAGGAGGGAAATAATCTTTCCCAAAAGGTCATACAATGGTCGTTGGGAGCAATTATTCTGAAATTTGGGATTGTAGTGGAGGTGGATAGTTGTCATTTACTTTATTGATCTTTACAAACTCTCTGTGAGAGTTTTTGAGATTGTCAAAATCTCTGATGCTCACTTAGAGATTGAGTGAGCATCATTGCAAGGTCGTTGCAAGGAGCGCTGTGCTGTGCTGTGCTGCTGGCTGGGCCTGAGCCTGAGCCTGATGAGTGTTTGTCTGCCCCGCCCATCTCCACAGGTATTTCAGCCTTCAAGCTGCTGAAGCCGCGAGCCTGCAGGTGCGAGCCAAAGGGCTCTTGGCCTGAGGCTCTCAGCCATGGGAACAAAGCTGTGGGACAAAAACTGCCGCCATGGATGAAGAGCAGAAGAGAGGAGAGCCACCTGTACCCCACCCTTCCAGCTGACCACAATGTGTAGCGGAGTGGCAATTTGTGTTGTGCAGGGCAAAGGGAGATATGGCGTTGGCAGGGCGATGTGCCATTACAGGGGAAGAAGAGATAGATATCTAACACCCATCTTACCTTCTGGTTGCTCTGCCAACCCGGGAAACTTGGAGAATGAACCAGGCCACCCACAGAACCTCTCCTTGCTCCTATGGAATGCCAGGTCAGTTAAAAATAAAACAAATATCATCCACGACCTTCTTTCAGATGAGGAGGCTGACCTGGCATGCTTCACAGAGACCTGGCTGGGAGATGACAGTGGCCCAACATGGGCGCAGGCCCTCCCAGCTGGGTACTGTGTTAGTGAGCAGGTGAGGGAAAGTGGGCGGGGGGGCGGAGTAGCTGTGGTCTATAGGGATAATCTTAACCTGACCAGACGTCCTCTTTGTGAATTAAATCAAATCGAGTGTGTGTACCTGAGTCTGAAGGCCAGGGATAGACTAGGAATTCTGTTAGTGTACCGGCCACCCTGCTGCCTATCAGTCTCCCTGGCTGAGCTCACGGAACTGGTCTCGGAGCTGGTGTTGGATTCGCCCAGGCTTTTGGTCCTGGGCGATTTCAACATCCCATTTGAGACTGGTTTGTCAGGTGGAGCTCGGGAGTTCATGGCATCCATGACAAACATGGGCCTATCCCAATTGGTCTCTGGACCCACACATTCAGCAGGTCACACCCTTGATGCTGTTTTCAGTTCCGAACAGATGGATCTGTGGGCGGAGGTGACGAATACCTCCGTGTTGTCATGGACAGACCATTTTCTGGTCAGGGTTAGTATCACGGCTACCACCTGCCTCTGCAGGGGTGGCGGACCTATTAAGATGGTCCTCCCTCGAAGGCTGACGATCCTTCTGGATTCCAGAAAGCCTTGGAGGGTTCTATGGCTGGTATCATCGACGATCCTGTAGAAGCCCTGGTCGATAGATGGAATCAAGACCTAACTAGGGCTATCGACACGATCACCCCAAAACGTCCTCTCCGACCCGCTTCTAACAGGGCGCCCTGGTATACAGAAGACCTCAGGGAGTTGAATAGGAAAGGATGACGACTGGAGCACTGATGGCGGAAAACTCGACTTATATCCGACAAGACATGACATAGAGAACATCTTCGTTCCTATGGGATGGCAATACGTGCAGCGAAGAAAGCTTTCTTCTCTGAGCGCATTGTGTCTGCGAATTCGCGTCCAGCAGAACTGTTCAGGGTGGTGAGGGGTCTAACCCGGGCACCTTCCCCCCTGAATCCGATCTTAGAGCCTTCGGCAGTTCGCTGCGATGCCTTTAACGATCATTTCACAGATAAAATCTCTCGGATAAGAGCTGACTTAGATGCCGTCGTTATAGCAGAGGCTGACGATGGAGTGTCCAGCAACTCCGCGAGTAGGATTACACTGGATCAGTTTCAGTTGGTGAGTACTGAGGACGTGGACAAGCTGCTTGGACGAGTGAGGAGGACGACTTGCCCTCTCGATCCATGTCCTTCATGGCTGGTCGCCCAGGGAGGAGATGTGATTAGATTGCAATTACAATATATTATTAATGCATGTCTCAGGGAGGGGAGTTTTCCATCATGTTTAAAAGAAGTGGTGGTATGGCCGCTTCTAAAGAAGCCCTCCCTGGACCCCCTGGACTTTAATAACTACAGACCAGTATCAAACCTTCCATTCTTGGGCAAGGTGATCGAGAGGGCGGTTGCCTTTCAACTCCAAGCAGTTTTGGATGACACTGATTTTCTAGACCCATTTCAAACTGGCTTCAGAGCAGGATATGGAGTTGAGACTGCTATGGTTGCCTTAGTGGATGATCTACGCCTGAGTATTGACAGGGGGAGTGTGTCCCTGTTGGTACTTCTGGACCTCTCAGCGGCATTCGATACCATCAACCATGGTATCCTTCTGGAACGCCTGAGGGGATTGGGATTGGGGGCACTGTGCTTCAGTGGTTCCGGTCCTACCTCTCGGGCAGGTTCCAGATGATGATGCTTGGGGATAGCTGCTCCACAAAGAAGGAGCTGCTGTGTGGCGTACCGCAAGGTGCCATCCTTTCCCCAATGCTGTTTAACATTTATATGAAACCGTTGGGAGAGATCATCCGGAGGCATGGGGCGGGGTGCTATCAGTATGCTGATGACACCCAAATATATTTCTCTATGCCTTTGATAACAGCATCAGCTAAGGATAGTGTGTCTCCTCTGAATGAATGCTTGGAGGCGGTAATGGGCTGGATGAGGAAAAACAAACTGAAGCTGAATCCAGACAAGACGGAGGTGCTTGTTGTCAAAGGCCGCAACCTGGGTTTGGAGGTGTGTCAACCGGTTCTGGATGGGGTTACATTCCCCCTGAAAGACTGTGTTCGCAGCTTGGGGGTGCTCCTGGATCTGTCACTCCAAATGACAGCTCAGATAGATGTGATGGCCAGGAGTGCCTACTATCAGCTTCGTCTGATACGCCAGCTGCGCCCCTTCCTAGAGTTGGAAGACCTAAAGATGGTGGTGCACGCACTGGTAACTTTGAGGCTCGACTTCTGCAATGCGCTGTACATAGAGCTACCTCTGTGCCTAGTCCAGAAACTTCAACTAGTTCAAAATATGGCAGCCAGGTTGGTCACCGGTACACCTAGGGGTGACCATATTAAGACCAGCTTTAAAATCGCTCCACTGGCTGCCAATTAGTTTCCGGGTGAAGTATAAAGTGTTGGTTATTACCTTTAAAGCCCTACATGGTTTGGGTCCAGGTTACCTGCGGGATCGCCTTCTCCCATACAATCCACCCCGCACGCTCAGGTCCTCTGGGAAGAACTTACTGCAGTCGGCCAAGACTAGGCTGACAACTGTTACCCAGAGGACCTTCTCTTCTGCCGCTCCCAGACTGTGGAATGACCTGCCGGAGGAGAGTCGTCAACTTAACAGTCTTTTAGAATTTAAGAAAGCCATAAAGACTGTTCTCTTCCAGCGGGCATATCCAGTGGAATTTTAGAATGTTTTTAGGATGTTTTAGGATGTTTTAATGCAGTTTTAATAATGTATGTCATGTTTTAATCAGTTTTATGTATTTTATTATATTGTTCCCTGCCTCGATCCAAACGGAGAGGCGGGTAAGAAATAAATTATTATTATTATTATTATTATTATTATATTATTATTATTAATCTGCCCTACAGCATGAGGTTATCTGCTGGTTCTGATTTCGGTGTGGCTGTGAATCCATTCAGGCTTTCAGATGGAACCAGCCATGACTCCAAAGGAGCTATCCAGGGTTTTGGGGGGGATGGGGTTCAACACATTGGATCGAAACCCAGAATGGATTCACAGTCCCACCAAAACTGGAGCCACCAGCCTCTACTGAGGTGATCTGCAGATTCCTAATGGCTGCAGATACTCGAAGACTTTTTGGAGGGGGGTGGGGTAACTCCATGTCTTTATTCACACCAGCTGTTTATTTTGGAATAATATCCAGGTCATCCCTACCAGGCCACATGACGTTCACTTACTCCTGTGGTGATCTTGGGATGACCCCTCAGTTCTTCAGGAATATCGGTGACTCGATCTTTCATGGCTTTTCCGTCTCTCTTGCTACAATCCTGACATGCCTCCCCTTCCCGAAGCTGTTGCTGTTTGGTGTGAGCTCTTGGCTTGGGGAACCGCCAACCCACTGTCAGGTCCGTGTCCATCCATTTCGGACATGGGCGAGACTGGACATGGGTTCTCCCGTACAATCCACCCCACACACTTAGGTCCTCTCGGAAGAACTTACTCAAGCCAATCAGAACTAGGCTGGCGGGTGTTACCCAGAGGACCTTCTCTTCCATAGCTCCCAGACTATGGAATGGTCTGTCGGAGGAGGTTAGACAAATTAGCAGTCTTCATGAATTTAAGAGAGTCATGAAGACTGTCCTCTTCCGACAGGCCTATCCAGATGAATTTTAAGATGTTTTTAATGTTGTATTTTTCTCTTGTTTTTTTAATTTTTTTTAAACTGTTGTGATTTTTATGTTTTATATTGTTGTTGTTCCCCGCCTCGATCCAGAGGGAGAGGCGGGCTACAAATAAATATTATTATTATTATTATTATTATTATTATTATTATTATTATTTTGCACATCGTTTGGTTATTGGCGTGTTTTGGCACCGACCATGTGTATTTTTTTAAAAAAACACACAAACATATTGATGCACAGGAGCACATTTTTGACACAGTACCTATCCCCACCTACGTTGCTGTGTGTTTGCGATGGTGTGCATCTTGTAGGAATTATTCTTAAAAAAAATTACGTGCCTAGACCCGCCCACCATTTTAGAATTCTTTATGCCAGCCTTCCCCAACCTGCTTCCCACCAGATGTTTTAGATTTCAACTCTCATACTTGGGAGCAAGCTACTTCAACCCACCCAAGCCCTCAGTTTCTGTTCTCTCTGCTTGGAGGTGACCTTGCTTCTCAAACCTCCTCCTCCACCACCATCTGAAGTGGCATCCCTGTTCAATCATTTTGCTGTAACCCTGTTAGAGTGGAAACAATTTACTGCTTAAATAATTTATCCAGATTCAGTACAGAAAGTCTTTGAAGAGATTCATCAGCTAATAAAGAAAATTGATCCGGGGAGCCAAAGTCAATAAGAGGTGAGAGAAATGTTATGTCATTTGCATATGGCTTTAATGATGGCGCCTTCTGCATGGCCAGATCCACACTGTGGCACCCTTTGAGTATCAGTCAGTGGTCTTCTTGTTCAGCTTTCCCTAATCCAATGTCCTCCAGATTCCAACATGGACAATGGTGAGGAATCCACCTTGGACTTGTTGTCCAAAATATATTGAGGTCACTGTCTACTATTGCAAATCAACCTGCCTCCTTGAATGGATGTGAACCCTTGCATGCCAGAGGTGTTGTCTCCTCCTCACATGATCTCTTCTCTATTTGAATATTACCAGTGCATTATAGATAGATACATTCTTGAAATAGCAACAAAATATAAATCTGTTTCCCAAGGCGTTAGTCTGGCATAAAAACCAGGGATGGACAAATCACAGGAGAATCCTATACATGCTTACTCAGATGTAGGTTCCATTAAATTCAATGGGGATCACTCCCAGGAAAGTGGGTATAGGACTGCAGCCTGAGTCAATTTCCCATGGAGAAGCTCAGACCAAGTCCATTCCATTTGGAGCTGTGTGCAAATCACCTCTCCAAATTCCTCACCGTATCTGTGCGAAAAGAATGGGGGAGGAGGAGAAATTCTCCAACAGTTCCTTAGGGGGTGGGGCTCAGGGGTGCAAATGGGCAAACAAGCAAAGTTCAAGATCAGCAGGGTTCTTGCATAAATTGAGCAGCGATCGATTTGTGCAAATCTTCCAAAATTTGCGAAAATATCCTAATTTGGGCAAATTTCCTCCACAGACGAAAGCAGAGCTGATTCAGCCTACTGAGGATATTTACATAAATTAGGAAATTTTGCTCAAATCATAGTGGAAATCAGGAATGAGGCGAATGTGAGCGTGTGTTCGACAAGTTGTGGATATTTTCGGTGGACATCTGTTTGCGCTCAGGTTCAGAGCTCCGAATGGGGCATGCAATCGACAATGAGATTTTCATACAGCTCTATTCAGGGGGAACAGTACAGCTTCTTTCTTTTTCTTTTTTGTAGAGTGTGTGCTTTCTCTCCCTTTCTGCTTACTCTGCTGGTATTTATTTATTTATTTATTTATTTATTACATTTGTATACCGCCCCATAGCCGAAGCTCTCTGGGCGGTTTACATAGGATTAAAAACAATTAAAAACAATATACAAAAATTAAAACAGCAAAAACATACAACATACACACAATCTGTACATTTAAAAACCACTTCAACACTTCAAAAAAAAAACAAAACAAACAAAAAAAAAACAAAAAAAAAAAAACAAAAAAAACCTACAAAAACAAAACAAAACAGACCCAGGCTCCTCAGATATTGCCAAATGCCTGAGAGAAGAGGAAAGTCTTGACCATTTTGTACCCTCCATTTTGTACCCCACTACGCTACCATCATTCTGGTTCAGGAAATGGGGGGGAGTTGCCCCAACAAAGTAGGGTGGGTAATCTTGAGAAAATTTCTGCAAAGTGGGCCCTTTTTCTAGAGAGGGTGGGGGAAGAGAAAAATCTCCAATAAATCTCAGGGAGGGGGGAGTTCACCTGAGAAATTCCAGTGAAGATCTATTTCTACCCTGTTTGCCTGTTAATCTGCAAAGTTCCCATGAAAAAATCTGTGCAAAATTGTGCATATAAATACATATTTAAAATAGGAATTTGCATAGGTTTTTCTAAATGTATTTTCTTCGATGGTACACCATTCTTAATGCATTTTGATTGAATTCCTCTAGCATCTTCAGTAAAAACTGGGTGGGCCGAGGCATTCCATATGTAAGCAAATCCTAACAGATGGCACAGTAAGGCTGATGATTTCTCAGAAGACCCATCCCTCCCGGTAAGAAGTCAATGGAATATTTGTATTCAGGAAGGGGTTGCTCATCATTACTCTCTGCTTCCCCCTTGATTAGATATATCAAAGGCATGTCTTGAAGAGCCCAGCTCCTTACATCGCTGTAGCCTCTGATAAGTGGAAAATAGCCCAACAGGCCCTTTTCAATTTCCTTGTTAACACCGATTTCTACTTAATGATCCGCCAGCAAATCTGTTCAGTTCATTTGTAAAACACACTGTTTGCTTTCCGGGGACGGTCTGCCCACTGTCACTCACACCCGCCTCGGCGTATCCATTTGCAAACAAAGGGAGACTTCTGTAGCCACAGTGGGAACAGCCGTTTCCCCCCTCTTTTCTATTTTGGCACTACTTAGCTGCTTCTTCACTCCTCTTATCTCCCACACACTCATGCGGCAGGCACTATCTGGACACCAATTTTCCCTTCCTGTCAGTCGGCAGTGGGCTTCCCTGTTCTCAGCTGTCATGCAAAATGAAGCGGGTGAAAAAATCCTCCTGCAAATATGTAAAGTACAATCGCTCATTTGAAAGAAGGATGGGGTGGAGGGGGAGCGAAACAGGGACTAATTCGTCATGATGTCCTCGTTCTACACCTCGGTGGTGAGTTTAGGGAATGGGAGTCAAAAGGAGAAGTGGTACTTAACAAATAGGAGTCATCAACCCAGAGTGCAGGATGCGGAATAATGGGCTCAAGTGACAGGAAGCCAGATTCCGGCTGGACATCAGGAAAAACTTCCTGACTGTTAGAGCATTAAAACAATGGAACCAATGACCTAGGGAGGTGGTGGGCTCTCCCACATTAGAGGCATTCAAGAGGCAGCTGGACAACCATCTGTCAGGGATGCTTTAAGGTGAATTCCTGCATTGAGCAGAGGTTGGACTCGATGGCCATTATGGGCCCCTTCCAGCTCCATGATTCTATGATTCTATGATTCCAAGGTAGAATGTGTCTGGGTGTTGGGCTGATTTCAGGACTATGGACAGCAATACTGAAGCTAGTTGCTCCTGCACTGATGGAGTGAAACGGGCAGGGTTTTATAGTTAGGCCAGGAGAGTCTTTCAGGGAGCTCCACCTCCTCAGGTGCTGTATCGGGTTGTTAAAAGGCAGCAGTTCTTTCCTGAAGATGTTGGATTCTCCAGGGGAGTAAAGGCTGGAGGAAAGAGGATTCAGTTGAGGACTGGTCCTTAGGTTCTCACTGTTCTCTAGAGGAGTCTGAAGTCCATTCCTCAGAGTCAGGGGTAGTGGTACATCCTAGGCATCTTAGGGTAGGATATGGGAACTGAGGCAGTGGTCCGAAGTTCAGAAGGACCGATTTCATAAAAGTTGCCACTGCCTCCCTAAAAGTAACTAGGGGTGAGGCTAATCTAACCTCTCCACAGGAAGAATTCCATAACTGGCCATAGTAAAAGGCCCTGAGGATGACCACAACCTACAGTCAGCTCCAAATGGGAGGAGTAGGTATTTCAGTTATTCAGTCCCCAAACCATTTAGTGTTTTATAGGTATTTTGAACCTGAATCAAAGTGCTGGTTTTAACCTTTAAAGCCCTAAATGGTTTGGGAACAAGTTACTTTAAGGACTGCGTTCATCCATATCAGCTTGCCCACACTTTTAGATCAAAAAGAGAGGCCCTTCTCATTTGTCCACCCAGTGAGAGCAATTAGGTGGGTGATCATATGGGAGAGGGCCTTCTCTGCAGAGGCCCCAAACCTTTGGAATAAGCTGTCATTGGAGGCCATCCATGTTCTCTCACTGCTTGCTTTTAAGAAGGCCCTTGAAAACACATTAGTTTACCAGGTCCTTCTCTTCATATGACAGCTGTTGTTGCTATTGTTGCAGTTGTTATTGATGCTGGTTGTTGGCTTTTATTGCTATTTGTTAAGCTTATGTATTTATCACTTTTAAAAATTTAAGTGCTTTCATGTATTTTATTGTCATGAGCAACCTTGGGAGGGCTTCTGCCCTGAAAGGTGCCCCAAAAATATTTTAAATAAAATAAAAACCCTATGTACTAGCACATTGAATAGGCCCTGGAAAGAAGCTGGAAACCAATTGCAATTGATTTAAGTCTTGTGTAAGATGGTCTGAAAGAAGGCAACCAAAAACCGCTCAAGATGTGTGTGTGTGTGTGTGTGTGTGTGTGTGTGTGAGTAAGGATGAGGTGATGCACTCCTCCTCACTGGTAAAGCACCACATTAAAACTTTCGGATGCAACCTTACATACAATGATATTAATCTTGCTCTGCTGTTTGGGCAAAAACTCGAGTGTATGTGTGCCTTGATAATACGATGAACAAAAAGAATTGTGATAGAATTGTATGCACAATGCATACATTGTGCACAATGCACACATTGTGCACAATGCACAATAACACCAGTAATGCCTTGGGATTCAAAAGTGACCACTTGCACTAGTGTATGCTTTCAAAAAGGTGCATTCCTCCCCGATCCTCATTTCAGGGATTCCCCCGATCCATTTCAAAGGCCGATTTGAACTGGCCTCAATCTGCTTTGGGCCCAGTCCAACCCACTTCAGATCTGGATCCAAAGTGAGATCCAGACATCCGAAGCAGGTCGGATTTTACACGTTCCCAGGTGTGATGCTTCACTAGGCCAAAAGGTGGTATAGAGATGCTTTAATTAAGCAATCAATTTGATGTGCTGCCTCTTCAAGCATCGCCTTATTTGGTTGTGTGTTATCAATGCACATCAGTAATGTAAAGTGAGAGGTAGGAACGCCAATGAATTGATGGAGCTGAAAGCTGAATAAAACTGTGCATGCTCCAATTCTAGATTTAATTGAAGGATTACTCCTAGTTAAATTAAGGGGGAAGGGAGTATAGGACAATATGAAGCAGAGGAACTTAAAGGAATAGAATAGGGGAGGTATTTGTTTATCCCTGCAGATCACCAAAGGTTGGGGAAATGGTTATTCTGCAACAATTATTTAACCACAGGGAGCATCCAAGGGTGGTAAAGTTCAAACCAGCTTTTGAAGCCAATGAATTGGAGAAGGTGTGCTCTAAGATTAAGTCTTACAAGATCCCAAGGAAATTAATTCCTTTGATGCTGAGGGGAGGGTGGGAAGGAGGGAGGCGGGCTATAAAATTAATGAGATATTACTGAAAGAAAGATAAACAATTAGGTATATTAAAAAGAGCGCGCGATAAGATAAATGTAAACCTGTTGCCACCCAACCTGCAGAAACTAATTAAAGTGAAAATTGCAGCATAACTGAGTGAAAACAAAAGCAACAACCACAAAAAGGGAGATAAACACGAGGGTGAAAATTAACAGGCTTAATATGCTTTGACATTATGATTATTAGCAATGGGGGGTGAGGGACGTGATTAAATCCATTCATTCTCACAAACAATGGGTTACAGAAAGACATGCCAAGTGAGGCATGGGCTGTGATTGGAGGTGGTCAGTCCAACTGGCTCGGTGGTATTGCTGGGGCTGGATTGGGAGGTGGGGTGTTGAAAATTGTTAGCCAGAGTCACCAGCAGGTGGGTTTCCTAGTCCCCATAGTGGGCAGACACACCACCACAAAGGGATCCATGATGCTGCTCTAGAAGAAGAACCCCCCCCCCAGCACCAGTAAGCACCACAAGTTAAACCCCCATACCTTTATCAATCCACCTTACCAGGTAGGCCTGTGCTTAAAAAGTGCTGGTGTTAACATTCAAAGGCCTAAACAGTTTGGAGCCAGTTTATCTGAAGGAACACTTCCAATGTACCTACCCAGACAATGAGATCATCTTCAAGGGTCCTTCTCTGTGAAGCCCTGCCAAAGGAAATGAGGCAAGTGGCTAGCAGGAGGAGGGCCTTCTGTGCTGTGGAATGAGCTCCCTAGAGAGGTTCACCTGGCTCCTATGTTATATACTCTCTTCAATGCCAGGTGAAGACCTTCTTATTTTCCCACTGCCCCTAATATAATTAAACTGTACAGATATTCACCAACATCCACCCCAATCCTAATTGTAACCATTATTTCACCCTGGTAGTTGCTATGTAAGCACCATTCCCTTCCCTTCCTCTTCTTTTGATTCATCATATTGGAGATCCTACCCAATCAGGGATCACTCAGCGAATGCTTCATAGCCAATCAGATTTTTGGCAGGATTAGTGATGTCATTGAGGGCAAATGATTATTTGGGGGTGTTTTATTTTGGTCATTTCTTATGGGTTGTGCTCTGGCTACTCATAAGCTCCTGAACCTGGGGAGTTACAAGTATCAAATGCAGGATGGCTGCAGCACGGAGGGTATCCTCTCCTCTGTGGTCTGTGCTCTGGCTGTCTAGCTGGAGGTTTCAGAGTGGGAGGCAGAAGGCTGTGTGGTGCTTAGGAAGCTGTTTGAATGGGCGTCCACGGTCTCCTCTCCTTCCTGCTCTCAGGACTATGCCCTTTTTGCCATCTCCATGCTCAGTTCACCAAACACAGAGAGGTAGCTGCCACCTTTCACTCCATGCTGGCTGCGAGGGGTCAGGGTGGGAACGTGTTTTTTGGCTCCGAGCGCTGAGCACTGCCTCTGAGCTTGGAGCCAGGAAACTGACAAATTCTATGTCCGCCAGGATGCTGTCTGTGGAACATAGGATTGCTCCCTAAGGAATGGGTACATACACCCAAGGGAATAAAAGTATAAATGTGTAAAAGGATCTTGTGGAAGTGTAGGTAGAAATAACAAGCCAACGCAACTGTGTTGGGTTTAAACAGGGCCATGTTTATTGAAATAATTCAGATCTGTAGAAGGGAAACCTAAGCAGGCATCATCTAAACAGCGGATTATTCCGCTATGCCAATGGGCGACCCATTGGCAAGCCCCGTAGAGGCGAATAGCCTTCGTTTCCTTGGGGCCTTCGCCTTGTGGGTGGTAAACCGTCTGGTGCCACCCCACTTGCACCGTCAAGCTTCGAATGGTGAGACTGGTTGATCACCAAGACAGACTCTCCTCTCCGCACCTGTGACAGATGCCAAGGCTTGAGACTTGTCCTCCACACTCGAGGCCATGCAATGCTCACCAACCTCCCTTTCCCCCAATGCCCGCTTACCTGCCTAATGTGACCAATTGAAAACAGTTAACCTATTTAATACTCTCATCTGCCTCACAGTGTGGAGTAGGTGAAAAAGACCCAATCCTAACAGTGGATGGAGGACAAAAAATTCCTACTCAGCCCCCTAATGGCAACCGGTTAACCCACGTTGCCAATAGGGAGGGAGGGAGGGAGCAGTGAAAGCGAAAGAGGGAGAAGGGGCAGGCGTGGCTGGCTTATATAGGCTTTTGCTACACCCCTCGCTCCCTTTCCCCGTGACCCTGGCCATCCAATGGCTGGCCTCATAGCCTTGCCATTCTCTCCCACCACAAACTCCTCCCCGCACCCAGGCTAAGGCCGGGCGCGGCAGAAGGCCCCTTTTGAAAAAAGGATGCTGAAAGTTGTATTTATTCTAAATTTGACTTTGTCTTTCTTTCAATTATGTGGCACTGAATTTGATTAGTTCTATGTAAAGGCAGGGACGTGGCCAATCCAATGGACTGAACAGAAGCTAGTCTTCATTGTTTGTGATGAAAGGCAAGATTCCAAAGCCCATCCTTAATCACTGATTATTTTTTAAAAAATACTCGTTTTTTAAACTGCTAGGTATCAGCCTACATCTTCAAAGTCCCAGCCCAGGTAATTCTGTATGCCAAGAGGTGTATGATTTTGAATTTGAGCTTCAGGGCTTGTTGTTCCTTTGTAAATCTGGGAGACATTATAGATTAAAACCCAAATTACTAGCCAGAGTCCTGATCACTCCAACACCATCAAGTCACACAACATAAAGTTGAACTGACCGTGGAGAAGAAGATGGCAAAAAAGGTCCCCTGAAATATTCCAAGCAGGAACAGTTAACAAATGTCTCTTTCAGCCTTAATTTACAGAAACATAATAATTTTGTCATCAGTTAAATAATATATGGCTCAGCTAGCAAAAAACGTTAACATTAACAAAAATTATTAGCTCTACCTATAAGATCATTCAATGCTTCAGTGTTGGTGTAGCTTCTTAATTTGGGTTAGTGTAGGACACTGTAGAATAAAATCTTTTTTAAAAAAATGTAGAAACAATTTTATATGCAAGAGCCTCCACACACACACTATTCTTTCTAGTCTTATCTAAAACAAGATGTTACTGTCTGATTCTGTGGCAATCTCCATGTTCAAGCATTTGTACTTGCAAGTAGACAGGAAGCTGTCATTAAAGAAAATACATTATATGATTATACAATCCCATAAATTCACTACGTAAACACCAGAGTCTTTGTGGTGAACAGAGAAATGCAGAGCCTCCCCAACATAAGAAGGTTAAAAAACAACAACATCCCTGAAAGGTATCAGGGAAAAGCTCTCTGTTCTCCAGGGGTGTAGAGTGTAAGGCCCCAATCCAGCCTATGTTCCCTATCTGCCCCTCTGTAGATCAACAGATAGTCACCCTCTGTGGAAGAAATTAGAATGTGAGCCTAAACCTGTCTCATAAGCAGGTATAGGACAGTGAAATAGACTGTGAGCTTGACCTTTAGAAGAGTCAGGACAGAGAGAGATAATAACTGTACTCTAAGTGCTTATGCAGCATGACTCTGCATTAACTTAGACGCTTGCTAGCTTATGCCCTTGTTTACTCCCTTAAGACCCCACCCAGGCAAAGCTATATGCATAGGATTGATAAGAAGTTGTATAAGCTGTTTATGTTCTATATGAATATGTAAATAATGTGTTGCACCAGTCTACATTTGATTGGATAGTTTAAGAACATAGATGTTATGTTTTATTGGTTGATGTGTTTGATTGATTGTAAAACTTCACATATCGATGTGCGGATTGGTGCTTTCTTGATCCCCCATAATAACTCTATGATGATATGTAACTCCTATAAAAGTGTGAGCCGTTGGCTAAACCACAGTCTGACTTTGGGCTTGTCCCTGAGTGCAGACTCCTTGCAATTGCTCATAATAAATGTTCCTTATAGAGAATGAGATGCTGTCTTGAGACTTCTTTGAGCCCCATGGAAAGATCCTAGCAAAAGGAGGAATGGAGTTTAAATTCCTCCACACCCTCCCTTCCATAGGCGTGCACAGCACATTTCATTAGGGTGTGCACCCAGGTGTTTTTTTTAAAGGCAAATTTACTCCATCATAAAGGACATTTTTAATTCATTTATTTATTAAACGCTGTGGACATGGATACCTTACTCCATGTTTGGCTTGTCTGGACATGGGAGGGTCGCTGCAGGTGGGAGGGTATGAGGATCCACTCCTCAAGCCCCAGCATTGGCCTCCTTGAAGCGTGGCTCCCAGCAAAGAGGCTCCCAGCAGAGTGAGTCCTTCTTGCTCCTGCTTCTAGGAGCAATGGTGAGTTGCCAGGAGTGGTGGCAGTGGAGCAATTAGAGGATCATTCCCGCTGGGTCTGGACCCCCCTCTGGATCCCTTCTGCATGGGTCCCTCAATCTGGTGCTTATTGCTTGAGATATTAGGGTGTGCCTGGTCACACCCAACACACCCCTTGTGCATGCCTATGCTCCCATCCCCTTTCCTCAACCGTTTGCTCCCAACCACTGTTCATTTAGAAGGGTTGGGCACACCCAACTCTGCTCACCTCAGCCGGCGTTTGTCCCACTGCTGCCGCCTCCCAACCTGCTCACCTGGCCACACAAACCTCTTCTGAGGCTCGGCTTGGCCAGGCATATGCTCGACAGCCAGCTGCCCTCCACAGAGCATCCATGCCTTTATCCCTGCATCAATGGGGCCTTTAAGGCCACCATTGGTGTGTGCAGGGGAAGTGCACAGTTTACAGAGGATCTGGGAATTGCACAATTCCCCTGTTGCATCAATGGTGTGCGATTCCGATACAGCGGGCTGCTGCCGAGCACTTGCCAGGACCTTCACTTGGGTGGGGATCCATGCTCGTATCAGGAGGGCCTGACTGGTCTGGGAGATGTGGCGTGTGTGTGTGTGTGTGTGTGAGAGAGAGACTCCTGGACCCAGCAGGGTGCTGGCAGTATTCCCATCATTTAGTGTCTTCCCAGCTTTTATGTGCCTTCCCCCCATTTTCAAAGGCTGAATATCCACGCTGTACAGAGGAGAGTTCCTGCACAACCATTGTGTTGCATTGTGTCGGATGTGTTGCATGTGATTCTGCTAATGCTTAGTGACTGGTGGTAAGAACTTTAAGCTACACTCGGCTGGCACTTTCCATAGGTTGGTCCACCGCTTTTGTCCTTGGTGCTCGCTTTCATGCCTCGGTGTCGGCGCTCAGAAGATTGGTCCCTGTGGGAAACAGAATCCTGGACAGGAAGGACTTTCAGACAGGTCCAGAAAGCTTCTCAAAAGGTGTGTGGGTCAGATGTCTGTGACAGCTTCTGGAACCTCTGAAAATACACTTTGCTCATGAAAAGTATTGGATGATTTTCATAAACCCCAGTGGAAGAAAAGAGGATGACTTCAGATCCCATCATGGCTGGGGGCTTTCTGGCAGTTTGTACTAGGAGATGGGTGGGAGTCCAACATGTACCCTTTGAAGGAGGGCTGAAGCAGGCCAATTTGGCCAACCGTGGCCTGAATACGAGTCAGTACCGGCCATCCCAAGGTTCCCTGAAACAAAGTGGATCAGGTCTGAAGTGCCTTGGGGTGCTTCAGACCGATTCAGGGTGGTGGTGGGTCACTCTTCCCACCCACCCAAATGGGAAAGAAGGTGCAAGGATGACTTTGAGTCCATTGGTGGCTGCAAGGGGCCATTTCCATACTTTGTGGCCACAGTTCTATGAAACCTCAACGCCCCCATCTTACTTTGAAGTCGTAGCTCTAATGGAAGAGGATGGATTGCAAAGGCAAGTCCTGCGGATGGCAGCTCTGGGTTCAGGAGGGAGCAGGGAGGAACCAGCAAGGGCTGACCTGCTTTTGTGGGGGGGGGGGACTTTGGATTGAATTCCGAGGCAAGACGGCTCAGCCCTGAAACCTTCCAAGTCGAATCAGGGTAATTTCAGAAGCTTCAAAATAGCTCCTGAGGTGAGTCAGGGAGGCTGTGCACAGCCCTAGTTTAAACTTAGCTCTTGATATTACAGTATTGTTGTAAGGAGCATCTCTGGTTCTCTTCCTCCTTTCTAGCCCGTAGCAGTGGCAGAGGGGTGATTATTCAAGGCGAGGGTTAGCCATTCCCTTCTCAGTATCCACCTCTTCCTGAAAATGCCTCCCTCTGTGTTGCAATGAGGTTTCCATAAAAAACCTCCATAGACACCAATGGAGGCTTTTTATAAAAGTGTATGTGTTATTTTGGCATGGGAGCAAGGAAATGGTCTCCAATCGGCAAGAAGACACAAGTCCTGGAATCTGGTAGGCTGGATGGGAAGGAAGTATGGGTCATATTAGGCTTGTGGGTGGGAGGCTTCCTGCTCCCACCATAGCATGTATGATGTGGGTGGGTGTCAAATCCCCCTTCCTCCCACTGGGGCAGGAAAAACCAAGAACATCATAATGTAACTTGTTCTGTATTAGTAGAAACCACCAGATGTGAGGAGCTCTGTGCCTATGGTGAGCTACTAGTGGCGACAAGTTGGAGAATATCCCTAAAAGCAGTCAAAACAACAACAGCAACACCTTACCAGGTACTGAAGTACCACTGCCCACCTGGGCTGCCCCACTGGTTAGTGTCACTTTCCTGTTCAGGGCATGACTTTAATCTTTTCTGGCTCTGGCTGATCTTGACTCTTAGGTTGTTCTCTGGATTTGACCTCATGTCTCTGGCTACCAGCTCAGGTCCTCATCTCTCTTGACCTCATGTCCTGATCCCATGTCTTAATTCCTGTTTCCTAGACCCCATCTATGGCTGCCTGTGTTTTCCCTCTAAAACCAGGATTTATTTATTACATTTCTATTCCACCCAAACACTAATGCTTTCAGCCGCAACCCCCATGATGTCTTCAAGAAGATCTTGTTCCTTCCAGCTTCAGAGAACATTTCTGTGGGGTAATGACATTTCTTGAGATGTACAATATCCTCATCAAGTGGCAAAAAGAAAATCTGATATATGTTCCCTTGGCAGGGAAACCTAGAGAAACATGCCATATTCCAAAATCCAATTGTCTATGTTTAATGGAAACAAATTGTTTCCTTTAGCAACAAGGATGCTGAATGGATACAACTACCTGAAAGGTGTCCTAGGTCTCATTATCTTTGGATAATTGGGGTTACAAACAGCTTCCCTGCCTTTTTTGTTTTGTTTTGTTTTGCTCTGTATCTGTCTCAGCAGCAGTGTGAAGGAGAAAAATCTTAAGGATAAATAGCCACATTTCTGGCAAATGAATGCAACCTAGAATGTTTTATAAAAATGGACACAGCTAGGGATAGTGCAGGAGCCTGACTGGGTCTGGACCCTGTCAGATCCTCCTGGAACCTGCTTGGTGAGACACCCTCCCTCTCATTGAGCCACTGGTCCACCAGCCATTACCAGACCTGGTAGGGAGTCACCATTTGTGTAAAAATTGTGAATTGTGTTTTTCTGAAAATCAATTCTTATGCAAATGGGGGCCATAAAGTAGCCATTTATTTGACATTACAGTCACAAATGGTCCATGCACAGAGGAATGCTATAACCAAGGGGAGAGGAATCCATACATTTCAAAGGTGTGCACAGTTAATGGATACAATTGGAGATATATATTTAATGTAAAAAGGAAAAACAAAAATGAAGATCACCATCTGAGAAGGACACGGCATGGGATGAGGTTTGAAGTGGGATTTGGAGAACTTCGGTGAACTCGATTTTTGATCCCTACTCCTTATGCCCATAATGTCCTGCAACTATTTTTTCTCATATTTTCTTAGTGTGCTGTTCTCAGTGGTTGTTGTTACTGAGGAGCTGATGAAGCCTATGATGCTTTTAAAACAGAGCCAAAATCTATGAACATTAGCCATAGATTTTGGGCATAGAATGAACATTGGCCATAGTTTCTGTCCATAGAATGATGCTGATGTTTAGCCTTGAGAAGAGAAGACTGAGGAGAGACATGATAGCACACTTCAAGTACTTGAAAGGTTGTCACACAGAGGAGGGCCAGGATCTCTTCTCCATTATCCCAGAGTGCAGGAAACGGAATAATGGGCTCAAGTGACAGGAAGCCAGATTTTGGCTGGACATCAGGAAGAAACTTCCTGACTGTTAGAGTAGTATGGAAATGAGATCAATGACCTAGGGAAGCATTGGGCTCTCCTGCACTAGAGACATTCAAGAAGCAGCCGGGCAGCCATCTTTCAGGGATGCTTTAATGTGGATTCTTGCATTGAGCAGGGGGGTGGGATTGGATGGCCTTACAACTCTACTATTCTTTGATTCTATGAAGGCCGGCTTCAGGATTAGCATCACTGCGCATGAGATGACAGCCACATTATATGTATGATGACAACAGATTTGTGCTGCCCCTTTCCCCACTCAGCGTTTTTCAAATTACACATTCACACTTATAATGTTGAGAGAGAACATATAATTTATTTATTTACAACATTTATATACCGTTCTGCATCTAAAATAGATCCTGGAGTGGTGCACATTGGTATAAACAGTAAAAAGAAAGAAGATTAAAGTTGTTCAATTTAAAATACCCGTAAAAATGGTGGTTAGTCAGTTGAGTTAAGGAAGGCATCTCGAAATAGAGTTGTTTTCAGGAGGCACCGGAACCACCCTAGGGCTGGCACTTGCCTGACCTCCAGGGGCAGGGAGTTCCAAAGAGAAGGGGCAACCACACTAAAGGCTCTTCTCCTGGTGCATTCCAATCAGGCCTTGGGTCCATGTGGAACCACCAGGAGCATGCCCTCCAGTGACCTCAGTGTTTGGGCAGGTTGGTAAGGGAGAAGGCACTCTCTCAGGTATCCTTGTCCCAAGTTGAATACAGGGAAGAACTGGAGAATCTGACCACTCCACCCAAGTTTGCATCCTCCAAATCCATAATTAATGTTAGAATGTCTCCCATTGAAACCAGAATCCAGAAATGGAACACGGGGGGCGGGCGGGAGTGAAGTCACAGAACAATGATGGAATACAGTGAGGGCAATCTTCTTGCCCCTCACTTGCCTATAGGGTTTCTCTCAATGTCTGTTGCACATATCTGCTTTGCCCATTATTCGTATGCCCGAGATGGCACAGCAGGATCATGGCCCTGCAGTGCCACTGAACTTTGCCATTTCTAAATCTGTGCATGAATGCTAGAGCATTACCCCGCTGGTATCTGAAATGCAATCCTCCTTCTGCAATGTCTCACAATATATTCTTTTAAAGCCCTCTTCGTGCCAAACCATCTTGTCTAATCTCATCAAATCCCATCTGTTTGTCTTTGGTATTAGGTTTTGCAGCAATGCCAAAACATTTAATCTCAGGCCAACCTAAATATTCACACCAGAATCAGTGCGCACACACATTCACACACACTTGCTGAAGGAGATCCGCCCTGCACCTAAGTTGCAGTCTTTTAGGTGCCAGGTGAAGAGATTTTCATTTCCCCAGGCTTTTTAGTCCATTTTTGTTTTTTTAATATCTTAGTACATTTTTAGAACTTTGCGCTGTTCCTGGCATTTCCCCTGGTTGTTACTTTGCATTTATTCTGTTTTATACTTAAGATTCTTGTACAATATATTACTGACGTTATTGTAGGTTATGGTTTTATGGTTTGTTCCGTGAGTTTTGGCGAATCATAATAAACCGACCCACTAACCAACCATCCATTCCCTTCCAAAGCTGGCTGAGGAAAAGAATATGATGACTTCCTGGGGGTGAATTCTCAGAACTTGTGGGTGGGGCTACGTGAATGGAAAGGTAGGCAAGGATTTCTCCTCTTCTTTTTAACAACAGGAGCACTCCGCCCCCTACCCTAACTCCTCCCCCTAATACCTAATCTGCACACCAAAAGGGGTATGCGCTGCTGCTGCTCAACTAAAGTATGCAGGTGTGTTTTCCTTAAGCTTCCCTTTCTATTCTCAAAATGACTCATCGTTTGATCTAAAGCCAAGGCTTTGTCTATATGCACATCATCGCTCATAGCCTTAGTCCACTATTGCCAATAAGAAGGCACTGCTGCTCTCTGATTGGCTACTGTGCATGCTGGGAGATGTAGGACTTTTTCACCCCTCTTCACACTAGGGCTGTGCAAAAAATGGCAGATTGCACACAAAAAGGCCACCATGCTTCGGGATTCCAAAGCCGACGCTTGCCCAACCCTATTTGTCATGTCATAACATTTTTTTTCCAGCCCTGGCATTTGAGGAAAAGATGGCTGCTCCCTTTAGCCAATATGGAAACCAACTTTTTGAGCCAAGAATGCTTCTGGAAATGACCCTACGTTATGATGTAGTGTGGTTCCAATGGGGCATTTTAATCCAAGTCCATGTTCAGTCCGGAAGGCAGGAGCTGTGTAAATCCTGATAAAAAATGAACTCAAATGAATTTCTCATGCATCTCTACTTTCAATGATGTTTTAATCCATTGTCGGGTCATCATACATAATGAGTAGCATCCTTTGGGGCATCACTTTCTGTGCATATTTACAAGACCTATGCAGGTAATAATTCAGACCAGTATGGCAAATCTTGCATAAGCAACTGTTGAATTGGGACATCTGGTTCTCCTTTCCCGTGTTGCTTGCAAGAAAACCATCAAGGCATGCTGATACTATAAAAGTGACCTTAGTTCCTTCCTTTTCCTGCCCTTGCAAGTTTTAATATGGCTGCATCCCTTTCAAACTCCGGCGACAATAAAAAGAGATGCATCTTCTCTCCCTTTGTGTTTGAAGGCTTTGATTGCAGGGAAGACTTTATTGTGGGTATCTGAGAGGTAGAATTCATTTTGTTCTCCAACAAGAGATGGATCTTGACAGCAAGCCATTATGCCACATGAGAATTATTATTGGACATCTATTTGTATCCACATAGGTATACAATCATTTTGTCTATACAGACAGTCGGACAATCTCTCTCTCTCTCTCTCTCTCTCTCTCTCTCTCTCTCTCTCTCTCTCCATACACACACACACACACATCTTATTTAATCTTATCATCAGTTAATGAATTTGCACAGCAGGGGGGTTGGTAGGCCTGGCACCATGTATATTTCCCAACACCCAAGATCTATTCTCCAAAGCCCTGATTGCTAATGGAATGTTTTATAGGGCTGTGCACAGATCCGGATCCAGATCCCAAATCTGAAGTGGATCAGGGTGATCTGGACCTCCTGGAGCCAGAACCAAAACAGATCGGGGGAGTTCTGGATCATTCTGGACTGGATCGGATAATTCAGGATCGATCCGGGGCCCATTGTCCTTCTAGGTCCCTGGGTGCTGGCTGTGCCCTCCTCCCACTCTCCTTGCTTACCTGCTGCCTCCTCGTCACCACCAGCATCCACTGCTGCCATCTGCCGTCTGCCACTGTTGCTGCTTCCTCTTACTGAGAACCAGGCCTCGTGGCCTGATTCTCAGTAGAGAGGAAGCAGCAGCAGTGTCAGATGGTGGTGGCAACGAGGAGGCAGCCGGTAAGCAGGGAGAGTGGGGGAGGGCAGTGAGTCTTTTTCCCCATAGACTTGCAAGTCTATGGGGAAAAGGAGGGTCTCCGGATCCGAATCGGGTTCCGGACCGGATCGGGGGGGCTGTGCACAGCCCTAATGTTTTATGTTGCTTTGTTCTGTTTTTTGTCATCAGCTCAATTGCCGTGCAGGTGGAAATGTTTAAGGGGTATTGCGGCGGGTTAACCCTCCCTAACCCTCCAACCAAAGGATCATTCCAAGGGCTGAACTTCACATCTTAACTCATACCACATTGTAATGTGTGTTCAAGAGAAATCACAATGCCCTTGTAGACAGCTGTAGTGCAGCAAGATTTGGGATCATATAGAATAATAGAATAGTAGAGTTGGAAGGAGCCTCTAAGGCCATTGAGTGCAACCCCCTGCTCAGTGCAGGAATTCCCCTTAAAGCATCCCTGACAGATGGCTGTCCAGCTGCCTCTTGAATGCCTCTAGTGAGGGAGAGTCCACCACCTCCATTGGTCATTGCTTCCGTTGTCATACTGCTCTAACAGTCAGGATGTTTTTCCTGATGTCCGGCCCGAACATCTTTGTACAGCTTTGTTCTCCCTATCTCAAAGAGGATGTAGATCTGAAAAAAGGGCAGAAAAGGCCACAAAATTAGCAGGATTTTTAGAGCACCTCCTCAATGAGGAATGGCTGAAGAAAAGGTTGTGGCTTTTTAGTTGGGGCAGTTTAAGGTGTGTGTGACAGAATAGTGGATTTTAAAATCATGCACAATGTGGAAAAAGCAGAGAGAGAGAGAGAGAGAGAGACTTGAATCCCTCTTTCAAAACTCAAGATCATCCTATGAAATTGAGAGAAAGTAGATCCAGGTCAGATGAAAAGAAGTATACCTATTGTATTATTATTATTATTATTATTATTATTATTATTATTAATTTGTATACCGCCCCATAGTCAAAGCTCTCCGGGTGTTTTACATAAAATTAAAACATTTAAAAACAATATACAAAAATTAAAACTGCAAAATATACAATATGCACATACATTTAAAATCACTATAATAACTTAAAAAGCTATAAGCCTAAAAGCAAAAACAGTCCCAGGCTCATCAGATATTGCTAAATGCCTGAGGACAAAGGAAAGTCTTGACCTGGCACTGAAAAGATAACAATGTTGGCGCCAGGTGGGCCTCATTGGGGAGATTGTTCCAATTGGAGGGCCACCACCAAGAAGGCCCTCTCCCTTTTATGCTGCATTGTTTTATTCATTGATTTATCCTGTTTAAATTGTTTTTAACCTTGCATGCTGCCTAGCATATTTTGTACATAGGCGGGATATAAATTGAATAAATAAGTAAATAAATACTTCTTCACACAATAAGTAATGTATTTATGGAACTCACTGAAAAGATACCTGAGAGTGCACCTTCTCCCTTACCAACCTGCCCAGTCACTGAGGGAGGGCATGATCTTGGTTCCATATGGATCTGTGGCCCAATTGGAGTCCATCAGGAGAAGAGCCTTTAGTGTAGTGGCCCCTTCTCTACGGAACTCCCTGCCCCCGGAAGTCCAGCAGGCACCAATACTTAGTCTGCTTCTGGCGCCTCCTGAAAACAACTCTATTTTGAGAAGCCTTTCTTAACTGACTAGCCACTGTTTTTTACTGTTCCTGTATTTCAAACTGTACAATTTTAATTTCCTTTTTAAATCTTCTTTCTTTTTACACTTTATACCTATGTGCACCACTCCAGAATCTATTTTAGATAGGTGAGACACCTGCCAGAAAAAGAAAGGTGGCAGCGACCTTCATTCAACACAGGGTCAAATAGATGGACTCAAACCCAGGCTTTAAAGGGATAAGGTCTCAAAGCCTGGAAATGTGCTGGTTTCAATTTCATCTTCATTTTTGTAAATCTCAAATTCTTTTGTCCTGATTGTGAAGAAATCTGCAAATTTGGTTAAGTTCTTATCAGAAGGGAGGGGAGCTGCCTGCTCCTCCTGGGGAGAACTCTGAATAGGAACCTAGGAACACCAGACGCTGCCTTCTATTGAGTCAGACCCTGGGTCCATCTAGTCCAGTATTGTCCACACTGACTGTCTGCAATGGCTCTCCCAGGTTTCAGTTTTTTCTTGCTCTCCCTGGACATGTTGGGGATCAAATTTGGGACCTCCTGCATGCAAAACAGGGGCTTTATCATTGAGCCACAGTCCACAGAGTGGCAGAGTATGGCAAGTCCTCTTTCCCCATTCAGTGCAGGGATATAGTTTGAGCTGGGCTGGACTAGAAGAATGAGCTAAAGGGCTCTTGGGCTGGGACAACAGCCTGGGGCCACAGAGAGAGAGACGTTGGCCTAGCAGGCCAAGCCCTACCCTGGCTGGTCATAAGAACATAAGAAGAGCCCTGCTGGATCAGACCAAGGGTCCATCTAGTCCAGCTCTCTGTTCACACAGTGGCCAACCAGCTGTCAATCAGGAACCCACAAGCAGGACACGAGTGTAACAGCACCCTCGCACCCATGATCCCCAGCAACTGGAGTATATAGGCTTACAGCCTTGGATTCTGCAGGTAGCACATAACCATCAGGGCTAGTAGCCATGGATAGCCTTCTCCTGCTCCAGGCATTGATCCAACAGTCTTTTAAAGCCATCCAAATTGGTGTCTGTCACCAGTTTTTGTGGAAGCGAATTCCACAACTTGACTCTGTGCTGTGTAAAAAACAAATAAAAAACAGGCCTTCCTTTGATCTCCCACCTGGATCTCCCATCAAGCAGCTTCATGGGATGACCACTTTGGGTTCTAGTATTATGAGAGAGTGGGGGAAGTCTCTCTATCTGCATTCTCTACATCAGGCATGATTTTGTACCCCTCTGTCATGTCTCCCCTTATGGTCATATATAATTTACTCTACATTGTGGAGGGCAGGGCTCTTGAAGGGGGCAAAGTTTTTGTGTTCAGTGCAGAATGCTTCTTCAGTTAACACGCTGTACAAGGACTGCTTTCCAGGAAGGAGAAGATCCATGCCTTGAACATCGGAGATTGCTTTATGGAGAGCTAATCCTGTTTGTGTTGTAGGTTTAAGAGGTCTGCTAGTGAATGTAAGTAACACTTGCTAACTGTTGCCAGTGTGATGGAGACAATGGATCAAGGGGGTTTGATGGTCCCCTTCTAGAAGACCCACCAACACATACAAGGTTATGCTATTCTACAAAGCCCTAAACAACTTGGGACCAGCATATCTAGCAGACCGCCTTCCCTTATATATACCTGGATGACAACTACTGGCCATTCCAAGATGAACAGAATGCCACCATGAAGAACCTCGGCGGCAGAGCCTTCTCTGTAGAGGCACCTGCCCTCTGGAAAACCCTCCCTCATGCGGTTCGGGAGGCAGAAAACGTTGCATCTTTTAAACACCTCGAGGGACCAATCTACACCAAGCAGGATACAATACTTTGAAAACGTTTGAAAACTGTATATGGAGTGTGTCCTGGGCCCCAACAGTTGTCACTACTGTTATAAACTGTTTTAAACCGTTTTAAAGCAGAAGGGTAGATCCTGCCCTGAAGACATACCTTTTTACACAGGCTTTCCCTGGTTTTTAATGCAGCTCATTTTACACTTTTTAATGTTTAAATTGATTTTGTTATTCTTATGGTTTGTAATTGTGCACTGCCCAAAGAGCTTTGGCTGATGGGCAGTATAAAGATGTAATGAATAAATAAAATAAAATAAACACATGGTTCCAGTGTTCTTCTGTGGCAGTTTTCTGTTGGAACAGTCATGTTTTGGGGGGCAGGAGAAGGGGGGTGTCTGCCATTTCAGTTATAATGGGTAGTGGTCATCATCATCCTGTATTACAAGGTTTCAGTGGTTTGCTTCTTCATGGTGGGTTAATAGATATTTCCTTGCCGGGCCCTAAAAGGCAACATGCCAAACTTTAACTTTGGTATTGAACATAAGAACTTCAGAAGAGCCCTGCTGGATCAGACAAAAGGGTTCACCTCATCCAACTGTCAACCAGGGACCCACAAGCAGGAAATGATGCAATATCACCCTTCCCCACCCCCCCCATGTTCCCCAGCAACAGGAGGTAGCAGAGTGCCATCAGGACTAGTAGGAAGTCTACGCTGCACTATAGCCAATACTCTCTGGGCAGTTTACACCTGAAGGGATTTTTAATCCACGAGCACCGAGCATTGCAAAGTTTGGAACTTTAAAGACTGAGGGATTTGGAGATTAAAAAACCTATTACTTAACCCAAGAGTAATTTATTGAAAGGAATTAAAGCATACATTTAAAAGATTAGACTGAGGCAAATCGGCATTTCATGGGGTTAAATTTTATTCCTGAAGATTTCTAGTTCTAATTATGAAGGCAGACACATTAAAACAATCGTTTAGTGTAGTTGATCAACAGTTTGGGGTGTGTGGGAAGAATAATAATGCATCTTGGCAGTGGGGAGGTATAGACCTTGCATAATCTGTTCCATTTGTGGTTTGCGTGTTGTCAGGCATTGTCCATCCTGTTGTCCAGTCGTTAATGGATGTGGATTAATTCCCCACCTCCAGAAAAACACATCAAAAAGTCAATCAGAATTTACAGAATTTTCACTGGCACACAAAATTTTGCACACTTCTCTTAGGTCAGTGTAAATTCAATGAGCAGAGCACACACCCACACATAAGAATATTGCTACACTGCTGAGGCTGAAGAGAGATCAGAGATATTAAAAATGTGTTTTTAACATAAAAATATAATTGCAACAGTAACACAATTGCATGTACATAGGGATGTCAGAGAAATCCATAATAGAACCAAATGAGCATGGATTTTTTATGAAACTGATTCAGCGGTGGAGTGACTCTTCCCCTGTGGGGTGGAGTTCACAAAGTTATGGAGCATTTTCTTAACCTTTGGGGATTTTGCACAAATTTCATTGTAGAAAAAATAATCCCTACAGCATGGAAATGCACAATTGAGGGAAATTTGCACTTTCGAGGAATTCACATATTTGTGCAAGTGCGAATCTATGCAAATTTGCATGCACATAAATTCAGGAACTAAAAAAACCTAGGGATGTGTATCGTATCATTAAAATGTATGATAACGATACAATAAGGTCATTATCGTGCATGTGTTTAACGATAACGATATGATAGAAAAACCTACGATAATCATTGGAGATGATAATTTTTGGGCGATTTTATCGTTTTATCGGACTGCCATATAAATATACCTATAACTTCTGTATTTTAAAAATTAGAGGCTTGAAACTTGGTCACAATGCTTATAGGTTATGCCTAAGGATGTGTATGAAATTTAAGATCGATCCCTCCAACCCTCGATTTTATATGAATTTTTAAAAGATCATTTCCGTTCTGACAGGTCTGAATGAATGCACGTGGTGAGCTGTCATTCTGATCTGTCAGAACTGAAACGATCTTTAATAAATTCATATAAAATCGAGGGTTGGAGGGATCAATCTCAAATTTGGCACATATGTGTAGCAACATGTGAAGATGATATGGTTCACCAACGATATGAATGAAGACAATAATTTCTTGGTCCAAAATGACGATAACGATAAACTACAATATTTTTTGGCGTGCACACCCATAACCCCCGCCCCCCCAATTCTGTTGATGGCACAAAAGAGGCCTGACAATCTGCAAACCAGATTTGAACACTCATACATGTACATTACCATATTATAATACAACTTCTGCATGGCCAAATTTGTATACAATTCTGGAAAGTTTAAAAATGGGTTCTGGTTGTCCACAGAGTTCACACACCTCTAAAAAGCCAGACCTCTATGGATTCCATCAAACTAATTCATAGAAATTTGGTGTCATTTTGATCCATTGTGAATTCGTCTTCCATCCCACCCTGGCTATGGCTATGGTGAGTGGCATCTGAGGGGATGGAGGCAGATGGCTGAATTTAGGAGTAAAGAGAGGCCAGGGGGGGGGATAGAAAAAGGAGCAATGTTTTTCATTCCATCATCCACTCATTGATGGAATCAGATTTCCCCCGTTTCCTGAATTTGTATAAATTTGCATTTGTGCAAATATGCACTTGTGAAAATGTGCAAATCCGCCCTCAAAAAAGACCCTCCATCTTAGAACCTGCTTTCAACATGGAGTCAAAGTCAAAATGGAAGGAAGTCATCTTACATCAGTAAAGTATTCTGAAAGGGTGATCGACATGGCAAATACTTTCTTGGAGAAGGGCTGTGTCACAGATGCTTGAAAGGATGGGAGGGCAACCTCTGTCCACCAAGCCTGTACCCTGTGGGCTTGCTAAATCTTGCCTACCTTCCCCAAGTCACAACCCCTGGCCTGGGGAAAGGAATCCCATAGTTATTTCTAACCTCTTGTCGGAGGTAACAATAGGATGCCCCTAATCGGAATGTCGGAGAAATCTGCAAATGAATCAAAGGAGGTCACATTTCTATGCATCCAACCTGAGATTATTGCAGAGGACCGGGTTTTGACAAGTCACAAGAATTATCTGGGCGTGCACACCAGTTTTTTTTTAATTGTATGCAAATTTAGTCATAGAAAAATATGTAAAAAAATGGCACACACTTTCCAAAAATGTGCATTTTCCCATAGGTTAAAGCATGAAAATGTGCAGCTTGGTTTTTTTGCACCAGGGTGGGCGGGATTCAGTAGTTTGGGGAAGAATTTGTGCATTTTTGCAAGTGCAAATTTGCAAAAATTTGGGAAATCAGGAAAAATAAATCTGATTTTGCCAATGAGCAGGCAATGGGACAAGAGGCACCTGACAATCCACAAACTGCAGATGGAATGGATTTTACAAAATAAATACATCCCCTTAGTCTTTACACTTATTTAGGGCTTGAAGGGGTTGTCTTGTGTAAGCCCCGGCTGAGTCCCTTCACATTTACATTCGTGGGTCTCCAGGGATCTGTGGCTCAGAAGGGCACCCATTGACACCTAAGGGTGTTCCCAAGGGGGTGGTGACTGCCATCACACTTTCTCTCAGGGCCTGTTCAGGGTTGCCCATAATACTAACCCAATGTGCAATATTTGCCTTGCTTGCTGTTACCCATGTACATGAGGTGAAAAGAGTGGGGATGTGAGACAGAACATTCTCTGTGGTGGCCTCCTGTTTTCAGAATTCTCTTCAGGAATTCCTTCCACACCATGAAAATTTTATACAAAAGTTAAAGACCTTTTGTGTAGAAAAGCAGTTGGCTCCTTTCTTGTTGGTTTGGGTGATTTTAGCTCTGATTACTATTGTTCAATCAATCAATCAATCAAATATTTATTATGGTCATAAGACCAGCAAAGATTACTATTGTTGTATTTTTGTTGTTCTTACAGTAGGAATTTACTGTTATTTTACTGGCACTTGTTTTATAAATATGATTGCTCTGTGTCCCTTTGGGAATGAACTGGATTCCTGCACTGAGCAGGGGGCTGGATTCGATGTCCTTATAGGCCCCTTCCAACTCTACTATTCTATGATTCTATGACTGCCATCCAGCCCTCAGCTTTAACTCTGGATCTGTAAAATGGGCACAGTGAAGGCATCACCCTGCAGCACTCTTGCCGTGGTTTTTACACGGTGCCTGCTACAAATCTGCGTAGTTTAAAACATCTCCGTTTCTCCGGGTGAATCATTTCACAGCAACAAAAGAAACTAGTTTCATTTGCCGGGGTTGGGGATGTTAAGTGACTCTGGTTCCATTCCCCCTTCCCCCGTTTATGATCCTGTCCCCCAAAGGAACATGAAAAAGGGCAAAAACCACAAAAGGAAATGTAATTACTTTTTGCAGGCACATTTAAACATCATTTTTATTACTGTGCTTTCTCTGAATAAAATCCATTCCCCCTCCCCCTCCAAAATCTGATTTATTCTTGCTCCGTGGCAGGTGAAATGATGTTCAGCTTGGTTTTTTCAGACCCTTTAAAAAGAAAAGGGAGAGAGAGAGAGAGAGAGAGAGAGAGAGAGAGAGAGAGAGAAATACATTTAACTCCTATGGTTTGGCAGCAGGAACGCCAGACTTGAGCCTGAGGGATTTTTGGTAGGGGTTGCCATATTTCACCTGCTAACAGTGGGGAGGGGATTCCCTTTCGATTTAGGATATTCACGTGGCTGCATGCAAAGTAAGGGATAGCCGGTTAAGTGGTACTAGCACACAGATGCAAAATTGTGTGTCTTTCAGGGAGAGGGTGAAGCTCCGTACAATCTTTGGAACAGTGACAATGCAGATGTCTGTCACTAGAGCTGTGCATGAACCCCATAACTCACCTTGGAGGCTGATATCTATCTTCTGAATTTGCCCCGGCCTACCTTGGCCTGCTTTGGACCTGATCTGATCTGACCTGATCCGGATCCAGATCTGAATAGGGCTTCAGCCATCCGAACACTCAGATATCCATCTTACTGGCTACTGTGACAGCAGTCATAGAATCATAGAATCATAGAAGTGTGGAGTTGGAAGGGGCCACAAGACTCATTTAGTCCAACCCTCTACAATGTGCAAGAAACCTCATTCTGCCAATGAGTGGACGATGGAACACAGGGTCATCTGGCAATCTGTGAGACCCAGACAGAACAGATTTTACAAAAATCGGCACATCCCTAGCTTGGACCCTTGGTCCATTTAGCCCAGTATTTATGTATTTATGTATGTATTTAATGGCACTATTTATATGCCATCTAAAATAGATTCTGGAGTGGTGAACATAGGCATAAAACAGTAAAAAGATTAAAACAACATATTAAAATTCTTCAATTTAAATAGAATACCAATAATACTGATGGCTGGCCAGTTCAGGAATACTTCCTGGAATAGAGCTGTTTCTAGGAGGTGCCAGAAGCAGCACAGTGATGGCACCTGCCTGACCTTTAGGGAGGCAGGGAATTCCAAAGACAAGGGGCCACCACACTGAAGGCTCTTCTTCTCATGGACTCCAATCGGGCCATAGGTCCATGTGGAACCACCAGGAACATGCCATCTGGTGATGTCAGTGACCAGGCAAGTTGGTAAGGGAGAAGGCACTTTCTCAGGTGTCTTGGTCCTAAGCTGTTTAGGGAATTGTACACTAATACCAGAACCTTAAACCTGGCCAGGTAGCAAACAGGCAGCCAGTGCAATTCCCTCAGCAAAAGGAGTTACATGTTGACACTTACTGGCAGCTGCAATTTGGTGTTTCAGGCAGAGGTTTTCTTGCCTTACCCAGAGAAGGCAGAGATTGAAACCAGGGTTTTCTGCATGCAAAGCGTGTGACCTACAATTGGCAGGAAGCCCCAACGATGCTGACCCCGATGCCAGTTCTGTGCCTGTGTATGGGCAGTCTTCAGCAACAGTACTTTTCTGGTTGAGTTTTCAGACATCTCCAGCTGATGTGGTTTAGTTGCATTAGGAACTGAGCCCTCGTTCTGTTAAATGTGATTCTGCCCATGTGCAGGCAAGAACTCAACAGACCAGAAAGGCAAAGCTAGCGCTTTTGTAGTTGCACGCTTTGAAGTGCTTTCAAGTCAACCCCTGGCTCTTGATGAAACTACATGAATTTTTAAAACAAACATGTTACTTACAAAAGAATACTGCTGTGTCAACAAATAAACCAGGAGAATGTCCAAATTAGGATGTCACAGCATTCAGATCCTGCATGTCTAATCCGAAAATCTTTTCATTTTACACTTCCCCGTTCCATTAAAAGCGTTGCTCTGTCAGAAAACCCGGACAGTGGGAATTCAGAATGAGCTCCGAAGGTTTGCCGAGATGGCCTAGCAGTGCTGCTCACGGGCCGAACTGAGATTAAGAAGAGTGTGGTGGCAAATGGGTAGACAGACAACATACTAAGCCATAGTTAGGCTGCTAACCCTTTTGCAGCCAGTGGTGAGTGAGCGTGTTTCAACCATGGTTATGGAACCACCATGGTTAGGAACGGTTTATTATTTATTTGTTTATTTATTTATTTTTATTTATTTATTTATTGCACCCTAAACCATAATGTTTAGCTTAACACACTTAACCGTCATGGTTTAACATGTTGTCTGAATAGAGCTATTATCTGCATGTGTCTGTGTATTTGTTGCCTCCAGTGGGTTCCAAACACAGGAAGGAGGCAGAAAGAAGGTGTGGGGCAGGCTTGCCACTGATGGACTGCTGTTCTCCTTGCAAGAACCTCACCACCACTACCACCACCAAATGGACAAAATTCCGAGAAAATCCACAAACTGGCCCAACTTGCTACAGATCACATTGGGTGCCAGAGTAGGAACCAACATGAAATCTGGGAGGCTGGCCCTTGGCAAACTCATCAAACTTCACCCCCCCCAATGAATTTCTCCAAAATCCCTAGTAAAAAACACCTGAACAACATATAAGATAATTCCAAGAATTACACAAGAAATTACGATTCTGCCTGTCCCTACTGGGTTTGTGGAGAGGAAGAGATTTTCTCTGACTTCTGAGGAACATCTCAAATGGTTTCTGAGAAAGTTCGACTTGGCTATATCCCTATTAGTAGGGTTGTGGTTCCCTTGTCTAGTGATCTCACATTGTGGCACAAAACACCGTATTTAGATTTTACTGCGACGGTACCCTGTTTGAATCTCCCTGGCATCCTATGGTAAGATGAAGATTCCTGCATGGTCCAGACATTGTATATGTGGATCTTTCTCATTCAAACTGATAGAAAAGAAATTGCTTTTGAAAAGAAATACAAAGTGGAAGAAAGTTTCAGAGAAATCCTTCCAAATTGGGTTCAGGGCCCTTGTGCTTACCTTATTTATGAGTTGGCCAAGAAGTGTGTGTGAGTGTTCTGTCTATCATTCTGCAATTATCTGTCTGGCAGCCAGCAGCCTCCTTGGCTTCCCACACTTCAATTAAAGCCCAGGGGAAGACATCATGAAAGAACTCCTCTCATAGGGCTTTTTCAGTTCAGGAAGTGCAGGCAGCCTGGGAGGCTGCAGAGCAATGGAGCAATGTGTCTTAGAAAGAAGATTAGGTAGATAAGCATTAAGAATGCTTTATAATTAATTTTGCACTTTTTTTTAGCTTACCTAATTATAAAGCATTCTGAGTATATGGCAGAAGAATGGAAGACTCTTTTATGGGGGAGGGAAACTTTCAGGAAAATGGAGGATAGATTTTGGTACATCACTAGCTGACAAATTTAGTCACAGAATTAGCTTCATCTCTTCCTTGCAGATAGACACAGCATTGCCTCCTCACACCTGTGTTTTGGTGGATGCAAAATTATTTATTTGCTGCATTTCTGTACTGAAGCTGATGCTGCAGCCACTTCAGTGTCCATACAACCCATCCAAAGAGAAGCTATGCTATAAACCCTGCTAATGGTGTGCCCTCCCTGAAGACATTTGGTGAAATTGTCCGCAAATAGGGTGGGGAATTTTAAGACCCTATTTGCACACAGCTGTAGGTACTAGCACAAAGCATACACAGACACATGCAGATAATAGCTCTATTCAGACAACATGTTAAACCATGACGGTTAAGTGTGTTAAGCTAAACATTATGGTTTAGGGTGCAATAAATAAATAAATACAAATAAATAAATAAATAAACATAAATAATAAACCGTTCCTAACCATGGTGGTTCCATAACCATGGTTGAAACACACTCACTCACCACTGGCTGCAAAAGGGTTAGCGGCCTAACTATGGCTTAGTATGTTGTCTGTCTACCCATTTGCCACCACACTCTTCTTAATCTCAGTTCGGCCCGTGAGCAGCACTGCTAGGCCATCTCGGCAAACCTTCGGAGCTCATTCTGAATTCCCACTGTCCGGGTTTTCTGACAGAGCAATGCTTTTAATGGAACGGGGAAGTGTAAAATGAAAAGATTTTCGGATTAGACATGCAGGAGGCCAAACAACCGGGAGATAAAAGTGAGCCAACAGTGGAGGCGGGCGCCACTTCATTACGGCCAGCCCCACTGCATCTAATTTGGATCAGATAGCAGTTATCGGAAGCTAGGAAGCGACCATGCTAATCTGCCCTGCGTTTTTGTGTTGCCTTATCGGAATTACACAAGGAGCAGGGGGGGGCAGGCACGGAAGACGGGGTAGGTCTTGATGCCTGGTTACAACCATCTGATACATGGCAGGAGGTGTAGCATTCGTGCTTTCTGGCGTCTCTGCAGAAACCAGCTATATCGTCTTGGCAAAATGTTCTGGGCAAGGGCAGAGAGAGAACATGGGCCTAAATGAACAATTTTGAATAGCTATATGGATTTGAATTAATTACAATTGCATGAGAATAATAAAAAAAACACTCTGAAGAAAGGAGCATAATCTCTTTCTCTCTCTTTCTCTCTCTCTTGGAATACTTACAAGACATTATTACCAGGAGCAAGTTCAAATGATGTACAGCACAATCCTATACATGTCTACTCAGAAGTAATCCCCACTGAATTCAGTGGAATTTGCTCACAAGCAGGGATGTATGGATTGTGCAAAATCCATCCTGCCCATGCTTTGTGGATTATCAGGCACCTTGCGTTCCGTCATCCACCTATCGTCAGAATCAGATTTTGTTTCTTTCCAAATTTGCATAATTTTCCCAAAATTTCACAAATCCTCTGAAATGCACTTTTTCATGCTTTAACCAGATCTGAGCCAAAGAACTTTCATTGTGGCCCTGCTATACATCTCTTCTTTCAATGGTTTGTAGGTGTGACAGAGATCAGTAGGTAAGGCTGAATGAAGAAGCAAATTACTCCAAGAAAGCCTGGAGCAACTATTAGCTAAGAAAGGGAATGACCTTGTGAAATATTAAAAGGGAAAGCTCATAAGTTAGGGGAGGCGAAAGAACTGCCAGGCAGAGCTAAATCAATTTCTAAAGGAAGCTACTGGGTGGAACCCAGTGACATTATTAACAAGGACATTTTGAAGAGCAGAATTGACACAGTTCTCGCAAAAGCAAAACAGAGCAGAAAAACAGTCTGGTTATGTATTTTCTTCAAAACTGTCAAGCTCAGCCAACCGATGAAAATGTTTGAGGATGATTGAAGAAGTCTGGGCTCAACGTATGTCCATTTGGGCATGGAACTGGGGGCAAAGACATAGTAATGGAGGCAATTCTGTGTGAAGGCAGCAGGAGATGATCATCAGAAGGCTCTCCATGTTTCTCATTCCAGAGAACAAGCCTCACCAGGAAGCTTTTGTAGGTAGCACAGGATGGGGCCCAGGAACAGTATGCATCAAACATCGGTTCCATGCTCCCTTCAACTCTATAAATGCTGGTCAAAGGAGGGAATGGTACATAGTTGTAGTCAAGCTGTGAAGGGTCAAGCTGTACATTAGATCAGAATTCCCCAACCTAGTGCCCTTACGATCTTTGGGACTTCTGGAAGTTGAAGGTCAGGAATTCTGGAAGTTGAAGTCCAAAACATCTGGAGGATGCCCCATTTGGGGATAGCTACATTAGGTTCAATGTGGAGCAGCTTCTTTGAAAAAAAAAGTGCAGGGGATGATTTTCATTGGGACAACAGTGCGTTAGGGGAGGAGGTTTCACCGTTCCTTCCCCACCCACAATCCTCATGAAAATCCTCCCCCCCCCATTCAGCAACTGAAATTTCCTCCCTGAAGCTAAATCCTGTAGAAGAAGAATGATTTTCATTAGGATCACATCTGGAAATGAAAGCTTTAAACCTTCCTTTCTGGTGCATTGAAACTCCAAAGAATAATTAAAATTATTAATAATATTTTCTTTTTAAAAAAACAACAACCTAGAAATCTGCATACTATACATGTCAAGGAATGTGAGGTGGTTTGATCCCAACAGAGCAGGGCAGAATGTGCTGGGATGAAAATAAATACATATTATTAATATTAAATTTTAATAAATCTGCACATCAGGTGATGGTTAACTCTTTTTCTCAGCTGGGAGTTTGTGTTAAGAGAAAGAAGCTTGAATCAAGAAACATAACAGCTTTGCAGTTGTAGTGTGAAGCAGTATCTAGGGATGTTGTTGGAATCCAGCGGACCCCCCACCCCACTTGGCATCCTGGATGCTGCTTGCTGAGCTTCCCCGTAATACTGTGTAAATGCCCCCTCTATGGACACCATTTATACTACAACACGTTTATGGAGGGGGGGAATGAGATGCCATTTTTTTTCAAAATGGTGGCTTGATTAAGGGTTGGGCAGCCACCAGGATCTTGTTGGGCACATGAGGACTGTGCAGTGGCTCATCCAGGGAGATGAACAGGGGCAGATGGGTGTTGTTAGCTTGGCGAGGAGGATAGGTGAACTCCCCTGTGTCCAATTTGTTGGATGTTTGGCAATCTAGCACCGTCTCCTGGTATAGAACCAACCCTGAACTACCCTCTGAAGCCTTCCTGGTGCTGGACCCATGAAATCTGGATATTATCCAAAGTGAAATTCCAAGTGGATGGGGGAAATCTTCTCCAAGAGAAAGTGCTTGGAGATTCCTTTAGGACAAACAAAAAATCCTGAAAGGGTTTCACAGATTCCCCATGTCCCGACAGACCATGAGGGAGCTATGACTGGGAAATCTGTACTCGCTCAATAACACTGCCCATCCAGTGTGCTCCAAACCTGAGCAGGATTCAAATCTCAGCTTGAGTTGAGTGTCTCTGAATGAGGCAATTTGGTGTTATGTTGCAAAAATGCTTCACCCTCTCATTACAGTCCACACAGGATATTTACTGCAAGCCCCTAAGAACAAAGAGATCCATTTGCTAAAGCTTTTAAAGCATGCGAGGGCCTAGCAACTCTGACACTAAACTGTTTGTGCAGGAAAGAGCACTCCCCTGTCTGAAGAAGACTGATGCCCAGGACAAATCCCTCCCTCCCCCTGCGTTACTGCTACATTCTTCACATGACGTCCTCTGCAAATTTATTTCAGCTGATCTTTCTTTCTCCTCCTATCCCAGCCTACAGCCTTCAACCCTGCGACCCTCAGGACCCTGAAAGCTTCCTTTCTCTGGCATCAAATGTAGCCATGGTTGGGCCCATGGCAAGGACCCCACACCCCATAAGTGGCCCACTTCACAAGAGTGCCCTGGATGTGCTTCTCCTCCTCATCCTTGCAACATGCTTATTCATGGCATCTTGTTCTGGCCCAGACAATGGTGGTGGTGACAAGGAAGAGGCTGAGGAAATGACCCTGCTTGGTTCCTTTCTGGCTCTCTGCCTGTCAAGTAAACGGGTGTTACCAATGATGGGGAAGAAGATGAGGAGCAACTACAGTGGTGGCAATAGTGGTGAGAAGGTACACTCACTCAGGGAAAAGAGACATTGAGGACACCTCTCCCAAGGTCCTCCAAAACCTAGAGCTGGCACTGATCCCACCATTCGATGTATGACCCAGCCGGGAATTCAAAGGTGTACTCTCCAGAATTCTACAGTGTGTCCATTTGTGATTTTTTTGGTCTAGCCACTTTCTCCTGAAATCTTGAAGACATTATGTCCAGAATCCTGGTGGCAGTGTTCATGGGTAGATGGATGTGGGAAGGGAGGTTGCAGGGAGAAAACAAAAGATGCAAGAAGAGTTAACTGCCTCCATCCCTCCTGCAATGACACTCCAAATCACTTCCTCAGCCTGCCTTTTGCATCTGTTTAGTGTAGACACAGCCAGCGTCAAAGGAAGGCATGGTGGGACACCTGCCAATGGCCTATACACCAACATAGGCCCCCTGACAACAGACCCTTGTAGTTGCTTCTCCTCTTCACCACCACAACCTGCTTGTTCACTTGCCCCACGCTCCGGCCCAGACAATGATGGTGATGGAGAGGAGGAGGAGATGCCACTGCCTACTTTCTCATTGGCTCTCAGTCACTCAACCATTCAGGTAGTAGCAATGATGATGAAGAAGATGGGGAGCAATAGCAGCTGGTGATAATGGTAATGAGGAGGTAGATTCAGCTACTTGAAAGGTTGTCACTCAGAGCAGGGCCAGGATCTCTTCTCGATCAACCCAGAGTGCAGGACACAGAATAATGGTATCAAGTTGCAGGAGCCAGATTCTGACCATTAGAGCAGTATGACAATGGGACCAATGACCTAGGGACGTGGTGGCCTTTCCCACACTAGAGGCCTTCAAGATGCAGCTGGACAACCATCTGTTGGGATGTTTTAAGGTGGATTCCTGCATTGAGCGGGGACTTGGACTCGATGGCCTTATAGGCCCTTTCCAACTCTACCATTCTATGATTCTATGACTTGGTGAGGGAGGGGGCCATTTAGGGGTCCTTGCCCAATTACCTTTTAGATTCTGGAGCTGGTGCTAGGGATGACGCGAGCGCCTGACTGATTGCAGGAGTCTGACAGACTCTCCTGCATCCTCCCTCCCCAGACCCAGTCAGGCACTCGTGGTGAGCACTTGGCAGCCATCCACCCCCACTGCTGAAACTGCACGCCTTCCCTCTTTCCTACCTGGGTTACTTGGCCATAAATGATGCCCTCCTCTGTTGTTTTGCTGCTATGCTTTCCAGTCTTTCTCCCCTCCACCCCAACCACAAGCATGGGTATGTATCTTGCTATCTATCCACTTTGTTCCCAGACAGAGGAGGAGAGATAGTGGGGAGGTCTTGTAATAAGCAGAACTGTCCTTGCCTGCAAAATGCAGCCCCCTCCGATGAATTAGAGTTCCCTCAATGGCTTCTGGCATCCCAACGAAAACATATCCAAGTGAGCAGCCGAGGCTAGTTGTGCAATAAAGCAGAGTTTAAGAACATGTAGGCAAGAAAATCAGAGTTGATGAGAACCAAAGAGCCCTGCAGCCAGAACTCCATGGCAGAAAACTCATATATTCCAACAACAGCCCAAGCTCATTAGCTCTTAAAGGGCTCGGAGCTTTGAAAATCCCATTTCTTTTCAACCATTTCTGCACGGAGCATTTAACTGCCAGAGAAAACAACCAAACAAACCATGTTTGATTTCCAGAGCAAGGCATTTTGTGAAAACGATTTCTCACTTTATTATTATTATTATTATTTATTATTATTATTATTATTATTATTATTATTATTTTATTTTTAAAGCCTGGAAGTAAGAGGTGGAAACCAAGGCATTTATTTAGGAGGTAAAGAAGGTAGTAATGTGTATTAATCCTTTTCCCAGGTAACTGTGTTCTCTTGGTCTGAAAAAGTGATCATGTGAGATGCTTTGCTATTGGCAAAGCACATGATGTTTGCATCTGTGTGTTCAGGCTCAATGAAAGAGAGCCAGGTTCCAACTCCTGCTCATGGTAGAACAGCAGATAGAGCTGTGTCCATGATTCACTCATCAGAGTCTGGCCCAGACTGGACATCTTCAAAGGAGGAGGCTCAATCAATGGTTCGCTCTGCATGCTAGCAAGGCTCACACAGCCTTAGCTCTGCAGGGCGCCATCACAGGATGTATTCACTGCAAGGTCAAGAAGGAATCAACACACACAGCCTGGCAGGGACTCTGAGATATCAGCCCCATGAGATTGCCCACCTGGAAAGCCCATCGATTCAGGGGATCTGAAATTCCTGGACAGATCACCTCCCTTACTTCAGGGGGGCAGAACCTCTTTCCACCTGAGGACCCCATTCCATTTCAGAGAAGCCTTGGAGGACCATGTTCCAGTGATGTCCAGGACTGAAAGCAAATGAGGCAGGGCCCAAATATCAAATCTACCAGTAACACAGCCCTGCGAGAGATGTTTCAATCTTTTAGAATGGAGGAAAACCATGCAAAATTTAGGAAACCACCAAATAGTAGTTTGGAGGGAAAGGGGAAAGGGGGATGTGGTGTGGCCTTCTGGGGAATCCAGAGAGCCAGAGTGAGACCCCGTAAAGGCCAGATTTACCCCCACCAGGCCTGAGGTTTATTTATTTATTTATTCATGCATCCATCTCTGCTCTAGTTCCAAACATATCACAATGCCACGCCCCTCCCTGAATGTAGAAGCAGACAAACTCCACTGTAGCACACACTGGCTCAATTTGGACGAAACATAAACAACTGGTGTGGGGGAAACAATCGTCAGTTGTTTTGACTATTGTGTCATCCGAATGCTGCCATAGTCAATTCAGCGTTGATCCTCATCCACACCATAGTTGATTATTTATTATCATGTTGTGTGGGGAGTGCCCCCTAGGGTTAGCGTGAGGGTTAGGATTAGTCAACCCACCATTGACTATCGTGTCATCCAAATTGAGCCAATGAGTAGTGCAAGCCATTTTGTCTGAGATCTACTCACCAACTTCTATGTTCTATGGTCTCTGGATGAAAGACCTCAGTGAAGCTCCAGGAAGAGATGGAGCAGCAGGGCTGGCTCTAGAAGCTTTTGCTTGTTCCTGGATGTGGCTGGTTCAACACTGGTTTGGGTCACCTGCTTGTCCCTAGTCTAAATTAGTTTCATGGCTGGATGACCCATCTGCTCTCTGCTCCTTCCATTGTCTATCCAGCAGGGAGGGAATCCAAGTCTCACCACTCTAGTACTGGCAGGCTGATGCTGGGGGAAAACCTATTGGTCAAAGGTCGCCACATTTAGTTCTAAGCTGAAATGCCCCCCATTTTGTCACCCTGTTCACAGACTGAAATGAAGGGGGTGTTCAATGAAGTGAGGGGGTATGAATATGGGTAAGGTATGGGGTGAACCGACTTCTGATGTGGTTGGGGATGGAGGGACCTACCTCCATCCAGTTTCGCTATGTGCTCAATGAGCCGTCGCTACCACTGTTCCAACCCACTGGACTGTGAGAACCCCTGGGCCCCACTACGTCTGTAATCTTGCAGAAATTGCCCTTTTATGGCCACCACTTTGCACAAAATAAATATACCAAAAAGGAAAAACCCGATCTTCTGTAAAAATGCCAGCTCACTTCTAGGAGCAAGCTGAGTGGAGTATTCCCAGACTGTGTGGGAGACACGAGAGCCCCATGTCTTGGAGAGTGGGGTCTGGACTCCTGGACCCAGCTATTGATAGCCTTCTCCTTCAGGAATGTATCCACCTCTTATTAAAACCATCCAAATTGGTAGCCATCACTACATCTTGTGGTATTGAATTCCACAGTTTAACTATGACATCATAGGAAGGGTAGGTCTACACCCCTTTGACATCATCCAGTCCAACAGTTTGATCTGGATGGGTAATCCAGTCCCCCGACCAGAAGTGACTCCCCTCCCCTGATGTAGTGGTCTGGAAAAGATCTGTTTCTGGAGATCCTTGGAGAACCATTGGATAGGACAGCCTCAATGTAGCTTTCAGAAGATTAGCAATATTTCTCGCAGGTTTGGGGTGAATGCTCAAAATTTCCTTAAAAGAAACACTGAGAATGAACTATGTGCAGCAAGGTTTGTGAGGAAACAAAACAAAACCCTAAACTGATTGCCAAAGAAAGCCAAACAGACAATAAAAAAGCCCCCTGCATGAAACAAAAAAACCATGCTTAGCAATGCTCAGCCTCGGAAAAGATCGACTACTTTATTTTCAGACATGGAAAAAAATGGACTCCAAGCAAATGCAAAGAAATCTCCAACATGGCCAGTGACTTCCTTTCTGTATTTATGGGACAATTGCAATGATTTACCAGCAATGATCAGAAATATATTTATGCAGTGGAAATTCTTGGCAATGTTTCAAGCTGTTCACCTCCTCCACAGAAGCTCCTTTGTCACTTGTCCTTGTAGCTCGGCTTGAAACATTTTTCTTTGCCCTGGGAGCTGGCTTACACAACCAGATTGCCAGCAAATTAGGAGGCATTCAAATCCCCCCCTGCGCACACACACATATTGGTTGTGGGGTGCTAGGTTAGACAGAGCCCTGTTCAAAATTCACTCTGGCTGAGATACATAAGGCTACGAGGTTCATAATACTCACTTCAACTACAAAGAATGATGACTTCCAAATGCTTCTCAGATTTTACTGAGTGGGGAGGAGCGTTATGATTTGGTAGGTGGAGGATACCCCCCCCCCCAAAATCAGGAAATCAGCTACTCTGATTTGAGCCAAGCATGTGAGTGGGAAACTCACCAATCTCTACCAGAAAGTGAACCACAATCTACCTGAGTCTGGAAGGGTTCCAGGACTGAACGTATAATTTGTGCGAAGTTCTCAAAATTTGCATGAATTTCCTAATTTGTGCAGATTTCCAAATTTGTGTGAATTTCCTCCATTGAATAAAGCAGGGCTGATTCAATCTAAGGGCAAAATTTGCATGCATTGAACAGGGAAAGTGGCAAAAATTGAACATTAGCGCGTGTTTTTGCTTGGTGTGTGCTCACACTCAGAGTTACGGACATAGGGCCTTTTCAGATCAGCAAGTGCAGGCAGCCTGGGAGATTGTAAAACCATGGTGAGATGTGCAATAGAAAGAAATATGCAGACAGGACTCTCAGCCAGCTCGCAGTCAAAAACACCACCAACTCACATTCAAAATGAATTATAAAATGATGTTATTTTGGGAATGGAACAATTCAAACAGGCAGGTGGATTTTTCAGAGATATCTACTGCTCAGGCTGGGGAAATGTGAAGTCCACCCTGTGGATTTTGGCTCACGCCTAAACGACAGTCATTTGGGACACTGCAGACATGCACACAGACATAGATCTTTGGAGCGAAACAAAAAATATATAACGCTAACAAGACATTCCCTGTCCGAGGTCTCTCAGTGGTCTTGAAATAAACCAGACAGCCTTTGGTGTCTGGGGAGACAAATGATCCCTGCGACCTTCTTCTTCTAAGGACTGGCTTCTGCGGGTTTAACAGGTCTTTGATAAATGGATTGACACAGTCTGTTTAGGGAGCCATCTACGCGGAAAGAATTGGCTCCAAATTTTTTGCTTTCAAAAATACACGGCTCCTAAGAGGGAAGGATGAGATGAGATGGGCATAAGAAGAACATCAGAACACACTTTGCTGATGCATCTGAGCCAGGATTCTGAAAGCAACAGGGACCCACTGAGTGCTTCTGGAAACTCCTACAAAGAGGCTCTAAAGACAACTGGATTTCCACATTGTCTGGAGAACCTCCTATTCAAAAGTATGCTACCTCTAAACATAGCGATTTGATTGACCTCCTGCCCTGGTCAAGAACAATAGATAGGACCATCTGCCACAGACGTATCCAATTCCATCCAATATTCATCTCCTGCAGGACAAGGACATGTTTTGTGGCATGCTGAAAACTAAAAATTGATAATAGCAGAAGCTTTTGTGGGCTTCAGCCCACTATCAGAGCAGGATTCCATTTTGCACATGAGTGAGAAGGACTCTTCACACATCTGATGAAGTGGACACTTCTCCGTGAAAGCTTGTACTGTGATACATTCATTGGGGTTTATCTAAATGTGTCTAATGTTTTATGAGGATGTAAAAAATAGCCTTGTTAGGTCAGATGAAAGGTGGATCTAGTCCTGCATAGGAATGGATGGACTCACCTGCCTCGGCGGGCACTCACCCTGCAGCTGCCCGCCACCATTCGCCAGGCCACGTGAGTCTCAGAAAATGGCTGGCAAGGCCTCAGTAAGTGCTCGGCAGCCAGCCACCTGTGTGCTGTAATTGCGCATTTCCCCTTCCTGCTTCAATGGTAGCTGCCATGGACACAATGGGCAGAATTCTGCAATTTCTCTCTTGTATCATGGAATTATAGAATCATAGAATGATAGAGTTGGAAGAGGCCTCTAAGGCCATCGAGTTCAACCCCCTGCTCAGTGCAGGAATCCACCTTAAAGCATCCCTGACAGATGGCTGTCCAGCTGCCTCTTGAAGGCCCCTAGTGTGGAAGAGCCCACCACCTCCCTAGGTCATTGGTTCCATGGTTGTACTGCTCTAATAGTCAGGAAGTTTTTCCTGATGTCCAGACAGAATCTGTCTTCCTGTCACTTGAGCCCATTATTCAACATCCTGAACTCTGGGTAGAAGAGATCCTGGCCCTCCTCTGTGTGACAACCTTTCAAGTATTTGAATAGTGCTATCATGTCTCCCCTCAATCTTCTCTTCTCCAGGCTAAACATGTAGGAAGGGAAGTGTGTGAGTCTGGTGCATGGGTGGGCAGCTGCCAAGTACTTGCCACGGGTGTGTGAGTGCATGGGTGGGGGTCTGTGCTTGTGTTAGGAGCCCATAGGGTAGGGTGACGAGATTTTGGAAAGCAAAATCCAGGTCCAAAATGGCCACCCCACCAAAGCAGCCCCCCGAACATAAAATAAAAAAATTAAAAAGGCCGCCTACCATGCGGCCAACAAGCAGACACCCCTGCCACCTCCCACCAGAAACAACCCCCCCACCAAGCCACCCCCCAAAAAAAAACCCAGCCCGGACCTACCGGGTCCTCTGCTGCCACCGCCGATCTCCTCCACTGCCGCGTGACCCCCTGCAGCTCCCTCACCCTTCTTGCCCTGCTCCTGGGCTCCCTGGAGGTACCTGAGGAACAGCAGCAGCATGCAAAGGAGGAGGAAGAGCCTGCTTTAAAATGCCCGCGCTGCTCCCGGCCTCGGCACGAAACAAGTGCTCAGCGTTAGGGAGCGTCAACAAATTCCTTGTCTGGTGGCTAAAGCAGTTAGCCACCAGACAAGGAATTTGTTGAGGCTAACACTGAGCACTTCTTTCTTGCCGAGGCAGGAGGGAGCAGCGGGCAGGAAAGAAGTGCTCAGCATTAGGGAGCGTCAACAAATTCCTTGTCTGGTGGCTAATGCAGTTAGCTTTAGCCACCAGACAAGGAATTTGTTGACGCTCCCTAATGCTGAGCACTTGTTTCTTGCAGAGGCAAGGGAGCAGCCTGGGCATTTTAGGGCGGGAGGAGAGCTGATCCTTTCCCCGGTTTGCCCCCACAGTCCCCCTGTCAGCCCGGATTGCCCCAGTTTTCCCAGTTAGGACCGGGAAATCCAGGGCGATCTGGTCACCCTACCATAGGGTGGACATGGAGGGGGGCACCAGACTCCCAGACCCAGTTGGGCATTGGCAGCCTCCCTAGTCCTTTGTTCTTTCCAACAGAGGCCAGGAAACAAAAGTATCCAGAAGGAGGCACCAGCCTTCCTGTGTTCTGCAACTGGTGTTCAGGGTTCTACTGTGTGTGAACGTGGAGGGTTTATTGAACTATCATGGCTAATAATGAGACATTAACTGCTTTGATATTTAGGGATTAGTAAAAGAAATAACAGGTATCAGAGGGGCACTTTGTGGACAAAGGGGAGGTGCCCACAAACACCACATTGGCTGAATTTGGACAACACGATAGTCAATGGTGGGGTAATAATCAACTTTACAGTTGTTCATCTAGGGGGTACTCCCCACACAACATGGTAATAAATAATCAACTGTGGTCTGGATTAGGATCAGCGCTGAGTTGACTATGGCAGCATTCGGGTGACACAACAGTCAATACAACTGACAATTGTTTCCCTTTACTCCAGTTGCTTATCGTGTCGTCCGAATTCAGCCACTGTCTATGTCTATCATTCCCAACATGTGAAATTCTGGTTCCAACCTGTACATTCACATTAAATGGTAAACCTGGCAAATGTTTTTTTTTCCTTTACTTTTTCTGTCCCCGCTTGAGCCTTCAGGATCTGGCAAAAGTTCATTTATTTGCTCTGCTCATAAAAACGGGAAGAAAAAAAGTGGACCTTGAACTCACTAGCATATAAAAAAATCCATCCACCTAACATATGCAAACAATAATGCGTTATAAGATATTCATGTTGAAGGCTGCCATTTGAACGCTATAAAATGTAATAGCAAGACATCAAAAATGCATAACAAATACTCGCTGTCTATCATCACGATTGGGGATATTGAAAAAAAAGCCTCCAATGAATCCCCTGAATTGTATCCCCATAATAACTCTGGCATTTCTTTGATTGACTTGCTGCTGAGTTGATGCAGTTCAAAAGCTCAATGTGAACTCCACAGTTGCTTTGCTGCAGCTGTTCAAAGGTTCCTAAAAGAGACCCATGGTTCCAAAGCCTTCATGGCTGATCAACTCACAATTCTACCTCCTCCACAACTGAGAAATCTCTTCAGAATGCTGGTATTATCATTCAAAGCCCTAAACAGCTTGGGGCCAGGTTATCTAAAGGATCGCCTCCTCCCATATGTACCTGCCCAGACCCTATGATCATCCTCAGGGGTCCTTTTCCATGAGCCCCTGCCAAAGGAAGTGAGGCATGTGGCCACCAGGAGGAGGGCCTTCTCTGCTGTAGCACCCCAGCTGTGGAATGAGCTCCCCAGAGAGGTTTGCCTGGCACCTACATTATACTCCTTTAGATGCCAGGTGGAGACCTTTTTATTTTCACAGTGTTTAAACTGTTTTTTATTTTGATTTTTACCCTGCTGTTTAAATTTGTATTTTAAATCCCTATCAATTTCTGCATGGATGCTTGGTTTTTATCCTGGTTATGCTTATATACCGTATTTTAAATTATGTTTTTATACTGTCATTGTTTTATATTTTGAATGATTTTTATAATTTTAATTTTTGTAAACCGCCAGAGAGCTTCGGCTATTGGGCAGTATAAAATGCAGTAAATAAATAAATAAATAAATAAATAAATAAATAAATTCCAGGGAATGCTGGTTCACAAACCTCCCTTTCCAATAATGAGCTACTCAAGGATGCTTCCAAAGTTGTCCTCATCTGAATTTCTCCTCAGATTTTGGAATTGATCTTACTTCTGAAGTAGAGTTGATTCATTATGAACACTAGATTGTTTTCCTTATTTGATTTTTTTTTTAAAAAAATCCAAATGTTGTAGACTACTGCAGCTGCCAATTCTGTCAGTACTCTCATATTTCTCCACACCCCATGAAACATTTTGGGTTCATTGAGAGTCAGTGTGGTACAGTAGTTAGAGCATGGGACATAGACTCAAGAGACCCGGGTTCTAGTCTCCACTTGGCCATGGAGCTCACTGGGTCACTTTGGGACAGTCACTGACATAATAATAATAATAATAATAATAATAATAATAATAATATAAAAGATTATGGTCCCTTATGGGGGACAGGAGTCTTTCTTCATTGTCCTATAGTTTCAGCTCTCGGCACATCCATTTTCAGTGACATGAAGGATGTGTTCGTATAGTTTTTGATCTATCATAGCACATACGTGCTCACAAATCCCTGTTTACTGAGGTCCTGCCCCTTCACCACATTTAAGTAGAGATGGGCAAAGAAACCCAAAAGCCAGCTTGTGTTTCTTGAAGGGGGGAAAAAGGCAGGCAATAAATGCAGTCTGAAATAATAATAATAATAATAATAATAATAATAATAATAATAATAACTAGGGATGTACACGGACCCCCCGGATCAGATCGGGACCCGGATCGGGACCTCCAATTTTGTTCCAGAACGGAACAAGATCAGAGGTCCCCTGGATCGGATCAGACCCGATCCTGATCCAAAAATCAGATGTCTGATTTTCGGATCGGCCGCTATTTTTCCCCATAGACTTGCATTGGGGGAAAGAAAGCTTTCCCCCAATGCAGGTCTATGGAGAAAAAATGGCAGTGGGGGTGAGTGAGGGCCTAACTCCCCTCTTCCTGTCCCTCCCCCCTCACACTTCTTACCTGTTAGGGCTGTCCGCTGCTGTCCACTGCCATCCGTGGGCGCCAGCGGATGGCCCTGGCAGGTAAGCCCCCTCCTCCCCTTCGTGCTCCTTACTTGCTGGGGCCATCCGCTGCCATCTGCTGGTGCCCGCGGGTGCCAGTAGATGGTAGCGGACAGCCCCGGCAGGTAAGTGGGGCCCCCTCCCTCCTCCCCCTCATGCTCCTCCTTACCTGCCAGGCCTCCGCTGCCATCCGCTGCCACCCAGGTGGCAGTGGATGGCAGTGGATGGGCCCAGCAGGTAAGCCTCCCCGTGCTCCTCCTTACCTGCCGGGGCATCCACCATCATCACCTGGTGCTCTACTGAGGACTAGGCCACACAGCCTGGTTCTCAGTAGATTCAAGCAGGTGAAGGCAGCAGATGCCCTGGCAGGTAAGTGGGACCCCCTCTCTCCTCCCTCCTCCCCCTCCCCCCTTGCGCTCCTCCTTACCTGCCGGGCCCTTCCACTGCCATCCGCTGCCGCCCGGGCGGCAGTGGATGGCAGCGGCCGGGCCCGGCAGGTAAGGGTCTTCTCCCCCTCGCACTCCTTACATGCTGGGGCCATCCGCTGTGGACGGCCCTGGCAGGTAAGCCCCCTCTCCACATTCATGCTCCTTACCTGCCGGGGCAGGTGAGGAGCGTGAGTGGGGGGAGGAGGTCCGATCCTCCGATCCAACACGATCCTGATCGGGTCCTTTTCAGATCGGATCAGATTGGATCGGCTGATCCAGGTGCTGGGGATCGGATCAGATAATTTTATCTGATTTCCCCCAGATCAGTTCTGGATCGTGAATCAGACCCAAACCGTTGCACACCCCAAATAACCACAAATAATGAAAACACTGCAAACAGCAAGCTTGATGTATCGATACATTTCATTGATTGTTGTTGTTGTTGTTGTTATGGCTTTGTGTTTTCATCTTGTAAATCACCCAGGACATTATACACTGAAATGTATCATATTTATTAGGTAAGAGGTATCTCAGGAGACATAGGATGTAATTATAGGATATAATGGAGCTCCATCTGCATTAACAGAAAGGTAGGGAGACCTACCTAAAGCAAAAAAGGGCTGTAGATTTGTATTCCCTGCCATTGCTCCAGGATGTGTGTGTGTGTGTGTAGTGCATCAATCCTGAAGTTGGCAAACATTGTTTTTGTCTTACCCCAGCTCAGCATAGAGTGCCCATTGCAGACTAGGTAGCAGCAGTAGTGCTGTCTGGAAAGACTAGATCATGTCTTGCACACCAAGGTCATTTCCATCGAGGCAAAGTCTGAGTCAATGCCTGTGTTCACACATAACACTAAGCCATGATGGGTAGTTAACCACTATACATAATAGATGATGTAAACAGCCCACTATGCCCATTCTGCAGAGCATGGGTTCTTGGGTAGATTACCCTATCATGGGAGTAGAAACATCCCACTGATCACACACAAACCCATCATTGATTCTGCCAGGAAATGAACTATGATGGCTTAGCAACTTGTCAAGGTCAGGTTAGACATCACAGGCTTCTATCAGGCTAGGTGTGTCAGGACCCTGGACAGATCATTGACTGAAACTCATTCAAACCCATCCACGAAGTGTTGTTTTTTTGAGCAACATGCAAGTCACAAGCTTTTCCCCACTTTTGAATGAAAATGTGTGCATATTCTGTCCATATTTCCCCAAATATGTGCATCAATTATGCACATTTTGAAATGTATGCTGTTGTCTGCTAAAGGCACTGCTAAAAGGCTGATACTACAATATTAGAAAGATAAAAGCTCACTACCTGTAATGTAGTAGATTGTAGTCCCAACGATACTAACAACATTTGAAAGAGTGATATATAGGCACCATTCATGAGCGGACTTATATTTGGTCTGCCTTTATTGAAATGCATGTGAAATTCACTCCTTTTTTTAAAAAAAGAATGTAGAAATGTTTAAAATATATAGTTACACTTGAATTTGTTTTGTTTGTTTTGTTGAAACTTACAATAAAAATATTTAAACATGCTCTTGTCTCTCATTGATTTAAGCATTTTAGTGTACATTCCCCCCCCCCCAAAGTATGCATTTTATGCATCTTTTTCACATGTATGCATTTTTCAAACACATTTCCTTGGGTTCATGAATCACGTCACGTGCTTGAAAACGTGAGAGTGTAGACCACGGATTGCATTTGGGCCTGGGAGGCATGAAATGGGTAACTGGTGATAAAAAAGAAGGGGAAATGAACTGATTTTTTTTTCTATGCATCCCTAGATATATGCATATTGCTCTTTCTGCATAGATATAATATTGGCAAGATTGCAGAGTTGGAAGTTTAGGAATGCTCAAATCATAATACTCTCTAGGGAGTCATTTAATGTTATTTATCATGTTTTCCATCAATAGTGTAAGAATATACAGCAATTTAAAGATCCCTGGAGTTGATAGAACAATGTAGTAATTTTCCATATCACTTGTTACAGAATGTAAACACAGCAGCAAGCACAACAAAACAAAACCACCCTGATGTTCTACTCAAATTCCCCCAAATCCACTATCGTTTTCCTTCACACCTTGATGCTTTTTAGAGACTGCCTCTTCGCCCTTTCATTTTGGAAGTTCAATGGGTGTCAATTTCACATATTGAATCGAGTGTTTGCAAGACTTTGGATACCTCTACACCTGGCAAAACATCTCCCCACCTCTGCCCCTAAGCCCAAGTGTAATTGAGCTCCTCGAACTGAGGCATTTTCTGAAAAAGCAATCTAATAGCAAGGGCTTGGTTTGCTCTAAGTCTAATTCAGAGCCAAATAAGCCAACTCTGATGAGATCTTTGGGAAAGCAAATGGCTCTAGCCCTTCCTCACCAACTGCTAAGCCTCCCACCAACCCCCCTGTCACCTGCTAGGCAAATAAAATAAAATGAAATACTTCATTACCTGGGAGCCTCCACCCCACTCCCACCAGGTCAATTTGCATCAGGTGGGAGTGGACCCTTCTGTACCACCACCCTGCCAAGTCTGCTCTAGCAGCATGAATGTTTGTGGGAGAGGAAAATGCTCACCGGAGACAACCATTACAAGTCACTGGAGTTCACATTCGGAACCAAGACATTGGCTGAATTCGGACGACACATTTAACAACTGTGGGTTGTTGAAGCAACAACCCATTGCGGTGTTAAACGTGTCATCTGAATGTAGCCACACAATGGAGCAACAACCCACAGTTGGTAAAGTAGCAACATCCAACAACCGAGATGAACAACTCATTTGCGAGTTGTTGGGGGATTTGTCAATTGACAAATGTGTTGTCCGAATTGGGGCATTGTTGAAGCAACGATCATGAGTTGTTGAGAACGGAAGATCAGAGAGTGGAGCGGCAAGAGAGGCAGAAAGTGGGCAGCCGCTCAAGCACGCTCGCAACAGAGCCCCGGCTTCGTCGCCATAGCAACTAGGACGCCCGCCTCCCCCACCAGGCAGCCGGCACAGAGCTCAACAAGGGGCCAGCTCCTGCAAGCACTCACGCAGGGTGCCCAGTCAGCTACCCAAACGGACAGGGAAGCACACCAGAAGGGCACTATGGCAAAGGGGGGAGGGGGAGACAGAATAAGCAACAACCCCAGGCACCCTGGAGCAAGGGGCAGGCCCCCCCCACACCAAGAGGGAGAACAACACCCCATCCAAAGTAGACCCCCACTGCACCACCACCTCCACCCTCGCATCACTCAGAAGGACGAGGGCAGGGGAAGTGGCAACCAGAGAGCCCCCCCTCATCCGCCCAACACGGCTGGACAGTGAGCCTTTGCCAGGCCCTGAGAATCCCGTTGGGGAGTGTTGCGCCCGTGCGGAGGCATCCTGGGTGCATGAAATCATCAGTGCCTGGATCTGGCTGCGCTACCCCCACCCCCTGTGAGCGTCGGCTGTGGAGTTCCATCTCTGGACTGGAATCTCTCCCTGGCATGCCGCCCTTCTCCACCTCCTCCCCTTGGCATGTTCTGTGCTTGGCTCCCTGGGGATGTGGCCTCGGCCGTCCCCTCTTCACCGCTATGCCTTCCAGCTGCCTCCTCCCTTCCCAGGGGCAACTGTCCTTTCCCTAGGTTCTGCCCTGGCATAGTGGTGCCCATGTGCCTTATTGCCCATGTCTGGTCTCCCTGCTGAATAAAGTTTTCTACGCCATCCCACTCTCGCCTTCTTTCCTGTATGTGTGGAAGATGCTCTAGGAGGGAGGTGGGGGGTTGGGGGCTGGGGTGTGGGTGCCAACGTTGGAATTGCAGTTCTGGGCGTGGGGTGCGACTGTTGTATTGGTGCTGCTGTTCCTCCTGGCTGCCTCTTTGCCGGAGGCTGCTGAGTTCCGCCCACTGACTGAGGCAGCCAATGGGGTTTGGGAGGCGTGTCCTGCATCGGCTTCAATGGCGGCGCCCATGGTTTTCGGCTGCAGTGCCTTCTGGGATACCTGCTGGAGGACTAATGGAGTTCGGTGAGCAGGGAAAATGGCGGCCAAGCTGTCAGTCAGAGCCGAGTAGGCAATTTGCAACCGGGGTGGTAGCCGATTCCTTGCAGCGCCTGCTGCAGCGTGTTGTCTGTAGATCACCACCTTTTTCAACAACTGTCAGTAGGTAACTCAACAACCGAGGCTCAGCGTGTTGTCTGAATTGAGCCATTATGTTCATTCATTCATTCATTTGTATACCACCTTTCCCACAAATCACCCAAGGCAGGGGCTAAAGCCATGACATCCCAGAGCTATTTTGATTTTTAACCTTGCTGTTTAAATTTGTATTTTAAATCCCTATCAATTTCTGCATGGCTGCTCAGTTTTTATCCTGGTTGTGCTTTTATACTGTATTTTAAATTATGTTTTTATACTGTCGTTGTTTTATATTTTGAATGGTTTGTATGGTTTTAATTTTTGCAAACTGCCCAGAGAGCTCTGGCTATTGGGTGGTATAGAAATGCAGAAAATAAATAAATAAATGATATCACTATTCTACCCCCGCTCCAGTCCATCATGTTCTGAGTCAGACTCTTCATATATTGGTTATTGCAAATCTGTAATACACTCTGTCTGTTATAATGTATAAAGCAGTAAAAGAGAACCAACCAGTTCTGCTGTTTTATAAATTATGCGTATGTAGGGAGTGAATAAAATAGCCAAGAAATAACTTAGAGGCAATTAGTTCTTCATTAGCGCTCTCTCTCTCTCTCTCTCTCTCTCTTTCACACACATACAGAGAGAGAGAGAGAGAGAGAGAGAGAGGAAGAAAGGCCTCCAAACATGGTCTAAATTTTCATGGCAGTTGATGTGGAGAGAAGACATATTTAAGTCTAGGGTCACACTGAAATGCCTCCCCCATTTTGTGAGCTCATTGCACAAGCTGTCTCCAGGGCCACCTCTTCCCACAATGCTGTGCTCTAAGGAAGAACCCCTCTAAGGCATTTAGGGCATCATCGAGAGATATCTAGAAATCCCATCCACGATATCTCACTCTGAGGCAGTGGCAGGCCGTTTTGTGACCCCTTTTGTAAATTCACCATTCCTAACGGGAGGGTTAGGTAGGGGGCAACAGGAGTGGGGAAATGTGAAGTGGATGTTGTAACCAAGATGTCTGCATATCTCTATCCCACCAACAAAACCAACCTGCTTCTTAGAACAGCTTTTCCCAATGAGGAGATTTGGAGATATCAAAAGCTTGTACATTTTATTTTTAGCGATCTTTGAGTTTGCCTAATATAGATACTGTAAGGATTTTGTGTTCTCTAAATTATTGTACTACACAGAGTGTATAATTGTTGCATGTATCTTCACCTCATGCATGAAGTGAATAATATCACATTCAGTTGCCCTGCCCTTTACCCAAACTAAACTTGGGACATAATAAATGGTGACTTTTATTTTTATTTCATTTTTTGTTGGTTCTCTCCCCTTACCCATGTCCTACCACCTAGGAATGAGTGAATATGTCTGTTTCTTCTGAATGTCTTTACACATACACCTGTGCTACTCTGTTTCCTCATCACTATGCATATTTTAGTTTTAGAGTTCCCCACAAACATTCATATTTAAATTCATATTTAAATATGAATATTTGAATGCATTTTCTTTTGATCTATGCATTTCTAAGGCTGGAATCCTATAGACCCTCACCTGGGAGTAAGTTCCACTGATCTCAATGGGACCTCTGTCACAGTAGACATTTATCATGCAAGTGTATTTGCATTTTTAAAATATATTTATTGCAAAATACACGATTTCCATGAATTTTAATACTTTTTTTGGACCAGGAGCAGCTTCACAAATTTTAGAGAAAAGCAAAACCCAACGGATAGCTACGTTCTGGCACACTTAATGGTTGAAGAGATAAAGATCAGGGCAGTTTGTAAAAGAATGAGCAAAGATCAAATTCTTCAAGCAAACTGGTTGCCATTTCCATTGATTTGTGAGCAAAACTTTGGGTGTAGAGTGAGATTTTCTGTATTATAGGGATGCTTCTGGGACTCCTCTAGTACTGTCAGCCGTAGCCCAGGTGGAATCCGGTGTATCAAGAGCCATCCTGACATTAGATGTGCGGGGGGGGGGGGGGAGCGTAAGAGAAATTTGTTTCAGTTTGTTTTTGGCCAGGATTTACCCAGTACACACCTCTTGAACCAGATACAGATTTGGACACAATCTGTGGCTGAAGATCATTTATTTCCAAGCTTTCAGTGTGATCCATGGACCCCCAAAAGATGCGTTCAAGAGCATGCATCATTTGAAAAATGCACATGAAATGTGTAAAATGGGCACAAACACACTTTAATCAATAGGAGAAGAATTTCAAAGATATGCACAATTGATGGGAACATTTGGGAATATGCATACAAAACTTGCATGGATTTTCATGCGAAGAAAACCAAAAACAAAACATGCAGTCCGATACGGACTCAATTCGGAAAGAGCTTCGAGATGGAATTTGCAGAACTTCAGTGAGCTTGAATCTTCTGTGCATCTTTGAAATGTACAGTTTTTCGTGCACATTTCCTCCCAAATGTACACATGCTGTCAACACCTTTTTGTTTTGTCCACGAATCACATTGCAAGCTCAGAAAAGTATGGACTTTGATTCGCAAATTCCGAATCTGTTTTCATTGCGGAATGTGCAAACTGGGTAAAGCCTGATCAACAAATGAACTGAAACATATTTCTCATACATCTCTGTTCTTGTAGCACCCATATTTGGAAATGGATACTCTAAGCAGTACTTTAAGTCTTTCCTTGTCATTATACCAACTGTTGGCAGAACAGCCATTCATTACACAGTGTCAAGGGTTATGCAATGTCAGGAATCGATTACACCTGGCCACATGAGAAGTAAAGTGTTCTGGGGTATTAACCACATTAGCTTGCAGTGTCTTATCGACATTTATATAACAAATGTCCCAGTTAATCACGTGGAACAGGAGCCCTTTGAGGCTTTAAAGATTCATCCTCCACCTTGCATGGGTTTGTTAACAGTTTGGCTAACAAAATGTAAAGGCTTTCCTTTAGATGTTCAAAGTGAGTTTAAGATTTGGGAGATCCAGGGCTTCCAGTTCCTTCTGCTTAGCTCTGAAAAAAGGCAAGCAAGTGGAGATATAGTACAGGCATACAAAATTATGCATGGTATGGAGAAATCAGATAGGGAGACCTTTTTCTTTGTCTCCCATAATACTAGAACCCAAAGGGCTCATCCCATGAAACTGAATGGTGGGAGATTCAGGACAGATGAAAGGAATACAGCGAGTGCATAGTTAAACTATAGAGTTTGCTACCACAAGATGTAGTGATGCTCACTACAATTTGGATGGCTTTAAAGGGGATGAGACAAATTCCTGGAGGAAAAGGCTTACAATGGCTACCAGCCCTGATGGCTATATCCTACTTCCAGTATCAGAGGCAGTACACCAATTGCTGGGGAACACAACTGGGAGAATGGTATTGTAGTCATGCCCAATTTGGGGTTTTCCCAGAGACAGCTGGTTGGACACTGCATGAAGAGAATGCTGGATGAGATCAGTCCTGGGTCTGATCCAGCATGGTTCTTCTTATGCTCACTCTGATAATAATGCTGGGATAGCATGTGCTAACTAGGGCTGTACATGGATGCCCCGATCTGATCCCAATCTGTCAGGTCCGGATCAGGCCCGATCCAACTCGGATTGGATCAGATCAGGCCCGACCCGATCTGACTTGGTCTTGATCTAATCTGGATACATGCACAGCACTCCTTCCTGCTCTCCCCACTCTCCCCCTCCCTCCCCCATTTTCCCTGCTTACCTGCTGCCTCCTCCATGTCGTCCTGCCATCGTCCTCTCTCTTCACTGTGTGCCGCCACATTTCCCGCTTGTGGCAGGTGATGTCATCACCCGACACAAGCAGGAAATGTGGTGGCACACAGTGAGGAGAGAGGACGATGGGGGACAATGTGGAGGAGGCAGCATGTAAGCAGGGAGAGTGGGGGAGGGAGGGGGAGAGTGGGAGGGAGTGCTGTGACTGGATCCAAATGAGATCCGAATCATGGATCCAATCTGGCCTGATCCGTCCCCAATCCGATCCGGTTCGGATCTGGATCCGGGAGGCCCAGATCAACCCGATCCGCTCTGGATTCAGGATCCGGATCTGGATCCACGCACAGCCCTAGTGCTAACCAGGCTATTTTCCTAAAAAGTTGAAACATAGATCAGTTATCCGTGCCCAGTTATCACAAGATGGTCTTGGCTTTTGCCTGCAATCCTACATACACTTACATTGTAATAGGTCCCACTGAACCCTACAAGACTTACTTCTAGGTAAACATGCATAGAATTGCACCATTCACGCAATGGGAAGCTAGTGGTTCCAGGAACAGCTGGGGGAAAACGAGTGAAAATGCTTATTTCCTAAATGTGGCTTGTCAGCAGAGCTTGCAGACAGTTGATGGGTGTTGTAGTGGGTGGCTCCAGGTTTGAGAGGTGAGTGGGCAGGGAGGGAAGGAGGGAGGGATGGAGCAAGTGAGCAGGGAGTCCAATAGATTCCCTCTCAGCCTTTGCCTGCTGCACGGTGGGCGCCCAGGAACCCCCAAGGGCTGACCTGCTTCGGGGTGGGGCGAATCTCGCTTTGGATTCAGTTCTGAAGCGAGGTAGCCCAGCCCCGAAGCACCCCGAGTTAAATTAGACACATATTTGAGGCTCCAAAACAGCCCAAGGTAGCAATTGCTGTTCCCATACAGCAAATCCACAACAACTACTACAACAACAAAAATGAAGGCTCGAAGTGTGCAATTGGAGCAATGATCTGAAGTCTTGGGGGAACCAAGACATCCCTCCCCACATCTTGCCTAACTAAACTCCGAGGAGGCTTCATCACCCAGCCTGAGAGGAAAGGTAAAGACCTTGTGGGTTCTTCAAATTCTGTGATTCCCTGATGCAACGTTCCCTTCACCTCTTTTGCTTATGTTGAGATTTGAGATCCCCAAAATAGACTTCTTTCACCCCAAATGCCTTGGGTATGCAGTGCGTTGCCATGGTTTGCATTGAATATCTGAGGCATTGGGGAGGAAGATGCTCCCTCTGACCTGCCCCACTAAAGGCTTCCCCCAAACGCCTCAAGTATTCAGCACAAGTGAGTGAGCAGAACAGTAATCAGTATCTGGTATTTGGATTAAAAATAGACTTGGGTCAAAACTGCTCTCCCCTCCTGCCCTCCCTTCCTGCAATTTTCATCTGACCTAACGCGTTCCAAATGAAATGAATGAGGAGCAGATGAATATATGGCTGAACAGAACTCATTCATTTCCCTGGCACGGGCTTCATAATGAAGGAAACGATTGGGCCCCATTGGCTTCCATTTTTCATTCATCACATACAAATGCAGAGCCAGAAAAAATCAGGAGAGGATAAGGTCTCAGAGTGAGGTAACAGAACTGCAGGAGTCAAGTTATTTTTTCTGATTTGCCTGAGACATTTTGATATTAGCTCCACCACTGACCAGAAATATCTTAGTATCAGAGGTAGTAAGTCGATATACTCCAGCTGCTGGGGAACATGGGTAGGAGGGAGCTGTTGCACCCATGTCCTGCTTGTGGGTCCCTGGTTGACAGCTGGTTGGACACTGTGTGAACAGAGGGCTGGACTAGATGGACCCTGGGTCTGATACAACGTGACTCTACTTATGTTTTTATGAGTTTCCAACTCTTAGCCTCCAGGCTCAGCCCCTGAAACTCAGATTCTGAACTTTGGGGGACCTGGAAACTCTATCATCGCCTATGGGTATTCTTTAGCAATTAGAGGTGCAATTCTATTGTGATGATTGTAAGCCCCCAAACATGGAGGCTTATGGCCATCCTGTGCATGGTGGAAGGAGTGGCAGAAGTGTTCTTTACCTCCCCGCCCCCATCTTCCCAAACTTCATTTTGCTAGATGGGCTACTTTTACCCATCTAGTGAAAGCAACTCAGAGGGGGAGAGGCTTTCATAAATAAGATAATGTGCAAATAAGACCAAGGTGGCAAATACGGGTGGGGGAGATGTGGTGGTGGGGAGAATTTACCCCCAGGAAGTGGTGGCTGGTAGCTCCTATGTCAATAGGGTGGTGAATCCACTCAGGATGTCAATCGGAACTGGTCAGAACTCTAAAGGTGTTGTCCAAGGAGCTGAAGCCATTTTGAAGATAGGATTCAGCACTTAGGATAGGTCTTTTAGAGCTTTGACCCATTCTGACTGAAACCCAGATTGGATTCTTTGTCCCATGGACAAGTCACCAGCCTTCGCTGCCCCCAGGACTTTTGTTCTTGGGCCACTGGTTGACAACCATGTTTTTTCCCCTCCCCAGTGTTCCAAAATAACCAAATGTTCAGGGCATTTGTGGAAAGAGCAGGATGATGGGAGCTGGGAAGAGCTCCACAGCTGTCAGGGAGTGGCAAAACGAAGATAATGAAACAGCCCTATGAATTCACATTCAGTGGCTCTACCATCCCATAACGGCTCTCCATTCCTCTATCATTTCACACACCCTCCGAATATATTATTATTATTATTATTATTATTATCCTGCCTTTTTCCCAATAATGAGACTCAAGGCAGCTTACAAATTAAAACATGTACAGTTAAAACAAATAGTGATATACAAACATTAAAAAAATATAATTAAACATAGTACAATTTTAAAATATTTAAAACATTTTAAAACATTTTAAATACACATAATTAAAAATCCGAATTTAAACAACGCTTTAAAATCTCATACGTTTGGTTCATCGTTATTTGCAATGGATAATTAGTGGTGGAACGGGACAATCCTCTCTCTTCCCACCCACCTTGGCTGTGTGAGATTGCTACCAGTCCAAGTGATTTGTATCAACAGTGAAGATCTCACTGAAAGAAAATGCTTTTTTTCTCCGACAGTTTAACCTACAGCGACATGCTTTATAGATCTGCCCTGTTATCTGATGAAAGCTGCGCAATTGGAGTCCATCAGGTGTAGAAGTAGCGGATTTAGGGAGACACCGTTCTCTGAACAACTGATTATCCTGCTATTCTGAGCAGGAAAAGAAGAAGAAGAGAAGAGAAGAGAAATTGAGACAGGCCTCTGCTTAGACTGCAAGAGTGACGAGAAATTTAGTTTATTTTTAAGCATTCACATGTCACGTTTCTGCTTAAAAAGTCTTCACAGTCCCTCATAGAGATGTAGAAGAACTTTGGTTTTGCTCGTAAAAGAGGTGAGCAGGCGCTGTTCAAGCTTTGAATGAAAGCATTAGTGTCAGCATTGGTCTGCCGGAAATATCTGTCAATTTTAAATCATGTGCTCATATTCATCTTATTCCCGGTTCTGAGTTTGATTCGTGCAAATGTCCGAATTTGCAGAAATTTCCTCTGTACACTGAACCAGCCCTACTTTAGCCTATGGAGGAAAGTTGTGCCATTTGGTCTCTGTTCAATTAGCACAAATTCCCCATTAGTGGTGATCACAAATGCAAACAGGAACTGGGCCCGAGACTTCCAGTGATGTGATGTTCGGAGAATCCTGATGATCTCACACACTGCTCATTCACCCATCCTAACACCTCAGAATAAAACCAACCAATCCTATCTGATCCACCCTGGGAAAGCATAAGCCTCCAAACTCAGAGGGTATCCTATGCAGAGTGGGGGTGTTTTGCATTTATACTAGGTGGGCATATCCGTGCCTAGCAGAGGCTTCATGGAGGGGGAGGGGGCTGGGGCAGCCATAGGATTTTTTTGTACGGTTGCCACCAAAGTCTCCTCCCTCCCCACCCCTGGGAATACCCTTGTTCCTCATTTCTGTGCTCTGTTTTGTGAGAGGCGGGGGAGGGCACAGGGAGTATGATTCCTTGACTCCAAGCTCAGAGCCCTGTTTCTGACCATGGAGCCAAGAAACTGCACAATCCTATGTCTCCCAGTGTTAATCGATCGCTTACAGTGTCTAAGGAAACCAAGAAACATTTAAAAGAGTAGAAGGCTGATAGTTTCTCTTTTTCCTGCATTCATTTTGTTTTTAATCTTTACATTGTTTCTCAACCGAACGCGAAGAATTTTGTGAATTATGGAAAATGCTTATGAGAAATGAACCGCGTCGGAATGCTCACTCATGCACACCAGCCAAATTCAAGAGGCGCAGCTCTTGCCATCTTGGAGAGGGTCATTGTGTCACAGCTTTGCATTGCTGCTGTAAAAGACGAGGGACCTGTCAGAAAAGAAGAGCTGCCAAACCTTATGAGGCACTAACATGGCTGAATACACATGCATTCAAGCCAGGGGCTTTGAAGAGCTCTGCACTTAAAACTGGATGTCTGCAAGGGCAAAACTGTCCATTTTGCTGTCTCCCAGACGTTGATCTCAAGTTCTTTTTGTCCCGAATATGGGGAACTTGTGATTTTTTTGCTAAAGCCTCATCAAAACCAAACTGAAACGTCATTCTCACCTATGCACAGGTGGAAGCTAACAGAAAATAATAACAATGAGGAAATCAGTTAAAAGCGGCAGATGAACTAAAAGCCTTTTCATCCCTCCAGCATGGTTCTGGGGGGAGGGAAGAGAAGGGCTGAGATAAATCATCAGTCCTTGTCTGCGCCAATGAACCCACAGTTGAAATTCAGCCTCCTGACCCCCATCATACAGATGTAATAACTTTTAAAAAGTGGGGGATAGGGAGCCCAAAAACTGCAGATCAGTTTTCAGATCAAATCTACCCACCTACAGAAAAGGAAAAGTCATCAGGGTACTACATATCCCTTTTCTGCAGAAATATAGCTGGGGGGGGGGGTGTTCAGCAGAAAAATAGTCTATGGAACAAAGATTAAAACACCCCTCCCCCGAATGTTGCTCTGATTAAAATCTCCCCCATCACTTATTAGCAACATAGAAAGCTGCAATGTACTGAGTCCCACCCTTGGATCATGTAGCTCAGTAATGTCTACACTGAGGGTGGGCAGGTTTCTGGCTCCTGAGGCCATTTCCACGCATACATATCATAGACATCCTCTCCCAGAGCCTGTACTTTGTGGGGCACCCAAGAGACCAAATTTAGTTTGTTTTAAAGACATACTGTATGGGACATACTGACTTGCAATGATGGGAGTTGTAGTCTAACACCTTTGGAGGGCACCAGGTTGGGGAAGGGCTGCTCTAAATAAAAAAAGAGAAGTAGGTGGCCCTAAGTTGTTCGTCATGAGTTTTCCACAACCTCACAGTCACCTCTGCATATCATATTCACCAGCCTGTCCTCATGGTTTATCTGCTTCGGGAGAATGAGAAGTTCACTTGCACTTTCTGGCTCCTTAGGGACGATGTGGTGTTAAGGCTTGCGATCCTTAGCTCCCAATTTCCCTGCTTTTTGGTGCTTGGTTGGAAACCATAGAGCCTTAATGTTGTTTTTGTAAATCATAGTTTTTTTGTTTAATGAATTTCATGGCTTTGTGGAACGGATGACCAGATATTATACAGTTGACAACCAAAACTTCAGCTAGGATGTTACGCCATGTTGACATCCAATATAAAATCAAAGCTAGTGTTATGTGTTGCACTGACTTTTCAAAATAATAATGAGTCCCAGAAGTTATGCTCTCTCACTTGAAATCTGAGAGGTCTCATTTAAACTTTTCAATAGGCATTGTCCAGAGATAAAAGCTTTTTATGACTGCCTCATGAAAAGAAGCATTTCATGTTTTGTGTCTGGATTTGGAGACAACTTGAAAAAATTGTTCTACTGGAATTAAAACCCCCTGATTAATTCTGGAAGCGCACAAGATGATACAGGAACATATCCTATATTAGAATAAGTTACAGTTTACTATATTAATTATTATAGCTCATTTTATGCTGCATGCTTTTTCTTCCTATTTGCATCTTAAAGTAGCCGATTGTGATCAGGTTTGTGGTCAAGTTTCAATCTTGCACAGGCTGCATTTCCACCCCTAGATATTTACTTAAAAGTAAGACCCATTGAAAGAGAGCCTTTCAGTGGTTGCTTAGTATCTCCTGGCTGGGTGATGCCCCCTGTATTCTGGAGGGCGTGACTGAGAGCCATCCGTTGTCCACTGGCCACCCAGAGTGGCAGTCACAAGTGTAAAGGGGAGGACGTCAAGAGGGAATGGGTGTTAAACATGCGTGTGACAAGGTAGCATCATGGCTGATTCTTTATCGTTTTGAGTGCTATTGTTATGCTGCCCAGGATTTAAGACACAAAGTGGAGGTGGTTGGTGGGTTTTAATTCATCCTGGGCAGCAAAAATACAGACAGACGTCAAAGGGTTGGATCCAGATTTAAACTGGATCAATGTTACTGATGGAAATGGACTTCCCCACCCCCTTCTTCCCAAGGCAGCCCCTCCCCCAGGTGGAGGAAGCTTCTGCAAGCAGAACCCTTCCTCTTGCAGAAAGCCCTTTTTTTGTGGAAGGCTGATCCAGAGAGCTTTTTCCTCTTTTCTAATTCAAACTGCCATCCTTCTCTCAGTCTTTCACTGATAGTCTTGAAATTTTCAGGTTATGTAAAACCAACATTTCTTTCTGGCACATGTAAATTTCAGGAAGATTGGTGAAACGTTTTCGATTTTATGAATGTTAGAATGACCCCCCCCATTACCCTTTTAACATGGTGGAATGTGTTTTTTTTTACTGATCATTCTTAACAAAGGAGGCACTACTGTACCTCCTTTAATACCACAGAATGGGCCTTTCTTTTTACTGAGCTCCAGAGTTCAGGGATTAAAGGCTTTTCTTTGGAGTCTATCCTTCAAATTAAGTGTCTTAGAAGTGCATTCCTGAATATGATACAGAGATTTGTTAGAGTTACGGACCTCTGTGCCTGCCTATAAAATAGGCTGACCATATGAAAAGGAGGACAGGGCTCATGTACCTTTAACAGTTGTACAGAAAAGGGTATTTCAGCCAGTGCCATTTGTATTCAATTAATCCCTGGTGAAATTGCCTCTTCATCACAACAGTTAAAGTTGCAGACACTATACTAGAGTGACCATATACAAAAGAAGGCAGGGCTCTGCAACTTTATCTGTTGTGATGAAGAGGGAATATCACCAGGAACTAATTGCATACAAATGACACTGGCTGAAATTCCCTTTTCTCTACAACTGTTAAAGTTACAGGAGCCCTGTCCTCCTGTTCATATGGTCAGCACACTATAAAATTAGTTGCGAGGATTTTTCACCTGTTTTTTTTCCCCTACTTGGTGGAGCTCATGGGACCCATTTGCCTTGATCCACCATCAAACACCAAAACAGGAAGTAGCAGGAGCTCCCTGCTAAGACAACATCCTCTTATTGTTCTAGAAGGAGAGAGTTCCAGCCAAAAGAACCCACGTAGAGCTGTCAAAGGTCTTATTTTCTTCTGCCTTAATATTGCCAGTCACGTCTTGACTGTGGTGAGCTGTATCAACTCAAGCTCACTTACAATGTCCTGACTCTGCTTCCTGCATGGGACTTTCCCTCCCTTGATCTGATTGCAATTAGATGATTCCCATTTCCCTTGTGAGCCTCAAAGGACAACAGAATGGGACATCATCCAGTACTGGTAGAGATACAGAATGTGAAGCCTTGCTATTATCATTATGGTCATTGTGAACTCATGCATCATCTTTATTATTCATCATCATCATCATCTACAAAAACAGCTCGTGGCTGTTTTTGTAGATGGACATGACAGGCTTTGCCAAGTCATACTGTCTTTTACAGATTCAGGAATTTCCTGATGATTGAGCATGTTTTAATTATGACTGCTTTCTGGATGTTGGCGTGGATACATTCTGGTAGGCTCAGTTTCTGAAGGTTTTCTGTATATTTTTTTGATGAGATGCTGGTGACAGATGTGACTAATGGGATAATTGTGACCTTTTCCTGTTGCCATAGTTCTTTGACTTCCATGGTCAGTGGTGTATATTTGTCTCTCTTTTCTTCTTCCTTTTCAACCACATTTTTGTCATTCAGTATTGCTATGTCAATGAGGTATGTGTGTTTTTCTTTTTTGTCTATGACCGTTATGTCTGCTCGGTTGCAAGGTATTGTCGTGTCAGTATGAATTGTTCTGTCGCAGTATATTTTATGATCTGCATTTTCCAGGATTGTTTCGGGTGAATATGTATTGTATGGTGTAGTTGTTTGATAAGTATGAATTTGATGGCCAGCTGTTGGTGAATTATTTTTGCAGCTGTATTGTGTCTGTCTGTATAGTCCATTCATGCCAGAATTTTACATCTTCCTGTTATGTGGTCTATTGTTTCTTGGGACTGATGGTATTTCCTGCATAGGTCTGTTGCTACACTGTTATCTTTTATGATGTATTTTTGGTAGTTCTTGATGGCTATAACTTGATCCTGTATAGCTATTAGGAATCCTTTGGTTTCTGGAAATAGCTCACCCTTCCTGAGCCATTTGCACGATTGTCCTTTGTTTATTTGTGGGTTCTGTATTATGTAGTATTCCTTCCATGGAATACTTTGTGTGCCCATTTTTCTTTTTTCTCTGCAAGTGTGAGTGATCGTGTTTGGTCTTCGTTTTGTAGTGCTAGGTTGAATGGAGTATAATTTTTAACTGCTATTACTATGGCTTTATGAATGGGGGTGTTTTAGTTTTAATTATTATTTTTATTATTATCCATTATTACATATTTATACTGCCCAACACCCATGGCTGTCTGGGCAGTTTACAATTAAACCCATAATATACAAAAATCAAGATTTAAAACTTTATTATTATTTCTTTAAAAATATATCATATAGAACCAGATGAAGTTACAGCCCAGGACATACTTATCTAAAAAGCTATGTTTTCAGGAGGCATTTGAAGGATGTTACATTTTTCTCCTCCCGAGCTGCATGAAGGAGGGTTTTCCAGAGAGTGGGGGCCACTACATAGAAGGCCCCTCGTCGAGGTTCTTCATGGCGAGATTCTGCTCATCTTGGAATGATGAGCAGGACCTCCCCTGACAAGGCAGTCTCCTAAGTATCCTGGTCCCAAGTTGTTTATGGCTTTGTAGGATAATATCATAACCTTGTACATGGCTCAGTAGCTAACAGGCAGCCAGTGCAGTTCTTTTAGCATGAGTTTTATATGGGCAGAGCTAGGTGTCCCGATGAGCACCCTAGCTGCTGCGTTCTGCACAAGCTGCGGATTCTGAACCACACGCATGGGTAGCCCCACATTCAGCACATTACAGTTGTCTAGTCGTGAGGTTGCCAGTGCATGAATGACCATGGCTAGGCTATCCCTATCCAGGAACGGGTGTAGCTGGTGTACCAACTGAAAGTTGACTGCCTGAAATTCTTTGACCATTTCCCCACCAGCATTATGCAGTTCTCTTTCTTCACAAGGTTCAATATGATCCTGTCTTGATTTCTTCTAAGGTCGCCAACTTTTAATATTCAAAATAGTGTTACCTGTACAAGGCCAGGGAGGGGAACAGGACACAGTGCTCAGGGGGTGAAATCAGGTGAAGTCTCAGGAGAACAAAATTTGTGAGGGTAGATCCCTCACATCAGGTCTTTAATTGTTTCATGGGTTTGCTCTGCTGCAACATTGCATACCCACAGTTTCATCGGGATAATTTCTAAACTCAGTCCATGCAAAACTATTATTGTATAGATGGAAAAGGGTGCAGAAAAGGGCAAGCAAAATGATCACAGGGTTGGAGCAACTCCCATATTAATAAAGATTACAATATATGGGTCTTTTTAATTGGAAAACAACCACAACACTTAAGTGGAAATTGGTTGAGCTGGTCATTTTCTTAATTGTGGTGTGCTAATTTGCTGTTGCTTTATTGGTGGTTGACATGTGCTTGGTAGTAAAATTGGGGAAGGTTGGAGCCCCCTCCCCCAATTAGTGTGGTCATGAGTAGGGAGAGGTATGGCACTGTGGGGTTAATGGGCCAGTTGAGGAGAAGAGTGATAAGCCTATTTCTTCATCTGCCTCTTCCCCCAACTGGAAGGTTCCTGGTTGCCTGACTAGATTGCCCTGTGTTTTGTTGGTGCTCATGCTGAGTGCCTGGCTGGTCAAAAATAAAACCTATCTGATCTATGATTTAATTGTGGGTGTGCGAGGGTGTGTGTGCTGCTGACCTGACATGCAAACCCAAGACTGAGATGGGAAAATAAACGTAAGAACAGAAGAAGTGCCATGCTGAATCAGACTGAGGGTCCATCTAGTCCAGCACTCTAGTTAACCAGGGACCAACAAAGCAGGATGCGGTGCAACAGCACCCTCCCACCTATGTTCCCCAGAAATTGGTGCACACAGGTTTACTGCCTTGGAGACTGGAGTTAGACTGGGATTGTTAACTTGGAAAAAAGGAGGGTTAAGGGGAGACATGATAGATGTGTACAAAATCATGCCTGGTGTGGAGAATACGGATAGGGAGGCATTGTTCTCCCTCTCTCATAAGACTAGAACTTGGGGTCATGCCATGAAGCTGGTTGGTGGGAAGATTCAGGACAGATAAAAGGAAGGACTCCTGCACACAGAGCAGAGTGGAACTATGGAATTCGCCACCACTAGATGTAGTGACGGCCACCAATTTGGATGGCTATAAAAAGGGTTGGAAAAATTCCTGGAGGGGAAGGCTATCAATGGCAACTAGTCCTGATGGTTATGTGCGACCTCCAGTATCAGAGACAGTAGGACTATAGACACCAGTTGCTGGGGAACATGGGTGGGATAGTGCTGTTGTACCTGCACCAAGCAGGATATAGTGGTATGAAAGTGGTATCTGGCATGTGTCAATGGGCCCCAACAGTTGTCAGTGCACTTCAACGTGCTATAAAGCAGTAGTGTGGCTGCTACCACTTTCATACTGCTTTCGTACTGCTATATCCTGCTTGGTGTGGATTCGGCCCATCCATGAGAGGTGGCTGCCCAGCCTCTTCTTAAAAACCTCCAGAGATGGAGAACTGGTTAGGCCCCATCTTGGGTATTGCATCCAGTTCTGGGCACCACACTTCAAGAAGGATGCAGACAAGCTGGAGAGTGTTCAGAGGAGGGCAAAGAGGATGATCAGGGGTTTGGAAACAAAACCCTATGAGGAGAGACTGAAAGAACTGGGCAGGTTTAGCCTGGAGAAGAGAAGACTGAGGGGAGACATGAGAGTACTCTTCAAATCCTTGAAAGGTTCTCACACAGAGGAGGGTCAGGATCTCTTCTCGATCATCCCAAGGTGCAGGACATGGAATAACATCCTGATTGTTAGAGCAGCATGACAATGGAACCAATGACCTTGGGAGGTCGTGGGCTCTCCCACATTAGAGGCATTCAAGAGGCAGCTGGACAGCCATCTTTCTGGTGTGCTTTAAGGTGGATTCCTGCATTGAGCAGGGGGGTGGACTCAATGGCCTTATAGGCCCCTTCCAACTCTACTATTCTCTGATTCTATGAACCCACTACCTCTATAGTTATACTTTTCCACTGTTGTACAGATCTTACCACCAGGAAGTTTTTTCCCTTATAGTTAATTAAATTCTGGATAGCTGTAACTTATACCCATTATTTCAGAACCTAATTCCTGTGGCAATGGAAAGTCCTCAGGCAGGCCAGGAGGAAAGATGCAAGTGAACTGAAGGAACTGAATTATTATGATGATCTCCGAAAATACACGGGTTGCACTTCCATAGAATCATGGAACCATAGAATCGTAGAGTTGGAAGGGGCCTATAAGGCCATCGAGTCCGACCCCCCTGCTCAATGCATCCAGCTATTTCAAGGAATTCAGATGAAGACACTTTTGGATGCAACCCAAAGCAGAACTAACAACAAAACCTTTCCTTTCATTCCTGTGCTTTGTGCTGGTAGATACAGTGGGTTGAGGGCTGTGTTTGGGTTATAAATATAAGAAAAGTCCTGTTGGGTCACAGCATGAGACAACATGTCCAGCATCCTGTTTCCCACAGTGGACAAGCAGCTCCCCCACTCCAGGAATCCCAGAAACATGACATGAGGAGAACAGCTTTATTCCATTCTTGCTCCCTGGTAACTGGTATTCAAACAGTTCTAGGGAGGAGCGAAGGAGCCATGGAGGGAGATGGGAAGAACAGCAACCTCCATAAATGCTTTCACCATGTTAGCTGGATGTTCTGTTCTCCTATCATCAACCCAGCCTCATTTGGCTGAACCCAATATATGGGGCAACTACTGTGGAGGCACCTGGATGTATCATCCAGTCTTGCCACACTCACACGTGAAATAGTCAAACTGGAAGCCTCAAGGCTCTGCCTCCAGTCAGCATCCTACTTGATTCGTGCTCATGCATATTCCCCTTCATGGCCAGCTACCTGCAGGTATGAGGAAGCATGGATCACGCGGACAGCCTTCTTTCCTACAGGTAGGGATGTGTGAGACATGTGCTCCATCAGAGATTTAACAATATCATTTGCACCTCCCGGAATGAACGTGGACACGAAAGGCGATTTGCAGTCTGAAACCTCTGCGTTTCGGAGCCTGCGATGCATTCCGGCAAAGCGTGTTCAACAACATGCCCGTATTTGGGCTAAGCCAGTGTCAAGTAAAGACATCAGAGGAAACCTCAACAGAATCAAATGAATTTGGAATTCTATGAATCCAACCTGTAAATTCCACAGCCAATCAGCTTTCCCAGATGCTGTGGGCTCGCAGACCATTCTTTTTTTAAAAAAAGTTAATAATTGTATTCAAATTCAGTTGTATAACAATACATAAAATAAAATGGAAATCCTGGCTGAAAATGTGCACATCCCCCCACTGCATGAAAATGCAGGGTTTGGGGGGGTTATAGATCAGAGGGTGATTCACACAGTTTTGGGGTGTTTGGGAGTCAGCAGCATAAGAGATCAGCCAAAGGACTAGCAAGATGGAGGTTTCACAGTACAGAAAGCAAAAAAAAAAGAGCATCCTTCCAACAGGTAGGAATTTCCAACTGAATGCTTATAAGCGGGAGCTTCCAGAGCCCCACCCAAGACTCAGCTGCAGCAAATCAGAGGGTTCTGGAAGAAGTCCTCCTCATGAGGAGGGTCCTACTCACAATGAGCTCTTTCCTCTCAAGTAGCCCAGGTGTTGTTGTTCTTGAAGTGTGCACTTTGCATCTGAGTGGTGAGGTCTATGTGTCCACCTTCTGAAGCCACCACATTCTAGGGCTGGGCAGATACTCAACCTTGCCCTCTGACTCTATGGCGAAGTACGGTACTCAGGGGTCCTGGCTGGAGGTTCCCCAAGGTCCACTGCTCTTGAAGGGCTGGTGTAGCTCCCTAGAGGTGTTTGGGGTTTCAATAGGATCAGGGAGTCCCACAAGGTCTTTAAGCTCTGTAATGTCAGAGTCTTCATCCAATGAGAACTCTTGGCCTGGTCTTGGGTCAGGCATGACATGTATAAGTGGATGGGCACACTGTTGAACTGCTGGTGCCTCTATTGGAAGTAAAGAAGCTGGTGCGGAAATCAGCCCTCACTGCTGCAGAATTTGATAAAATGGTCGTCATGGGGGAAAGCATGCATGGAGTTCAATTACTCCGTCAGTGGTAATGCAGCAATATTCCGCCCTGAGAAAATTGGAATGCCTGAATGGCAGAGCCCCTTTCTCCTCTTGAAGAGATTAAATAAAACAATGATTAGAGCAGAACGTTCCACATGTGAGAGTGTAAGGTAATATGTCTGCTATGCATTGATAAATAGCACCGTCAAATAATTGGAGCCCCAGGCGCAGAGACGGGGGCGAGGGAGGGAAGGTACTAAAATGGCTTGCATAAGTAGGAGATGCATAGTTTCCTCTTTGACGTAGGAACTCTGTGAGTCTGATTTGCAAAATTAAATGGATGTGCTTCAAGACAGGAGCCCAGCGATGGATGAGAAACCCGCATGCCCCAAAGGAAACTGAATCTCTGGGAGATCTTAGGAGAGTAATTGCCCAGGGATCTGTATGAAGGACACCTCTGGGAGAGAAGTGGATGGGGTTATTCAATTAACTGACAGGCATGGAGCTGATTCTGCTAATGGCTAGGGCAGTAACAGGGTTTAAAACAGAGGCCAGGGGTGCAGAACAGAATTTGGGAGGTTGGGTGATGTCCACAAGCCTTTTGGTGGGCCAGAGGGTGTCACTGGTATAATTGCCCCACCATCTGGGCTTCTTCCACCTTGGAAAAAGGGAGCTGATGCAGCATAGGGAAGAATGTGTCAGCTGAGTCCCTGGCTTCATGCGTCCTCCAGCATGCCCACAAAATAAACCTGCTGGTACCGTGAAGTCTGGTCACCTTTCCTCCTGCTGGCTAAGCCCCTGGCTCAGGGAAGCAACTTGGATGGAACCTGGAAGAGCAGCCACACTTTCCAGTGCTGGTTGAGTCCCCACCAGGGCACATCCCTGCCGTTATCTCCAATGTCAGACTGGAGATAACAGCAGGGATTCCAAAAGGGAGGGAAAGCAATGTGCAGATAAATCCCCACTGTTTTCTCCAATGAGAGATAGCAGGAGGGATTTCCTCCACTGGCAATTATCCTAAAGGGCCAACATTTCAGACCAACCCCCCCTCCAGAATCTTAGGAGGCCCAGTGGGTGAATTGGGGACCCTAGGATGGCCATCACAGGGAAATTTCAGCCAGTGTAAGTTGTACGCAGGCAGCAAGTGGTGAAATTCCCTCTTTATTACAACAGTTAAAGCTGCAGGAGCCCTGCCCTCCTTTGTATCTAGTCACTCTAGGCAGGGCTCCTGCAGCTTTCACTGTTGTGATGAAGAGGGAATTCCACCAGGGGCTGCCTGCGTACAAAGGACACCTGCTGAAATACTCTTTTCTATACAATGGTTAAAGATACAGGAGCTCTGTCCTCTTTTCCATAGGGTCACCCTACATATAAGGCCTACATATCATGATATGGCAGAGGTGGGGAGCCTATGCCCTCCCAGTTGTAACTATACTACAATGCCTATCATCCCCTTCTTCTCCACCTCTGCAATACAGTTCAGTGGTAACTGTGACGCTTGAGGAATTTGATTTTTCTTCTTCAAATCCCAATATGATTGGCCCTGATCCACACTTGCGCCTGTCCGCTATGTAGCCCCACAGAGGGATATGCTGCATGTGTCAAAACTTGACAGTTTGATGCTCTGCTTTGGAGTTCCCCGAGTGAAGTGGGGCGGGAGCACTGAAGTGGAGGCTGAAACTGATAAGTTCTTTGACAAGTATGGCTCTGCAAGGCTAAACAAAGTTGTATGTGGAGAGGCTGAAACTGACAGAGATATTTACAAGAGGGGGGCATGCCTCTGCAGCGTTGCAGAGCAGATGAGTGGAATTGTGAAAATGCACACTAGTGCAAGACCCCCCTCTAATTTGTGCAAATTGAAAGACCACCCAAAGAATCCCATTCATGCAAAATTGCACCTATTATTACCAAACCAAATTTGGAATCCATGTATTGGATAAACTCACTACAGATCGAGTCAATGATAGCAGGAGGAAACGGAACGAAATTTGGTAGGGCTGAACCAGTAAAATCCATCAAGATTTCACCCCCAAAATGGAATTCTTGTACATCCCTTAGTATCTTTTTGAACAGGATTTTACCCAGTTTGCATCTTCTGGACAGAACACAGATACGGACATCATCTCGGTCAATGTCCCTACTATTCTGAACTCGCAATGTGATTTGCGGCTCAAAAACATTGTATTTGACACCATGAGTTAAAATGTGCATTCAAAAATGTGTACTTTGGAAAAAAAAATACTCACAAATACGCCTTAATCAACAGAAGGAGAATGTGCTTACTTGTGAACAAGCAGGCACCAGAATTGAGCACGGAGCCTTGCCACGTGGCTCCGTGTCCATCAGGGGAGGGGGAAGCAAGTCCGCCAACCCCAGGATGGTGAGGGGGAGCCCCCCCGATTTTGGTAGGGATTTTATTTTTACTTACCTTTTCCAATGGAGCTCAAGTGCCCTCTCTGGATCCTTTTTTTTAAAAAAATGGTGGGTGTGACATCGTGATGTCCTGGGAGGAAGCCGGGACATCACACTTCCATTTGAAAAGGGGAGGATGGTCCCGGAAGCAGGTACGTCTGGGATCGCCCCTCCTCTACACCTGTAGGTGTAGAAAGGGCCTTGGTCTTCTGGCGTAGGGAGCTCTTTGTTGCTTAGACCTATGTCTCTTCCTCTGAAGAGTGTTCTTCCAGTGGGGCATGACTTTATTTATTTATTTACAATATTTGTATACTGTCCCCATTCAAGAATTTCAGAGCGGTGAACTAAGAGAATAAAAGAATAAAAGAATAAAAACAATACATTTTAAAAAGAAACGAAGTGCAAATAAAACCGTGGCTGGTCATGAAAGGAAGGCTTCCTGGAACAACAACATTTTCAGGAGGCGCCACAAAGAATACAAGGCTGGCGCCTGCCTGACCTCAAAAGTCAGGAAATTCCATAGGAAGGGGGCCACCACACTGAAGGCTCTTCTCCTGGTGGACTCCATTTGGACCATAGGTCCATGTGGAACCACCAAGAGCATGCCCTCAGATGATCTCAGTGACCAGGCAGGTTGATAGGAGAGAAGGCACTTTCTCAGGTATCCTAACATTACCCTTGCACACTTTGAAATGTACCTCCTGAAATCTACATTCGGGGGGGGGGAAGTGTATCTCAGCCATAAGGACTTTTGGAAGCACAAGCACCAATTCTGATATGGCCCAAATTCATGTATGTATTGCAAAGCCATGTACTGCGAGCTTCAGCCACATGGACACATTTAAATTAATTTAAATCAACCAGTATGTTCTTAATTCAAAATAACCCTGGAGTGCACACCCCTAGAGTCCCTCTAGTATGCATGCCAAATATCAAGTGTTTAGATTTCATGGTCTTGGTGATATAGTGCCAGTGGATGAATGGGCAGACAGAAACACATGCTTTTTATATTATTATAAACTCCCCCCTTTATTGTAAAATGTTCCCAAGATGGTCACAATGGACAATACATCACAATTATAAAATGCAATAAAATGCACACAGTCAGTGTCAAATTCAACGCAAAGGACAACATCAGCATTTTGAATTGGTCGAACACACCACTGGGATGACAGACTATGTCTGCCCTGTTCTCCTGAGATTTGGGTTTATTAGCTGTCAGTTACAGCTATAATAGTGCTGCTATTTTAATGGTTTGGCCTGATTTGCTGATTCATCATTTTGGGTGGTGTTATTTTATTTTATTTTTTTTAAAAGTTTTATAAACTACCTTGGGGTTTTCGAGTGATGGAATAGCCAGGTACAGCTCTTTTGAATGAGGGGGGTTGTTTATTTATAATTAATAAACAAAACATTGCAGTGTGGAGTACATCTTTCTCTATCTATCTATCTATCTATCTATCTATCTATCTATCTATCGCCTGTCTATCTATCATCTGTTTATTTACTACCATTCTACACTGCACAATAGCCAAAGCTCTGTCACACCAATTAAAACCATAACATGCAAGACAGTAAAATACAATAAAAAATTAAAAGTTTAAAATGACGATATAAAATAATAAAATAATAAAAAGAACCAGTGCAAAAGTTTAAAATCCAATTCCAGATTTAAAACTGAAACTGAAAGGGAAAAAAATGCTTTGGAAAATAAAAAAGGGGGGCGTGGCCAAGCAGATCATGGATTGAGTCGCAAATCCTTCATCCTCCGAAAGAAGCAATGAATTAATTGTAAATTCCCTATCTTAAAAGCGTCCTCTGTTGCATTTAAGTCTGCTATGGAGAGGGGGAAGCTTGCCAAAGAGATTGCAGCTGGAACGAGATTTATGGCTTTATAACCGGCTCGGCAGAAGGGAGGAGATCGACCGACAGCTTTGTAGCAGCGCTGCGAAGGTAATTAAAAGACGTATTTATGGTTGCGGGCTGAAGGCTGTGGAGAACAGAACGATTGCTAGCATTCAGAAAAGAGGCTTTTAAGACTTTTAAGCTTTAGGCTCTGAAAGATTGCTAGCTGTATAACAGCCTGGCTGAGAAGCCCGAGGAGAAACGAAACTAAAAAAAAAAAAAAAAAAAGCCGGAGGGAGAGAAAGAGACTTTGATTACTGGCTAGAAGTGGCTTGTGCTTGTGCTTGTGCTTATCGGATAGGCTTGAAAGGTGGATGAGCAAGAAGAAAATAACTTCTTGGAGCCGAATCAAGGGAGATAAGCCGTCCGATAGAAGTTTTAGGCTTGTCCGTAAAATGGCGGATAAGGATTCTGAAAAGCCAAAAAAGCAATCCCCGAGTCATGCTGGAAATGCTAGTTCTAAGACTGGAACTAAGCCAGGAGCAATCCCTAAAATAACCACAGGGAGGCAAGCTGACCCAACAGATGAATTGCTTCAGAATTTTCAAAAAATGTTGGATCTGGCAATCTTAAAGCAAGATGGAAATTTTGAGCAGGCTTTACTCAAACAAGAAGATCGATTGGCAAAGAGGATTGCTGATTCACAGCAGCAGCTTTTAGCAGGACTCCAAAAGGTGGAGAAAGAGGTTGGAGCTTTGCAGGAAGAAACTGGAGAACTAAAGGTTTTATACAAGAAGCAACAGGAACAGCTAACGCAACAGGATTTACGGCTTATAGCGATGGAAGACCGGGACAGGAGAGCAAATCTACGCATAAGATCTTTTGGGGAGAGGCAAGCGGAGACCCCTAACAGTATAAGAGAATTAATTTTGGCATGGGCCAAACAGTTGATGCCACAGGAAGATTGGAGAATGGAAGATATTGAGCGGGCCCATAGGGTTGGATTTGGAAAGTCAGGAGAGCTCCCAAGAGATATTATTGTGAAATTTGCTAACTACTATAAAAAAGAAAAATTAATGCAAGCAATTAGAAGTCAAGGTCAACCGATGCTTCAAGCAACACCAATCGAGGTTTTCCAGGATTTATGCCCTCAGACCATCCAGTGGAGGAAGAGCGTTAGAATATGCACAGGGGCATTGAAGATGAAATTGATCTCCTATAATTGGGGATACCCAGTTTTCTTGAGGTTCAAGTGGAACGGGAAGCAGCAAAGAATAACATCTTGTGAGCAAGGAATCGAGTTGTTGGAGGAGCTGGGCATAATGGATGCCACATCGGTTGGAGAGGAGAAGCAAGACGAAGGCGCGGCAGGAGGGAGCAATGAATAGACTTTAATATATTGTAAGAGAGATAGGGAGAAGAGGAGACTTGGAGGGGAGGGTAGACGTCATTCCGGAATGTTGGGCCGAGTTCCCCCCCCCTAAGAGTTCTAAGAAGATTGGGACCAAAGCCCAGCAAGCTGGTGAGGAGGGGGGTGAATTGGGGGTGAATGTGGGGGGGAGGGTTAGGGGGGGTATGTGTTACACACAGGGAGACCGACTTAAAGACTTGTGTGAAAGAGAGAGATGGAAAATAAACTTAGATTGGCAACATTGAATGTTAAAGGGCTAGGAACGGTAATTAAAAGAAAGAGGATTGAAATGTTATTAAAGAAAAAAAAATAGATGTAATTTTTTTGCAGGAAACTCATCAGGCCAAAGATGGAGTTAATGAGCTTCGAATGAGGGAGGTGGGCGTTTATGAGAAGGCATATGGAACTTCGAAATCGAGAGGAGTGGCAATAATAATTTCAAAGACATGTGGTATAACTATTCAAAGTGTAAAGAGAGATAGCAATGGAAGGTTTCTTATTATGTTCTGCAAGTTGGGAGAAGAGGAATATGTATTAGTGAATGTATATGCTCCAAATGGGAAACAAATGGATTTT